>CM077166.1:113164534-114364534 GCA_039583875.1 Platanthera guangdongensis
CAGGGTACGCACTGATGCTATCCTTCACCCTGGGGCTGAGACCGGGATTCTTTAGCATGGAGTTGAAGAGAGTGCCCCCTCTCCTTTGAGAGCTCATGGAGAGGGGGCGGCAAAGGAGATAGACTTCGAGAGAGCAAACCCGGCATTCGCCAGGAAGTTGGCCAGGCTGGCGGAGGACGACGTGAAGGAGCCAGTAGCAGGAAGACAGAAGAGCCAAGGAGCAGAGGGAGCAGAGAGAAGAAAGGAGAAGGGAAGCCCCGAAGGCATGGCAGCAGCAGGGATGGGGGGCCTGGGAGCCGAACAACCGGTTGGGTTGGAGGCCCCAGGAGGGTCGCCCCCAGGGCCAAGGAGGAGCTATCAGGGAAGAGTAACCTGTGGGAGCCGAGGAGGTTCGACCAACCGACGTGGAGATAGCGAGGGTTCGGGGGTCGGGTCCCGCCGCCGCAAGAGGCCATGGAAGTGGGCAGAGGAAGAGGAGCAGGCAGAGGAGCTCGAGGAGGAGGAAGAAGAGGAAGAGTTAAGGAAGAAGGGGTGGGGTGGTTGCTCTTGTGACTTCCCCAGGAGGAAGGTCACGCAATGGCCACACTGCCCAGAGTTTTTGGAAATGAGGGAAGCCAGATGAGCAAGGAGGCAGATCCGCCGGTTAGGATCGTTGAAGTGCAGCAGGGTGAGATGGAAGATGGTGTGAAGATCGGGTAGATGTGGGGACCCGGGAGAATCGGGTGATTCACGGAGGAGTGGGTTGAGGCAGCCCGCAAGGGAGCTACAAACCATGTACCGAAGGGGGGTTTGCTCTCTACCTCCCAGGCTCCCCCTCCGGAAGAAAAAATCACTTTCTCGTCAGCGGACATGCCGACTATGAGGATCCATTCTGTGACGCCCTGAGTGATCCAGACGGCGTGGAAATTATATACGGTCTCAAGGATACTATAACACACGGGAGCTCGGTGAATGTCGTCTTCAAGAAGGCCTTCGATGAGATGAGGGTTGAAGGGAAGAGATCCTGGCTTCGGATGGACCGTTGTTTGGGTTCTCCGGAGAGAGGAAGGAAGTGAAGGGGGGTAGGGCTGCACGTGAAGTTGGGGGCGAGTCACGGAACTGCAGGTTCGTGATCGTGGATGCCCCAAGCAACTATAACGTCATATTTGGGCGCCCCCTCATCAGCGCCTTTCGCTGCGTCCCCTCCTCGTTCCATCAGTGCCTCAAGTTCAACAATGGAGGGGTGCAAGTCAGGATAAGAGGGGATCCAAAGGTGCAAGACAGTGCTACGTTACGGCAGTCAACACCTTATCATGGATGGCAGAGGCAGAGGAGTTGGAGATGGAGATGGCGATGCAAGAAGAGGTTTTCGGAGAAGAGGAGATTAGCCCAGAGGAGGCGAGAGAGGTAGCAGAAGATAAAGTCGGAGGAGAGGAGACGAGGAGCAGCAGGGAGGAGATGTGCAGGAGGTCAGGAGACCCACAGCAGGGGGCCGAACGATGGAGATTGAGGAGGAGGGAAGGAGGAGCTAGAGTTGGAGGAAGAAGCAAGGGTCGGCTGGGAGCAGTCGCGGCTGGAGCCGGCCGAAGAAGTGGTGGAGATGGAGGTCTTCACCAGCGCAGGGCAGGTGTAAAGGGTGCGGGTTAGCGGAGGCTTGAATCCCGAGGACCGGGAGCAGGTGCGGGCCTGCATTCAAAGCAACATCGACATCTTCGCTTGGAGCGCGGCAGACATGCTGGGCATCGACGCAGACGTGGCCTGCCACCGCCTAAACTTGGACCCCCGCACTCGCCCCATACGCCAGAAGATGAGATCCATCGCCACCAAGCTGGAGGAGCCCATCCGTGAGGAGGTCAGGAAGCTCCTGGAGGCCGGCTTCATCTCAGAGATCCAGTATCCTGGCTGGATCTCGAATGTGGTAATGGTTAAAAAATGGGGTGGTAAATGGAGAATGTGTATTGACTTTTCTTTGTTAAATAAATCATGCCCTAAGGATTGCTACCCTCTGCCTCGGATCGACGCGCTGGTTGATTCAGCCGTCGGTTTTTCTGTCATGAGCTTTTTGGATGCTTTTTCAGGTTATCACCAGATCCGATGCACCCTCCCGATATCAAGGATGTTTCCTTCATCACAAGGGAATGATGCTTCAGTTACAAAATGATGCCCTTTGGGTTGAAGAACGCGGGGACTACTAATCAACGCATGATGGATCGGGTCTTCCGAGATCAGAGGGGGAGGACCTGAGGTCTACGTCGATGACCTAATGATCAAAGCAAGTGCATGGATTCACACCTGAAAGATCTGGAAGAGACGTTCCCACCTTAAGGAGGTTCAAGATGAGGCTGAACCCCTTGAAGTGTGTCTTCGGGGCCAGCCGCAGGAAGTTCCTCGGGCATCTTTTGACTCCGGAAGGGGTGGAGCCCAACTCGGACAAGGTGAAGGCCATCCTGGATTTGGAGTCACCTCGCGATGCCAAGGAGGTCCAGCGTTTGGCAGGCAAACTGGCAGGGTTGAGCAGGTTCCTCTCCAGATCGGGAGACAAGTATTCCTCATTCTTTAAGGTGCTGCGAGGGAATCAAAGGTTTGAATGGACCGCCGAGTGCGAAGAAGCCTTTCAAGGGCTGAAGAGATAGCTCTCCCAGGCTCCTCTACTTCAGAGCCCAAAAGAAGGGGAGGACCTGACTTTGTACCTCGTAGTAGGAGCAGAGGCGGTAAGCTCCATCCTAGTGAGTGAAGAAGGAAAGAAGCAACTGCCCATCTACTACGTCAGCCGGATACTGAAGAAAGCAGAGCTCCGCTACCCCATCCTCGAAAAACTAGCATACGCCTTGGTCATCTCTGCAAGAAAACTCCGACCATACTTTCAAGAACATTCGATTAGGGTGGTAACCGACCATCCTCTTCGCAAGATCTTCGAAGGAGTAGAGCACTCAGGGAGACTTGCTAAGTGGTCTATTGAACTAAGCGAGTTTGACATCTCCTTTGCCCCAAGACTCTCCATCAAGGCACAAGCAGTGGCGGACTTCCTAGCCGATTATATTGTTGAAGTCGAGGAGGGAGAGAAGCAGCCACGGGAAGCGTGGAAGATGATGGTTGATGGGGCCTCAGGAAAACATTCCCTCGGAGGAGGAGAGGTGCTGACCAGCCCTCAGGGAGTCGCGATAGAGCAGGCAGTGCTTACCATTTCCCGTAACAACAATCAACGGAGTATGAGGCGTGATCGCCGGACTTCGCTTGGCAAGGAGCTGGAGATTCAGGATGGAAGCTTTCACAGACTCAAGGTAGTAGCATCGCAGATCCGGGGGAGTTTGAAGCGCGGGCCTACCCTCATCAGATTACCTCTCCAAGGTAAGGGCAATCATCGGTGGGTTTCCGGTCGTTCTCCATCCAGCATGTTCCAAGGAAAAAAGCATAGCAGCCGATCGATTGGCTAAGTTTGGACCTCGGGGAGGAGGGACCTTGACGGAGCTATTTCGACCGGATATCGAGGAAGGAGAATTGATGGTGGTGGATCGGCGACCCTCCTGGTGGATCCATTGGTGACCTTCCTAACCACCGGTGGACTTCCTGAGGGGGCCAAGGACGGGAGAAACTTCAAGCGCAAGGCAACTCACTACCTAATGATGGAAGGGGGCCTGCATCGTAAGATGTTGTCAGGACTCCTAGCCAGGTGTGTGACTGAGGAAGAGATCCCGAGGATCTTGGAGGAGGTGCACTCGGGGGAGTGCGCAGCCACTCTGGAGAAAGGACATTGGAGGCAAGGATGGTCAGGCAGGGGTACTTCTGGCCCACCCTAAGGAAGGATGCCACAGAGTTTGCAAGGAGGTGTCAAAAATGTCAGCTCTGCGCCCCCCTTCAGCTCTTGGCGGCCCAAAGGCTCCGAAGTATCACGACACCATGGCCTTTCGCCATCTGGGGGATGGATTTAGTAGGACCTTTTCCTCCGGCTAGTGGGCAGAGGAGGTTCCTCTTGGTCATGGTCGACTATTTCTCAAAGTGGCTGGAGGTTAAAGTCTTGGCCAAGGTCACCTCGCAGGTCATAAGGAACTTCTTCTGGGGGAATCATATGCAGACACGGTTGCCTCAAGCAATAGTGACAGATAACGGCCCCAGTTTGCCAGCGAAGAATTCATCAGCTTCTGCGCCCAACTGGGGATAGACCTCAGATTCGCCTCTGTCCACCACCCCCGGAGCAACGGCCAGGTGGAAGCGGCGAGCAAAATCATTGTGAATCTATTAAAGAAAAAGGTGGAGAACCTAAAGGGAAACTGGGTGGAGCAGCTCCCTCGGTCCTGTGGGCCTTGCGAATAACCCCGAACACAGCCACCGTGAGACCTCCTTCAAGCTTTTTCATGGGTGTGAGGCCATCCTACCAGTGGATTCGAGGTTCGGTCCCCGCGAGCTCATAGCCGCGGGCGAAGGAGATGAGACTTGGAGGTTGGAGAATGAAGAGGGGCATGCCTCTCGCTAGATATTGTGGAAGAACTGCGGGACGTGCAGCTATCAGCAAGAACTGCGGGATGTAGCAGCTATCATGTCAGGGTCAAAGCAGCTTGCGAAGGGGACTGTATCTGAGAAAGGTTGAAGCGGCAGGAAGGTCAGCTCTCGTGGGCAAGCTCAACCCGAACTGGGAAGGACCGTATATAGTGAAGGAAGTCATTGGATCAGGAGGTTACTACCTCCAGGACGTGGAAGGAAGAGCCTTAAGCCACACCTAGAGCAGAGATGACCTGAAACGCTTCTACCCGTGAAATGGGGGAGATGTAACTATGTATTCAAGATCAAGTTTGTTATAATATATCAATTGACTTGTTTCTCTCGTCTAGTACTAAATTATTATGATAGAATGTATTTATGAGTCTTGTAACACCTCGAGCTCGGCTCGGCCCCAGGTAGACCCGCTGCGCAGGCTCTCATCTAGCTGGCAGGTCCGAAGGCTCGCCTGTGGGGGATAGGTTTGGTTGGTTTGAGAACGTCATCGGCACCCCGAGCTCGGCTCGGCCCCAGGTAGACCTGCTGCGCAGGCTCTCATCTAGATGGCAAGTCCGAAGGCTCGCCTGTGGGGGATAGATTTGGTTGGTTTGAGAACGTCATCGGCACCCCGAGCTCGGCTCGGCCCCAGGTATACTCGCTGTGCAGGCTCTCGTATAGCTAGCAGGTCCGAAGGCTCGCATGTGGGGGATAGGTTTGGTTGGTTTGAGAACGTCATCGCACCCCGAGCTCGCTCGGCCAGGTAGACCTGCTGCGCTGGCTCTCATCTAGCTGGCAGGTCCGAAGGCTCACCTATGGGGGATAGGTTTGGGTTGGTTTGAGAATGTCATTCGGCACCCGAGCTCAGCTCGGCCCCAGGTAGACCCTGCGCAGGCTCTCATCTAGCTGGCAGGTCTGAAGCTCACTGTGGGGGATAAGTTTGGTTGGTTTGAAAACGTCATGTCCGAGCTCGGCTCGGACCCAGGTAAGCTGCGCAGGATCTCATCTAGGTGGCAGGTGGTTTTGCCTGTGGGGGATAGGTTTGGTTTGTTTGAGACGTCATCGGCACCCCGAGCTCGGCTCGACCCGAGGTAGACCCGATGCGCAGGCTCTCATCTAGCTAGCAGGTCCGAAGGCTCGCCTGTGGGGGATAGGTTTGGTTGGTTTGAGAACGTCCGGCACCCCGAGCTCGTCTTGGCCCCAGGCTGCGCAGGCTCTCATCTAGCTGGCAGGTCTGAAGGCGAGGTTTGGTTGGTTTGAGAACGTCATCGGCACCCCGAGCTCGTCGGCCCTAGGTAGACCCGCTAGGTTTTGTGGTTTGAGAACGTCATCGGCACCCCGAGCTCGGCTCGGCCCCAGGTAGACCCGCGATGCGCAGGCTCTCATCTAGCTAGGCAGGTCCGAAGGCTCTCCTGTGGGGGATAAGTTTGGTTGGTTTGAGAACGTCATCGGCACCCCGATCTCGGCTCGGCCCCAGGTAGACCCGCTGCGCATGCTCTCATCTAGCTGGCAGGTCCGAAGGCTCGCATGTGGGGGATAGGTTTGGTTGGTTTGAGAACGTCATCGGCACCCCGAGCTCGGCTCGGCCCCGGTAGACACGCTGCGCAGGCTCCATCTAGCTGGCAGGTCCGAAGGCTCCGCCTGGGGGGATAGGTTTGGTTGGTTTGAGAACGTCATCAGCACCCCGAGCTCGGCTCGACCCCAGGTAGACCCGCTGCGCAGGCTCTCATCTAGCTGGCAGGTCCGAAGGCTCGCCTGTGGGGGATATGGTTTGGTTGGTTTGAGAACGTCATCGGCCTCGGCCCCAGGTAGACCCGCTGCGCAGGCTTTAATCTATGCTGGCAGGTCCGAAGGCTCGCCTGTGGGGGATAGGTTTGGTTGGTTTGAGAACGTCATCGGCACCTCGAGCTCGGCTCGGCCCCAGGTAGACCCGCTGCGCAGGCTCTTATCTAGCTAGGCAGGTCCAAGGCTCGGCCTGTGGGGGATAAGTTTGGTTGGTTTGAGAACGTCATCGCACCCCGATCGCTCGGCCCCAGGTGTACCCGCTGCGCAAGCTCTCATCTAGCTGGAAGGTCCGAAGGCTCGCCTGTGGGGGATATGTTTGGTTGGTTTGAGAACTCATCGGCACCCTAGCTCGGCTCGGCCCCAGGTAGACCCGCTGCGCAGGCTCTCATCTAGCTGGCAGGTCCGAAGACTCGCCTGTGGGGGATAGGTTTGGTTGGTTTGAGAACGTCATCGGCACCCCGAGCTCGGCTCGGCCCATGGTAGACCCGCTGTGCAGCTCTCATAGCTGGCAGGTCCGAAGGCTCGCATTGTGGGGATAGTTTGGTTGGTTTTAGAACGTCATGGCTCGGCCCCAGGTAGACCCGCTGCGCAGGCTCTCATCTAGCTGGCAGGTCCGAAGGCTCGCCTATGGGGGATAGGTTTGGTTGGTTTGAGAACGTTATCGGCACCCCGAGCTCGCTCGGCCCCAGGTAGACTGCGCAGGCTCTCATCTAGCTGGCAGGTCCAAGGCTCGCCTGTGGGGGATAGGTTTGGTTGGTTTGAGAACGTCATCGGCACCCCCGATCTCGGCTCGCCCCAGGTAGGCCCCTGCGCAGGCTCTCATATAGCTGGCAGGTCCAAAGGCTCGCCTGTGGGGATAGGTTTGTTAGTTTGAGAACGTCATCGGCACCTCCGAGCTCGGCTCGGCCCCAGGTAGAGCCGCCGCGCAGGTCCGAAGGCTCGCCTGTGGGGGATAGGTTTTGGGTTTGTTGATAGCGGCAGCTCGGCCGTTATAGACCCGCTGCGCAGGCTCTCATCTAGCTGGCAGGTCCAAAGTTTGGTCTCATGGTGTGGAGGTTTGGTTGGTTTGTTTGAGAACGTCATCTCATCTCGCTCGCCTGGCCATCGACGAGTCGGCTCGGCCCCAGGTAGACCCGCTGCGCAGGCTCTCATCTAGCTGGCGGCTCGGTGGGGGATAGGTTTGGTTGGTTTGAGAACGTCCCACCCAGGTAGACTCGGGCTCTCATCTATCTGGCAGGTCTGAAGGCTCGCCTGTAGGGGATATGGTAGAACGTCCGGCACTCCGAGCTGCGGGCTCGCTGGCAGGTCCAGGGTAGACGTCATCTGCGGCTCGGCCCCGCCCGCTGCGCAGGCTCTCATCTAGGCAGGTCTGAAGGCTCGCATGTGAGGGATAGGTTGGATAGTCGGCTTAGGTTATTGTTTGCCTGTGGGGGATAGGTTTGGTTGGTTTGAACGTCATCGGCACCCCGAGCTCGGCTCGGCCCCAGGTAGACCCGAGGCTCTCATCTAGCTGGCAGGTCGAAGGCTCGCCTGTGGTATGTTTGGTTGGTTTGAGAACGTCATCGCTGCGCGCAGACTGCGCAGGCTCTCATCTAGCTGGCAGGTCCGAAGGCTCGCCTGTGGGGGATGGGGAATGGTTGTGTGAAATGCGCAGACTCTCATCTAGCTGGCAGGTCCGAAGGCTCGCCTGTGGGGGATAGGTTAGGAATGGTTTGTGGAAACGACACCCCGAGCTCGGCTCGGCCCCAGGTAGACCCGCTGCGCGGGCTCTCATCTAGCTGGCAGGTCTGAAGGCTCGCCTGTGGGGGATAGGTTTGGTTTGAGCAAGGCAGAAAACGCACCGGAACGCGAAAAGGAAAGAGGTAAAGGTAGGAGAGGTCTCGACTAGAATAGATCTCGGTGGGGAGATCCCCTCCAAAGAGGTCTTGCTGAAGGAGGTTTTCGCCGAGAAGGCTCCTAATAATATTCTTGAATAGACAGGCGGAAGAGTTATGTGACGGGCTTGAACGGTTCGCGCAAGCTAAAGGGGGACGGCCCCGTCTTAAGGGTTCGAGAGCCACGTTCCCGACTGACTTTTTTCGGCAGGTTCCCGCCGATCCATCACTAAGGGAAACTGCCCTAGGGAGGCCGAGGGTCTCGGCGGAAGCGTGCTTAAGGAACACTCGGCCACAACAATTACCTCAAGCGCATTCACAAATAAGAACAGGACTAACATTTACAACGAAACATTTACAAGGTATTTTATATATGATTACAAGTTTAGAGCGTCGCGCTCTTTACACTGAGGCGGAAAGGGAAAAAGAGAGAGAGGGGGCCCATCAGGGGGACAAGCTGTACCCCTCGGAGATCTCGCCGGAACTACCGCTGGCGCTCTCGCCTGAGCTCACAACGGATGTCTCGCCACCCGCAGCAGGGGATTTCAGGACATTCCGAGGTGGGTATCAAGCGCGCCGGGGCTTTGGGACGGGCTCGAAGAGCCAAGGAACGAGTTGTTGAGCTGTGATAATCTTGCCCCTCCCATCTAAGCATCCGACATCTCGCACGTCTCCAAGGTCAGCTTGACTGTAGCTTGCGCATTGGCTTGGAGGAGCTTGTCGACGTCATAGACAGGAGTAATAGCGGCTCTTCAGTCTTTCATCCAGGGGAGGGGGCGCATTCGCCTCCAGGCGCAAGATCTGGTCCCTTAGGAGGACGTTCTCGTATCTCGCCTGGGACAGCTCCTCGCGAAGTGCCGCGGCTTGAGCGGATTCCTGTGTGGCGAGAAGTTAGCGTGGAAGAAAAAGAAGTCAAAATCTGTAGTGGCGAGAGCAAGTGCCGAGAAAGGTCTCGATTACGTCTTCCGCCCGGCGAGATGACAGCAGTTGCTTGGCGTCTTCTAGCTCCTTCTTCAAAGAAGCCGCCTCAGCCACTGCGCCCTCCCTGGCCTTGAACATTTCCTGGAAGTTGCGGTCAATGGTGATGCTCTGGCGAGCATACATGTGCGCAAGCTCCATCCCGCGCATCAGGGAGCGTGTGGAATCATAAGCCAGCAGTCAGGTGGTCATCCTGTCATAGACGATGGCGTCCTCCCGGCCGTAGAGGCAGTAGCCTAAGGCGAAGGCCTCCCTTGTGACCTCGTCTCGCTCCGCCCAGCTAGGCAGAAGGGACGAGATCGAGACCCTGTTGACGTCGGGTCCCACTGTAGCAGCGGCTTGTTCTCCACGTCCAGGCACTTCATACCGAGACCAAAATTGCGGTGGCCCCGCGGCACCTCTCCAGATGAGGGCTGGCCGGAGGTCTCGGCGGCGGCTCCCTCGCCCCCCACTTCACCGGGGGCCGGAGGGTTCTCGGCAGGGGCCTCAGCACCACCCCTGGTAGCCGCGATCTCATGGACAACCTGCAAGATCTCCTCAAAGGAGCGGCCAGCGGGGAGAGGTTGAGAGGGCGGCACCACAATGTCTTTGCCCTTCTCGGCGTCCGTTACCTTGGGCCTCTTGATCGGAGGGGGCAAAGGGACGTCGGGCTTTCGCTTCCTAGCGCCGGTTGAAGGAGGCGGGGCCGGCTCATCCCGACAAGCTAGAGCTGCAGCCTTTGCGAGAGCCAGCGGGTCTCTCACGGGTTGGCTCCCGGTAGCGCGAGCCTCGTCAAAGGGTTGGCGTAGGGGATCTCGCTCTCTCCTGCGAAGCACAATACTCAGTTTTAACCTTGGAAAGGAAAGGAATAGCGAGATAAAGGCGAGATCTTACCTTCGCCCGGAGGCACGGGGAGCAGTGAATCAACGTCTCGCCGAAGGAAGAGGACGTCGCAGTCCTTGGTTCCGAAGAACTCAAGGAGGGTGCTCTCGCGCGAGCCCAAGGAGGGGGCTTGTAGGCGGCCTTCTCATATTGGATGGGCGCGAGAAGCACGTTCCCGAAGTCACCGGAAACAAAGATGAACCTCTGTCCCCAGTGGTGGTGCTTGTTGGCGAGACGATCGTGGGTTGTCCTGAGAAGAAAACCATCCCCTTTGGCGCGAACTTCCGGAAGATCGAAAGGCTGAACTCGATCCTCTCGGATCGCATGTAGCGAATGAAAGCAACCAGGATCGCAACCGAATTTGGATTCAGTTGCGCGGGAACCACTCCATAATACCGGAGGGCCTAACGCATCTCGGGCCACAGCGGGAGGCGGAAGCCCACCTCAAAGTGCTCAAGGGGGATGGCGAGCTCCCCCTCCCCCGCGGTGTTTACCTTATCATGGTTGTCGGGGTTCCGCACGGTGAAGCCGGCGGGAACGTAGAGAGTCTGGGTCAGGTTGAACTCGTCCATGGTAAGAGTACAGGAAGGAAACATGTGCTTCTGGAAAGCTTCCGCACAATTTGAACGACCCTCGCTTCCGCCCGGCATCGTGATGAAGATTTGTAGGCGAGATCTTTAGGAAGGAGGCGAGAGCGAGAACTGTGCGAAAATGGGAAGAAGAGGCGGAAGCAAGCAAGAACTTTCGGTAAGCCGCGAAAGCGACAAGGAAAAGAGAAGACTTGGGTCGGAGAAATGAATGTGGTAGGTGAACTGCCCTATTTATAGGAAATCGTGATCATCATGACTTTTTTCCAAAAGTCGTGGGGGTACAGCCGTCACGTCCTAAGTTGGCGGCGCTTCGTTTTCCCGCCCGAGTCTGACAGTGACTGACTGACAGCTAATTAAGCGAGAGCTAAATACAAAATAAAACAAACGGAGGCCAGGTTGCTCTCGCCAAGCGAAAACGAAACGGGAAGCTATAAATAATAACAACAATAATTATTATTCTCGCCAAGCGAGAGCCGAATAAAGAGCAACAACAATGTCAGACAGAATTAACGGGGTACATCGGAGAAGGGGAAGGCCGGGGGTAAGGAAGGTGAGGTCTCGCCACTCAATAAGGCTCCCACCGCCATCGTCCTTGCTCTCGCAGCTTGGTCCTCGGTGGCGCTTGCGGGTTGAAGTAGGACGACATGACGGTGCACCCTAGATTAATCCGGCGAGACAGGTCCCGGATCCGCGTGATGCACCTTTCAGGGGGAAGACCCGGCGGAAGGCCCACCTGGCCGATCCATCTCGCCGATGAGGTAGTCTCGCTCCAGGGCCTCCAACCTCTTCTCCACTGATTGGCAAAACACTTTCGCCGCGAAATCATGGGCTTGCTCCCGCCGGATAAGCTTTGATAGGACGGCGACGACCTTCTTCCACGTCTTCTAGCACTCCCGGCGCTGGTCAAGATCTCCTCCATCTCGTTAGATGAAGGGAAGGGGGAGCTCTCTCGCCGTCTCCCCCTTCTCTTTCTTTCTTCTTCCTCCTCTACGTCAGCTCCAGACCGCGAGCCCAGATCCCCTGACAAGAATTCCAGTTAAGACGAGAGCAAAGGATAATCGTGATAAACGTACTGCATACCTGCAGCATGGCGAGGACCCCCGTCGATGGCAGGCGAGAAGGCCCAGCCCCCCCCCCCCCCTCAGTTCCAAAGAGTAGATGGATCGGTTTCCTTTTACTGGGGGTAGATTTTGCGAGTGGTATTCCGGCTTGGCCGGAGCGGGGGGGGGGGGGGGGGGAGGTCTCCTCTCCCGCAGGATGGCTGGCATCCAATGGAGGCGCGGAAGATTCAGGTAGTCTTTCCTCCCGCCGGTAGGGAGGAATCACCCGCGAGGGCAGGCTAATTTGCAGCCCTTGCTTCGTTCTCCCGGGTAGCGAGACCCGGCTGGGCGGAAGCTGGCGCTGTGGGAAGACAATTCAGCGACCTAAGATTTGAGTTAAGAGCAAGAGTGGTAAAATTACATGCAATTCTCAAGTCAGGCGGAGGAGCCGCCTCCGTGACCTGCGGTTGGCCCTCAAGGGGGTGAGATGATGGGTCCAGGGGTTCCCGCGCAGACTCGACAACGTCGGGAACCATCTCCTGCGAAAAGTATCGCGTCAGATACAGAATACTGGTGTTTTCAATGGTTAGAGAATCAGACATACCTTCTGCGGAAAGGGATCATCCGCACGGCTTGGGGTCGGGGTAGGCGGGCTTCTGTTCTCGCGGGGCAGGTCTCGCTGAACCGTCTTCGCCTTCTTCTTTTTCTTCTTAGGCTGAGAAAGCTCAACGACTGACGAATGTTTCGCCAACCATGGGGCAACCAGGGCGCTGTTAGCCTTGGCTCGCGCCTGCGCCGCATTGATGCGGTCCTGAAGATCCTGCGGGAGCGGTTTATCGGCGAGCTTGGAAGGCATCGCGTGAGGAGGCGCGAACTCAGGCGAGGAAGGATGACTCAAGAGGAGAATTATGACCGTTTATCAGCACATATATTTATAGACACGGTACGGCCCACCAAAAGATTCCCTGACGTTGACACGTGCTCAGCGAATATTTATGGGTTGGACGTGTCTTTTCGAGCGCAGAGCTAGCTCGAAAAGAGCGGGGATTGTGTACAACTCCATATTCGCTGAGCCAAACCAGGAGGCACAAACGGTTAGTCAGGCTAGCCAGAGAAGTTCTCGCCCAAGTAGGCGGGAGCGCTTGCGCTAAGCGCCAAGCTCCCGCCTCAAATGAGCTCTCGCCCGCAAGATGCCCCGTATTCGTCGAGCCCAGATCGTCGAGCCCAGATTGTCGAGCCCAGATCGACGATCACAGCCAAATCGTCGAACGAAGACCAACGCGGGAACGCTTGCGCCAACGCCCAGATCGTCTTAAAGAAGCTCTCGCCTATAGGTAGGCGAGACCGCTTGCGCCGGGCTCTAGACAGAAGGCACTCGGCTCAGAGCTCTCGCCGAGTGGAGGGCCAGGGCCCTCGGGTGAAATTACCCTCATACCCTCAAGAAAACAGCGGGATTTGGCTATTGGCAGATCAACTAGGGGCATTTCAGTAATCTCAGGTCAGCAAGATGCTATAAATAGACTCATAAGGGCTCTTTGGAAAGCAAGCTGTCATTTATCTTCCAACTTCCAGTGCTTTCTAAGGAGCTCCTAGCCCAGCTTTTGGCTTTGGAGGGGAAGCTCTCAGAGACCTTCCGGGTGTGAGGTGGGACCTCCCTGCTGAGGCTTTGGGTCAGTCTTAGGTCCTTTGAATCCGGTCGAGGGTTGAGGCTTGAGAGAAGTAGGTTTTGGCTGCACCCCTTTTTTGAACTCCCGTTGAGGTCATTTTTGGCTTCAACACTGATGATCACTAGGCCAGATATTGCATATGCAGTTGGCAGGGTGAGTCGGTACATGGCGGAACCACGGAAACCTCATCTGATGGCAGCAAAAAGCATCTTGAAGTATGTGAAGTCGACCTCAGATATGAGTCTCGATTATAGGATGAGACACGAGTTTCTGGTTGCATGGCTACATGGATGCTGATTATCGGGGGAGATTCGGATGATCGAAAGTCGACGTCTGGATACGTCTTTATGGCGGGCCCAACAGCTGTATGCTGGTGCAACAAGAAGCAGGACTCGGTGTCTGTCTCTACCACAGAAGCAGAATATAAGGCTTCGACCTTGGCAGCTCAAGAAGCCATCTGGCTCAGGAGATTGGTGGATGACATCCATATGAATGGTTCGAGGTCCTACTCTGCTCCGCGGGGACAATGAGAGTGCTCTCAACTGGGAATAATCCAGTTTGTCACGCGAGAACCAAACATATAGAGATCGAGCACCACTTCATTCGTGAGAAGGTGTTAGAGGGATCTCTCATGGTTGATCATGTTCGGAGTATGGACAATGTGGCAGACATCTTCACGAAGTCCACTAGCTAAGGGACCGTTCACCAGGTTGCAGGAGTTTGCTTGGGCGGATTTCCACTTCTCACTTCAAGGGGGAGTGTTGAAATTGTTGAAGTGTAAGTGGCTGATCAGGCAAACCGCGCGGACTGAGCGGACAGCACAGCAGACTAGAGGCTGCGGTCTATGTGGGCTGCGGTGCGGCCTAGTGTAGATAGGAAGCCGTGAAGATTGATCTTGAGCGGCCTATGTGGACTGAAGTTGGAGTTCGGGAGATCACTATTAGTCCGGCGGACTTGGCAGGTCTGATGCCTTGTTCATAGTCTTGTTGTGAACTGTCTTGCCTACCTTTGGCAGACTCGGCGGAGTTGGCGGACTTAGCGGTCTGTTGCGAGCTGGAGTGGTGTCCGCATGTATTGCGGACTTGTCCTTATAAAAGAGTGTTGTAGGCGGGTTGGCTTGTGGAACGACCATGTCCAAGCGGACTGGGCGGACTGGGCGGACTGGTGAAGGCTGATTGCGAGCTGGGGAACGTGATCCTATCAGCTAGTGCGGTGACCACATCTCTCTTCATGCCTATAAATAGGACTCCCGGTGACAGCATAATTATCGAAGAACAGTAAGCACAAACCCGCGTTGGAACCTGTGGTCTGATTTTTCTGATCGTGTGGCTTGCTGAAGTAACTTGTCTGTGCAGTTTGTGTAGATAGGATCAAACAGCTTTTCTTCTAGCTGACGACTTGGGGCAGTTCGCGGATAGCAATCTGTGGAGTGCAGAAGTTCTGAAGCGGCGGTCTGGTTCTGGAGGTTGCGGACTGTGTTCGTGTTCGAGCGGCTAGTGCAGTGTGCTGGTCTCGGCGGTCTGACGGACAACAGTTGCAGTTTGTGGTGGTTTCGAGCGGAGTCTGTTCTCTGGCCGCAGTTATCTTTCTGTTTTTTGTTCTGTTGTTTTTCATGCTGGCGAAATCATGTCTCGCCATGTATGTCTTGCCTTGTAAGCAGACTGCTATTATCAATAAAGATCTCTTGTTGTTGCATGTGTCTCTGCCTGTGATCTAACCTTTTAGTTGATATAACTCCTGCTTATTCCAAGATCCGAAAAATTTTACAAATTTCATGATCAACATGACATGAGCTATGCCTAGGTTTTTTGAGCATACAAATGTTGGGCGAGGAATTAATAGTATAAGCTTTGACTAAGCGTACGTAAGGCCTAAGGATGATTATGCTTAAATACCCTAGAAGCGTATGTAAGGCCTAAGGATGATTATGCTTAAATACCCTAGAAGCGGCAAGGACAGACCACTGCTACCGTTGGTGCTTGTGGGACTAGCTACCTCACAAATAAGAGATCTCAGCCGTTAGTTGGCACACAATTATGTTCGGTGTCGGCGTCTCGACACCTTGCGTGATAAATCTATGTTGATATGATGTGTTTGTGCATCTCAAAATATTCATTCAAAATATTTATCCATCCCTTTCCCCACCATTGTTTTTGCGCGTGTATAGCCTACTTGTTTCATGGCCTAGAAGAATGGGATGGATGAATATTGTATTTTAAAAGAAAATTTGAATGGTTGCTAATAACCAAAAAAACATTGTAAATAGTCATTTGCAAAATTGATGGTTTATCAATAGCTAAAATTTTCTAATAGACAAAAGTGACTTACTTGTAACATTACCCTAAAAAATTAAGGACCATGACCAACTCCTATTAAATGAATGTAAGCCCTTCTATTTTAACCTTTTAGATCTAAGAACAATGTACTTTTTTAAGGCGGTTGCTAACCATACCCTGTTTTTGGCTATATGCAAGTTAGGAAAAAAAAGATTTTTAACAAATCATTAGATTTTGGTTATTTGCTCCCAGTGCAGTATGCTCGTCTCGGCGGTCTGACAGATAGTAGTTGCAGTTTGTGGCGGTTTCGGCGGAGTCTGTACTCTGGCCGCAGTTATCTTTCTGTTTTTTGTTCTGTTGTTTTTCATGCTGGTGAAATCATGTCTCGCCATGTATGTCTCGCATTGTAATAAGACTGTTATTATCAATAAAGATCTCTTGTTGTTGTATGTGTCTCTACATGTGATCTAACATTTTAGTTGATATAACTCCTGCTCATTTCAAGATCCAAAAATTTTTACAAATTTCATGATCAACATGAAATGAGCTATGCCTAGGTTTTTTGAGCATACAAATGTTGGGCGAGGAATTAATAGTGTAAGCTTTGACTAAGCGTACGTAAGGCGTAAGGATGATTATGCTTAAATACCGTAAAAGCGGCAAGGACAGACCACTGCTACCGTTGGTGCTTGTGAGACTAGCTACCTCACAAATAAGAGATCTCAGTTGTTAGTTGGCACACAATTATGTTCGGTGTCGGCGTCTCGACACCTTGCTTGATAAATCTATGTTGATATGATGTGTTTGTGCATCTCAAAATGTTCATTCAAAATATTTATCCATCCCTTTCCCCCACCTTTGTTTTTGCGCGTGTATTGCCTACTTATCTCATGGCCTAGAAGAATGGGATGGATGAATACTGTATTTTAAAAGAAAATTTGAATGGTTGCTAATAACAAAAAAAATGTAAATAGTCATTTGCAAAATTGATGGTTTATCAATAGCTAAAATTTGCTAATAGACAAAAGTGACTTACTTGTAACATTACCCTAAAAAATTAAGGACCATGACCAACTCCTATTAAATGAATGTAAGCCCTTCTATTTTAACCTTTTAGATCTAAGAACAATGTACTTTTTTTAAGGCGGTTGCTAACCATACCCTGTTTTTGGCTATATGCAAGTTAGGAAAAAAAGGATTTTTAACAAACCATTAGATTTTGGTTATTTGCTCCCAGTGCAGTGTGCTGGTCTCGGCGGTCTGACGGATAGTAGTTGCAGTTTGTGGCGGTTTCGGCGGAGTCTGTTCTCTGGCCGCAGTTATCTTTCTGTTTTTTGTTCTGTTGTTTTTCATGCTGGTGAAATCATGTCTCGCCATGTATGTCTCGTCTTGTAAGAAGACTGCTATTATCAATAAAGATCTCTTGTTGTTGTATGTGTCTCTACCTGTGATCTAACCTTTTAGTTGATATAACTCCTGCTCATTTCAAGATCCAAAATTTTTTACAAATTTCATGATCAACATGACATGAGCTATGCCTAGGTTTTTTGAGCATACAAATGTTGGGCGAGGAATTAATAGTGTAAGCTTTGACTAAGCGTACGTAAGGCGTAAGGATGATTATGCTTAAATACCCTAGAAAGCGGCATGGCCAGACCACTGCTACCGTTGGTGCTTGTGGGACTAGCTACCTCACAAATAAGAGATCTCAGTTGTTAGTTGGCACACAATTATGTTCGGTGTCGGCGTCTCGACACCTTGCTTGATAAATCTATGTTGATATGATGGGTTTGTGCATCTCAAAATGTTCATTCAAAATATTTATCCATCCCTTTCCCCCACCTTTGTTTTTGCGCGTGTATTGCCTACTTATCTCATGGCCTAGAAGAATGGATGGATGAATATTGTATTTTAAAAGAAAATTTGAATGGTTGCTAATAACCAAAAAATGTAAATAGTCACTTTGCAAAATTGATGGTTTATCAATAGCTAAAATTTGCTAATAGACAAAAGTGACTTACTTGTAACATTACCCTAAAAAATTAAGGACCATGACCAACTCCTATTAAATGAATGTAAGCCCTTCTAGTTTAACCTTTTAGATCTAAGAACAATGTACTTTTTTTAAGGCGGTTGATAACCATACCCTGTTTTTGGCTATATGCAAGTTAGGAAAAAAGATTTTTAACAAATCATTAGATTTTGGTTATTTGCACCCTCAAAAAAATTTTAAAGTTTCAGCTCCAGTTGAAGGGATATTAATCTCAGAGATTTGAGTGAAAAATTTAGAATTTATTAGGCAAAGCTCTAGCAACTCCAGAGAATAAAAAAAGAGAAGAAAAAATAGTGTGGAAAACTGTTTATAGACGGCCTAGATGAAAAAAAGAGAAGGAAAACAATTGTTCAACATGTCTTTCTAGTATCGCTCATGATTTAAGAACTTGTAATTTGATTACCTTCATTTTTTTTATTTTGCATAGCAGTTTGGTTTATTGATAAAATTTTCAAAACTTGCGGGTTACGGTTTACAAAGTGTAGCAAATGGCTAAAAAGGTTTACGATTAGCAATCAATTTTTAATATAAAGCCAGCAAGGAATCAAAAATGTCATTTCTATTGTACACTACATGTAACATCTTGACATTATTTTTTACTTTGTTAGTGATTCCTTGCATTATTGCTCATATCATCGGGTTCTAGGTTTCACTTTGGGGCATGAGTAGACTTATATTATAAGATAGTTTCAAGTGAATGTAAAACTATATTCAAAGCGCAGCGGAAAGAATGATCGAGAATAGAAAATGCGAGATGGGATATACCTGCCAGCCACAGGGCTTAGATCTGGACGATCAGGCTTCAGTCCATGGAGAAAGAAGACTGAGGGTTGCCCTCCTCTTGTAAGAAGAGTACCACCAAAAACTTCTGGTTTAACGAGAAAACTGTAGTCAAAGTAATGAGATGGTTTTTACTCCTTTTTAAAAGAAATCAAGGTTTCAAGTGTTTAAACTAAATGATTTGGGTCATCCATCCTCCCTTCTAGAGGATCTGAACTAAAAGCCTAGATCCAACCCTACCACTTATCACAGATGGGCTTATTGGGTCATTACCTTATACTAATCACCCAACATAACACCTACATGCTTGAGTCAATACGGAAAATCTAACAATGAAGTGTTACATTGTGCACGGAGAAACACATGCGTATCTCTTGGAACAGACACACCAACAGTACTATTCTAGATTCTCAATCGCCCCTCGAGGTCCACTATTATATATGTCGAGATACATGATTTTGCATATTGGGAGAAGGAATTTTCAGTAGGTGATTGATTCACTCAAAATATTCTACAATACTTCATCAGAGTTTGGAATGGATATTTATAGTACCTCCAAAGTAAAGTCTTGCCTTAAACAGACATGCAAATCACAATTCTCTAACGAATCAGTCTTGATACGCACGGACATACATGAAATATTCAACAATTTTTACCACCAAAGATTAAAAGATCTTACAATTTTCTATCTATACAACACAAACAATGGCGACAACCCATCTTGCATAATGCCTGCCCTTAAAGGCCAACATCGTCGCTAATATTAGAAAGAAAATACACAATGTAAAGTATGAGAACAAGCACATCGTGGGACATATCAGGGAAGAGTAAAGCACACGGGGTGGAGCAAAATGTCCGCTCAATTGTTTGTTCGGATTGATTGGCGGGAAGATATTATTTTGATAGTAATATTTCAAGATGATGGGCCACTAATTATCAAAGAGGTCTGATCGTACAGATGAGACCATGGCTGCGGCCATCTAAGCTGCAGCTGTCTGCTAGATGACGATTAAATTTTTTAATATTATATATGATATATTATAAGATAAATATATAGGAATATTTAGTAGTTTGAATTCGTGCATGGTCATTTATACATTATGCTTGACCTATTCTCTTTTTTTGAAATCCATTAGCCAACGTGTCCAATTGGGTGCCCCGCTTTGAATCTCGTTTGATTCAGCGCAGCGCGCAACGACGAATTTAGAGGCTGGAAAGGCCGCCCGAGAGCATAGCACGGGCGTTGCAAATGCATGTGTAATATATATATATATATATATATCCAATAACATATCTCCAATCATACCATGAAATACATCTGTCCGATGAGTTGATGAGGCAACCAAGTTTATTGGCCAGCGATACCGCCCCTCCTGCATCCCGATGGCTTCACCGGCCCACCGCGAACCCGACTCCCGGCGGTCCCTCCCGTGAAGTTCTCACGTGGCCCTGCCCGTGACCACAACCCCCGGCGGTCGCCGGAGGGCCGAACCCGCCGGTCGGAGGGCCGCCGGCGGCGGGCTTGGGGGGGGGGGGGGGGGGGGGGGGGGGGGGGGGATGCGGGGTTTTTTTTTTTCCTCATAATTAATATATTTTAATAATTATTTTAACTTCTTTTGTGTTTTTATTTACCATATGTTTTTTAATAATTATATATAAGATGCAAATTGCGGGCGATCGATTCGAAGATCTAATATAATATATATATATATATATATATATATATATATAATATATATATATATATATATATATATAGGGTTATATATAGTTATTTCCGCTCCACTTCTCAGCCGACCCTCCTTCTGTCCCTTCTCCCGAATCCTTTCGGAATATTCTGTCAGTCGTCGTCGAATAGGCTCGCCGGTGCTCTCTTCTCCTGATTCATTCAAAAGCTGTGGGAGGAAATTTCTTTGGTTGTTGTGCGATCATAATCTCTTGGTTGATAATGACTTTCTCCAAATTTGATGCTTTAAAAAAATACGCTCGTTGGTGATCTTGTTCAGACCACCCCCTGCTGTTGGTTTTGGGTGGTTCATACAACATCACTCGAATTTTTTTTACTACATTATGCTGCCCACCATGAGGCTCCGTCATGCTAACGAGACGATCCATGCACCTAATTTTGCGTAATTCAATACTAATGCCAAAAGTCAACCCAGCCCAGGAACCGAGACTTCTGTTCACACTTTCTCCTGATCTTCTTCCCATGAGAAATATCAGAATCTTTAGAGCACGTCTCAACTGCTCATAGCTTCATGTAACTCATTGTAGTATTTGCACACTATATTCGTTGCAGTACAACATTTAGTGCAAAAGAGATGTTGTAGTTGTCGATTCCGTCTGATCCATACTGCGCATAGAGCCGTTGGAGGGAGATCAATAAAAGGACATTTTCGAGAAATTAAAACGACACATGATTGCTCTAGAAAAATACTAAGGCTCTGTTTGGGAGGACTTATTTTCACCGGTCAAGCGGTTACGACCGCATGAACTGGACCTTAATTATGGTCCGGTTCATGCGTTTATAATCGCTTCACCGGTGAAAATAAGTCCCTCCAAACGGAGCCTAAGATGGGATATTCAGGCCCCATTTGGTAACCCGTTTTCGGGCTTTCCGTTTCCAAAAAACGCACCCGCCACTGTTATACGCATTTGTTTTTCCGCTTGTTTTTTGAGCCGCACAGCGTTTTATCACTGCTGAAAAAACTGCGGGCCGAAACCCTCACGCAAGGCTCTACTGTGTCGCGTTTAGGCGTGATCGCAAGTTCTCTAGGTTTTCCCCGCCGCATTGTCTTCGACGGCAGCCCCGCGAGGATCTGCCGCATCATCTTCGACAACATCTTCCCTTTTGCTTCCTGATCTCTCGCAGCGTATTCTCCCACGGGATCCGACGGCATCCCATATCTTCTCCGAAGGAATAACGGGGTATGTTTTTTCCTTCTCTCTCGCCGATCACTTTTTCCTCCTCTCCTCCCCATCGACATGGCTTCCTTACTGATTTGCAACAGTCATTGTCCCTTATTTGCAACAGTACATCTCGGGTGTCGATCACTTTATTCTTCCTCTCTCGTTGATCCATTGCTCCTGCTGTGAGAGTGTTGATCCATCTGCAACCAGTATATTGATTTGCTTTTGATTGTTTATATGTGTTTTTATTCCTATGGTAGCATTCTTGTGGTGGAATTTTTATTTTGATTTTATATATGTATAGATGTGTGTATGTATGTGAAAGTCCACCTAGTGTCAACTACCTTCACCTATGGGGGGGGGGGGAGAATAGGTGTCTTGCAGCGTTTTTGCGGAATTAAAATTGTACCTGCACACGAAAACAAAACAACACAACATAGAAAGGACACAAGCAATTTATAGTGGTTCCCCGATTTGGGTACATCCACTTTCCTCCTTCGACCTATCTCCCAACCAGGGACGACTTGGTCATGTCACCAACAGGATTGAAATCCAATCCTTGCACTAACGGAAGGAACCCTTCCACACGTAGGAGTCACCACTCCCACAACACGAGTTGCACCCAACCCTTACAACTAGAAACCAACGTTCCTTTACAACAAAAATGAGAATAGAATGTACAAGAAATACAAACAACTTATGGAGACTAAGGTGTCCCTCTTCGTTCGATGACGTGTTCTTGAAGTCAACGAAGAGTCCACAACCCTAGATCTCACTTGGAGAGAATCTCCCTGAAACCGGCGGCGGCAAGAAGGGCGGAGGCTTGGTTCTCGGGATCGGCGGCGACAACGGCGTGCTGCTGCTGTTCTTTGGAGATTCAACTTTCGTAGCAAAGCTAGAAAGGTCTTCCAACGGTCACACTAGGATCGATCGTCTCGATCGATTCGGAAGGGGAAGGTTTTCCCGATCAATGAATCAAGAGACAAAGGATCTCTGGTTAGACGTGTGAGACGCTGTGCTTGGCTGAGCTTCTGTCGCCGGGAGATCTGGAAGCAACCACGATCAAAGCCGGCGAACTACAGGCACGAGCGGTGACGACGGCGGAGCGGATTTCGCGATCTAGGTCACGTCGGCGGCTCGGCTTCGTCCTTTTTTTTCAAATCTTCCTTGATTGATTTACTGTTCAAAAATACGCGAGTATTTATACAGTAGAATACTTCTTTATGACCGTTGTGGGTCCCACCAGAAGAAACCCTAAAACCGGTTCAAAACAGCGCCTTAACATTTGATCTGGTCCAGCGGGATCCAGAAAATCGCCCAAGTCAAAATCGGCGAGAATCGAAGGTGATTCTCGACGAGTCGGCGAGAATCAGCCAGTGATTCTCGACGATTCGACGAGAATCACTAGTGATTCTTGCCGAATCACTTGATGATTCTCGACGATTATGACTTAGAGACAGATTTGCATGCTCTGATGTAGCCGGAAAGAGTCGGCGAGAATCAGCCAGTGATTCGACGAGAATCACTAGTGATTCTCGCCGAATCGGCGAGAATCACTTGGTGATTCTCGTCAATTAACACTTAGATGATTTTTCGTCTTTCCACCCATGAGCTGCTCTTTGACCCATCCTTGCTCCTTGTCTGCTCTTGCATTATCATAGCCATGTACTTGAAAATAAGTACACTCCAATAGAGAGAGTACACGTAGGCCAACACACTGATCTGCTCAACGAGGGATTACGTCGCGCAGACCTGTGTATATTGACCTACTGCACCCTGACATTGGTGTGTACTTAGCGTGGAATAACTGCACGCACAACTTGAAAGGTTTCATCAAATACATTGTGAATTCATCTTAGCTTGACAGGTGGCTTCCTCAAATCCAGGTAATTGTGGATACATTACCCAACAATCTCCCCCTATTTGACGAAGCCAAAATCCTACTAGCTAAGATGAATACCACCATCCAGATAATAAATACAGCATATAGAATTTAAAGATACAGCACAAGGAAATAAAAGGCAAACAGATCAAAGCTTGAGTCAATCATAAATTCATATACATATATATATATATATATATATATATATATATATATATATATATATATATATATATATATATATATATATATATATATATATATATATATATATATATCTTATATATGTTCTTGAGAAAGATAAATGTGTTCTTGAGAAAATGACAAGTTATAAACTTATGTCTATTTCTCTTTGGCTAGGTCATCCTTGTGTTTTTGAGCCAGGAACTTCTTTCTTTGCCTCTCAACGTACTTCTTGGGCTTTGGATAGTATCTGGGAGGAGGAGCTTTGTCTGCCACAGTGTTGGTCCTGAAGAAGATGTTCCGTTTGGCTTCATATGTCTTGTGCAGCTCTCACTCATGCTGGCTGTATACGTCGTTCCGATTGATTTCCCCTTTTTCTTGTAGCCAGAACGTGTCCAAGATAATACTCTTTGATACCGGACTCCACCTTTCGTTCCTCACTTCATCCTCCTTCAATCTGATTTTCTTTTCAGCTTGCGTTTCCTTAGATGTCCCTTCTTGAGATTTTCTCTTGTCCCTAGCTTTTGCTAGGGCTCCTTGGTCAAACATGGCCATCAGTTTTGCTTTGGAGGTGGCCCTAGCAGCCCTTTGAGCATCAGCTTCACTTAAAGGAACTTCTTCAGCACTTGCTCCCTCATCAGCCGCAGTATTCTTTTCAGGAGCAGGATCACCCTCAGGATTTTCAGGGATATTGGTGCCTAGCACCTGTTTGAGCATCCACCAGCAACTGTCATAAACATATATGTTTGACTGTTCAAAATTTTTGATTATGATTTCCTGAAGCTCGGCCATCTTAGCTGTATATTCTTGCTCCCCCTTTTTGGCTTCGACAACAATGGAGTTTGCATAAGAATGCAGTGACTCATCAATGTGCTTTGTGGTCTTGGAGAACTCGGTAATCAAGGCTTGTTGATTGCTGTTAAGAGTCACCATGTTGACATCAAATTTTTGGATGTTATTTGTCACGACATGAGCATTCTGATTAACGACTGCGAGTGTATCTGTGTTCTTTTTCAATCCTTCCATAAGAAGAGTTACAGCTTGGCCGGCTGCTGCATACTTGTCTTCGAACTTCTTTTCCATCAAATCCAGTTTGTGATTAATTTCCACTACGTTCTTGAGCATTAGATTCTCAGATTTCTTAATTCTTTTTAACACTTTATTTTAAGCTTGCTCAAAGGACACTTTGAGCTCATCCACTATACCTTGAATAACATTCACTGTGAGATTAACGAGATCAGCTCGTGGTGGATGACCCTGAGGCATTCCTTGGCCTTGCCCTTCAGCAGATTCACTTGTAGAGCTGGACTCTTGCACAGTCTCTATAGGGGGAATATTTGCAGCCTCAGTAGAGTTCTCAGAAGTACTTAGCAGCCTCTGCAGAGAGGACTCCCCCTCCACTGTTGCACTAGTTTTCTCAGGAACTCGTTTTTGAGATGGAACTTCAGTGTCGTCCTGAGGCTTCATTATGTCTTGTCTCTCATTTTCTTCTTCCTCATCCTCATCATCTATGATGTCATTCTCAACTGCATCATCTTCGGCTCCTAGATCATTCACGTTCAGGGCCGCCTCATTTTCCACCACGTCTTCACTTTCTTCTTGCAGATCCGCAACTGCATCTCTAGCTATCTGAGAGATGCCAGATATGATATTAGCAGAAGCGGGAAGAGGCTCCCCCTCAATTCCTGTAGTCAGTGCATCAGGTATTTCACTGGGAATATCCACGGAATCTGCTACAGTTCTGTCCTTGGCAGGAGATTCTTCTTGTTCTACTACCACTGCAGCCTGCCTGATGCGTCGCTCCCATCTGTCAAATACGCTGGAGTCCATTTTCTTCAAATAATGCAATGTAACTCCTTTACTTATGTCGAACCTATCTCCGTTTAACTGATTGAGATATAGGCTGATGATTCTTCCAAAACTTGGAGATCTGAGAGTGTCCTTAATCTTTTCAAAAAGCATAGCCCCCCAGTTGAATCTCTTTCTGCAGACAATCGCCACAAGGATCTTGAACATGTCAGCTGAGATGTGGTCATGTGAGCCGGGTTTGCATATCAGTACTTTCCCAATGATGTCAGACAAAAGTTTCCCCTCCTCATTCATTTGCTTTTGCTTTATCGATCTGGTCCCTCTAGCTAGTCCACAGAATAACAATGTCCTGGCTTTATCATGTTCCTCCAGATAATACTCGTGCTCAGAACTAGTGAGCTGCAAGTATTGTGTCAGTTTGCTTGCAGACAACTTGATCCTTGCACCTGCAACCTTACTCTTGATGATAGAGTCTTCATTCCGAAGTTTGGCGTTTGCAAAGAACTCCATCACGTCCTTGTCCAAAATTTTGCAGGGGTGCTCCAGTATAAAAGAGAGTCCAGCCTCTTCAAGCACGATGATGATGTTTCTGAACTCATCCGAGGCATGTGAGAACCCGGTTCGAACCAACTCACATCCAGTGACCAGGCCGGCGGTTGTCCTTGGAGCCATTGCAAACCTAGGGAGGGGATCCCAAGTCTACGCCTAATCAGAAATCAAGAGGGAAGGTACACTAACAATAAGTCACTGTAAGGGTGAGGAGGTGATTACCCAAAAGCGGAGGAGGTGAAAGTCGACGGAGACAACGGAAAACCTGGAGGAGCTCACTTCCTTGTTTGATCGAAGCCGCGGAGAAATACCTGGACGAGTCGAGAGGTCTACGGAAGGAAGAGTCGGCGGGTTTCCTACGGGATTTCGACGGAAGAGGCGGCGGGATCCTGCGGGGTATCGACAGAAGAGGAGGCGGGATTCCTGCGGGATATCGACGGAAATGAGCACTTCGACGGAAATGAGGAATATGAAGGGTCGGCGGGATTCCTGCGCGATATCGACGGGTTTTCGTGCGAAATGCGAAATACGAGGGATCGGCTGGAGTTTTTCTAAATCGAAATCGAAGGGATTCTTCAATAGAAATCTACGGGTTAAGAGGCATGCCGGATTCTCGAAATCTTCTGATATTAAGACGGTTTAAAAAATCTTCTAAATATATATATTTCTTAATACCAATCTATTTAGGGTTTGAAGGGGGTTTTTCCATACATTTCTTGATGTCAATTGTAAGTTTTAGTGATTTCCAATGACGTATCTTCTTTAATTTTCAGTGAACTGATTTATGCCTGTAGATGTTTATTCTCGAATCTACCAGTGAATTTACAGATAAATCTTTAATAATGTATCTAAGGGTTATTTTTACAGTGTTAACCTTTCCTTAGGTGTACACACATATATGTGTATATATATAAATATATATATATATATATGTAAATGTTGACACAATATGACTCAAGTATCAGAGCTGATCAAAAATACCTGAGATTATAAGATTTATCATTCAGCCCCTCTGGTTAAAGCATACCAAGCGTTCAATTTGAGTATACCATTGTAGATAGTGCTTCTGTTATTCCAGATACTTGTTCCAATGCATTCTTGAAACATCTTCTGTCTAGTTCCCATTATATTTACGGGAACCTAGACTACCCTGCAAAAGAGTGTTACCTTACCTTAGGAACCCAACATGTATTGGGTCCTAGGTTCTTATTAGCATGAAAACACGAATGCCTTCCCTCATAAATCCTGTCAGGAAGACTACCTCTGCCCAGAAGATGTGGATAAGCCCTTGCCCTTGACACAGAGGGGTTGTGCCAACAGTCTATAGCAAAGTGTCCCACCTTGCCACAGCACCAACACGTGTGAATGTTGTACCGCCGTTTCTGACCTGATCCAGTGACTGAGGTAGTCATGGTCCTAGGTCCAAACGGGATAGAGCCGGATCTGCTCACAAAATTTCTTCTTCCACTATGACACTTGGAAGGGTGGAAGGAATGCATGTAGCGAGCGTCATGAGGCCTGGGAGGTGGTGCCTTCCTTTCAGTCAGCACCCTTCCAGAGGCCCCATGAGAACTAACTGCATGACTTCTAACCTCCCTTTCCTGTGTCCTAGGGAGATGAGGAGCGCACTGAGAGCTGATACCAGCAGATTCATACCGAGTTGGGGCAGTGGCCGAGAATACAAAGGGTTCAGAATGAGGCTTAGGTATTCTTTCAAGGGTGGCCATGACAGCCCTTGCACTATAGGTGTCTCCACATGAGGGCAGATCACCCTTGCAGTGACTACGGTTGTTCCTGTGATCATACCTGAAGGCATGATGAGTACCCTTCCAGCCTGGAGTGGGGGGGTCTGAATACCGTTTCCCCATTTCTCCAAGAATTGATAATTCGGGAGATCCACCCATTTTCTTCCTTTCTCTTGATAACATCAACCTTAGAAAAGTTGGATACTATCCTTTTCTCGTTCTCTAGACTACTCTCTAGATCTGAGATTTTAGAATCCTTGACCTTGTTGGATGCCAATTGGAGAACCAACAAGATCTTCAGCCGAGCAATCTCCTGAGCTTGCTCCATAACAAGTAGATTGCTTTTCTGAAGGGCTCTCTTCAGGGAATCAGGATTTTCTGAAGGGTGACAATTCCTGTCTTCAGGAACTTCAAGAGAAAAGGGGCAAGATGAAGAAGTTACCTGCTCTTCAGAGTTATTGTCACTATCGCCAGAGACCGTTGTGTCAGCTTCATCAGAACTGCTTTCCTCAATTTCTTCTTCAGTCTCTGACAAGGACACCGGAGCCCTGATGCTGTCTGATTGATCCTTGCCTTCATCTTCAGAGGTGAGGACCCCCACATAGGCTTCATCCTCTTGCTGACAGCAGATCCCTGCTTTCTCTGATCCCCCCATGAGATCTGAGATGGTTGCCCACATAGATTTGGCCGTCCCACACTTTTCCAATCTAGATCGAGAAGGTCCAGACCAGACATCCATGATAATCTGACGAATCATCTTGTCCAGGTTAAATAATGAGAGTTCAGTCTCCGACATCTCAGTAATACACATGGGGATTTGGATATCCTTTCCAGAGCCGGAGGTCTTCATAGGAATGAATGGACCCTCTTCCAAGATGAGAGATGCTCGATGATCGATAGCCTCCAAGTGATAGGACACTCTCATCTTCCAGATGGGATAATACTCCTTTGTGCACGTGGGAAGTCTTAGTGGAGAGATCCCATCCAGCTCCATGGTTTTGACACTGGTGGCAGGATTCTACTCAAGGTGTGAACCTTTTTGATGAGCAACCTCGCTCTGATACCACTTGAAAGTCCACCTAGTGTCAACTACCTTCACCTATGGGGGGGGGGGGAATAGGTGTCTTGCAGCGTTTTTGCGGAATTAAAATTGTACCTGCACACGAAAACAAAACAACACAGCACAAAAAGGACACAAGCAATTTATAGTGGTTCCCCGATTTGGGTACATCCACTTTCCCCCTTCGACCTATCTCCCAACCAGGGACGACTCGGTCACGTTACCAACAGGATTGAAATCCAATCCTTGCACTAACGGAAGGAACCCTTCCACACGTAGGAGTCACCACTCCCACAACACGGGTTGCACCCAACCCTTACAACTAGGAACCAACGTTCCTTTGCAACAAAAATGAGAATAGAGTGTACAAGAAATACAAACAACTTATGGAGACTAAGGTGTCCCTCTTCGTTCGATGACATGTTCTTGAAGTCAACGAAGAGTCCACAACCCTAGATCTCACTTGGAGAGAATCTCCCCGAAACAGGCGGCGACAAGAAGGGCGGCGGCTTGGTTCTCGGGATCGGCGGCGACAACGGCGTGCTGCTGCTGTTCTTTGGAGATTCAACTTTTGTAACAAAGCTAGCAAGGTCTTCCAACGGTCACACTAGGATCGATCGTCTCGATCGATTCGGAAGGGGAAGGTTTTCCCGATCAACGAATCAAGAGATAAAGGATCTCTGGTTAGACGCGTGAGACGCTGTGCTTGGCTGAGCTTCTGTCGTCGGGAGATCTGGAAGTAACCACGATCAAAGCCGGCGAACTACAGGCACGAGCGGCGACGGCGGCGGAGCGGATTTCGCGATCTAGGTCACGTCGGCGGCTGGGCTTTGTCCTTTTTTTTCAAATCTTCCTTGATTGATTTACTGTTCAAAAATACGCGAGTATTTATATAGTAGAATACTTCTTTATGACCGTTGTGGGTCCCACCAGAAGAAACCCTAAAACCGGTTCAAAACAGCGCCTTAACATTTGATCCGGTCCAGCGGGATCCAGAAAATCGCCCAAGTCAAAATCGGCGAGAATCGAAGGTGATTCTCGACGAGTCGGCGAGAATCAGGCAGTGATTCTCGACGATTCGGCGAGAATCACTAGTGATTCTCGCCGAATCACTTGATGATTCTCGACGATTATGACTTACCGACAGATTTGCACGCTCTGATGTAGCCGGAAAGAGTCGGCGAGAATCAGCCAGTGATTCTCGACGATTCGGCGAGAATCGTCGAGAATCACGCTGAATAGGCGAGAATCACTTGGTGATTCTCGTCGATTAACACTTAGACGATTTTTCGTCTTTCCACCCATGAGCTGCTCTTTGACCCATCCTTGCTCCTTGTCTGCTCTTGCATTATCATAGCCCTGTACTTGAAAATAAGTACACTCCAATAGAGAGAGTACACGTAGGCCAACACACTGATCTGCTCAACGAGGGATTACGTCGCGCAGACCTGTGTATATTGACCTACTGCACCCTGACATTGGTGTGTACTTAGCGTGGAATAACTGCAAGCACAACTTGAAAGGTTTCATCAAATACATTGTGAATTCATCTTAGCTTGACAGGTGGCTTCCTCAAATCCAGGTAATTATGGATACATTACCCAACAGTATGTGTATGTTTTTGTCTATGTGTGTGTTGTGCATGAATGTTTGTGTAGGTGTGTGTATGTGTTTGTGTAGGTGTGTGTATATGTATGTGTTTGTGTTTATTTATATATATGTATGTGTATGTTTGATTTTATATATGTATAGATGTGTGTATGTATGTGTATGTTTGTTTTTATGTATGTTTGTGTTGTGCATGAATGTTTGTGTTATGTCTCTGTGTATGTATGATTGTGTATTTTATACTTGTGTATGTGTGTGTGAATGTTGTGTGTGTGTGTATGTAATGTGTGTGTGAGTGTATGTAATGTGTGTGTATGTATATGTGTGAGTGTATGCATGCATGTATGTGTTGATTTTTTAGGAAGTATGTGTGTAATGTGTTTATGAGTGTATGTACTGTGTGTTTGAGTGTGTGAGTGTAATGTGTGTGTGTGTGAGTGTATGTACTATGTGTGTGTGCATGTGTTGATTTTTTGGGAAACATGCATGTGTGTATGTGTTCTGTGTGAGTGTGTTGAGTGTATATTATGTGTGTATGTGAGTGTATGATAATGTGTGTGACTGTATGCAATGTGTGTGTGTGTGTATTTATGTGTGTGAGTGTATGTGTTGATTTTTGAGGAAATATGTGTGTGTGTGTGTGTGTGTGTGTGTGTGAGAGAGAGAGAGAGTATAGTTTGCATTTATGTTTGACTTTGTTTCCCTCATTCAGTTTATGCATTATGGGTAAACATAAAGAAGACAGTGTTAGTGCAAATTGGGAGGCAGGCGATGTTCTGATTTTTTGTGATTTGTGCTTGAAAGAAATTGAGTTGGGTAATGAAAGAATTGGTTTCAAGATAACCTAAACACCTAGAGGGGGGTGAATAGGTTCAATTCCTTTTTACTCTAAGGCAGAATATTAATTCAGTTAATCAAATAGAATCAAACAGTTCTACAGCTACCACATCACATAAATTACAATATCACACACAATCACAGATGACACACAGATTTATAGTGGTTCCCCAAATGATGGGTACATCCACTTTCCCCCTTCGCCTATCTAGCAGTGTGTTAGATTCGGCCTAACTTCTTCCTTCCTTCTCAGATCCACAGATCTTACAGCTCAGAACCCAGTCAAGGTTCCTACAACTCAGAGTGAGTCCACACTCCTACAACTCAGGTAATTAAGCCCTACCTCAGCCTTCACCCAGGCCTACAACTCAAAGAATTAAATCTACTACCTTAGGCACACAACCCTACCTCAGCCTTCCCAAGGCCTACAACTCAGAGATGTAAATCTCCTACCTCAGGCACTCAGCCCTACCTCAACCTTTATAAATTAGGCTTACAACTGAGATCAATAATGAGCTTATAGAAAAATGATATAAAATAAGTTTTATCTTTCACCCAAGTTGAGAGAGAATGGGTAGAAAATTTTCTTGATCAGTTCTTGAAGAATCTAATTACACAGAAATTAACCTGTCTTTGACTTTCTTCAAAGCTTCTTGAATCTGAATACAGTAAGGTTGAATTTCTTGAAGATGATCTTCAATCAGCTTCCTTCTTAAAATCCAGAAATTAATCTGAATTTTTCTTTGCAGATTAGTTCAGAATCTGTTCTTAAGAGACTAGTTGATGATAGTTTCTTCTTCACTTGAATTGTTGGAGCTCTCTCTCTACAAATTCTTCTGAAGATATTTTGAAATTCTTCACTTAGATCCACTTGAAATCTCTGACTGGATTTTCTTGTGTATGTTGGATCTTCTGTTGTAATTGTGTTTTGTGTACTTCGTCGTCCTCAATTGATAGAATCTGTCTTTATATAGACTTCATCCAAGATTACCGGCTGATCCGGTTGCTAACCAACTTCTCACAGATTTTACAGTTGCAGTAGACTTGTTGGTTATGGCAGCTGTCAAGTCTCCAGTCATTTCTTGAAACTTTGTCTCTGTCAGCAAGGTGTTGAGTCTGAACTTCACATGTGTCGACACAAGTAGACTAAGTGTCGACACAATCCTTGGTGGTGTTGACACAACTCTCATGGTGTCGACACTGCTTCTCAACATAGCTTCTGTAAGAATATGTCGACACAAGTCCTGTGTGTCGACACAGTCACTTCTTGTCTTGACACAATTAACTTAGAAGAAATTCTGGTGTGTGTGTTGACGCAAGTCCTGTGTGTCGACACAGTTGATGTCGACTGAACTTTCTGTGTGTCGACACAAGTCCTGTGTGTTGACACAGTTGATGTCGATTGAACTTTCTGTGTGTCGACACAAGTTATGTGTGTCGACATAATTTCTTCTGGTGTCGACCCAACTTTTCCAAGTGTCGACACAATTGACTCCAGGTGTCGACACAGCTTTTCTCAAGTGTCGACACAAGTCTTCACAAGTGTCGACACAACTTCTTCTGGTGTCGACTCATAGACTTAAAAACTTTTCCTGCATATTCTTAACCTGCACATATAAACGCAAAACAACATGAAATACACTTTGATGAATATCATTGAGCTAAGTGAGGCTTCTCCAAATCTGGTACACATTTTCCAATGTACCCAACAATCTCTCCCTATTTGGAGAAGTCATAACTCTTAGTCAATGATATACACCATTTATAATAAACACATATTATGATGTATATAAACATTACATGACAGGGTAACATATAAACAAAACATGTATAATATGTCATTACAGAATGATGCAAACACAGTGAGCATGAATCATTATTTTGTTTGAACTATCAAAAGTTTGTCAACAATTAGTTTACGTAGATTTTTTAACAACTAAAGATTTCATTGTTTTAAAATCTAGTTAATCTATTCTAAGGCTGTTCAGGCTCCTTGATGACTATGCCTTTTTCTGGTTTGATCTGAGCCTGCACAGTAGGTTCAGCATCATCAGCAGGTTTCTTCCCTTTCAGATCTTTCCTTTTCTGTTCTTCAGCCCTTGCCTTTCAAAATAATGAAAAGGCTTTGGGAAGTACTTGCTAGGCTCCAGAGCATTAGCGGGTAACTTCCCAGCTTTTGCTTTCCTTATGTATTGAAGAATGGCTTCCTGTCTGGCTTCATACTTATTACATTCTTGCTTAGTGTACCATTTACTCCTTTCATGGGTCTTGTCCTTCACAGCTTTACAAACAGTCAATACAATATTCCTGGAAGTAGGACTCCATTGCTCAAAATCAGGCTTCAACTCTGCCTGTTCTCTAAACCTTTTCTTTGAGAGTTGAGCTTCTTGCTCTTTATGCAAAGCTGCCTCTGACATTTCTACTTTCTCAATGATAATATTCTTAGTAGCCTTTGGAGGGTTGTACATCTGATGAAACAGGTGTTGAATTTCCGCAAAGTTAGAAGGGGGATATATGATTTGAGCTACTTCCTGCTATCCCCCTTCAATTCCTGAAGCTTGAATTCCTGACTCAGTTGTGTTGTCATCATCATATAGGGGTGGATATCCTAGAGTTGATCTAACAGCATTTGTTATCCATTTGGCATGCTCTGAGCTAGCATTGACTATCAACCTCTCCCCCTTTATGACTTCTCTTTCAATATGATCCCTAAGATCATTCTTTTGGAACCTTATTTGATTAACCAGATAATTTGTTCCCTCTGTATAATAGGCTTTAAACTTTTGAAGCTGAGCAGATATAATCTTCTGAGAGGCTTGAAGTGCAGATTGGAAAGTGGCTAAATCCTCTTGAAATTTCTTATCAAACTCTAATTTGTCTTTAGCCCTTGCCTCAGTCAGTGCAGTTGCAGTATTCTTTAATTCTATAACAATCATATTATGTGATCCAGTAAGATTATCATTCATCCTTAGTGGATTTTCTAGGACATAGCCTTGCTTGACCACTATATCATCAATTTGTGTCCTTGCCCCTTGTTGCTGTTTGGCTAGAAAAACTACAGCATTACCTCATTTATGGAAGCAATCTGTCATCTCCTTTTTATTCTGTTTTACCTCAAATCTAATTGATTTTATATCTTGAGCCAAGGAGAATTGCAAATCTTTATGAGTTTCATCCATATATTTCTCCATGGCTATTCTTTGTTCATCTAATTTTATTTGCAAAGATACCAGTAAGGAGCTATAATCATGTGCGGGAACTGGTTGTGGAGCAGTTTTCAATGCCCTTTTATAGCTTTGGCTTCTTCTTCTGAAAACCATCAGCTTTCTCTTCTTTGCTTGAGATTCTGCTTCATCTTCAGAAGCTGAGGTACTTGCTATATCAACTCTTTCCTGAGGACTAGGAGGCAGTTCCTTTTCAGTCCTAGTTTGCTCCCCCTCAATTTCAGCTTGCTCCCCCTCAGTCCTGGCTTTCTCCCCCTAAGTCCTGGCTTGCTCTATATCAGGGAATAACTCTTCAAGAGTAAACTCTTGTTGAGTTTGGACTGGAGGCACCACTAACTCTGGAGCATCAGCAGCTGTTGATGTATCCTCCATGATAACATCTTGTGCTTGATTGTTGAGTTGAGTGGTCTGGTCAACATCAATCAAGGGCACAGTTAGTGTTTCATACTCATTATTGAAAATTGTTTGATTAACTTCTTCGATTACCTTAAGAATAGTTTGATTAGTCATTTAACTTTCTAAGTGTGTTGGCTCTTCCTCAAAATAAGGCTCCCCCTGCATCTAATCATCATGTCTAATGTCTTGAGCAGGTGATTTCTCAGTGTTCTCTGGCCTCTGTTCATCAGCCATGTCTTTGATCAACACTCTATCTCATCTAGAGATTATCCTTAGATCCATTCTCCTCATGTGATTGATCTTGGATCCAGTAGCCTGTTGCATCACTTCTAAAATTACTCCAGCCAAGTATAAACTTAATATCCTTCCCAGATTCGGTTTCTTGATACTTTCTCTAATCTTCTCATATATGACTGCATACCAATTGGTATTGATTTTGTAGATGATCCCGGTCATGAGGCAGAACATGTAGGCTGAGACCCTATCATGTCCACCTGGTTTGCATAAGATTACTTTGCCAACTACTTCAGAAAGGAATTTTCCTTGTACATTCATTCCTTTTCTATTCATGGATATCCAATTTTCATGGTGGGATCTAATCCACACCACTGGAGTGCTTCCCTGATCTTGGAAGAGATAACTTCTTCGTCTTCTTGGTTTTTTGGCAGATGAAGAGTTTTTCGTATGCTCTTCATGGTGAGTTTTATTTTATTACCATGGACTGAAGACCTAATCTTTAGTCCAGTTGAATCCTGAGTTGCAGCTCCATAGAACTCAAGGATTTCCTTCTTCCATATCTTTGTAGGTTCTGATGCCAAATATTCCAAGCCATTTTCTGCAATTAGAGCTATCACAGCTTTAATCATTGGTTCAGCATCGTCAAAGGCATTCCGTACCAGTTCATATCCCTCGTTCACGTTTTCGTCAAGTTTCAGCGCCATTGGGATGATGAGAAATCTTGAATGGAGAAGAAAGAGTTTGTCGACATAAGAATCTAGTCTCAAAAATCTGGAGAGCGTGTCGACAGGGTTTGTTCTTGATCTATTTATATGTGTCTAAACATAGAAGGTCAAAAGGCACGTCAAAATTTACTTAGTGTGTCGATACTGTTGAGATGGTGTCGACACAGACAGCTAATGTCTCGACAGAAGTGTTGACTACTATGTGTCGACACCAATTGATGATGTGTTGACACAAACATACTTATTAGTTCAACAGAAATTCTGTGTCGACTCTAATTCTAAGTGTCGACACAACTTCTGGATGTGTCGACACAACTCCTCTGAAGTGTCGACACCAATTTTCTAGATGTGTTGCCACAACTTCTCTGTGTCGACATAGACCTCTTTTTGTGATGATACAAAATTACTTAGATAAATTTGTCAATCTATTCTATGTTCAGCATACCTAATTCAATTTTAAAATTATTGAATTTAGTTTCATCCAATGACTTAGTGAACATGTCAGCAATTTGAAAACTTGTATTGACAAATTCTAAACATATATCCTCTTTTTCTACATGATCCCTAAGAAAATGATATCTTATTTGTATATGCTTTGTTCTACTATGAGAAACAGGATTATTAGCAATAGAAATAACACTTGTAGAATCACAGAATAATGAGGTTCTACTTACCTGGATACCATAATCTTTAAGCTGATGCTGTATCCACAACAGCTGTGCACAGCAGCTCCCTGCAGCTATATACTCAGACTCAACTGTGGAAATTGCCACACTAGTTTGCTTCTTACAGCTCCATGACACCAATCTCCCTCCTAGAAATTGACAGGTGCCAGTTGTGCTTTTTCTATCTTCTTTGCATCCTGCAAAGTCTGCATCTGAATATCCAGTCAGTAGAAAATCTATATTCTTAGGGTACCAAAGGCATAGATTAGGTGTGCCCTTAAGATATCTCAAAATCCTCTTAACAGCAGTATAATGAGATTCTTTTGGGCAGGATTGGTACCTAGCACAGACACATGTAGCATACATGATGTCAGGTCTACTATCAGTCAGATAAAGGAGGGAGACAACTATCCCTCTATACAAAGACTCATCTACAGGTTTTCCTGCATCATCTTTTCTTATAGACATACTTGACCCCATTGGAGTTCTCGTGGTAGTGGATGACTCCATACCATACTTCTTAATTAACTCCTGGGTGAACTTAGACTGAGATATGGACAGACTATCATCAGTCTGTCTTACTTGGAGTCCCAAGAAGAACTTAAGTTCTCTCATGCTGCTCATCTCAAACTTCTCTTGCATAAGTTTAGCAAGCTTCATACAAAGGTTGTTTTCAGTAGAACTAAATATTATGTCATCAACATATATCTGGACTAGAATTATCTTCCCTTTGAATTCCCTAAAGAATAGAGTTTTGTCTATTTTCTCCCTTGAGAATTTGTTCTCAATGAGGAAAGTAGACAAGATTTCATACCAAGACCTTGGGGCTTGTTTCAACCCATATAGGGCTTTCCTAAGCCTATATACATAATTAGGATAGAGTGGATCAATAAAACCTGATGGCTGTTCTACATAGACTTCCTCCTTTAAGTCTCCATTCAGGAATGCTGACTTAACATCCATTTGGAACACTTTGAAACCCTGATAAGTTGCATAGACTATGAATAGACTTATTGCTTCCAACCTTGCCACAGAGGCAAATGTTTGATCAAAGTCTATGCCCTCTTACTGCCTGTATCCTTTGGCAACAAGCCTTGCCTTGTTCTTAATTATGATCCCACTCTCATCTAGCTTGTTCCTGTAGATCCACTTAGTCCCTATGACATTGTGGCCTTTTGGTTTAGGAACTACCTTCCAGACCTTGCATCTCCTGAATTGATTCAACTCCTCCTGCATAGCATCAATCCAGTGTGGGTCTTGTATAGCTTCTTCAAATCTTTTAGGTTTCTGTTAATACAAGAAGCTTGAGCATAGTACAGTGTTCAAGCTCCTGCTTCTAGTTTGAACCCCTTGTCTAGGATCACCAATAATCTGGTATACAGGATGATCCTTTAAATGTCTAACTGCTGGAGGAAGTCTGTCTACAGTTTGACTTTCTCCATTTTCTTCACTCTGCTGTACTTCATGGTCTTCATCAGCATCTTGTGAGTCTTGTACTCCCCTTGGACAGCAACCATCATTTTCCTCTTTTCTGCCTTGCAGTTTGATCTTCTTTGATAGTCAGCATGTCCATCTTCTCTTTTATACCTGTAGAGCTACAAGACCTAATAGGCAACTCACTGTTAATAAGTCTTGATTCATCAAATATTACATGAACAGACTCTTTTACAACTTGTGTAGTCAAGTTATAGACTCTATATGTCTTACTACTATTGTTGTACCCAACAAATATCCCATCTTGGGATTTGACAGCAAACTTTGTCAGGTAAGACTTGCCATTGTTAAGCACATAGCACTTGCAACCAAAGATCCTAAAATAGGATAAGTTTGGTTTTCTGCCTTTCATAACCTCATAGGGTGTCTTTTTGTAGCTCTTAGTGATGGAAGCCCTATTGAGCACATGACATGCAGTGTTTACTGCCTCAGCCCAGAAATATTCTAGGAGAGAAGTGTCACTCAATAGAGTTCTACCAGCCTCAATAAGAGTCCTATTCTTTCTTTCAGCAATTTCATTTTGCTGATGAGTTCTAGGTGAGGAGAATTCCTGATGAATCCCAAATTATTCACACAACTTTGTCATATTTTCAGATTGAAATTCAATTACATGGTCACTTCTGATTTTGACCACTGAATTGTTCAGTTCATTCTGAATTTGCTTAACAAAGTTGTAGAAAACAGTTGGGGTTTCAGATTTCTGCCTCAAAAATAAAACTCATGAAAATCTAGAATAGTCATCTACAACCACAAATGTGTAAACTTTCCTACCTAGACTATGAACTGGCATTGGACCAAATAAATCCATATGCAAGAGGTATAAACACCTCACTGAGTCTTTGGTTTCTAGGCTTTGAAAGGAGGATCTGGTCTGCTTGCCTTTTTGACAAGCTGAGCATATTCCATCCTTAATGCACTTAACTTGAGTATCATTCCTCACTAACTCTTTATTAAAGAGTTGACCAATAGTCTTGTAGTTTAGATGAGCTAGCATCTTGTGCCATTTGACACAATGAGAGGCTTTCTTATCAACTACCAGATAAATAGGAGAATCTTTATTCTCACTCACAAAGTTTAGGCAATACACATTTCCTTTCCTATAACCAGTCAACATGATCTTCTGATCACTTGACCTTTTAATATGATAACCATTCTTAATGAATGAAATGTCATATCCAAGATCACTCAGTTGACTTATGCTTATCAAGTTATGTTTCAAACCCTTTACATAAGCCACATGAGTGATAGTAATTGAGCTGTTAGAAATGTTACCAAACCCTTTGATGACTCTTTTTTCAGAACCATCAAAGATTACTTTAGGTCCATTCAATATGGGTGAGTAGTCTTTCAGCAATCCTCTTGTTCCAGTCATATGTCTGGAACATCCACTGTCCAAGTACCATAAAGGGGCATGACCACTTGGACTTATTTGCAACAAATAATTATTTAATCTTAGAACCTCAATTGTTATTGGGTCCTTGCACTACTAGAAAAATGACTTTTAGCCACGGTTTTTTGCCACGGCAAAAAACCGTGGCTAATACTGAAGTATTAGCCACGGTACTTGAACTGTGGCAAATACGTTAGTATTAGCCATGGATGACTGAACCGTGGCAAAAAAACACTTTTTGCCATGGTTTGCCTATTTCGTGGCTAATAAGCTAGTATTAGCCATGGAGGCCTGAACCGTGGCAAAAGGTCGCGACATTTTTAGTCCCACACCGCCAATTTCAACAAAAATTTCTGGTTTATATAGCACATTCCGCAATGAATGTTTGAATTATCTGTGCTCGCGGGCGGCGGGTGGCGGCGGGCGGCGGCGGGCGGGCGGAGGCGGGCGGCGGCGGGCGGCGGCGGTGGGCGGCGGCGGCGGAATCTTTTTCGTTTGTTACAGCCCCTTTAGCCACGAAAATTCAACCGTGGCAAATAAGGAGCTTTAGCCACGGTAATGGGACCGTGGCTAAAAATTGCTGAAAAGAGACCCTTTAGCCACGATTCTAAACCGTGGCTAAAATTCGTGGCTAAAACTCTTTTTGCCACGGATTCAGCGTGGCTAATACTATTAGCCACGCTCGCATTGCTCACACCCATTTGTCGTGGGTAAGCCGTGGCTAAAAATTATTAGCCACGGTTTTTGACTTTTAGCCACGGCAATCTGTCGTGGCTAAAAGTCTGTTTTTTAGTAGTGTTGGTTCAGGTTAGACTGAAATTTAGCATAATTTGTAGCAGCCCTTCTTCCAGGTAAGCTGGCATTCATCCTGACACTAGTGTTGTGCCAACAGTCAATGACAAAGTGTGCCACCTTGCCACAACACCAGCACTCATATCTATTATACCTCTTTTTAGGTATAGTTTTAGCAGCTTTGTTGTCAGCTGTTCTTAATACTGTAGGTATAGTGTTTCTTTGCTTGAGTGCTGGATACCACTTGTCATTCAGAATATCAGGCTTATCATGACCACGTATGATATCATGATCATATATATTGGTAGGCTGTTGCACTTTTCTGAGAGCAACGGGGGATTGAAGACAAGTGGCTTAATTGGGGCTTTCGTTTTTTTTTGAATTAGCTGCCCTAGTATTTCCCTTAAAACTTAATCCTGCCTTACCCTTTTGAGACACAAAGTCATCAATTAAGGGTAGGACAAATTTGGCTTAGAGAAACTAGCCACTAGATCCTTTTCCTTCTGAAGTCTGACTTCCAGACTTTTGATTTGATCACTCTTGAATGTGATTGTTCCCATCTGAATAACAGTTATGTTTTTCAGCTTGGCAATCTCATTCATCTTCTGATCCAGCAGCTTTTCTGAATCAGATGCAGCCAACTTAAGAGCTACAATTTCCTTAGCCTGAATTTTAGTCAGGTTTTTGCATCTCTTAAATGTCTGCAGCAAATCACCATATTCATCTATAAGTTGATGAATATCTCCTTCAGATTCAGATCCATCCACATCTCTTGATGCAGATGCTTCTGATTTTGAGCCAGTGTAATAATCAGAGTCTTTAGATAAGCCTTTTACCTTACTGGGACCAGGCTGATCCTGACAGTGATCTTCATCAATCAGGGTCATCAGCCCTTTGCACTGATGATCTTCAGTTCAATTTATTGAGTCCAGCAATTGCAAGAACTCAGTCTATTCTTCTGTTGCAAACAGACCAATATAAGTGTTGAAGCCAAAATTTGACTTCGACAAATGTTCGCAAAATAGGGGCGTAGCCGATACCTACTTGGCCCAAGCTCCGACCTCCTACTAGTCGTGAAGGACTAGAAAACTACCCCAAAGCCGCAGCAGGGAGGTCCCACCGCTTACCCGGAAGATCACTGAGAGCTTCCACTCCAAAGCCAAAAACTGGGCTTGGAGCTCCTCAGAAAGCACAGGAGATGATGCCACAAATCCCCGGGAGTGAAAAAGGTGTGTTTATGAAGGACCCATATGGGCCAATTTATAGATTTCTGAATCTGAGCTGCCAAAAACCAAATTGTACTGGTTTGAAATTACCAGGGTACCCCTGGCTGGGTATGCCAACAGCCAAACTCCGCTGTTCTGAGGAGCTATATGCAGACCACTAAGGGTAAAAGGGTAAAAAAGCCCGTGGTAAAAGAATAAAATCCCCTGTTGACATGGAAATATAAAAACGGCTTCTTTTCTTCCTGGCGAGTGGAAAAGCACCTATTGGCGAGACAGACCCCTCTACCCATCTCGTCGGAATCCTTTGTCATGAGGTCATCTCGTCGCGGGAGGTTTTCTCGCGCCCCTAAGCGGGAAGTCTCGCTTATTGTAGGGACCATTGATCTCGCCACACGCGAGTGGACCCCCATGGTCCCACTCGCCTATCTATCCTTCTCGCCTGCCCTGAGTATCCGCATCTTGAGGGTCTCTCGCGAGCCCGAGGTTGTACACGATCCTCGCTCTTTCCGAGGTTATCCTAAGCTCGGAAAGAATGTCCAACCGAGGCTCGTTATTAAAGCGCATTTAAAAACGTATTTATGAGGAATCTTTTATGAGGCCCCCACCGGGGCCTATAAATATAGGATTCTGACTCCGCACACCAGATGCCCCACTTTGCACGTCCTTCGTCCTCAGCTCGAATCCTTCGTCATGACGCACAGCCAGAGCTTCTGTGAACGTCTCGCACTGGTGCGAGAGCAGCACAAGGCCAACGTGGCTACTTTTACTTCATCATTAGTTCGCCCTCTACCCCCATCGTCTCGCCTAAAAAAGATGAAGGCAGGTGGTCTGTCGTCTGCCGCCGTGGATCTGTCTCGCGCTGTTCCGGAAACCGACCCCACTCCTCATACATCTTCCAGGGAGAAAGAGGTGGGTACCCGCTTCTGCCTCTGATATTTCCGCAACGTGTGTTTTTTCTCTATTGTTGATTGGCTTTTTCAGGGAGCTCTCGTGGTTTTGCAGCACCCGGAGAGTCCGCGAAACGATTCTGTTGTCCACCGCGAGGAATATGACTCGCAGCCATCTTCTACTCCCCCAACTACTCCCAGCGAGAGGAGGGACGACCCCTCCCAGGTCGCCGGGACCTCTCGCCTTCCTGGTAAAAGACCTTCTCTCGTGCTTTTGAATCCTCTTCGCTATTCTCACACCCTTCTGCGAGTGCCTCTTCCACCCTGCCTCTGCACTCCTTGCGCAGATTCTCGGGCCAACTTGCCTGTTGAGGAGCAACCAAGGCGACTCTCCGTCTCGCCTCCTCCTCTTGTAGATGAAATTAAAGATTACTTGGGCGACCCTTCAAACCCAGCGGAAATGAAGCGCAAGACAGCTGAGCTGTTTCGGAAGCACGCGCGCATCATCCATTCCTTGGCGCAGGACAAGCAAGCTGCGGAGAGGCGTATCGAATGGCTGGAGAATGAATGTGCTCTTCTATCCTCCGAGGCCAATGCTGAGCTAGATGTTGATGGCACCAACCCTGATGCCATCATTAATGAGACTGATATGCAGCTCTGTCTCGCGCGTCGTGGGCTTGAGTCCATTCGCGCCTTCCACTCGCGCAGTAGACCTCCCTGCGCGGGAGGTTTTGGTGGCCACTGGCAATGATACCCGTATTGAAGGACGTCCGTCTCGCCCTTTCTCTTTTCTTCTGTATTTGAATGTTGTAATAATAGCAGTCTTGTAGCGCCGTCTCGCCAAAAACATTAAGAAACTCGGTGCCTGCCGTACGCGGAACGATCTCTGAATATATATTTTTATTGCTGGTTCTCTTATTTATTTTCTGTGATTGCGATGGATCGCGCCGATCGAGGTTTATGAGAGAGAGAAAACCCTACCGCCGGCTCTCCCCCTTCCCCTATACTTTTCCCGCCCATTAATCATTGCTCTGTATCCGCTATAAATACACCTGGCCCTGGATCAGAAAGACACCGCACTCTTCACTCCTGCCGCTACCCAAGCTCTTGCTTCTTTGATTCTTTCGTCTCGCCGGCCCCTTTCGCCCTTCTCTCTTGGTTCTCTCGCCAACTCTTTTTTCTTCTTCATCTCGCCGAAGACCGTCTAGCCACCAAAGATGGGCAAGAAGAAAGTTGAGGAAGGTGAGGGGCGCTGTCGCTGCGGGAAGAGGTTCACAGACCACGACTTCCCGCTCGGCCGGCTCCCTCAAGAAGATTACCGTGGATTCGTCCGCGAGTACCTGGGGGACGGTGTTGAGTCGTGTCCCCCCAAAGTCGGCGAGTCCATCAACACTTACTACCCGGGAGAACTTGCCTTCCCCGTCTCGCACTTTGAGGCGGGGTTGAGGTTGCCTCTTTGGCCTGAGGTAAAACAGGTCTTCAAATACTTTGGCGTCGTCCCGGCGCAATTCAACCCTAACGCCATCTCGGTGTTGATTGCTTTCGCCTGCTATATGCGCCGGGAGCGCATCGAATTCAGCTTGACGGTCTTCCGCAAGCTCTTTATCTACCACGCCAACGCTGATGGTGTCTCGTACTCCACCGGACAGGGGCTCAAAGTGTGTGAGACGCTCAATAAGAACCACCACTGGATCACCCGATTTGTCTTCATCCGGGGAGATCGCGCTGACTTTGGCGGCATCCCTCTTGCGCCAGTGTCTCCGCCAGAAAGCTTCTACGCCACCCCACAGGTCAGTGGCCCAGAGAAGCTGCTGTGTGAATACCTCGTCTGCAAGAACTTCGAGGTCAACTTCTTACGGCGAGGCCTCGACTCGCTTCCTCCAGTGCTCCCCGGTGAAGGTATTCCCGCTCCTTTGTCTCGCGCCTCGCTATTCTCCATCTTGCCGTAATATAACCCTTGCCTATCTTTAGGGGAGCGAATCATTCCAGCCCTCCCCCCTTACAAGAGCAACATCCATCCAGCAAAGGGCCTCGATCTCGCCAACGCTGTGGCCGAGGCGGCGAGAGAGTCCATGGCGCCCATCCCCCCGAAGAGGCCCACAGGCGACATGGCCCCCTCTCGCTCCAGCCCCCCCCCCCCCCAGAAAAAATATGAAAAAAGCCATAGTGATTTCCAAGGAAAAGAAGAAAGCTCCCCAAGGGAGCCCCATCTCTGTAGGGGAATCTCCACCGCCCCTTTCTCCTTGCCACCAGGCCGTCTCGCCTACTCGCGAGACGGTACTCCTCAATCAACCGGCTGTCATCCCCAGTCAGCCGGTTGCTGCCTCCAACCTGCCTGCTACTGCATCCAATCCGCCAGCTATTCTTCCCGACCAGCGGTATGCCACCTCCTCTCGCAAAGGCGCCTCCTCCAGCCGTCCCGCCCCCTCTTCCCACATGAACTATAACCTGGGTCTCGTGGTCCACGATGCCGTCGGCGACCCAGTTCTGCTGTGGGGGCGGGACGCCAACCGCGTGTCCATATCCACTCTCCTTCCTTCTTGGAAGGAGCAAGAGGTCCCCACCAGCTGTAACGACCCAGGCCCATCCCATGGGAACCCGCTGGCACCGTCGGCCTACCAGGGTCCAGACCCGGGCCCACCACTGGTAGTCAGCCTTTCACGTTCAAGCCTGCAGGCCATGCACCCCAACCCCTCTCCGGCCTGTTTATCAGCACGGTAGGTTGTTGCCACTGGGTCTCGAACCCAGGACCTTGATAAGAGAGCTTTCCGACACTCCCTCATCACCAACTGAGCTGCAGCTCAGTTGGTGATGAGGGAGTGTCGGAAAGCTCTCTTATCAAGGTTCTGGGTTCGAGACCCAGTGGCAACAACACAACTCAGTTGGTGATGAGGGAGTGTCAGAAAGCTCTCTTATCAAGGTCCTGGGTTCGAGACCCAGTGGCAACAACCTACCGTACTGATAAACAGGTCTGAGAGGGGTTGGGGTATATGGCCTGCAGGCTTGAACGTGAAAGGCTGACTACCAGTGGTGGGCCCGGGTGTGGACCATGGTAGGCCGACGGTGCCAGCGGGTTCCCATGGGATGGGTCTCGGGTTCGATCCCCGGCCTCAACAACCCGCCTGTTTATGGAGAGGGGTTGGGGTGCATGGCCTGCAGGCTTGAATGTGAAAGGCTGACTACCAGTGGTGGGCCCGGGTCTGGACCCTGGTAGGCTGGCGGTGCCAGCGGGTTCCCAATAGATGGGCCTGGACCGTTACACCAGCCATGCCTTCGTCGTGGGGTATGACCTCTACGGCAGGCTTGACGCCGTCTTGCCTGAAACTGAGTCTACCAGGTGTTGAAACCGGAATCCGGTCTCCTGTGGAGTTCGACCCTTGGGGAAGGGGTGGTCTCGCGCCTACTTTTCTCCTGCAAGAAAAAACAACGAAGAGGACAAGGAGAAACAGACCCAAGGGCTCGGCAGGGAGGTCCCACCACAAACCCGGAAGATCTCAGAGCGCTTCCCCTCCTTAGCCAGAAGCCGAGCTAAGGTACCCTCAGAAAGCACTTGAAGATTGGAGCAAGAGAGCACAGGGAAGAACCTGCTTTCTGGGGTACCCCTTGGGTCCTATTTATAGCTTTTGAAATCCGGACTGTCAATAACCAAAAGAACTGACCTGAAATTACCACAAAACCCTTGGTTGGGTCTGCTAACAGCCAAACTCCGCTGTTTTGAAGGGCTATGTGCAGACCAGCGGGGGTAAAACAGTAAAAAGTACCTCAACCATCCAGGCGAGCTGGGGGGCTTTGGTCACCTCGGCATGTTCTGCTCGCCTGCTGTTGCCGAGCTCCACTGCGAGGGCGCGAGTTGTGTGTCGCTCGGCGAATGCCGAGCTCGGGGTCGCCGATCGTCGATCTCTGGTCGACGGACGCCGAGCTCGGGCTCGCCCCCATTACTGCCGATCTCGCCTAATATCCTCAGCCCGATCTGCCTATACCCTGGTGACCTTGCTCGCCGGACACGGGGTTGTACACAATCCCCGCTCTTTTCGAGCTTGTAAAAGCTCGGAAAGAAACATCCAACCCTGAGTGTGCGGCGAGCACTGGTTGGCGAGTTGGAGGGAATCTTTTGGTGGGGGCCACCTGTGGCTATATATATGTGCACCTGCCCAGCTGCCTGGCTCTTGCCATTCTTTCTGCTGCCTTGCCAAGATGCCTCTTCCCAAGGAGATCCAAGAGTGCATAGACCGAGCCTGCCAGGCCTCCGCGGCTCGCGTTGCCGCCCTGACGGCGGTCCCCGCGAAAGCTCCCCAAACCGATCTTGCCGAACCCAGCTCCAAGAAGTCAAAGCCGTTCCCTGAAGCGGCTGAGCCCATTTTCAACGACCTGAGGGCCACCCTGGCTCGCGAGACCGGCTCTTCCACCCGAACCATTCTTGAGAAGGACAGAGAGATTGTCATGGTTGGCGACGACCTGGACGGTCAACCAGATGGCGAGGGCGTCGTGCCGCGAGACCCCACGCCGCGAGACCCCACGCCATGAGGCGAGGCCACGCTCGCCACCTCGCGATTCTCGGCGCCGGACAACCATCCCCAGGATCCACCGCTTCTCTTTGGGATCCTGCCTGTGAGCTCGCAGAGGCCAAATTCACCAGCGGGCTCCCCCCCTCCTCGCCAAATTGATGCGGCCGCAGGGGAGGGCCTGGGGACCATCCCCACCCCGAGATTCGAGCTCATCTCGCCGGGGGCTCGCGGCCCTGGTCGCGGGAAGGATCTGAGGTTCATCCCTCCCCGCATCTCTTTTTAACCTCCGAGCTCTTCAGGTCAACCTTGCTTGACTCCTTGCTTCATGAGTTTTTGGCTCTTTTTGCTAATACCTGTCTTCACAGCTCTTCCCAGTCAATCGGCTGCCAAGGAATCCTCGCGGGCCGCCCACTACTCTCCCCTCCCCTCCCCGAGCTCGCTGGACTCTTACCTTGGTCCTGAGGTGGATCAGGGCAAGTTAACGAGGAGGGAGGTCAAGTGTAACACCCCCTATCCGTCGCATAGTATATAGCAGTAGGTCCGGCCGGGGCCCGACGCCATATACCACAGACAGACCGAGTGGTTACTTATGGAAACCATCCAACCAATCTCAACGTCCTACACAGAGCATTCTAGCGGAAGCAGTTCATAAAGTTGTAAACAAGAACCCAGCATCAAAGCACGAATGTCCACTAATACAAAATAGGAATGTTATACAAAATACTCAAAACAAGCCTTAAGGCCTTACAAAATGGTTCACTTGAATATTACATGTTTTACAAACCACGGCGCACAGGCCGGTCATACATGAATAAAACAGTAAACACTTCTACTTGGGCCTTCGAGGGCCGGCTTCGCAAAAAGGGCTTTAGCCCGCTATTGACCGCTTGGTCCAGCTGCACCTGCAAGCAACAAACCACCGCACGGTGGCAAAACAAGGCAACGGTCAACAATGCTGACCAAATTATAACGATCCCGCCCCCAACTCGGGGCGGCGATGCTCCTTCCCTGCATTTCATTAGCATAAGCGAGTAATATATAACCATAGCCATAACATCACAGACGTTGGCTCGTACGGCCACACGCCCCGTGCACTCAGGGCACATTCTCGGTGAACCGGTCGATGTCACGTCAATTAAAGCCATTAACATTCCGGACTCACCACCGCCACTAAGACGGCCAAACCTATGAGCAATTTGTCTTCTTGGCATGGGTCACGTCAATTTAAGCCATTGACCGCCGAAGACTCACATCTATGCCAACGGCGAGTGCCACGTAACCTTAGGTCTCTCTAACCGAACGACATAAAGCGGGTACGGTTCCATCTAACCCGTGCTCACTTCGCAACGACAATTTAAGCCATTTGCGCGGGTCAAACTTTCACCGAGTCCCATTCTACCGCAAGTCACATAACTTAGTTATGTTCGAGTTGGCTCTCAGGCCACCAAGTTGGCAAGATCTCGTATCTGCCCAGTTTTCCGGGTGCACCTTTGGGTTAGTCCCCAAGGCTCCCTGCTGTAATCTACCGCGTAGAAAACCCGAAAACAACCAATAGTACGGAGTCTTCTCCGGCCTTATGCAATGCAACATCATCGATCCAGACTAACATGTCCGGGTAGGCTTCACACATCATGCCTATGTCCGTTCTCGCATACGGACTCTAAACAACGGGGACTTTACATATCTACCCGAAGGAACGCCTCCAACTCTTCGCAAACTCGCGAGAGCGGGCTTCCTATGCTAAGAAAGAGAGCTATTCATGCTCAAGATGAGGATCGTTACCCTTGAGTTCCTCTTTGGCGCCATTGAAAAGTAATCGGATGGAAATCACCGCACTTGCGTTGCCTCCGTGGATCCGGAGTCGGCTCGCGATTCGGAGCTCCGAAGCTCCTCCAATGGCGGGATCTAGTTCTTCTTCCTCCAATGGCTCTCCTCTTTCTCCAAGGACTTGGAGAGATGATAAGGTAAGAAAGTGATGGATTTCTAAGTCAACTCACGGGTATATCCTCTTAGGAACAACCCCCAGCCGTTGGATCTCAACCTAAGGGAACAAACGGCTTTGATTCGGGGCTGAAATGCCCAATCTAGACCGAACACGGCCTGGCACACGCCCGTGTCCAGGGCCGTGTGCCGCATTCGCCGTCAAAATCGAATCACCTGGAACCTCACACGGGTATCGAACACGCCCGTGTTCGAGCTGACACGCCCGTGTTCCAGCTAACACGGCCGTGTAACCGGCCGTGTACCCCATGATTTTTCCCCATTTTCAACCCGAGCATTGCACGGGTTCTAGGACACGCCCGTGTCCTTGCCCGTGTCACCTTGACACGCCTGGGCCCCAGGCCGTGTACACGGGACATTTCGTCGAGTGAAGATCGACGACTTGATGACACGGCCTTGGACACGCCCGTGTCCTAGGCCGTGTGCCTTGTCTCGACGATCGTCGAGACATTCTCGTCGACTCCCCGGGTCGATCGTCGGGACAGGTCGACACGCCCTGCGACACGCCCGTGTCGCAGGCCGTGTGCCTTGTCTCGACGAATCGTCGAGTAAAGCTCGACGACTTCGCGGCTAAGTGTCGACACGGGTCGACACGCCCTGCGACACGCCCGTGTCGCAGGCCGTGTGCCATGTCTTGACACACTGTCGGCACCAAAGTGCCGACTTCGCGGCTAAGTGTCGACACGGGTCGACACGCCCTGCAACACGCCCGTGTAGCAGGCCGTGTGCCCAGTCTCGACACAATGTCGAGATCAAAGTGCCGATACCCCGTCTTAGTGTCGACACAGGCTTGACACGCCCTGGGACATGCCCGTGTCCCAGGCCGTGTGCCTGCAGTCAGAACCCAAACTGGCCCAAAACGTCCCCCTTCGCTATTTTGAGTTTTGGGGCGTTTCATCAAGCTCCTCAAAAAATTGGTGTGCGGACTTTGCGAGGTGCAGGGGGTCAATGAGACGCTGCAGCGCGACTACGCGCGTCTTGCTGACGAGGTGCGCCGCGGCCAAGCTGGCGAGCTGATGTCCCCCTCCCGGCTCCTGGACGAGATAGATGACGGCCTCTCGGTTGCGCAGAGGAACTCTGGAAGGATCCGCGAGCTACTCCGCGCGCGGCAGCCTGGGGGGCGGGGGTCGCGAGGCCGGGGTAGGTAAATCAGCGGCTCCTTTACCGAGCCGACCGGCACTCGCATCCCGATGACCTCCCTGCTTGCGCGCCCTGCTTCTTTAAATCCCGAACTTTATTTCTGTAATGAATAAATCTTAGAATATTCTTAATCATATTACTGAATAAAATGCCGCGATGTTCGACTTAGCCTTGGTCGGGATGCGCCGGAAATCAGCGAGCTGGGGTGGCGAGTTGGGGTGGCGAGCTGGGGCGGCGAGCTGAGTTGATTTGACGGCCCGCCCCAGATTCCTTTTCCTATAAATAGCCCCCCACCCTCACCTACCCCTCGTACTGTGCCTTTATTGCTTTGCTTCCCTTTCAATGTGTTCTCCTCTTTCCCTGCTCGTGTAGTGCTTTTTTCTCGCGAATATGGGCAAGACCAATCCAGATGCCGATGGCCGCTCCAAGTGCGCACAACACTTCACAGACTACTACTTCTTCGAGGGGCACACCAGCGAGGAGGAGCTCGTTGAATTCGTGGCGGAGCGCGTGCCGCCGGGTTTCGAGGCGCGCAGGCTGAGGACGGGCGAGGCCATCAACACCTTTTATGAAGACGAGCTTGCCTTCCCCATCTCGCACTTCGAGGTGGGGTTGCGTCTTCCCCTGTGGCCGGAGATCCGGCAGATCTTGAAGTACTACGGGGCCGTCCCCGCGCAGCTAAACTTCAACGCCATCGCGATGATGGTGGCGTTCGCGAGTTACCTCCGGCGGGAGAAGATTGAGTTCAACCTGACGGTGTTCAGGAAACTCTTCTCCTACAAGGCGACGCCGGACGGGGTCGCCTACTTTGGCGGCTCGCTGATCAAAGTTCGCGAGATCGCGAACAAGCACCATACCTAGATGACCAAGATCGCCTTCATCAAGGGCGATCTCGGCAACATTCCCTACTCGCCTTAGTAGAAAGGCGAGGAGGTGTACCGCCCGCCGGCCGTGTCCGGCAACGACACCGAACTCCACAAATTCTTCCTCCACAAAGATTTCGAGGTCGTCTTTCTGCAGAGGGGCCTCGACGCGCTCCCCCCCCCCCCCCCCCGTTCTGCCCGGCGAAGGTATGCTTCCCTCCTCATCTTGCCGAGCTCGCCTGCCCGCCGAACTCGGCACATCATCTCTGAATTCCTAACTTTTTCAAGTGTTTTCCTGCAGGGGAGCGAATAATCCCCGTGAACCCGCCGTTCGCGGATCCGGGGCTCCATACCGACCCTCTTGCTCGCGAGAGGGCGGCGGCGGCCTGCCGAGATGAGGCGGCCCTCTCGCAGCCCTCTTCCAGCAAGAGGCGACCTGATGACGCGGGGTCTAACCCGCCATTCGGCCATCGACAGATGAAGAAGATGCGGAGAGCCCTGCTGGCTCCGCAGGGGCAACAACAACAGCCCAGCCCCAAGTACATCAGTTCGTCGGCGACCCCTCCCGACGCGTCGCCGGAGAGCCCGCTGAAGGAGATAACCAGCAAGGGGCGGAAAAGTGGCGAGGGCCCCTCTTCTACGGCGGTGATCTCCCCTCCTCCATCAGCGAAGAGGGCTGCCCGCGAGCTCGCGCCGCCAAAGCAACACCCCCTCTTCAACTTTGGAGCGCGCTGGAAGGACTCGGCGGGTGAGCCCATGCTGCAGTGGGACGAGCTCACTCATAGAGTCTCCATCTCCACTCTGCACCCCTCCTGGCACGACCGCGAGCCTGCCACCGGTCACGCCTACGTCCTCGGCTTCGGCCTATATGGTCGGGAGGATGTCGAGGCCTACAAGAAGATGACCCTCCGGCAGCTCGGACATGAGGGCCTGCAGTCCCACCTGCGGACCCTGGAGCTGCACCACATGCTGGCGCGCCGCAGCTTTGCCCTCAGCCACCAACTCGAAAGGGCTGAGCAGGCTTGCGACCTCGCCAAGGACAAGGTCGCCGATCAGGCGAGGCGGCTCGGCATAGCAGAGGGTCTACTCGCCCAAGCCGCCGGCGGGTTGGTAAGTGCCAAGCGCTGCTCCTCTCTTTTACTTAGAAAATTTTGTGCTGCTGCTAAATGGATTCTTTTCCAGGATGCCAAGGCGGCGGGCGAGCTTCAGGCTCGCAACACTGAGCTGGGGGAGAAGCTCAGCCAGCTGCGCGCACTACTGGCCGCGGATGCCGACGCTGCAGGGGAGCTCCAGGCTCGCAACGCCGAGCAGGGGGAGGAGATCGGCCGGCTGCGCGCACGCCTTGCTGAGCTGGAGGGCGCGAACACAAAGCTGAAGGGGGAGAACCAGCACCTCCTTGGCGAGGTGCGCCGCCAGGCGGAGATCTTCCTCCCGCCTCACGACATCGATCCCACCCTCCCCTACAAAAGCCCGCGGATCTTTGGCGAGGCCGACCTCGCCGAGAGATTGCGGATCAACTCCATCCAAGCCGCCGAGTGCACCCTCCAGATGATGAAGGATTCTTCGGTGCTGGTGGAGGGGTGTGAGGGGATCTCGGCTCAGGACCTGATGCCGAGCCTGTTTCCGGCGATGCCGCCCAGCGAGAAGGAAGACAGCCTGGACGCTATGTTCGGGAAGAGCTTCCAGGATCCTTCGGGTGACGGCGGGGACCAGTCCGGCGGAGGGGGCGAGGCCTGAGGGTAGTTTGTACTTTTGTTATCTTTTTTTTCCTTTTTCTTTGTTCACTCGCTGAGGCGAGCCCCCCCCCCCCCCATGTAACTACTTTTTGCATATAATAAAAGTTTTTTGATCATACCGGTGTCACTTCCTTTCCTTTTCTTTCTTTACTATGTTTGTTGTGCTCTGAATTTATGCGAGTGCTTCTCCCTGCGACTTCGCCGAGACAGGTTCCGCGAGTAGAGCGGTTATGAGAGCGCGCCTGTGAGTGGACGCGTTTTGAGTGTTCGCCGAGCCCCAAACGATTCGGGGGCGAGTTGCTCTCCGCCCTTGTCACACTACCATAACTCGCACGCGAGCCATCCAGGTTGAGCCAGAAAACAGGAGAAAATTTCTCCAAGTCCAATGGTCAAAGGGGGCGAGGTGCCCCGGTCCTGCTTGCTTTCCTTTGGAGAGGCCCGGGCTCGCGTCCCACTCGCCAATGCTGAGCCGGGATTGACGAGTGCACACTCGCTCATGACGGGTCCACCAGCCTGGCTTGCCTTCTTGATCCCGTCGAGCTGGGCTTGCCGAGCCCGAGCTCGCCCTGACAGAACCTTTTTCGCTTTGCTCCCTGGCAATGAGACTTTGACCTGTATCTGACGATTTCAAGGCCGACACCATCGAGTGACCTCTGGCCCTGTCAGCTAGGTGAGAGCCTGACAGCGGAATCTGCTCGAGGCCAAGGATGACACCGAGTGACTTCCAGCCCTGCCAGCTAGGTGAGAGCCTGGCAGTGGGATTTGCTCGGGATCCACTACTAACACCATCGAGTGACTTCCAGCCCTGTCAGCTAGGTGAAAGCCTGACAGCGGGATCTGCTCGAGGCTAAGGATGACACCGAGTGACTTCCAGCCCTGCCAGCTAGGTGAGAGCCTGACAGCGGGATCTGCTCGGGGTCCACTACTAACACCATCGAGTGACTTCCAGCCCTGTCAGCTAGGTGAGAGCCTGACAGCGGGATCTGCTCGAGGCCAAGGATGACACCGAGTGACTTCCAGCCCTGCCAGCTAGGTGAGAGCCTGACAGCGGGGTCTGCTCGGGGTCCACTACTAACACCATCGAATGACTTCCAGCCCTGTCAGCTAGGTGAGAGCCTGACAACGGGATCTGCTCGAGGCTAAGGATGACACTGAGTGACTTCCATCCCTGCCAGCTAGGTGAGAGCCTGGCAGCGGGATCTGCTCGGGGTCCACTACTAACACCATCGAGTGACTTCCAGCCTTGTCAGCTAGGTGAGAGCCTGATAGCGGGATCTGCTCGAGGCCAAGGATGACACTGAGTGACTTCCAGCCCTGCCAGCTAGGTGAGAGCCTGGCAGCGGGATCTGCTCGGGATCCACTACTAACACCATCGAGTGACTTCTAGCCCTATCAGCTAGGTGAGAACCTGACAGCGGGGTCTTCTCGGGGTCCACTACTAACACCATCGAGTAACTTCCAGCCCTATCAGCTAGGTAAGAGCCTGACAGCGGGATCTGCTCGGGATCCACTACTAACACCATCGAGTGACTTCCAGCCCTGTCATCTAGGTGAGAGCCTGACAGCGGGATCTGCTTGAGGCCAAGGATGACACCGAGTGACTTCCAGCCCTGCCAGCTAGGTGAGAGCCTGACACCGGGATCTGCTCGGGGTCCACTACTAACACCATCGAGTGACTTCCAGCCATGTCAGCTAGGTGAGAGCCTGACAGCGGGATCTGCTCGAGGCCAAGGATGACACCGAGTGACTTCCAGCCCTGCCAGCTAGGTGAGAGCCTGGAAGCGGGATCTGCTCGGGGTCCACTACTAACACCATCGAGTGACTTCCAGCCCTGTCAGCTAGGTGAGAGCCTGATAGCGGGATCTGCTCGAAGCCAAGGATGACACCGAGTGACTTCCAGCCCTGTCAGCTCAGTGAGAGCCTGGCATCGGGATCTGCTCAGGGTCCAAAATACATTACATTCCACTATGCAGGCTAGTTACGATAATATCAGAGAGTTGAAGGAATTTATTATAATCAAAGTGCTGCTTACATGCTTCAGGGGAAAAATCATTTTAGGTCGTCACCACTACAGGTGAGACTCAGGGTCTCGCCCTCTACATTTTGGAGTCGATAGCCCCCTGACCCCAAGGCTACCTTTACAATGAATGGTCCCTCCCAGCTGGGATTGAGCTTCCCTACGGATGCTGACCTCCCTGCTGCATCTACTTTCTTCAGCACTAAGTCCCCTTCCACGAACTGCTTGACCCTGACATGCTTGTCAAAGTACTTGGCCATTCTTCTTTTCACCTCCTCCTGCCGGATAGCGGAAAGGTCTCTCACCTCTTCCACCATGTCAAGGGAGAGCCTCAGTTGCTCCTCATTCTCTGCTTGCCATTCCTCACGGCCTTCTTTTGCTGCCACGACTCGCGGTGTTTGGACTTCGAATTCTATGGGGAGCACTGTCTCGCACCCGTGGGAGAGTTTGAAGGGGGTCTCTCCCATAGCCGTGTTGGGGGTGGTCCTTAGGGCCCAAAGAACCGCAGGAAGCTGCTCCACCCAGCTCCCTTTCAAGTTCTCCACCTTCTTTTTGAGGAGGTTGACGATGATCTTGTTTGCGGCCTCCACCTGCCCGTTACTCCTGGGGTGATAGACCGAGGCGAACCTGAGATCGATTCCAAGCTGTTCGCAGAAGCTGGTGAACTTGGCACTGGCGAACTGGGGCCCGTTGTCCGTGACGATGGCCTGGGGCAGCCCATGGCGACAGATGATCTCCCCCCAAACAAAATTCCTGATCACCTGGGAGGTCACCTTGGCCAACGCCTTCACCTCCATCCACTCTGAGAAGTAGTCCATCATCACTAGGAGGAACCTTCTCTGGCCGCTGGCTTGGGGGAACGACCCAACCAAATCCATTCCCCAAATTGCGAAGGGCCATGAGGCCGTGATACTTCTGAGTCGCTGGGCCGGTCGTAGCTGGAGAGGGGCAAATAGTTGGCACTTATGACATCTTCTTGCGAACTCAGCAGCGTCTCGGCCCAGGGTGGGCCAGAAATACCCTTGCCTGACTATCCTCCCCTCCAGGGTCCGACTCCCGGAGTGACTCCCACATTCCCCGGAGTGGACTTCCTCCAAGATCCTTCGCGCTTCTCCCTCGGTCACGCAGCGGGCTAGCATCCCTGAGATGGTCTTCCTGTATAGCTGCCCGTCCTGGAGGAGGTAACATGCTGACTTGTGCCTCAGTTTCTTCTTATCTACCCCCTCTGGATATTCTCCTGTGGAGAGGAAAACCACCACTGGATCCATCCACGAAGCTTGTTGATCGATTTCCATGAGCTCTCCTTCCTCGATGGAGGGACGGAACAGGTCGGTGATGGTACCCCCCACCTGGGGACCATGCTTCGCTAGCTGATCTGCTTGTTCATTCTCTTCCCTTGGTACGTGTCGAATGGAGAAGGTTTGAAAAGTGCCAATGACCCCCTTCACCTTGGACAAGTACGATCGCAGGGTGGGCTCCCTCGCCTCGAACTCCCCGTTAATCTGAGAAGCCACTACCATGGAGTCAGTAAGGACCTCCACATCTGATACCCCCAGCTCCCTGGCCAGGCGCAGCCCCGCTATCACGGCCTCATACTCGGCCTGGTTGTTGGTAATGGGAAAGTGCACCACCACCGTTTGCTCAATACGAGTCCCCTGAGGGCTCTCCAGGATCACCCCTACTCCTAGGGAATGTCTTCCCGAGGCACCATCCACCCTCACCTTCCAAGGGGTCGGGCGGGTGAGCTCTTCCTCCGCCACTTCAACCACGTAGTCGGCCAAGAAGTCGGCCATCGCCTGAGCTTTGATTGAGAGCCGCGGAACGAAGGAGACGTCGAACTCGCTCAGCTCCACCGACCACTTAGCCAACCTTCCTGAATGCTCCACCCCCTCTAAGATGTTGCGGAGGGGATGGTCGGTCACCACCCGGATGGAGTGTGCTTGGAAGTAAGGTCGCAGCCTCCTGGCCGAGATGATTAGGGCAAAAGCCAGCTTCTCCAAAATCAGATACCTGAGCTCGGCCTTCCTCAGGACCCGGCTCACGTAATAAATAGGGAGCTGCCTCTTTCCCTCTTCACGAACCAAGACGGAGCTCAAGGCCTCCGCCCCGACCCCGAGATATAAAAATAGGTCCTCCCCTTCCTTCGGTCCTTGGAGCAGCGGGGCCTGTGTCAACTGCACTTTGAGGGCCTGGAACGCCTCCTCACACTCCCTAGTCCATTCAAACCTCTGGCCCAAGAACTTTCCCCTGCTTGCCCAAAAGAAACATTTTAGGGGATTCAATCGCATCTTGTATTTGCGCAGGGTGGCGAAGGTCTCCTTCAGGTCCCGGAGGTGGGAGTCCACATCCCGGCTTTTGATCATGAGGTCATCTACATACACCTCCAAATTCCTCCCCTCCTGCTTCCTGCTCGACCTCCTCCATCCTTCGCCCCATCTCCTCGGCTCCCTCTTGGCAGGAGATGGTGTTCACCGCAGTGACATAATACTCCCGCGCCACCTTTGGGTCCCCCCTAACCCTGACCTGGACCCCCACAACGTTAAATTTCAAGCACTGATGGAAAGATGAGGGGACACAGCGGACGGCGCTGATCAGGGGCCTCCCGAAGATGGCGCTGTAGCTGCTGGGGGCGTCCACAATGACGAACTTACAGTTTCGGGACTGCCCCCCCCCCAAGGTGACATGGAGGCCAACTCCTCCCTCTACTTCCTTCCTTTCTCCTGAAAACCCGAACAAGGGGTCATCTGAGGCCAGCACCCGCTTTGCCTCCACCCTCATCGCGTCGAACGCCTTTTTGAAGACGACGTTGACGGAACTCCCGTTGTCCACGAGGATCCGAGAGACGGTGAAATTCTCGATGGCCGCCCTGATGACTAGCGCATCACAGAACGGATCCTTGTGGTCTGGCATATCACTCCTGGAGAAGGTGATCCTCTCCTCCGGGGGTGGGGTTTGGGACGTTGAGGCGACGCTCCGCCGGTACATGGTGTGGAGACTTGCCTTGCGGGAAGCCTCGATCCCCACTCCCCCGTGGATCACTCCGATCCCTCCCCGGGTCCCCACATCCACCCGGTCTTCGCAACGATCCTCCTCCGCCCGAGGCAGGACCTCCTCAATCCTCACTTCCTGCCGCCCCTGCTGCTGCTGCTGCTCCCTATTCCCCCTCATCTCGAGGAACTTCGGACAGGTGGCCGTGGCATGCCCCTCTTCCTGATGGAAGTCGCAATAAGGCAGCTCCACCCTGACCTCTATTCTTCTCCTCCTCCATGCTCCCCTCCTTGCTCCTAGGGCTATGGCCATGGCCTCTTCTTGATCGGGGAGCCGGGGCCTCTGGCCCTGCCTCCAGCCCGGGGGTGGAACTGGTCTTGCCTCCCCTGGTAGTGATCCCTTCCGTAATGCCCTCTCTGTGGCCCCTGCCCCTGCCACTCAGGCCTCCATCCTAGCCGTCGGTCGGGCTCCTGACGCCCCCACCTCGGCTGCTGTTGTCCTTGGAGCTGCCTCTGCTCTCTCTGCCTGGGCTCCCCTCTTCTCTCCTCCTGTGCCTTTCCTCCTCTCGACTCTTTCTCTTCCTCTGTGGCCCACCTGGCCAGCTTCCTTGCAAATTCCGGGTTTAACGCCTCCCCGTCGACCTCTCTCGCCGCCCTCTCCATCAACTCTTCGTAGGAGAGGGGGGGAACTCTCTTCAGCTCCATCCGGAAGAAACCCTGTTGCAGGCCCAGGGTAAAAGCCATCATCAGACTATGGCCCAGCATCTCCTGGACTTGAGTAACTTCCTCCTGGAATCGGTCCGCATAGCTCCCCAACGTCTCGTTCACCCCCTGCTTTATGTGGAACAAGGACTCGGACTCCTTCTTCCTCTTCTTCGAGGTAGTGAACCTCAGCATGAACCCTCGGTGCAGGTACTCGAAGCAGTAGATGGAGCTGGCCGGTAGCTGGTGGAACCACTCCCTCTCCTTCTCCCGGAGGGTGATGGCGAAGAGTCGGCACTTGAATCCGTCCGACATCTGACGGATGGAGACCACGTCCTCAAACCATTGGACATGCTGGACCGGATCCCCATTTCCGGTGTAATAGAATATCTCGGGTTCCCTGAACCCATCTGGAACTGGAGCTGAAGAGACCAGCTCGCTGAAAGGACTTCCTCCCCCCACTGGGCGAGCTGGCGAGTCTCGCGAGCCCAGCTCGCCAAACCGACCTCGGCCAGCCGAGCCAGGGAAAAGCTCGCGCCCGGGGAGCTTGCACCCTCGGCCTTCCTCAGCCACTTCCTTCCCAGCTCGTCTGCCGGGAGCGTCCTCTCCCAAGGATGGGGCGGCCGCGATCTGAACTGCCGGAGTCGAGCACTCGGCCCGCGTGCCGAGTGCGAACTTGACAAGAATCAGCACCTCGTTTCTGAAATCTTCAAACATCCCCACCGTTGCGAGTGGCGGGGGGGGGGGGGCGGCGAGTCCGGCCTGTCGGATCCTTGTCCTGTCATTTGAGCTCGCGGAAGCTTTTCTGCACTAACCACTGTCCACGCTCACCGCACCAAAATGTTGAAACCGGAATCCGGTCTCCTGTGGAGTTCGACCCTTGGGGAAGGGGTGGTCTCGCGCCTACTTTGCTCCTACAAGAAAAAACAACGAAGAGGATAAGGAGAAACAGACCCAAGGGCTCGGAAGGGAGGTCCCACCACAAACCCGGAAGATCTCAGAGCGCTTCCCCTCCTTAGCCAGAAGCCGAGCTAAGGTACCCTCAGAAAGCACTTGAAGATTGGAGCAAGAGAGCACAGGGAAGAACCTGCTTTCTGGGGTACCCCTTGGGTCCTATTTATAGCTTTTGAAATCCGGACTGTCAATAACCAAAAGAACTGACCTGAAATTACCAGAAAACCCTTGGTTGGGTCTGCTAACAGCCAAACTCCGCTGTTTTGAAGGGCTATGGGCAGACCAGCGGGGGTAAAACAGTAAAAAGTACCTCAACCATCCAGGCGAGCTGGGGGGCTTTGGTCACCTCGGCATGTTCTGCTCACCTGCTGTTGTCGAGCTCCATTGCGAGGGCGCGAGTTGTGTGTCGCTCGGCGAATGCCGAGCTCGGGGTCGCCTGTAACACCCCAGTTTTGCAAGAGGTTCAGTCTGCAGTTCTGGAAAAATTTTTGGGTTTCTGGCAGGAGGCACACGACCTGCGACACGGGCGTATCGCAGGGCGTGTCAAGGCCGTGTCGACACTCAGCCCAAGTGTCGACACTTTCGCTCGACAATGTGTCGAGAGTATGGCACACGGCCTGCGACACGGGCGTGTCGCAGGGCGTGTCGAGGCCGTGTCGACACTCGGCCCAAGTGTCGACACTTACGCTCTACATTGTGTCGAGAGTAGTGCACACGGCCTGCGACACGGGCGTGTCGTAGGGCGTGTCGAGTCCGTGTCGACACTTGGTCCGGGGTGTCGACACTTCGCTCGACGAGTGTCGAGACTGGGGCACACGGCCTATGACACCGGCGTGTCACAGGGCGTGTCCGCCTTGGTCGACGATCTTCGCTCGACGTTTTTCTGCGGTGTCGACACAAAGCCTGTCGACGGGTGTCGAGACTTGGAACACGGCTTGGGACACGGGCGTGTCCCAGGCCGTGTCACCTCTCGGTTTGGTTTCGGGGCCGTGTCGATGGAGGCACACGGTCGGCCACACGGCCGTGTCACTGGGGACACGGGCGTGTCGGATTGAACACGGGCGTGTCGTATGCCCGTGTGCTGTTCCAGGCGCATCGATTTGAGACGGCGAATGAGGCACACAGCCCTGGACACGGGCGTGTGCCAGGCCTTGTTCGGCCCAGGTCTTTTATTTTCCAGGCGAATCGTGGTCATTCTTTCCCAGATTTTGGGATCTGACGGCTCAGGACTGTTCTTGGGGAGTTAAGTCCGAGAATAGGGTTGAAAACCCTCATTTTTCTTCTCCAAGCTTTTCTTTCTAGATCTAGAGCCAAGTGAGAGCAAGGAAGAAGGAGAAGGAGAGTTTGGGCTGTAGGAAGAGTTTCGGTGCTCCAAATCGCGAGCCGAGTTCGGATCCGTGAAGCTTAGATTGTTGCGAAGATTTCCATCCGGCTATTTTTGCCATGGCAAGGAAGAGGAGTCGGAAGGTAACGACACCTCTCCTCTCGGTCTTAGGATGCATGTCTTAGCATCATTTATTTTCTTTCTTTCTTTCTTTCTAGTTTTTGGGCACCAAACTCTCAAAAGAGAGGGGTTTTGGTTTGCCAAGGTTCAAGAGGAACCTCCGGGTTGATTGAGTCCGTCCCCGGCATATTTTGCATTAGAGATCCGCTTCGCTAGTGGATTAGGCATGGTGGGTGAAGCCATAGTCGCGACCGTTAGTCCGACTCGGTGATGTTGCATACGAACTTAGGGATTCGTAGAGATTCCGTTGCGGCAAGAAGCCATTTGTGATGTGGTGGTGATTCCCTTTTGTTTAAAAGAGTACGTGTAGTCGGAACCGGACAAGGTTAGCTCCTCGTGGCGGTAGATCGTTTCCTTGAGGGATAAGGTTAGCTCCGTATGAGTTGGAGATGATTTCCTTGGTGGGCAAGGTTAGCTCCGCACGAGTTGGAGATGGTTTCCTTGGTGCGCGGGAATGCTGCAGTACAAATGAGGGATTATGGTGATTTTAGTCTTGGATTGTGATGTGCCAAGGCGTGGCTATGTCTCCGTGGTCGGCTGGCTATCCCGTGACATGTGCGTCATGTGTGGAGAGTGTCCCGGCGAGACTAGTCCCATTCTGTGAGACTGACGAGAATGCCAAGCTTGGGGCAAGCCCGGGCAATGAGGCCATGAGCGGGTGGGGTCCAGCAAGGCTTCTTAGAATCGGTCAGTCTGTGTGTGTTGGAATCCTGACATGGGACGTCAGAGCTTGCAGGCAAGCCCGGGGCTAAGCCCTCGAGCGGGTGGGGCCTTGGCAAGAATTCCATGTGGCGGCCTGTGTGCCGTTTGAGGGAGTTGTGTCTCCCTTAGTGTTTGCGGCTTTATGCCAATGGGGAAATGTGAGTACCCAAATGTTGTGATGTTGTGCTAGATGCATACGCAGTAGGGTGCCTTGGGCGAAGCCCGAGTGTTGCATACATGTTGCATAGTAGGCCCTTTATTACATGCTCAACCAGTAGAGAACGTGTTTGATGATTGAGACATCCAAGCCTGTTTTAATGCTTTTCTATTTATAGATGTTTATATTGCATACGAAGTGCTAACTTGTAGGTTGGAGGGTTCCCCGGGGTCCGTTAGGGGTGGCCGGGAGGAGATGTGTTGTTACACAGTTTGAGGTCAGTCTTTGCTGACCCACGTTACTAATAATTTTTACAGGGCAAGGATCGCATGCAGGAGCTAGCACGCCGGCCAGAAAGGCCTAAGCCCCATGAAGTGTTTTTCCCTCTTTTGTAGCACTACAGTTATGATGATGTTTGTTTGAGACTCTTTTGTCCGGCTTGCATGCCGAGGTAGACTAGGAGTGCTGAGCACATTCATGATTGATGTATTATTTTCTTTTGGACACTTGATGTAAGGCCGTAAGGCCATTTGTTTTACTCTTTAGTGGTGGATAACTTCTAGTCCTGTTTTGTTTCCGTTGTGTTGTGCTAAGAGTTTTGAGTGTGGGTAGCTATATCAATTTTTAATACTAAAGCTGTGGCGTCCGTATGTTGTGGGGCCCCGGCCGGACCCATATTATACGTTCATTACAAGGGAGGTGTTACAATTTGGTATCAGAGGGAGGTTGATTCGAGGTCGGTTTGTAGAGAAGTTATCCACATAAGAGTAACGCGGGACCATGAGTGTCCTTATGTTTTAGTCTTGAGATTGGAGACTAATCCCTTATTTCTTGTCTTCCTGAAGAGTGCAAGCAACGAGGCGGGCACTTCAAGAGCAAGGGATGATCTCTCGGCGAGCAGTGCTACTGCTCCAGGTCTTTTGGGCACGGGTGTAAACCCGGCCGACTTCTGTCGCATGCTTGCAGAAGCGATGGTGGCAGCTCAAGCTGCAGCAGCGGCTCAGGTGGCAACCCCTGCCACACCAGATACGGCAACGGCCGTGCCAGGAGGAGAAGTCAGGCGAGTGGAGCCTTTGGCAGAGAGGGTAGTTGTCGGACATGGAGATCGGCACCTGAAGTATTTCCTGAGCTTCCATCCCCCGTCATTCAAGGGAGTTGGTACTCCAACGGATGCGGAGGACTGGTGGGTTCGCATTCAAGAACTGCTAAGGGCGGCAGAGACGCCAGAGGAAAAGAAAGCTGAGTATGCGGCGTTCGTGTTGGAAGGAGACGCCAAGTTGTGGTGGGTGAGCCATAGCGGCCGCCAGTTCCCGGGACGCACCCCGTCAGTGGAAGAGTTTGGGGACGCTTTTCTTAAGAGGTATATTCAAGTTTCAACACGGTTGGCCCTGCAGAGGCAGTTTCTGCATCTAATGCAGCGAGACAAGACAGTGGATGAGTACGTGCAAGAGTTCACCCGTTTGGGTCGTTATGCGGGAACGACAATGGCGGATGATGTAGAGAGGGATATCCTCTTCTACCAGGGGCTGAGGGAGAATTTGAGACAACCCCTCATCTGCATGAAGGGAGCCGGATTCAATGAACTAGTTGAGGCTGCCAGGATCTTGGAAAGTGATTTGGAGCGAACCCAACGCCGTAAGGGTTTTACTCCCAAGCAAGGGGAAGGGAAGCCTTCCCAATCTCATGAAAAGTCTGATGGGAGTAGGTGGAGGAAGAAGCCTCACACTTCAGATCTGGTGAGAGGAGCAACTGGACGCCTGGGGGTTCCCACTCTAGGGGACCGCCGACGTGCTACAACTGCGGGAAGGTTGGGCATATAGCCCGTGCTTGTCAGCAAGGGGGAGCGGGGCAAGAGGCAAAGCAGGAGCAGACTGTGCGCTCCGGCCCCAATGCTGCAGAGAAGGGAAAGATGGCGGAGTCGAGCGCTTCTCGGTTCCAACCGGTGCAACCAAGGGCCTACAACCTTGGACAGCAAGAAGCGATCCGCCAGACTGATGTGGTGACAGGTATGAAGAAAATTTAAGTTTAAATTTTGTGCTTCATCCTTTTAGACTTTTGTGCGATGTCTATGTTGTAGGCTTCGTGTTAGTTTCTGGATACCCCGCTAGGGTATTGTTTGATACGGGAGCATCGCACTCCTTTCTTGCGGAGAGCTTCATCCGGAGAATAGGAGTTGAGTCTTTCTCGGCGGATGCGGAGTTGAGAGTGTGCATGCCCAATGGGTCATCCATGACCACCGGGGTCAAAGGGCGCATCTGTTGGGAGCTAGACAGAGTTGGCTTTGTTTTGGTAGCGGCGGTTTTGCCATTGGTGGAGTTCGATGTCATCTTGGGCATGGACTGGCTCGCAGAGCAGCGCGCCAGTATTGATTGCCTTTCTAAGGTGGTGACCTTAAGGAGGAAAGGGCAGACAGAAGTCAAATTTGAGGGCCTTGCTGGAGTGGCCTATTCCCTGATTTCGGCCATGCAGTTGGTGCGGGCGGTTAACCAGGGTGGTGTAGCGCTTGTAGCGTTATTGGAGGTTCGTCTCTCCCAACTGTCTATTGATGAAGTGCCCGTAGTGGCAGAGTTCAAGGATGTGTTTCCGAAAGAACTTCCTGGAACGCCTCCTCGGAGGGAGATCGATTTCTCGATCGAGTTAGTGCCGGAGGCTAGGCCGGTGTCACGTCCTCCGTTTAGGATGGCACCAAAGGAGTTGGCTGAACTTAAAGTACAGTTGCAGGAATTGTTGGAGCAAGGGTATATCAGACCCAGTTCTTCACCGTGGAGTGCGCCGGTGTTGTTTGTAAAGAAGAAAGACGGTAGCATGCGGCTATGCATTGACTACCGAGAGCTGAATAAATTGACCGTCAAGAATAAGTATTTGATTCCTCGGATAGATGACTTGTTCGACCAATTGGTAGGGTCAGTGGTGTATTCAAAATTGGACTTGAAGTCAGGCTATTATCAGTTGCGAATTCGGGATGAGGACATACCCAAGACTGCCTTTGGTACAAGGTATGGACACTTTGAGTTTACGGTGATGCCGTTCGGGCTGACGAACGCACCATCTGTGTTCATGGATCTTATGAATCGGGTATTTCAGGAATACTTGAATTCTTTTGTGGTTGTCTTCATTGATGACATTTTGGTGTATTCCAAATCGCAAGTGGAGCATGAGACCCACTTGAGAGTGGTTCTGCAAGTGTTGAGGGAGAATGAGTTGTATGCAAAATTCTCCAAATGCGAGTTCTGGTTGGAGAAGGTGGCATTTTTGGGTCACGTGATTAGTGGGGAAGGGGTGGCAGTGGACCCAACAAAAGTTGAAGCCATTAGAGATTGGCCGGTTTTGAGGACCGTGGCGGAGGTCCGAAGTTTTCTTGGACTAGCCGGGTATTACAGAAGGTTCGTGGAGAATTTTTCGCGGATAGCTCTACCCCTCACCTCACTCACACGTAAAGATCATAAGTTTGTGTGGACTCAAGAGTGTAGCCAAGCATTTGAGGCACTGAAGGAGAGACTAATGGCGGCTCCAATCCTAAGTCTACCGCAAGGGACCGAGGGATTTCAGATCTTCAGTGACGCATCGGGATGCGGCTTGGGTTACGTTTTGGTGCAACATGGGAAGGTGATAGCTTTTGGGTCTAGACAGCTGAAGCCTCACGAGAGGAATTACCCCGTCCATGACTTGGAGTTGGCGGCGGTAATTTTTTGCGTTGAAAATATGGCGGCATTATGTTTATGGTGTAAAGGTGGAGATCTTCACGGATCACAAAAGCCTGAAGTACCTCTTGGATCAAAAGGACTTGAACATGCGGCAACGCAGGTGGGTTGAGTTTCTTGGAGACTACGAGGTGGCGATTCAGTATATGCCAGGTAAAGCCAATGTGGTGGCGGATGCCTTGAGTAGGAAGTACTCGGGGCAAGGGAATTGGATCCAAGCCCATGATGAGCGGTTGGTACGGGAATGGGAGTCCCTTGGTTTGGAATGTGTTGCGAAAGCCGAGTCCAGCGTGGCTCGGTTGAATTGGATTGAGGTGCAGAATGACTTGTCCGATCGCATTCGGGAAGCGACTCGGTTGGATGCGGAGTTTCAACCTTTTGTGTTGGAGGCTCAAACGGGCGAGAGCAGCGCCTGGGAGATGATTGATGGGATTCTGAGGAAGGACGGAAGGGTATGTATACCGCAGTTCGACAAACTCCGTGAGGAGTTGATGTTTGAGGCTCACTTCACAAAGTACTCCATTCACCCGGGCAGTACAAAGATGTACTTGGATATGAAGAAATCCTTTTGGTGGCCGGGGTTGAAGCGGGACGTAGCTTTGTATGTGAATCGTTGCCAGACTTGCGCCTTGGTGAAGGCCGAATGTCAGAAGCCGGGCGGGTTCCTGAAGCCCCTTCCAATCCCTGAATGGAAATTTGATGACATCTCCATGGATTTTGTGCGTGGTCTGCCTAGATCGCAGCAGGGTAATGATGCTATTTGGGTGATCGTGGATCGCCTAACCAAGGTGGCTCACTTCATCCCAAATCGGAAAGAGGACAGCGTGGAGAAGCTGGTGGAGTTGTATGTTCGCAACATTGTGCGACTGCACGGAATTCCTAAGAGCATAGTCAGTGATCGAGATTGACGGTTTACGTCTAAGGACTGGAGATTGGTTCAGAAGAGCTTGGGCACGAAGCTAGAGTTCAGTATGTCGTTCCATCCTCAAACTGATGGGCAAACGGAGAGAACGAACCGTACTATGGAGGATATGCTGAGAATGTGCGTTCTTGATTTCGGCAAGAAGTGGGAGGATCACTTCTTCATGGTAGAATTCGCGTACAATAACAGTTTTCAAGCTAGTATAAAGATGGCGCCATACGAAACTTTGTATGGGAGGCGGTGTCGAACACCAATGTCTTGGGTAGAGGCGGGAGACACCAAACCTTTGGGAAAGGATGTGGTGGTTGATGCTTGTGAGTTGGTGCGGACCATCCAAGAACGTATGAAGGTGGCGCAGGACCGTCAAGCTAAATACTTTAATGTTCGTCACCGGAAGGTGGAGTTCGCGGTAGGCGATTGGGTCTACTTGAAGATCAAGCCGTTCAAAGGCGTCTCACGTATTCGCCGGCTCAAGAAGTTGAGTCCAAGGTTTTTGGGGCCTTTTGAAGTTGTTGAGCGGGTAGGAGAAGCAGCTTATCGGTTGGCGTTGTCCGCGGATTTGAGTGGATTGCATGACGTCTTCCACGTCTCCGTGTTGAGGAAAGCCTTGGTGGAGGCTAGCGTAGTGATTGAGCCGGCATCGGTGCCGATTGAGGAAGACTTGAGGACGCGAGTCCTTCCAATTGCTATAGAGGATTCGGAGACTCGGCAGTTGCGGAATAAAGAAGTCAAACTCGTGAAAGTTCGATGGGACAACTGCGGTCGTGAGGAGTTCTCTTGGGAACGAGAACAGGCCATGCTAGAAGTTTATCCAGAACTCTTCATGTCAGGTACAATTTAAGTTTTGTACCCTTTTGTTTTGAAATTTCGGGACGAGATTCTGTTAAGAGGGGGAGAGTTGTAACACCCCAGTTTTGCAAGAGGTTCACTCTGCAGTTCTGGAAAACTTTTTGGGTTTCTGGCAGAAGGCACACGGCCTGCGACACGGGCGTGTCGCAGGGCGTGTCGAGGCCGTGTTGACACTCGGCCCAAGTGTCGACACTTTCGCACGGTCATGTCGCAGGGCGTGTCGAGGCCGTGTCGACACTCGGCCCAAGTGTCGACACTTACGCTCGACATTGTGTCGAGAGTAGTGCACACGGCAAGCGACACGGGCATGTCGCAGGGCGTGTCGAGTCCGTGTCGACACTCGGTCCGGGGTGTCGACACTTCGCTCAACGAGTGTCGAGACTGGGGCACACGGCCTGTGACACGGGCGTGTCACAGGGCGTGTCCGCCTTGGTCGACGATCTTCGCTCGACGTTTTTCCGCGGTGTCGACACAAAGCCTGTCGATGGGTGTCGAGACTTGGCACACGGCTTGGGACACGGGCATGTCCCAGGCCGTGTCACCTCTCGGGTTGGTTTCGGGGCTGTGTCGATGGAGGCACACAGTCGGCCACACGGCCGTGTCACTGGGGACACGGGCGTGTCGGATTGAACACGGGCGTGTCGTATGCCCGTGTGCTGTTCCAGGCGCGTCGATTTGAGACGGCGAATGAGGCACACGGCCCTGGACACGGGCGTGTGCCAGGCCGTGTTCGGCCCAGGTCTTTTATTTTTCAGGCGAATCGTGGCCATTCTTTCCCAGATTTTAGGATCTGACGGCTCAGGACTGTTCTTGGGGAGTTAAGTCCGAGAATAGGGTTGAAAACCCTCATTTTTCTTCTCCAAGCTTTTCTTTCTAGATCTAGAGCCAAGTGAGAGCAAGGAAGAAGGAGAAGGAGAGTTTGGGCTGTAGGAAGAGTTTTGGTGCTCCAAATCGCGAGCCGAGTCCGGATCCGTGAAGCTTAGATCGTTGCGAAGATTTCCATCCGGCTATTTTTGCTATGGCAAGGAAGAGGAGTCGGAAGGTAACGACACCTCTCCTCTCGGTCTTAGGATGCATGTCTTAGCATCATTTATTTTCTTTCTTTCTAGTTTTTGGGCACCAAACTCTCAAAAGAGAGGGGTTTTGGTTTGCCAAGGTTCAAGAGGAACCTCCGGGTTGATTGAGTTCGTCCCCGACATATTTTGCATTAGAGATCTGCTTCGCTAGTGGATTAGGCATGGTGGGTGAAGCCGTAGTCGCGACCGTTAGTCCGACTCGGTGATGTTGCATACGAACTTAGGGATTCGTAGAGATTCCATTGCGGCAAGAAGCCGTTTGTGATGTGGTGGTGATTCCCTTTTGTTTGAAAGAGTATGTGTAGTCAGAACCGGACAAGGTTAGCTCCTCGTGGTGGTAGATGGTTTCCTTGAGGGACAAGGTTAGCTCCGTATGAGTTGGAGATGGTTTCCTTGGTGGGTGTTGAAGTATTAGACCGGGCGGCTTCACGGTCTGTTCCAGCGGTTTGTTGACCGAGCGGTCTGGCGGTCTCTCTGGTGCCTGGAGACCGGGCGGTCTATCGGTCTACCTCTGCGGCCTGTTCTATCCTGCTGGAGTTGCCGAGCGGTTAGCCCATCTGTCTAACCGCGCGGCCTATTCGGTCTCCATTGTTCTAGCCGCTCAGTACTGTAAATGTTTAGTCCCACATTGTTTGTATACTCTCTTTCTTATCTCCTCCATTCTATATAAGGGAGGTCATACCTTTGTAAATGATATCTTTTTTGGATAATAAAATTTCAGTTATTCAAAAGTTTATTCGGCTTGTTCTCTACTTTTTGCTTCTTTTCTCTACTTTCTAACATGGTATCAGAGGGCACAGTCATTTCCTTCTGATTCTGTGCGCTCTCTGTTGTTCGCGGCTTGTTTTTTCGCATTCTGCGACTTGCTTCGCGACTTGGCTTCTCTCTGTCCGCGCGGCTTGTTTCTATCCGCGCGGCTTGTTCCTGTCCGCTGCCCTGTTCGCGCGGCTTGCTTCTTCTTCTTCTCTTCTCCTACTGCTCTTTGTCGCAGCGACCTGTTTCCTTGTCGCCGCGCTCTTTGTTCTTTCCTCCCGCTCCGACTTCCTAGTCGTTGCGGTCTGTCCCTATCCGCGTGTGTTGTCTCTCTACTCGCGGCTTGCTGCTGTGATCTGCCTGACCGTGCGGGTTGTTCCTTTCTCACCCGCATCTTGGTCGCGGTCACCAGCTCTTTTCCTCCCTTCTGTTCGCTCGGCCTTTTTAGTCCGCGCGACCTCTTCCCCGCTGTACCTTTGACCGCCTTCTCGCAGCTGCTGTGATCTGCCTGACCGTGCGGGTTATTCCTATCTTACCCGCATCTTGGTCGCGGTCACCTGCTCTTCTCCTCTCTACTGTTCGCTCGGCCTTTTCAGTCCGCGCGACCTCTTCCCCACTGAGCCTTTGCCTCTTTCAAGCCGCTACTGTTCGCGCGGCTTCGTCTGTTTTCTAACCGCTTCTGTTCGCGCGGCCTCTTCTGCTTGCCGGGTTCTATGACTACCTCCGATCTCACCACTACTCCTGCTGCTCCTCCTCCTCCTCCTCCTTCGGGCAACCTTGGCACCGTTTCCAAGCTTGTGGGCTCCAACTATCCCGATTGGAGCGTTTCTTTCACCTTTCTCCTTCGTTCTCAACGCAAGCGTCATCACCTCACCGATGACCCTCCTCCTCGCACCTCTCCTGAGTTTGATGACTGGGATGCGAGTGATGCTCTTGTTCGCACCTGGCTGGCCAACAGCCTTTCTGATGAGTGCCTTCCCGTCATTCGCCATGATGAGACGGTCAAGGCCGCCTGGCTTCACCTCGCTGCTCTCTATTCTAAGGGGGGCCAGACGTCCCGCATTTATACTCTCTATGCGGACCTCTTCGCCCGCCCTTCCATGTCCCCAGCTGCGGCTTATCAGCAGGTTCAGGCTCTTGGGGCTGAAATCCTCCAGAATCGCCCCTTCTCCGCGGACTTGGCCGACCAGCACAAACACTTCCAGGAACTCCTGGTTGTTTGTTATCTTCTTCGTCTCCCCGACTCTTATGATATGATCCGCCAGCAGATCTTGGGTGAGGCGGAATCTCCTACTTTGGATGCCACTGCGGCTCGCATTGCCGCCGTTACTTCGCTCCTCCAGCGGCCTCTGTTGGCCCTCCCCCCTTCCCAAGACTCCCTTGCTCACCATGCTCAGCGGGGGGGGGCCCGAGTGGCCGTGCCTCCTCTAGCGGACGGGGTTCCTCCCGGTTCTTCTGCTCTCACTGTAGTCGTACTGGCCATACTGTTGACCGCTGCTGGCAGAAACATCCTCATCTTCGCCCTTCCGGTGATGCTCCTTCGGCCTCCGCCTCTTCTAGGCCGTCTGCCTCTGTGGCCACGACGTCAGGTAGTGCCCACGTCGTTACCCAAGGTAAATGGCTGATTGACTCCGGTGCCACCAATCATATGACGGGCAACCCTCATTGCTTCTCCCGTCTTGAGACCCATGACCGCTTACCCCCAGTTCGTGTGGCGGATGGTTCCCCGTCTCCGGTTCATGGGACGGGCATGGTTCAACTCACTCCTTCGCTTTGCTTGGAGGATACCCTCTATGTCCCGAAGTTCCCGTGCAATTTGTTATCAGTTACTACTTTATGCCGGCAACTTCAGTGCTCCGTTTTATTCACTCCCACTACTTGTTCTTTTCAGGACCCGAGTACCCAGCGGACGATTGCTACTGGGACTGAGAGCGGCGGCCTCTACTTCCTCGACGATGTTTCAGCTCTTTCTGCCTACTCCTCCTCCACCGATCTCCTTCAGTGGCATCTTCGTCTTGGACATCCTCCTCCTCGGCTTATTCGTCAGCTTCTGCCCCACTTACCTCCCACCAGTTCTCCGCTCAACTGTGATGCGTGTCAGCTTGGCAAACATCATCGCTCCTCCTTCCCACCGAAGCACGGCCGTGGCTCCTCTCGCATTTTTGATCTAGTTCATTCTGATGTATGGGGTCCTGCTCCTACCCTCACAGTTGGTCGGGCAGTTCCTATTTTGTCACTTTTATCGATGATTTTACTCGATGTACCTGGGTGTATCTATTAAAGGATCGCTCTGAACTATTTTCTGTTTGGCAATCTTTTTACTTTATGATTAAGACTCAATTTGCTATTTCTATTAAAATCTTACGTTCTGATAATGCCAAGGAATATCTGTCTCATGAGTTCTCCGCGTTCTTTCACCAACACGGCCTCATTCATCAAACGACTTGTGTTTACACCTCCCAACAGAATGGGGTGGCGGAGCGTAAAAACCGTCACCTGCTTGATGTTGCGCGTACTCTCATGACGCAGATGCATGTCCCTCGCTCCTACTGGGGCTACGCTGTGCTCCTCGCTTGCTATCTCATCAATCGCATTCCCTCCACGGTCCTCCACGGCCGGACACCCTTCTCCCTTCTCTACCCCCACCAGGAACCTTTTCCTCTTCCTCTCCGTGTATTTGGCTGTACGGCCTTTGTTCACGCTCCCTCCGCTACCCGCGACAAGCTTTCCCCCCGTTCCACCAAGTGTGTCTTTTTGGGGTACTCTACCACTCAAAAAGGCTATTGCTGCTTTGACCCCCTTCTCCGCAAGCAGTTTGTCTCCGCCGATGTGACTTTTTTCGAAAATGCTTCCTATTTCTCTCCTTCCTCTTCTCTTCCTTCTCTTCCTTCTGATATCTCCGTTCCTTCCACACCTCTCCACGTTTTCCCACCTTCGTCTACTCCTCCACCCACTCCTTCCCAGTCCGTCTCCCAACCCACCCCTCCACCCTCCTCTCCGCTGCCATCTCTCTCTAGTCCCGGGCCAGCCTTCTCCGCCACGGACGCTCCGGTCGCTGACGCTCCTGTCGCCGACGCTCCCGATGATTTGGATATTCCCATTGCCCTTCGCAAAGGGGTGCGGGCGTGTACTCAACACCCGCTCACGGCTGTTGTTTCTTATGATCAGCTGACTCCTTCTCGCAGGTCTTTTGCCTTGGCTATCTCTGCTACTTCTACTCCCCGTACCTATCAGGAGGCTCTCGCTCTCCCTCATTGGAAGTCTGCCATGGATGAGGAGATGGCTACTCTTACTGAACGGGGTACCTGGACTCTGGTTCCTCCTCCAGTGGGCACTGATGTGGTTGGCTGTCGCTGGGTCTTTGTTGTGAAGTTTCTCCCCGACGGCACTGTGGATCGCTACAAAGCCCGGCTGGTGGCCAAGGGCTTTACTCAGACTTATGACGTTGATTACTTTGATACCTTCTCTCCGGTTGCTCGCCTCAGCACCATCCGGGTTCTCTTTTCTGTGGCTGTTAACCGGGCTTGGGCTATTTCCCAGCTTGATGTGAAGAATGCCTTTCTCTATGGCGATCTTCAGGAGGACGTCTATATGGAGCAACCTCCTGGGTATGTTGCTCAGGGGGAGACACGTGTCTGTCACTTGAAGAAGGCCATTTATGGCCTAAAGCAGAGCCCTCGGGCATGGTTCGAAAAATTCAGTGGTATTGTGGCAACCATCGGCTTTCAAAGGAGTTCGGCCGATCACTCCTTGTTCATTCGCAAAACGGCCTCGGGACTGGTGGTTTTAGCCGTATATGTGGATGATATTCTCCTTACTGGTGATGACCAAGATGGGGTGGACTTGACGAAGAAGCACCTCCGTCAGCACTTGGTCACGAAGGATATGGGCTCTCCAAAATACTTTTTGGGGATAGAAATCTCTCGGAAGCCTGACTCCTTGGTTCTCTCTCAACGGAAGTATGCCCTTGATCTTCTTCAAGAAGCAGGCTTGACAGGTGCCAAACCAGCTCATCTTCCCATGGCTGTTGGAGAGGACAAAACGTGGACGGATGAATCGCCTCCTCTATCTGATGTCACACGGTACAGACGTTTGGTAGGAAAACTCATCTATCTCACGGTGACTAGACCCGACATCGCCTACGCTGTAGGAAAGGTCAGTCAGTTTATGCAAGCTCCCAGGGAGTGTCATCTTCAGTCCGCCCTGAAGATTTTAGAGTATATCAAAGCAGCACCGGGCAGAGGGTTACTCTTCCAGAAGAATGGCCATCTGAGGGTTGAGGCCTACTCAGATTCCAGTTACGCAGATGACAAAGGCGATCGTAAATCCACGTCAGGTTTTTGTACCTTTGTTGGAGGTAATCTCGTAAGTTGGAAGAGCAAGAAACAGTCTGTTGTTTCCAGATCCAGTGCCGAAGCAGAATACCGGAGTATGGCGTCAACTACGTGTGAGTTAAAGTGGTTGCGGGCTCTCATGCTTGACCTGGGCGAGGTATATGATTGTCCTCTCCCTATGTTCTGTGACAACAAGGCCGCTATACACATATCCAGGAATCCGGTCTTTCATGAGAGAACGAAGCATATAGAGGTTGACTGTCACTTCATTCGGGAGGAGATTTTGAAGAAACAGATTTGTACTCCTTTTGTCACCTCTGACAAGGAGTTGGCAGATATCTTCACCAAGCCGGTTTCTACTTCCTTCTTCCGCATTTGTGACAAGCTGGGCATGATTGATATCTATGCTCCAGCTTGAGGGGGAGTGTTGAAGTATTAGACCGGGCGGCTTCACGGTCTGTTCCAGCGGTTTGTTGACCGAGCGGTCTGGCGGTCTCTCTGGTGCCTGGAGACCGGGCGGTCTATCGGTCTACCTCTGCGGCCTGTTCTATCCTGCTGGAGTTGCCGAGCGGTTAGCCAATCTATCTAACCGCGCGGCCTATTCGGTCTCCATTGTTCTAGCCGCTCAGTACTGTAAATGTTTAGTCCCACATTGTTTGTATACTCTCTTTCTTATCTCCTCCATTCTATATAAGGGAGGCCATACCTTTGTAAATGATATCTTTTTTGGATAATAAAATTTCAGTTATTCAAAAGTTTATTCGGCTTGTTCTCTACTTTTCGCTTCTTTTCTCTACTTTCTAACAGTGGGCAAGGTTAGCTCCGCACGAGTTGGAGATGGTTTCCTTGGTGCGCGGGAACGCTGCAGTACAAATGAGGGATTATGGTGATTTTAGTCTTGGATTGTGATGTGCCAAGGCGTGGCTATGTCTCCGTGGTCGGCTGGCTATCCCGTGACATGTGCGTCATGTGTGGAGAGTGTCTCGGCGAGACTAGTCCCCTTCTGTGAGACTGACGAGAATGCCAAGCTTGTGGCAAGCCCTGGCAATGAGGCCATGAGCGGGTGGGGTCCAGCAAGACTTCTTAAAATCGGTCAGTCTGTGTGTGTTGGAATCCTGACATGGGACGTCAGAGCTTGCAGGCAAGCCCGGGGCTAAGCCCTCGAGCGGGTGGGGCCTTAGCAAGAATTCCATGTGGCGGCCTGTGTGCCGTTTGAGGGAGTTGTGTCTCCCTTAGTGTTTGCGACTTTATGCCAATGGGGAAATGTGAGTACCCAAATGTTATGATGTTGTGCTAGATGCATACGCAGTAGGGTGCCTTGGGCGAAGCCCGAGTGTTGCATACATGTTGTATAGTAGGCCCTTTATTACATGCTCAACCAGTAGAGAACGTGTTTGATGATTGAGACATCCAAGCCTGTTTTAATGCTTTTCTATTTATAGATGTTTATATTGCATACGAATTGCTGACTTGCAGGTTGGAGGGTTCCCCGGGGTCCGTTAGGGGCGGCCGGGAGGAGATGTGTTGTTACACAGTTTGAGGTCAGCCTTTGCTGACCCACGTTACTAATAATTTTTACAGGGCAAGGATCGCATGCAGGAGCTAGCACGCCGGCCAGAAAGGCCTAAGCCCCATGAAGTGTTTTTCCCTCTTTTGTAGCACTATAGTTATGATGATGTTTATTTGAGACTCTTTTGTCTGGCTTGCATACCGAGGTAGACTAGGAGTGCTGAGCACATTCATGATTGATGTATTATTTTCTTTTGGACACTTGATGTAAGGCCGTAAGGCCATTTGTTTTACTCTTTAGTGGTGGATAACTTCTAGTCCTGTTTTGTTTCCGTTGTGTTGTGCTAAGAGTTTTGAGTGTGGGTAGCTATATCAATTTTTAATACTAAAGCTGTGGCGTCCGTATGTTGTGGGGCCCCGGCCGGACCCATATTATACGCTCATTACAGAGGAGGTGTTACATCGCCGATCGTCGATCTCTGGTCGACGGACGCCGAGCTCGGGCTCGCCCCCATTACTGCCGAGCTCGCCTAATGCCCTCAGCCCGATCTGCCTATACCCTGGTGACCTTGCTCGCCGGACACGGGGTTGTACACCAGGGATCTCGTGTTGAAGACTTCCGACCACCAAATGCGAGCCTTGGAGTTCTCGCACTGCTCCTCTCGCCGCCTTATTTATATCAACGCAAAATGGAAAGCCAGTGAGGAGAGCCTGGTGGCGGAGCGAGAGAAGTCTGATGGTCTCGCGAAAAGGCTATCTGAAGCCAAGTCCCTCCTCGCGAAGGCCCAAGGCGGTGTGGTAAGCCTTAGACTTTTTCCTTAGGTTTCTTTTTCAATCATTCTTGGCTAACTGATGGGTCGTCTCGCAGTATGCCGAGACGACGGAGCAATTGCGCTCGCGCGTGACGGCTTTGGAGGAGGAGTTCAGGCAATTAAAAACTGGGAACGCGCGTCTTCAGGCTGACATCACGTCTTCGTCTCGCCGCGAGCCCTTCCAGATGCCTCCGCCGCACTACTCTCATAAGCAAGTCGAGGAGCAGTGCCGAGACGCTGGTGTTCGGGCGGCAGAGCTGGTGTTGCAAATGATGAAGGACCTAGGGGTTGTGAAGGACGATTCTGAAACAGTGACTGCTCGCGACTGGTTCCCGAGCTCTACAGCGAGGAGAGCGATGATTCTTGATCTGACGAGGAGGACTGACATACCGACTCCAAGATCTTGAATCACTCTCTCCTCCACCTTTCGCTGTTGTAAACTTTAAAAAATATTTTTGTGATACCTGTCATAGTAATGAGCGAATACTCATATTTTGTCCTGTTTATTTTTTGTTCCTTACTTTGCGAAATGAGTTATTGGTTTGCTTCGGCCTGCGGGACAGTGCTACCCCTCCGTCTCGCCACATTGCCTTTTCTGTATCTTGCCTTTTTCTGCTTAACGCGAGACGACTCCTTGATGTACTCACGCCCACGAGACGATGTTATGTCATGTCTCGCGAGTGTCCCCTCGCCGACGGTGAGACCATCCTTAAAACCGCCCGCTGCGAGTGCCGCCACTCGCCTTACTACAAGCCTTTTCCCTTAGTTTATTTTTTGCTTCATAGGGCTAAGCTGAGATGTTAAGTTGCGTTGTTGCTTTAAGGAGACTGTCCACATTATTCTACCAAAGTGAGTTTACTGTCCTGCTAGCTTGATGCGAGCCTGAGCAGCGGGTCTATCAGAGACTGAACCAGGCTCGAAGTGCCGTAATATTTCCAAGTACCATTCCCAGGAATCAGAAGCCAAGGCTTCAAGAACCAGACCTATTGCCCACAGGCGAGCCTTCGGATCTGCCAGCTAATGAGAGCATGCAAAGCGGGTCTACCTGGGGCCGAGCCGAGCTCGGGGTGCCGATGAACTTCTTTCAAACCAAGCCTATCCCCCACAGGCGAGCCTTCAGACCTGTTAGCTAGATGAGAGCCTGCGCAGCGGGTCTACCTGGGCCCGAGCCGACTCTGGGTGCCGATGAAGTTTCCTCAAACCAAACCTATCCCCCACAGGCGAGCCTTCGGACCTGCCAGCTAGATGAGAGCCTGCGCAGCGGGTCTACCTGGGGCTGAGCCGAGCTTGGGGTGCCGATGAAGTTTCCTCAAACCAAACTTATCCCCCATAGGCGAGCCTTCAGACCTGTAAGCTAGATGAGAGCCTGCGTAGCGGGTCTACCTGGGGCCGAGCCGAGCTCGGGGTGCCGATGAAGTTTCCTCAAACCAAACTTATCCCCCACAGGCGAGCCTTCGGACCTGCCAGCTAGATGAGAGCCTGCGCAACGGGTCTACATGGGGCCGAGCCGAGCTCGGGGTGCCGATGAAGTTTCCTCAATCCAAATCTATCCCCAACAGGCGAGCCTTCGGACCTGCCAGCTAGATGAGAGCCTACGCAGTGGGTCTACTTGGGGACGAGCCGAGCTCGAGGTGCCGATGAAGTTTCCTCAATCCAAACCTATCCCCCACAGGCGAGCCTTCGGACCTGCCAGCTAGATGAGAGTCTGCGCAGCGGGTCTACCAGGGGACGAGCCGAGCTCGGGGTGCCGGTGAAGTTCTTTCAAACCAAGCCTATCCCCCACAGGTGAGCCTTCAGACCTGCCAGCTAGATGAGAGCCTGCGCAGCGGGTCTACCTGGGGCCGAGCCGAGCTCGGGGTGCCGATGAAGTTTCCTCAAACCAAACCTATCCCCCACAGGCGAGCCTTCGGACCTGCCAGCTAGATGAGAGCCTGCGCAACGGGTCTACCTGGGGCCGAGCCGAGCTCGGGGTACCGATGAAGTTCTTTCAAACCAAGCCTATCCCCCACAGGCGAGCCTTCGGACCTGCCAGCTAGATGAGAGCCTGCGCAGCGGGTCTACCTGGGGCCGAGCCGAGCTCGGGGTGCCGATGAAGTTTCATCAAACTAAACCTATCCCCCACAGGCGAGCCTTCGGACCTGCCAGCTACATGAGAGCCTACGCAACGGGTCTACCTGGGGCCGAGCCGAGCTCGGGGTGCCGATGAAGTTTCCTCAATCCAAACTTATCCCCCACAGGCGAGCCTTCAGACCTGCTAGCTAGATGAGAGCATGCGCTGCGGGTCTACCTGGGGCCGAGCCGAGCTCGGGGTGCCGATGAAGTTTCCTCAATCCAAACCTATCCCCCACAGGCGAGCCTTCGGACCTGCCTGCTACATGAGAGCCTGCGCAGCGGGTCTACCTGGGGCCGAGCCGAGCTCAGGGTGCCGATGAAGTTCTTTCAAACCAAGCCTATCCCCCACAGGAAAGCCTTCGGACCTGCCAGCTAGATGAGAGCCTGCGCAGCGGGTCTACCTGGGGCCGAGCCGAGCTCGGGGTGCCGATGAAGTTTCCTCAAACCAAACCTATCCCCCACAGCTGAGCCTTCGGACCTGCCAGCTAGATGAGAGCCTGCGCATCGGGTATACCTGGGGCCGAGCCGAGCTCGGGGTGCCGATGATGTTCTTTCAAACCAAGCCTATCCCCCACAGGCGAGCCTTCAGACCTGTCAGCTAGATGAGAGCCTGCGCAGCGGGTCTACCTGGGGCCGAGCCGAGCTCGGGGTGCCGATGAAGTTTCCTCAAACCAAACCTATCCCCCACAGGCGAGCTTTTGGACCTGCCAGCTAGATGAGAGCCTGCGCAGCGGGTCTGCCTGGGGCCGAGCTGAGCTCGGGGTGCCGATGAAGTTTCCTCAAACCAAACCTATCCCCCACAGGCGAGCCTTCGGACCTGCCAGCTAGATGAGAGCCTGCGCAGCGGGTCTACCTAGGGCCGAGCCTAGCTCGGGGTGCCGATAAAGTTTCCTCAAACCAAACATATCCCACACAAGCGAGCCTTCGGACCTGCCAGCTAGATGAGAGCCTGCGCAGCAGGTCTACCTGGGGCCGAGCCGAGCTCGGGGTGCCGATGAAGTTTCCATCTTCCTGCCATTAGGACTTCATAATAGACAATAAACAGGAAGTAGTTTGAGAAATATATTATATTGATCATGCTTTGAGTACACATCTTTTGCTCTCCCTTCTCATGGGTAGAAGCGTTTCAAGTCATCCCCACTCTAGGAGTGGCTCAAGGTCCTACCCTCCGCATCCTGGAGGTAGTTACCTCCTGCTCTCAGTACTCTCTCCACAATTTTGGGTCCCTCCCAGTTTGGATTGAGCTTTCCCACCGGGGCAGACCTCCCTGCCGCATCAACTTTCTTTAATACCAGATCTCCCTCCGCGAATTGCTTTATCCTGATATGCTTGTTGAAGTGTTTTGCCATTCGACGCTTGATCTCTTCTTGTTTGATGGCTGCCACGTCTCGCAGCTCCTTTGCGAGGTCTAGCGAGAGGCGTAAGCTTTCTTCATTTTCCATCTTCCAAGCCTCGTCTCCATCACTTGCAGTCGCAACTTGTGGGGACCGGACCTCGAATTCTACGGGCAGGACTGCCTCGCATCCATGGGAAAGCTTGAAGGGAGTCTCGTCGGTGGCCGTGTTCGGGGTCGTTCTCAAGGCCCACAAGACCGAGGGGAGCTGTTCTACCTAACTCCTCCTCAAATTCTCCACCTTATTTTGAGCAGTTTTACGATAATCTTGTTTGCCGCCTCTACCTGACCGTTGCTCCTGGGGTGGTGGACGAAGGCAAACCCGAGGTCGATGCCCAGCTGAGTGCAGAAGCTGATGAACTCTTCACTAGCAAACTGGGGACCATTATCCGTGACGATGGCCTGAGGCAGCCCGTGCCTGCAGATGATCTCCCCCCAGACGAAGTTCCTGATGACTTGGGAGGTCACCTTTGCTAGCGCCTTAACCTCCAGCCACTTGGAGAAGTAATCTATCATAATCAGGAGGAACCTTCTTTGCCCACTAGCTGGAGGGAAAGGCCCAACTAAATCCATCCTCCAGATGGCGAAAGGTCATGGTGTTGTGATACTTCGGAGCCTTTGAGCCGGCAAGAGCTGGAGGGGGCGTAGAGCTAGTATTTTCGGCACTTCCTCGCAAACTCTGCCGTGTCCTTCCTCAGGGTGTGCTAGAAGTACCCCTGCCTGACCACTCTTGTTTCCAATGTCCTCCCTCCGGAATGACTACCACATTCTCCGAAGTGCACCTCTTCCAAAACATGTCGGGTCTCCTCCTCCGTCACACATCGAGCTAGGAGGCCCGAAAGCATCTTCCGGTTCAATCTCCCTTCATTCATGAGATAATGAGTTACCTTATGCCGGAAGTTTTTTGCCTCCTTGATCTCCTCAGGGAGGGTTCCTATCAAGAAGAAGGTAACGAAGGGATCCACCCACGAGGGTCGCCGATCCACCTCCATTAGCTCCCCCTCTTCGATCGCCGGATGGAATAAATCAGTCAAGGTACCCCCTCCCTGAGGTCCGAACTTAGCCAATCGGTCGGCAGCAGCACTCTCTTCTCTGGGGATGTGTTGAATGGAGAACGTCCGGAACCCCCCCCCCCCCCCCCGATGATTTCCCTCACCTTGGACAAATACTTCACAAGGGTGGGCTCCCGAGCTTCGAACTCTCCTCGAATCTGAGATGCCACCACCAATGAATCCGTGAAAGCCTCAACGTCTTTGAACTCTAGCGCCTTTGCCAAACGAAGGTCGGCTATCATCGCCTCGTACTCTACTTGGTTGTTGGTTGCGGGGAAATGCAAAAAGACCGCTTGTTCTATGGTCACCCCTTGAGGACTTGTCAATACCACCCCCGCTCCGAGGGAGTGCTTTACCGAGGCCCCATCAACCGTCATCTTCCATGCTTCCTGTGGCCGCGACTCCTCGGCCCCGACTTCTGCAACGTAGTCTGCCAAGAAGTCGGCCACCACCTGTGCCTTAATGGAGAGCCTTGGTACGAATGAAATATTGAATTCACTCAACTCGATAGACCACTTGGCCAGCCTACCCGAGTGATCCACTCCTTCGAAAATCTTACGGAGAGGATGGTCCGTCACCACCCTGATCGAATGTGCTTGGAAATATGGCCGGAGCTTCCTGGCCGAAACGATCAAGGCGTATGCCAGCTTTTCTAGGATAGGGTAACTAAGCTCCGCCTTCTTTAGGATCCAGCTAACATAATAAATGGGCAGCTGCTTTATCCCCTCTTCTCTGACTAGGACAGAGCTCACCGCCTCTGCTCCTACCCCTAGGTACAAGGTTAGATCCTCCCCCTCCTTTGGGCTTTGAAGTAGAGGAGCCAGGGAGAGCTGCTCCTTCAGTCTTTGGAAAGCTTCTTCACACTCTGCTGTCCACTCAAACCTTTGGTTCCCTCGTAGCACTTTGAAGAAAGGTGAGCACTTCTCCCCTGACCTAGAGAGGAATCTGTTAAGGCCGGCCAGCTTCCCTGTCAAGCGCTGCACCTCCTTAGCATTTTGCGGTGATTCTAGTTCTAGGATGGCTTTTACTTTATCTGGATTAGGTTCTACCCCTGCCGGGGTCAGAAGGTGCCCAAGGAACTTCCCACGGCTTGCCCCGAAAACACACTTTAAGGGGTTCAGCCTCATTTTGAACTTCCTCAAGGTGGCGAACGTCTCCTCCAGATCCCGAAGATGCGAGTTCACCCCCTTGCTCTTTACCATGAGGTCATCAACGTAGACCTCTAGGTTCTGGCACCTCTGGCCTTGGAAAACTCGATCCAGCATCCGTTGGTAGGTACCCCCTGTGTTTTTCAACCCAAAGGGCATCATGTTATAGCTAAAGCACCCCTCCCTCGTGATGAAGGAGACGTCCTTGACGTCGGGAGGGTGCATTTGTATTTGATGGTAACCTGAAAAGCATCCAAGAAACTCATAATAGAAAAACTGACGGCTGAATCAACCAGTGCGTCGATCCGAGGCAGGGGGTAGCAATCCTTAGGGCATGATTTATTTAATAAAGAGAAGTCGATACACATTCGCCATTTTCCACCTCCCTTCTTCACCATTACCACATTGGAGATCCAGCCTGGATACTGGATCTCTGAGATGAAGCCAGCCTCTAGGAGCTTCTTGACCTCCTCGCGTATTGGCTCATCCAGCTTTGTGGCGATGACCCTCATCTTCTGGCGTATGGGGCGCATCCGAGGGTCTAGGTTCAGGCGGTGGCAGGCCACGTCCGCATCGATGCCCGGCATGTCTGTCGTGCTCCAAGAGAAGATGTCGATGTTTCTTTGAATGCAAACCCGCACTCGCTCCTGGTCCTCGGGACTCAAGCCCCTGCTGATTCGCACCCTTTGCACCTGCCTGGCGCTGGTGAAGACTTCCATCTCCACCACCTCCTCCGCCGGCTCCAGCCGTGACTGTTCCCAGCAGGCCCGGTCTTCCTCTTCTCGCCCAAACTCTTCCTCCCCTCCTGCTCCCTCAACTTCCATCGCCTCACCCTGCTGCTGCTCAATCTCCACGCCTCTCTAGGCTTCCTCCTTAGTTCATTCTCCTTCCACTTCCTCATGTCGTCTCTCCCGCGGCTCCAACTCTCCGTCCCTCCGGACCTCTTACACATCTCCTCCCCTCCGCTCCTCCTCAATCTCCATTGTCTCCTCCGGGCTCTCCTGCTGCTGCTCGGCCTCTGCACCCCTCTGGGCCTTCCTCTCGGCTTCTCCCTGCTCCTCTGCTATCTCCTTCCTCGCCTCTCCCGGGCTCATCTCCTCTTCCTTGACAGCTTCTTCACGTGCCACCATCTCCTTCTCCAACTCCTCCGCCTCTGCCATCCAAGATATGGTGTTGATTGCCGTAACGTAGCACTGCCTTGCCACCTTCGGGTCCCCTCTGAACCTGACCTGCACCCCTCCATTGTTGAACTTGAGACATTGATGAAATGAGGAGGGGACGCAGTGAAAGGCACTGATGATGGGACGCCCAAAGATGGCGCTGTAGCTGCTCGGGGCGTCTACGATCACGAACCTGTAGTTCCGTGACACGCCCCCTAACCTCACGTGTAGCCCTACTCCCCCTTCCACTTCTTTCCTCTCTCCGGAGAACCCAAACAACAGTCCATCCGAGGCCAAGATCATTTTGGTCTCCACCTGCATCTCATCGAAGGCCCTCTTGAAGATCACGTTTACAGAGCTCCCATTATCCACCAGGATCTTGGAGACCGTAAAGTTTTCCACCACCGTCTGGATCACCAAGGCATCGCAGAACGGATCCTCATAATCTGGCATATCCTCTGAAGAGAAGGTAATTTTTTCTTTCGGGGGCGGAGCCTGGGAGTTCGAGGCTACCCCCCTTCGGAACATGGTCTGGATGCTCCCCTTTCGGGTGTCCTCGATCCCAATCCCCCCATGGATTACCCCGATTCCTCCCCGGGTTCCTACATCCACCCGGTCCTCGCACCTATCCTCCGTCTCCCCCTGTTGCACTTCTACGATCCTTACTGGCGGATCCTACCTCCTCAATCCTCTGGCCTCTCTCATCTCCAAGAACTCTGGGCAGGTGGCCATTGCGTGACCCTCCTCCTGATGGAAGTCACAGAAAGGCAACGCCACCCTGCCCCTCCTTCCTTCTCCATCCTCCCTTCTTCCAGCTCCTCGAGCTCCTCTACTTCCTCCTCTGCCTTGACCGATCCCCATTGCCTCCTGTTGATGCTGAAAATGATCCCTCGCCCCCTGTCTCCATGTCGGCTGATCGAACCTCCTTGGCTCACGGAAGTTATCCCTTCCCTGGAAACTTCCTCCTAACTCCTGGGAGTGACCCTCCTGAGGCCTCCAACCTATCCGGTTGTTCGGCTCTCGGGCCCCCCGATGATGCTGTCCTTGTTGCCCCTGACCTCGGGGTTCCTCTCTTCTTCTCTCTTCTCTATGCTCCCTCTGCTCTCTCTGCTTTCCCGCTCCTGGCTCCTTCACATTGTCCTCCGCCAACCTGGCCAACTTCCTTGCAAATGCTGGATTGGCCCTCTCAAAATCCGTCTCCATTGCCGCCCTCTCCATGAGTTCCTCAAAAGAGAGGGGGCACCCTTTTCAACTCCATACTAAAGAAGCCTGGCCTCAGTCCCAGGGTAAACGCAAGCATCAGCGTATATCCAGGGACCTCCTGGACCAGGAGGATCTCCTCCTGAAACCGATCCACGTAGTGTCCTGACGTCTCATCCTGCTTCTGCCTCACCGAAAACAGGCACTCCGCCTCCTTCTTACGCTTCTTCGATGTTGAAAACCTCAACAAGAAACCCCTCCGCAGATCCTCAAAACAGTAGATTGATCTCGCCGGCAACTGGTGGAACCAGTCCCGCGCCTTCTCCTTTAAGATGATGGCGAACAACCGACACTTGAAGGCATCCGTCATCTGCCTTATCGAAACCACGTCTTCAAACCACTGTATGTGCTGTACAAGATCATCCTTCCCCGAGTAGTAGGACATGTCAGGCTCCCGGAACCCCTCCGACACCGGAGCCGAGATGACGAGCTCACTGAACGGGCTCTCGCCACCTGCTTGCCGAGAGGGCACGTCTCGCGGCCTCAGCTGGCTGGCCCGATCCGCGAGACCGTGCCCAAGGAAGAGCTCTCGCACACATGCCTCCCTCTCGTCGTATTCTACCGGGATCTCCTTCCCAGGATGCTGGCCTGGGAAGAGTTCTCGCGCCGCTACGTCCCTCTCGCCAGCTTCCGCCGGGACCTCCTTCCTCGGGCGCTGTCCAGGGGCGTTCTCGCCTAAGAGCGGGACCACCTCTATCGGGACCTGAGGCGTCACCCACTCACTCCTTGCCGAGAAGGCCAATCTTATGGTCTGCAGGACCTCTCGCCTGAAGTCCTCCAGCATCTTCCTCGTCGCCTCTTCTCCCCGGGAGGGGGAACCTCCGGAACCAGATCCTTCACCTTCACCTCCTGTCATAGGACCAAACTCAAACTTTTCTTGTATCAGCTACCTTCCACGCTCACCGCACCAGAACTGTTGAAGCCAAAATCTGACTTCGACAAATGTTCGCAAAATAGGGGTGTAGCCGACACCTACTTGGCCCAAGCTCCGACCTCCGACTGGTCGTGAAGGACTAGAAAACTGGCCCAAAGCCGCAGCAGGGAGGTCCCACCGCTTACCCAGAAGATCACTGAGAGCTTCCCCTCCAAATCCAAAAGCTGGGCTTGGAGCTCCTTGTTAGAAAGTAGCGAAAAGAAGTAAAAAGTAGAGAACAAGCAAATAAACTTTTGAATAATTGAAATTTTATTATCCAAAAAAGGTATCTATTACAAAGGTATGCCCTCCCTTATATAGAATGGAGGAGAGATGAGAGAATACAAATAAGAGATGTGTGACTAAAAATTACAGGACTAAGCGGACTATACAAGACAAACCGCACAAACCGCACGGTTAGACAACAGGGCTAACCGCACGACTACCACCAGAGAGGAAGCGAAGACTGCCAGGGTAGACCGCCAGACCGCCGGGTCTCCAAGCCGGCTGAGACAAACCGCCAGACCGCGCGGTCTCCAACCCGCCAATACAAACCGCCAGGCCGCCCGGTCACCAACTTCAACACTCCCCCTCAAGCTGGAGCATATATATCGATCATGCCCAGCTTGTCGTAGATGTGGAAAAAGGAAGCAGACACCGGCTTGGTGAAGACATCTGCCAACTCGTTGTCGGACGTGACAAATGGAGTGCAAATCTGTTTCTTCAATATTTCTTCCCGAATAAAATGACAGTCGACTTCTATGTGTTTTGTTCTCTCATGAAAGACCGGATTTTTGGAAATGTGTATTGCGGCCTTATTGTCACAGAACATAGGAAGAGGATAGTTGTAAACCTCTCCTAAGTCAAGCATGAGAGCCCTCAACCACTTCAACTCACATGTAGTTGATGTCATGCTATGATATTCCGCCTCTGCACTAGACCTGGAAACAACAGATTGTTTCTTGCTCTTCCAACTCACAAGATTGCCTCCAACAAATGTGCAGAAACCTGAAGTCGATTTGCGGTCCCCTTTGTCATCCGCATAGCTAGAATCAGAGTAAGCTTCAACCCTTAGGTGACCATTCTTCTGAAATAGGAGTCCTTTCCCTGGAGCAGCTTTAATATACTCTAATATCCTCAGAGCAGATTGTAGATGACACTCCCTCGGAGCTTGCATGAACTGGCTCACCTTGCCAACAACATAAGAGATGTCGGGTCTGGTTACCATGAGATATATGAGCTTGCCCACCAGACGCCGGTATCTCGTAAGATCAGAGAGAAGAGGTGAGTCATCTGTCCAAGTTTTGTCTTCTCCAGCAGCCATAGGACAACGTGCGGGTTTAATACCAGTGAGTCCTGCCTCCTTTAAAAGATCAAGAGCATACTTCCGTTGTGAAAGGACCATGGAGTTGGGCTTTCTAGAGATTTCAATCCCCAGAAAGTATTTCGGAGAGCCCATATCCTTTGTAACCAGATGTTGACGAAGGTGTTTCTTGGTCATCAATACCCCATCCTGGTCATCGCCAGTAAGAAGAATGTCATCAACATAAACCGCAAGAATAACAAGACCAGAGGCGATTTTTCGAACAAACAAGGAGTGATCTGCTGAGCTTCGTGTAAAACCAATGGCCGCAACAATGCCACTGAACTTGTCAAACCAGGCACGAGGACTCTGCTTGAGGCCATAGATAGCCTTCCTTAGCCGGCATACCCGTGTCTCCCCCTGAGCAACATACCCAGGAGGTTGCTCCATGTAAACATCTTCCTGCAGATCACCATAGAGGAAGACATTCTTAACATCTAGCTGCGAGATGGGCCAATCCCTGTTGACAGCCACAGAGAGAAGAACCCGAATAGTGCTGAGGCGAGCCATGGGAGAGAAAGTGTCAAAGTAATCAATCCCATAAGTTTGGGTAAAACCCTTGGCAACCAGGCGAGCCTTATAACGATCCACACTGCCATCTGGGAGAAACTTCACCACGAAGACCCAGCGACAACCAACAACATCTGTGCCGAAAGGAGGCGGAACAAGGGTCCAGGTACCCCGTTCAGTGAGAGTAGCAATCTCCTCATCCATGGCAACTTTCCAGTGAGGAATAGTAAGGGCCTCCTGGTAGGAACGGGGGGTGGCAGTGGCCGAGATAGCCAGTGCAAAAGCTCGGCGAGCAGGGGTAAGACGATCGTAGGAAACAACTGCAGCAAGCGGATGGTGGGTACAGGCCCGAACCCCTTTGCGAAGAGCAATCGGGAGATCCAGGTCAGCAGGTGCCTCAGTATCCGGAGTATCCGTGGTGGAGAGAGCTGGCCCGGGAGTAGAGAGAGATGGCAGCGGAGTGGAGGGAGAAAGCGGAGTAGAGGGTGGAGATGAGGAGGATGGGGAAGACGGTGGAGTGGGTGGAGAGGGTGGAACATCAGTGGGAGCAGAGGGAATGGATGGGTTGGTAGGAGAAGTAGGAGTAGGAGGAGTAGAAGAGGAAGCGGGAGAGAAGTAAGATGCATTGGCAAAGAAGGTGACATCCGCAGAGACAAATTGCTTGCGGGTAACAGGGTCAAAGTAACAATATCCTTTCTGAGTGGGAGAGTAGCCCAGAAAGACACATTTGGTGGCACGGGGTGAGAGTTTATCACGGGTGGCAGCGGGAGAGTGCACAAAAGCGGTGCACCCAAAGATGTGCAGAGGAAGAGGAAAGGGATCCTTGTCCGGATAAAGAATGGAGAAGGGGGTAGCACCGTGGAGAACGGTGGAGGGAAGGCGATTGATGAGATAGCAGGAGAGGAGGACAGCATAGCCCCAATAGGAGCGAGGAACATGCATTTGAGTCATCATAGTGCGAGTGACATCAAGGAGGTGACGGTTTTTGCGTTCCGCCACCCCATTTTGTTGTGAGGTGTAGACACAGCTGGTTTGACGAATAACACCATGGTGAGTACAAAAGGAGGAGAAGTTGTGGCTAAGATACTCCTTAGCATTGTCAGAACGAAGGAGTTTAATAGACGTAGCAAACTGAGTTTTAACCATAGAATAAAAGGAGGTCCAAACAGAGAACAACTCGGAGCGATCTTTGAGAAGATATACCCACGTACATCGAGAGAAGTCATCAATGAAGGTGACAAAATAGGAACTACCCCGACCGATGGTGAGGTTAGGAGCGGGACCCCATATGTCAGAGTGAACGAGGTCGAACGGATGGGAAGAGCCCCGACTTTGCGTTGGTGGGAAGGAGGAGCGGTGATGTTTGCCAAGTTGACAGGCATCACAGTTTAGAGGAGGATGATGAGGAGGGAGGTGCGGCAGGAGCTGCCGTAGAATTCGGGGAGGAGCATGTCCAAGGCGAAGATGCCATTGGAGAAGATCTGTAGAGGAGGAGGAGAAGGCGGATAGAGCAGAAACGTTGTCGAGGAAGTAGAGGCCACCACTCTCAGTCCTGGTAGCAATCGTCTGTTGGGAGTCCGGATCCTGAAAAGCACAAGAGGTAGGGGTGAATGTGACAGAACACCGTAGTTGCTTGCATAAAGAAGTAACCGATAATAAATTGCACGGAAACTTGGGCACATAGAGGGTATCAGCCAAGCAGAGAGATGGAGTGACTTGAACCATGCCCGTCCCATGGACCGGGGAGGGAGATCCATCAGCAACAATGACCGGGGGAAACTGAGCCTGTGTGTCAAGAAGAGAGAAACATTGAGGGTTGCCTGTCATATGATTTGTTGCACCAGAGTCGATGAGCCATCGTCCGCGAGTCACAACATGAGCACTACCAGAAGAGGTGACCACGGAGGCGGACAGGCTGGAGGAGAGGAAAGCCATGGAAGCAAGAGAGGAGCAAACCGCGACGAGAGGAACAAGCCGCGAGAAGAGAAAAGAGCACCAAGCCGGGCGACCAGAAAACAGGTCGGGCGGCTAGGAAGGCCGCTTCCAAGAAGCCGATCAAAGCAGAGGGGAAGAAGTCGCACGGCCAAAGATGAGGCCGGGGCGACTAGCAAGCAGGAGCGGGTAGAAGGCAACAAGAAGTAGAGCACGGTGAATAGAGGAGATCGCGAAAAAGGTCGTGAAAAAGAAGGGGCAAGCCGTGCGGATAGGGCGCGCGGGCAGACGGAGAAGCTAGCGGCGAAAAAGCAGGCAAAGGCCCAGCGGGGAAGAGGTTGCGCAGACTGAGAAGGCCGAGCGAACAGAAGAGAAGAGAAGAGCAGGTGACCGCGACCAAGATGCGGGTGAAAAAGGAACAACCCCCACGGTCAGGCAGATCACAGCAGCAAACCGCGAGAATAGAGACAAGCGGTAATGGGGAAAGCAGAGGCGGACAGGGAGAAGGAGTCTGCAGCGGGTAGAGACAAGTCACGCGGACAGAGACAGGCCGCAACGACTAGGAAGTCTGAAAAGAAAGAACAAGGAGCGCGGCGACAAGGAAACAGGTCGCTGCGACGAATAGCAGAGGAGAAGAGAATCAAGACGAAGAAGCAAGCCGCGCGAACAGGGCAGCGGACAGAAACAAGCCGCGAACAACAGAGAGCGCACAGAATCAGGAGGAAATGACCGTGTCCTCTGATACCATGTTAGAAAGTAGCGAAAAGAAGTAAAAAGTAGAGAACAAGCAAATAAACTTTTGAATAATTGAAATTTTATTATCCAAAAAAGGTATCTATTACAAAGGTATGCCCTCCCTTATATAGAATGGAGGAGAGATGAGAGAATACAAATAAGAGATGTGGGACTAAAAATTACAGGACTAAGCGGACTATACAAGACAAACCGCACAAACCGCGCGGTTAGACAACAGGGCTAACCGCACGGCTACCACCAGAGAGGAAGCGAAGACTGCCAGGGTAGACCGCCAGGCCGCCCGGTCTCCAAGCCGGCTGAGACAGACCGCCAGACCGCGCGGTCTCCAACCCGCCAATACAAACCGCCAGGCCGCCCGGTCACCAACTTCAACACTCCTCAGAAAGCACAGGAGATGATGCCACAAATCCCCGGGAGTGAAAAAGGTGTGTTTCTGAAGAACCCCTATGGGCCAATTTATAGATTTCTGAATCTGAGCTGCCAATAACCAAACTGTACTGGTTTGAAATTACCAGGGTACCCCTGGTTGGGTCTGCCAACAGCCAAACTCCGCTGTTCTGAGGAGCTATATGCAGACCACTAAGGGTAAAAGGGTAAAAAAGCCCGGGGTAGAAGAGTAAAATCCCCTGTTGACATGGAAATATAAAAAACGGCTTCTTTTCTTCCTGGCGAGTGGAAGAGCACCTATTGGCGAGACGGACCCCTCTACCCATCTCGCCGGAATCCTTTGTCATGAGTTCATCTCGCCACGGGAGGTTTTCTCGTGGCCCTAAGCGGGAAGTCTCGCTTATTGTAGGGACCGTTCATCTCGCCACACGCGAGTGGACCCCCCATGGTCCCACTTGCCTATCTATCCTTCTCGCCTAACCCGAGTATCCGCATCTTGAGGTTCTCTTGCGAGCCCGAGGTTGTACAATAAGCTTCAGCATCAGATTCAGAATCTGAAGATGATGGATCTGTCCAGCTTTTCTCTTTCTTTGCTACAAAGGATTTCTCCTTCTTGTTCTTATACTGAGACTTCTTCTTATCTGCAGATTCCTTTCTTTTGTCCCGACAATCAGTTACTACATATCCAGGTCTGTTGCAGCAATAACACACAATCTTTGTAGATGTTGATTTGCAAGGTTTTGACCTACTCTTGTCCTTTCTAGATGACTTTCTTTTCTGATAATATTCATCCTTACACTGAGAGGAGGATTACTTAGTTCTCCACTGCTTCTTCTTCAAAAATCTCTGAAACTGCCTTGTGAAGACAACAAAGTCCTCATCAGAATGATTGTTTTCTGAGGTGTGACTATCAGAACTTTCAGAGATCACTTCTACAACTTTCTTAGGAGGAGATGGAGACATCCTCCTGTCCTTTCTTGTGTCTTCTGCCCTGAAGGCCACTGATTTTTCTCTATGGTCAACTTTAGTACTTTTCTCTTCCTCCTTTTTGGCCATGAGTTGCATTTCATAAGAAAGTAATTTGCCAAATAGTGTTGGAGGAGAGATTTCTGCCAGTCTGGCCACTTCCCTGATGGCACAGATCTTGATGTCTCAATCCTTAGTCAAAGATCTAAGGAATTTATCATTCAACTCATATGTACTAAATACCCTTCCATATGACATTAGTTCATTCACAATTCTGAAGAACTTCTTGTAACATTTAGTGATGCTGTCTGATTTGCTTTGTCTGAAGCTCTCATATTTCTGATTAAGCATTGACTTTCTATCTTGCCTAACTTCTTCTGATCCATCCATGTAGACTATCAATGTGTCCCACATCTCCTTGAAGGTTTTATAATGAATCATATTTTGGAATGTTGAGTCATTTATGACACTTACTATAATATTTTGAGCTCTTTTGTCCATAGTAGACAAGATAATCTCATCCTTAGTCATTTCTGAAAAGTCTTTTGGTGTCCTCTAATTAGCATCAAGAACTGAGACTTTCATTGGAATATAAGGTCATTCCTTAACAGTTATATATATTCTTGGATCAGATGCTTCCATAAACAATCTGACCCTTTTTTTACATATTCCAAAGATTTCTTTCCTGCATATGGGCAACTTCATGGAACCAAGTTCCTTATGATTTTCTCCTGAACCCATCTTTTCTAATTTATTCTGCCTCACAGATCTTACTCAAACTGTTAAGTCTATCTTTGAGCAACCTCGCTTTGATACCACTTGAAAGAATTGATTTCAAGATAACCTACACATCTATAGGGGGGGGTTAATAGGTTCAATTCCTTTTTACTCTAAGGCAGAATATTAATTCAGTTAATCAAATAGAATCAAACAGTTCTACAGCTACCACATCACAGAAATCACAATATCACACACAATCACAGATGGCACACAGATTTATAGTGGTTCCCCAAATGATGGGTACATCCACTTTCCCCCTTCGCCTATCTAGCAGTGTGCTAGATTCAGCCTAACTTCTTCCTTCCTTTTTAGATCCACAGATCTTACAGCTCAGAACCCAGTCAAGGTTACTACAACTCAGAGTGAATCCACACTCCTACAACTCAGGCAATTAAGCCCTACCTCAGCCTTCACCCAGGCCTACAACTCAGAGAATTAAATCTCCTACCTCAGGCACACAGCCCTACCTCAGCCTTCCCAAGGCCTATAACTCAGAGATGTAAATCTCCTACCTCAGGCACTCAGCCCTACCTCAGCCTTTATAAATTAGTCTTACAACTCAGATCAATAATGATCTTACAGAAAAATGATATAAAATAAGTTTTATCTTTCACCCAAGTTGAGAGAGAATGGGTAGAAAGTTTTCTTGATCAGTTCTTGAAGAATCTGATTACACAGAAATGAACCTGTCTTTGGCTTTCTTCAAAGCTTCTTGAATCTGAACACAGTAAGGTTGAATTTCTTGAAGATGATCTTCAATCAGCTTCCTTCTTAAAATCCAGAAATTAATCTGAATTCTTCTTTGCAGATTAGTTCAGGATCTGCTCTTAAGAGACTAGTTGATGATAGTCTCTTTCTTCACTTGAATTGTTGGAGCTCTCTCTCTCTCTACAAATTCTTCTGAAGATATTTTGAAATTCTTCAATTAGATCCACTTGAAATATCTGACTGGATTTTCTTGTGTATGTTGTATCTTCTGTTATAATTGTGTTTTGTGTACTTCGTCGTCCTCAATTGATAGAATCTGTCTTTATATAGACTTCATCTAAGGTTATCGGCTAATCCGGTTGCTAACCAACTTCTGACAGATCCGACAGTTGTATTAGACTTGTTAGTTATGGTAGCTGTCAAGTCTTCAGTCACTTCTTGAAACTTTGCCTCTGTCAGCAAGGTGTCGAGTCTGAACTTCACATGTGTCAACACAAGTAGACTAAGTGTCGACATAATCCTTGGTGGTGTTGACACAGCTCTCATGGTGTCGACACTGCTTCTCGACATAGCTTCTGTAAGAATGTGTCGACAAAAGTCCTGTGTGTCGACATAGTCACTTCTTGTCTTGACACAATTAACTTAGAAGAAATTATGGTGTGTGTGTCGACACAAGTACTGTGTGTCGACACAATTGATGTCGACTGAACTTTTTGTGTGTCGACACAAGTCCTGTGTGTCGACACAGTTGATGTCGACTGAACTTTTTGTGTGTTGACACAAGTCCTGTGTGTCGACCCAATTTCTTCTAGTGTCGACCCAGCTTTTACAAGTGTCGACACAATTGACTCCAGGTGTCGACACAGCTTTTCTCAAGTGTCGACACAAGTCTTCACAAGTGTCGACACAGCTTCTTCTGATGTCGACTCATGGACTTAGAAACTTTTCCTGCATATTCTTAACTTGCACATATAAACTCAAAACAACATCAAATACACATTGATGAATATCATTGAGCTAAGTGAGGCTTCTCCAAATCTGGTACACATTTTCCAATGTACCCAACAGGTAATCGCCCAACAATTCACTTTAGCAGGGATGGTTGGTCTAACCTAACCACAAGTTTCTTCGCTTGTACGGGATAGTCTTATGATCGTAATCAAATGAAGAATAAGTGGGATCGACTAAAGAAAGATTGGAAGTTATCGCGAGAACGTAAGGGCCGTGAGACAAGTCTGGGATGGGATCCAATCTGCAATACAATTGCTTCTTCAAAAGATTGGTGGACTGAACGCCTCAAGGTACGTACTTAAATTTTAAACCTCTTGTTGCAATTACTGTAATTTTAAACCTCTTGTTGCAATTACTATACAATAGATTATTCAACTGATAGTTATTACTTTCCATCGCAGGTGCTTCCAAGTGCAAGGAAATTTCAGTTCTCTGGAATACCCCCTGAGTTAGAGAAGAAGCTAAATATGATGTTTAGCCCGGTCGTAGCAACTGGGGATCTAGCTTGGGCACCCAATTCAAGATACTTTGAGCGTGAGTCGATTGATGAACATGACATATCTTCTAGTGATGACATACATTCAGTTGAAGCAGGTAACAAACGGATGATCAGTAAGGGTAAAAGCAGGATGACAAATAAAAAAACAAGGAAATCGACACTAGATGATATAGCTGAGACATCACGAATTATTGGGAAGTGCATGATGGAGCCTCCTCGCATTCAGATATCGTCATCCGTGTACATCATTCCCGTGGCGATTGCTGAACTCGAAACTATTCTAGAAGTTATGGATGAATCAGAGTACAACTTCTACGACCACTGCACCATGGTCATGTCAGAAAAACATTACCGAGAAACCTTTATGAGCATTCGAAAGGATCGACGGCTCAAATGGCCGCAGACTCATTATGAGAAAAGATCGGGCTAGTTGCACTGTGATGGACTTTTGATCATGTTATCTGTGTGTTAGATTTTTTTTCCTCTATGATGGACCGATGTTAGTTTTATGTTGGTTTTTGTTTTGCTCTGTGATGGACTCATGTTATCTTCATGTTAGTTTTTTCTTGCAACTTGCATTCTCTTTATGATCATCTTATGTCTTAATATTTTGTTAAATTTAAACTTAATGCAGATTATTATGTCTTTCTCTGATCAAACTGACAGTTCTAATGAGGGGACTCAGCGACAAGTAGCTGACCGGATTTATCGTAATAGAGCAGTGTGTGAACAACAATATTTAGCATCAATGAACATTAACCTATCTGCTGGTTGTTCATCAAATGTAGCTTGGTGAACTTCTCGATGGACACCCTCATAGATTTTTCAGTTCATTTAGAATGTCGAAGTTTATATTTGTAGATTTGTTAACACTTCTCACACAACAATATGGGCTGCAAGGATCCAGGAGAACTCTACAGTGAGAAGTGATTGCAGTTACATTGCATATTTTAGTTCATAATGTACCCATGCAAATTGCAGGCGATCGATTCCAACACTCCACAGAAACTATAAGCAGGTTTTTTACAAAAGGAATCACTGCTATTAAGAGGTAATCTTCAGATGTCATTATGCATGTAGATCATCTTTTCAGGGATATCCCCCCCCCCCCCCCAAATTTTGAATGATTCTCGATACATGCAGTTTTTTAAAGACTGTATTGGGGGACACATGTGGATGCTCGTGTTCCTGCTGATCAACAAGTTTTGTACATTGGCCATCATGGGACAACAACACAGAATGGTATGACGGTTTATGATTTCAATATGTGTTTCACATTTGTGCTTGCTGGTTGGGAAGGTTGTACTCATGACAGCCGTATTTTTCACCGTGTCCTTATGGATCCAAGTTACAATTTTTCGTATCCTCCACCAGGTGAGACTTGTATTTCTTAATATTTCAGTAATTTTTAATTACTTTCTTTGACATAAATTAAATTTTAAACTTGTAGGCAAATATTACGTCGTTGATGCCGGATACCCTCTCCAACGTGGTTTCTTGAAACCATATTCAGGCACACGATATCATTTACCAAATTTCAGAAGGGGCAGCAGACCTATACAAGGACGCCGAGAAATATTCAATCGGGCACACTCATCCTTACGAAGTGTTATAGAACGGTCATTCGTAGTTTAGAAAAAGAAATAGAAGATACTTAAAGATATGTCATCTTATAGTTTGACAAAGCAAAAGGACATTGTGATTGCAACAATGACTTTGCATAATTACATTCGCAGGCACCCATCCCGCTCAGACAGTCATTTTCAGGCTTGTGATCTTGAAAAAACTTTTAATTTACCCAGCAAGCCGTCAAAGAAGATCAGGGCAAAATGATGAAAGCTCAGGTGGAGATCATGTTAGAGGAATTCGAATTGGTGTTGAGGAGATGTCGGCGCCGCGTGACTCGATTTCCGAACAACTACATGGTCTTTGAACGTAGTTGGGGTATCTGCGTATTCAACATATGTATTTCATGTTTTGGATATTTTGATATTTGAATGTATTTGGATGTTTGTATAAATGTTGTCCTGCTGTATACCTCGACGTACATATATTTTCTGCAATTTATATAAATTAGAAAAAAAAAATTTGTATAATTTTTTTTATAGAACGTCACCGCTATATTGTCAAATGGTTCTCTGTTTCGAACAGCTCTGCAAACACAGACTACTCAAACAAACCTCCATTTCCATGAGCCAGTTTACAACAGCTCAATTTACAAACCTCAATTTACAACTACTCCTTTTACAACCGCAATCGCTAAACCAAATGACCCCTCAATCGAAGATTTTAGTGGAGTTTTGGCAAGACGATCATTTCACCAAACACACCTTCCGCTAGCGATTGCCAGAGTTCTAGACCTCAGTTCTACCTTCCGCTAACGATTGCCAGAGTTCTAGACCTCAGTTCTAGAAACTGTTACCTCCAACGGACTAATGACAGCTAGATGAAGCTTCCTTGAAATTTTCATCGAGTTCCAAACACTTTCATTTTTTTGGTGAGGTGGCTGCAGACAGCAGCCATCTTCATTCCTAAACTTGACCTAGCTGCCCAGATTCAACCGGGCGAGGAAAAATTGCCTAACCATCAAAGTTGGTGATCTGAGGGTACGAATCAGACGTTTTTATTCTTCCGGTGATTAATTATGAAAACGAAATTCATGCTCCCTTCCAAAATATATGAAATGGTGCTTAATCCTTCATTCAGAGGGACGGTATTTAGGGAGCAAAGAAACAAACCTTTCTTGAGTGAAACCTCAGAGCTTTTTTTGCACTGCACATGAATCGTTCTGGAGTAAAATCGTAGAGCTTTCTGCTCGGCAATTGAAGTTTTTCGAAGGGGAACAACAGAGATTTTTTTAAGGGCAAATGATGAAACTACATAGTTTTTTGCATAGCCAATATGCTTTCTGGAATAGTACATTCAAAGTTTTTGAGCAGCAAATATATAGCTTTCAATGCAACCAACAGAGCTTTTGAAGTGGAACCTCAGAGCATTATGCACGACAAGTGAAACTTTATGCGCTGCTAACAAAGCTTTCTAGAGCCGAGTCGCCGAGATTCCTACATGACATGCACGGTTCTCCGGAAGAGACTCTCTAGTTTTTTCTTTGAAAAAATGGAGCAGTAGCCTATCACTCTCGTTGAACCCTCAATATTGTACTTCAAATTTCTACTTTTGGATTTTTTTCAAAATAGGCAGAGCCTATGGTCTCTTCCCATTACTGGTTTTCCACATAAAATATTTATTGTTGACTCTAAATTGACTGTGTGCTTGTTCTATTGACTTTTGAGATAAAATGAACCTAATCTAGGAACGTTGATCAATTTGCAACACAAGATCACTACTAATCCAAATTTTTATATAAATACTAGCAGCCATGCTCCTGTGCAGTGGGAAAAATTATTTGTTTACTGCCACTACTATTTTGAAAGTATTTGGTTTTTTGGCTGCGTGAAAGTGTTTGTCAAAAATGTAGTTTGGGGGCATGCATCTTTCTTCTCGTCCTCTTTTATTATCCTTGCTTTTCTGACAGCTTTAGCCTCTATTTGGTTCGGCGTTTTGCCGCTCCCTTTGCCGCAAACATCGCTGGAAGTTGGGTAAACAAATGAATTTCTGGCGGTGTTTGCTCCGTTTCCACCTGCCCGCCCGCCTTGCGAAACGCCCCAAAAAGCTCAGTTTGGAGAAGCCACCTCCCCCCTCCGATTCGAACACTCCGTTTCCACCTGCCGGATCGACCCGCCACCGCCGAAACAAATGAAGCCTAATCCCAACATTGACTTCCTATCACTACTTTTCCTGCATCCACAACTATCCAAATCTTAACCGCTGTATGACGCACCCTAACTTATTAATCACAAAAGTGATTATGGTGTGACTCACTTTGGCAACAATCATGTAATATTTACTGACCTAGATCATCATATGCTATCAAAATATATAGCGGGCATTTATATTGACAGCCCGACAAAACAATAAAAAACTCACATAATATGGCCGCTAATAGCAGCTCAAAAACAAACTTCGCCTAAGCTTTTAAAACTCAGATGAGACCGGCCGGTCGGAACGCTGACCGGACCGGCCGATCAAGAACCGGTATACCGGGCGGGCGGACCGGCTTATCCAACTAGGAGCAGGTTTGCTGAACCGGGCGGGTCACAATCCAAGTTATTTAATGCATGAAAAAAAAAACTTTGGAGGGACTTGAACCCAAATCAATTCTAGCTCCAACATATATGAGACCCACTAAACCCGTCGCGCCAAGAGAAATGGAGGAAAACGGAGGTATTCCAACAACAGCCTCCCCCTTTCAGTTCCAAAAGCCCTCCTCTTCCTACCGCCTCTGTAAATCACCAAACCAACAAAAAGTCTCGTATGATATTTTGCACATGATGTCGATCCTTGGTGATTAGCCTCTACTGTATTTAGAACAAATTTTTCCTCAAGGTTGATTCTAATGAAGGCATGATGCTGCTCTTTGTCAAACGTTAAAACTAATAAGTATTGACAGTCATTGGAAATATAGTGCCCCAGTAATAGAATCTCCATATAGAGATAAAATGTATCAATTATATCAAAGTTCATGGTCAACACAACTTGTCTTTCGATTTTCTTTGAAAATACGTTGAGATAATACTGTATTAAATTACCTGCCATAGAGAATGTTAAAATGGATGCTTGATTGGGGATGAATAGTTAAATGTACAATAGAAAAAGCCCATTGAAATTACATTTGGATATATTGTCCCACTTATACACCGTGTCTCTGCGCGAGGTTATATTGCTCTCTCGCATAATCACCGAGCCCGATCTCGTCATTCAAAATATTTGTAATTTTATTGGTCGACTAGTTTAATCAAATGTTGTGCACCCCCATGGAGAATAAGTTTACGTGATTGAATTGACTAGAACATAAACTTGGCATCTTTTGCAATTATTCAATTGATGATGAAATGTTTTTGAGTTGATTTCTCTACTTTTACCATACACGATAGAAGAATCATCATTTGATAACATTTTACTGAGTAAGAAGACGCTTATTAGTTAGTTACATATTATTATAAAATTATTTGGGATACGGAAATTGACTTTAATTAAATAAAATATATGCGACAGTTGAAGATGACTATGAAGAGAATGCCAAACTTTTTTCCGATGGCTAAAAAACAGAGAGCAATTGGTCATACTATTTATAAAAACGTAATTAGTAACCTAAGCTATCACGATTGGGTGTTTGGTCTAGTGGTATGATTCTCGCTTCGGGTGCGAGAGGTCGCGAGTTCGATTCTCGCAACACCCCTTACTCTTTTTAAAACATTTTAGAAGATAGTGATTAACGATATTTTTAAAAACAGCCACTTATAGTTTTTTTCCATTTTTGCAAACCCTGCTTTGCTTATAATAGTATATTTTGCATCAAATACCGATAAATAATTGATGGCGGCGATAAATGAATCGTTTAAATCGTCATGCATTATCATCTAACAAATATCATTCATTTCAACATAAAAGTGGATGAAGTTCTTTGGTGAGCGAAAACAAGTTGACAATTTAACCCTTATGTTCATGGTCGCCAACACCGTGTCAAACGGAGCCGGAGCATAGCGGGGGCGGTCGTAAACGCATTGGCTAATCCGTCGTTCGTTAACGAGCACCTAAAATACTTCATCTATTTTAACATAAAAGTAGACGAAATTCTTTAGGTCGGCGTTAACCGATGACAATTTAGGCTCCGTTTGAGGGGACTTATTTTCACCGGTCAAGCGGTCACGACCGCATGAATCAGACTTTAATTAAGTCCCGGTTCATGCGGTCGTGACCACTTGACCGGTGAAAATAAGTCCTCCCAAACAGAGCCTTAACCTCCTGTGTTCATCACCGCTATCATCGTGCCAAACAGAGCCTTAGGCCCACTGTGTGAGGGCTGTAACGGCCTCCCCAGCCCGCGGCTCGAAAGGACGATCGCCGGCACCCCCAGCAGCACGCTCGAAAGGGTTCAGCCTCAACAGCTCTGCAGACCATGCACCCCAACCACTCTCCATCCACAAGCGGGTTGTTGAGACCGGGGATCGAACCCGAGACCTCCTTGGTAAGGAGTTTTCAAACCACTCATCACCAATTGATGTGCAAGTGGTTTGAAAACTTCTTATCAATGAGGTCTCGGGTTCGATCCCCGGTCTCAACAACCTGCTTGTGGATGGAGAGTGGTTGGGGTGCATGGTCTGCAGAGCTGTTGAGGCAGAACCCTTTCGAGCATGGTGCTCGGGGTGCCGGCGGCCGTCCTTTCAAGCGTGGTGCTGGGGAGGCCGTTACAAGGGCGGCGGAACAACTGTGCGGGAGAAGACATTCTCAGACATCTCGACATGCCAAACAAACCCTCATATATCTATATCTATACTATATTTAAAGAGGAAAACAGCTTTTGGTTACACATTTAATTTCAATCTCTTTAATTTCAATCTATTTAATTTCTGTTTTTTTATTTTAAAATATATGTTCTCACATACATCATTCGTTTGAACATAAAAGTGCATGAAGTTCATTGGTGGGCGTTAACAAGTGACAATTTAACCCCTCGTATTCATGACCGCCAACACCGTGTCAAACGGAGCCGAAGCATAGCGGTGGAGGTCGTAAACGCATGGGTTAATCCGTCATTCGTTAACGAGCACCTAAAAAACTCCATCTGTTTGAACATAAAAGCAGATGAAGTTCTTTAGGTGGGCGTTAACGAATGACAATTTAACCCCCGTGTTCATCGCCGCCATCATTGTGCGCCCAGAAGACAAGCACGTTCGGGAGAAAAAATCTTGGACGAAAAATCGCACCCGGGCGAAAGAATCGAGCTTGGGAGAAAAGACTGCACACTGGCGAAAAAAAAAGCACGCCCGGTCGAAAAAAACGCGCTCGGGTGAAAAACTCTTTCCCAGTCGAAAAAATGTGACTGAGCAAAAAAAATCGCGCCCGAGAGAAAAAATCTCGCTTGAGCGAAAAATCTCGGTGGGCGAAAAAATCGTGCCCGGGCAAAAAAAATCCCGCCCTGGTGAAAAATGTGCGCCCGGGTGAAAAATGTGCGCCCGGGTGAAAAAATCTCACCCGGGCGAAAAAATCGTGGCATTGCTTAGGGTAATTTACAGGAAGAAGCTTTGAAACTCAACATTGATCAATGTCAATCCTTTGACAGAAAATCATCATATAGACGAACAAAAGAATTGGTTTAAACTCAATATCATTTCTTATGTGTATTGATATTGGATTGAAAACCAATACTTCAATATCAATGCTTGTGAATCGAACGGATCCTAAAGAATCGAGATAGCTAAGCAAAGAATTTTCAATCATAGGAAGTTTACATCAAAGATCAATATAGTTATGGATAAGTTCAAGAAAGCAGGGGCGGATATACAGCACGAGGCTTCACCCATATAGATAACCGTGATAGTACCTCAATTGTGACAATGCACAAGGCGAGATCTCAATGTCTCGTGCGGCAGTGTTTCGGTCACGACATTTCCCTGGAGTGACGGCGCTCACGCCGCTCGCAAATCCCCGAACGCTATACTCCGTCTGTCACTCGTTTTTTTCTTGTGCATGAGGATTTCTCAGCGGCAATGAGAGCACATTTTTTTATTTTATATCAAAGATTTTGCCTGTTTCAAAATACATATTTTGAAATAATAAAAACACAAATTAATGAGATTGAAATTTTAGTAATAAATAGGGGAAAATCGGAACGTTGAATGTTTAACCAAAAGCTGTTTTCCCCTTTTAATATAGTATAGACAGATATATGAGGGTTTGTTTGGCGTGTCGTTGGGCAAGGGAGCAAATTTGTTGTCGCCTACGGCCGTAAATGTCGCCGCTCGCACGCCCCCCGTCGTTTGTTTTCCGCCTTCTGAGAACTTCTACTCCCGCACAGTTGGTCCGCTGCCCTCCCACAAGGAGCCTAAGGCTCTGTTTTCACCCGGACATGCTTGTCTTCTGGGTGTGCTTTTGTCTTCTGGGCGCGAATTTTTCCCCCAGACGCGATTTATTCCCCACGGCGTGATTTTTTCGCCTGAACTTGTTTTTTTTGCCAGGGCGTGATTTTTTTGCCCGGGGCCTATTTTTTTCGCCCTGGAGTGATTTTTTGGCCCGATGGCAATTTTTTTCGCCCGTACACAGTTTTTTCACCACGACGCGATATTTTCGCTCGAGTGTGATTTTTTTGCCCGGACGTGATTTTTTTTGGCCGGACTCGTTTTTTTCGCCCGATCGTATCTTTTTTTGACCGGGCACATTTTTTTGCCCGACCGCATTTTTTTCGCCTGAGTGCACACATGGTGAAAAAATCACGGTCGGGGGAAAAAATGTCCAGTCGAAAAAAATGCGCCCGTGCCAAATATTCATGCCCGCGCAAAAAAAATTGCGCCCGCGGGCAAAAAATCACCCGGTCGAAAAATCGCGCCAAGAGAAAAAATCGTGGTCGTGGGAAAAAATCGCGTCCAGGTGAAAAATCGCGGATGGACGAAAAAATCGGACCTAGGCGAAAATATCATGCCTGGACTAAAAAAATCGTTCGGGCGAAAAAATCGTCATCGGCTAAAATTTTACGCCCGAACGAAAAAATCACACCCGGGCGAAAAAATCGTGCCCGGGCGAAAAAATCGTGCCCGGGCGAAAAAATCGCTTGCGGGCAAAAATATCGAGCCAAGGCCAAAAAATCGGGCCCGGGCAAAAAATCACATTCGGGCGAAAAAATCACGTCGAGGCAAAAAAATCACGTCCAGACAAAAAAATCTTGTACGGGAGAAAAATTCACGTTTGAGCCAAAAAAATCTTGCTTGGATGAAAAAAATGAGCCCATGCAAAAAAATCACGCCCGTGCGAAAAATCGTGTTAGAGAAAAACTATGTTTGTGCGGAAAAATCGCATTTGGTCGGAAAAATCATGTCCGACCGAAAAAATCGTGTCTGTGAAGGTTACTTAACTGAAGATTAGTTAATCACTTATAGGGGGTGAATAGGTCTTTGAGCTTTTATTGAATCTTTTGCTGATTTCTAATTATACTAACTAGAGTCCGTCCTTAAATCCTGCGATAACAAAGAAAAACAAGCACACAACAAACACAAGGATTTATAGTGGTTCCCCAATTGGGTACATCCACTTTCCCTCCCACCTATCCAACTTACTTGTTGGACTAGGCACAACTTCTCCACTATGCTACTCAGCGCTTACATCTCAGACCCACAATCTTACAAACAGATTCTTCACAGAATCCAACTCAGAACCACAAGAGTTCCTACCTCAGAGCTCTACAGAACTCCTACAGCTCAGTGATCCACTGATCACCTACCTCAGCCTTATTTCTAAGGCCAACACTCAGGCTCTTCAGCCATACAGCTTCAGGCACACGACCATACTCTCAGAGTGCTGCAACACTCCTACAACTCAGTACCCTTTCAGGTACCTACAGTTCAGCCTACTCCAAGGCCTACAATCTCAGTGACAAACTTGTCACCTACAGCTCAGTGACTCTTCAGTCACCTACCTCAGGCACAAGGCCCTACACTCAGGCTGAGAGGACATCCCTACCTCAGATCCATACTTGGATCCTACCTCAGAGAGCAGCACTCTCATATCTCAGGCACGTAAGCCCTACAGCTCAGATCCTGACTTGGATCCGACCTCAGTGCCCCAATAGGACACCTACCTCAGTGACAAATTTGTCACATACCTTAGGCACAAAGTGTCATACACTCAAATTCAGGAAACCTGAATCCTACAGGAAATAAAACAGGATGTTGAAGAAAATAGAACAACTGACTTAGAGAAGTATCTCTGAGTCAACCTTGCTGGACTGAGCAAATATCAGTCCAGTCGACTTGTTGTAGAAGAAATTAGCCTTCTTCTACAACTAACACTTTACTGCTGCACAGGTAAGTAGCTATTGGCTTGTTGAAGAGATGTATCAGCTACACTGTTCTGATGAGAACTAACTTGTTGAACTTTGAAGTGCTTCAGCTATCTTTATCTGCCCTCAGGCTATCTTGGCTGGACTTTAGCTTTCAAGCTTGATGGGGAAGAAGATGTCCAGCCGCCTCTAACTTTTTTTCTTTCTATATTTTCTCCGTTTGATCCCCGAGTATTCGTTAACCCTAATCCCATTATAGTTTCATTTTTATATGTGTTGATTTGAATCAACGACACAAAAGAATGTGGGCCCACCAAGGATTGGTCAGCGTCATCTCCATCAGAAAGGGACAAAACATCTTTCGGCGCTACAGCAACTTTCCCGCAACGACTTCCTGCAATTTTGACTTTGATGACGTCAGCAGTGGTCATCAACATCTGGACTTAGAAAATTTTCCAGAATCCCATCAAGCATTGAGTGATGTTAAGACACTCAACATCATCAGCCTTTACTCTCAGCGCTTTTGGACTTAGAAATTTCCCTGGCTTTGCCTCAGCGATTTTGTCTCAGCGATCTTAGCGGTTTTTCATTATTAGCTGAGACATGCCTTTGTCTCAGCGGTCTCAGCGGTTTTTGCTTTTAATTGTCTCAACGCTTCCTTCTTCATTAGAAGAGTTGAGTGAACATGCTTCACTCAACGCTTTTGGATTTAGAAAAAAATTCAGCTAGGTTTGTCTCAGCTGTTTACCTCTTAACTGTCTCAACGTTTCCTGCTTTATTAGAAGCATTGAGCGAATCTTCTTCACTCAACGCTTTTGGACTTAGAAATTTCCAACCAATTTTGTCTCTACTGTCTCAGCGGTCTCAACGCTATCTTCTCAACTGTCCCAGTTGTCTCAGCATTCTCAACGCTATCTTCTCAGCTGGCTCAATGCTATCTTCCCAGCTATCTCAGTTGTCTCAGTGGTCTCAACGTTATCTTCTCAGCTGACTCAGCTGTCTTAATGGTCTCAACGCCTTCTTCTCAGCGGTCTTAGCGCTTTTGCCTTAGACAGATTTTCTGGCTTTTAGCTGCGTTCGACGATCTGTGTACTGAGCTTGACCAACTTTAATATTCTCAGCGGTCTCAATGTCTTCTTCTCAGCGGACTCAGCGCTTTTTTGTCTTAGTTGATTTTTCTATATTTAGCTTAACAATTGTTGAGCTGAGTTCGACGATTTATAAGCTGAGCTCGACGAACTTCAAGCTGAGCTCGACGAAAGTTGAAACCTAAACTTTTGTGCTTATCTCATTGAATGTTTAGTTGCGCTCGACGACCAGCGAGCTGAGTTCAACGAACTCTGAGCTGAGTTCGACGAAATTTGAGTTTACTACCCAACTCATTTTTCTTCACTTGTCCAATCATGGACTACCTGTGTGCATGAACTAAAGCACACATCAAATACATTATGCTCCTTAGCATGATTGACGATGCCCCTTCAAATCCTGAGAATCATTGTAGGGCACAATTCCCAACAATCTCCCCATATTTGAAGAAGGCGGAACATACATCCATGCTAAGGTGCATCAACACAATAAATATCATGACAGGTCAATGAAATATTATCATGACAACTAGCCAACCCAGAACAGGAAAACTCCCCATAGATGAGATGTCTTAACACTATAATTGATAGATCAATGGTACAAGTTAATTAACAATTATTTACAATGTGATGGTATGATTAACAACACAAGCTTTATTAATCATTAATAAGGTAAACATTATGATTAAGATGGACCTAATCATTAACTTAGCCAAACAATAGCATCATACATGTGATTACATGATTTTTATGAACGAATATCATATTTATCAATCACTGTTATACACAGAGAGTTGCATTACAGATTTATCACCTCAATATGGATAGGGACAAAACATATTAATTTCATTGATAAAGATTTGAAATTTTTACACTATGGATGATCGTTACAAGACATAAATCAGACAGAATAAAAGAAACTTAAGTCTTGCAGTCTTTTATTAGTTAGTCTTTGAAGAAATTTCACCAACATCCTTGGTTATAGCAGTCCTCTTCAAGTTATCAGTTTTGTTCTTCAGCCTCTTGAAGTAAAGGAATGGCTTTGAAATATATCTTGAAGGTATTTTCTTGGGGTTGCTCTTCCTTACCAGATTCTCCTTGAACACTCTTTCCCTTAGAGAATTTCTTTCCAAATGTTTTATCCATTCCTCAGAAGGATATACACTATCAATGTTCTTCAAAATTTGTCAATGGCTTACCCAGGCATTGATAATGATGGGTTCAGAGGCCTCACTTAGCTGTTCATAGTCTAGGTCATCTCTGTTCTCAGCTCTCCTCATTGTCATGAACTCTTTAGCCATTTGAGTTCCTTCCCTCATTCTTCTGGCAGCAAGCTGTGTATCCTGTGCAATTCTGGCTAGTGTAGGGAAGTCTAGGTCCTCTGGACTTTTTCTATCTAGGAGAGGCAGGTGTAGTGCCACCCTCGTGCCTTGAATTACATTGAAGGCTTGATCGTCAATGAGTGATGTTTCCTTAACATGATTGCTCTACCCCTTTCTTCCTTCTTCAGATATCGTCTTTTGTAGTAATGAGGTGTTGGCTTCAGTTTTATTTAATAAAGATTGGAGTATTCTCTTATTGTCAGTAAGCAGCTCATTCCTCAAGATAATTGCCTGCTCCATGGAGTGGAGAGCAACCTTGGTGACATGTTGATTGACATGGTTTGCTGCACCCTTGATCACCTCATCGGTTGCACTAACATAATTCTTGACATATCTTATGTCAGCTGTAGTGAGTTTTTGGCTTGTGTCCAAAGATTCCATGAGGGTGGTCAGCTTGAGTCCAGCAGTTCTAGCCTTGTCAAACCAGGTGGTGACTTGTTTATTTAAGTATGATATTTCTTCTTTAGTTTCATTTACTTTGGCTGACAATTCATCCCTCAGTTTGGCAACTGATAGATTAACATACTACTTGAGGGTTGTGGTCTGAGCATCCATGAGTGCTTTAATTTGATTTAGAAATTCCTCATTGGAGATGGGGGTAGATGAGGTATGGCTCATGGGAGGAGGTACAACAATCTGAGCAGGGATCAGAGAAGGCTCCCCCTCAACTACAGCACCTATAGAAGGAAACATTTCCTTAGCTGAAGTTATTTTAACACTATTAATTAAGAGGGAATGAGATTTACTTGAAGTGGGTGCAGACTCAACTATTCTATTGACAACTTGATTCAAGTCTATCAATTCTATCCGACCATGCTCCCCCTCAGACTGAGCATCCTTCCCTAGGATTGACCTATTAAGGTAAGTATCTAGAGTCTTAGGAGGCTCCCTGTTATCATCTACAACAGGGATATCTTCACTTGCTGCAATACCATCAATATCACTCATGTCTGCCTCATCTTCTGCAACAACCTCTTCTTCAGCAGCATTCTTTGACACGTGTCCTGACTTAGGGCTGGAATGTATTTTATCAACATGCACGGCAGCATCTTGGAGTTGAATGTTTGCAGAGAATTGACTGAGTGATAAGTCAACCTGCAGACCAGCCTCAGCTGGAGAGGATGATCCATGCTCTGGTTCAGAGCTAGAAGTTCTTTCTTACTGAGTAGGTTTCTTCCTTATATCTTTAGAGTAGTCCTTTATTCCTGAAGGTTGGCTCATTGGTAGGACTCTAGTGAATCTGTCCAAGGTCTTTATGTCCATCCTTTTTAGATAGTGAATCTTCACCCCATGTTCTTGTCTGAAAGTGTCAGGATAGGTGTTCACTAGGTATAAGGAAATAATTCTGCCCATGTTTGGAGAGGATATGCAGTTTACTATTCTCTGATAGATGAGAGAAGACCATGAGGTCTTTCTATTCAGGACAATTCTGGTCATAACTTCAAACATGAACCTGGAAATGGTGTCATGTGATCCAGGTTTGCAGATAAGGGATTTCCCTACAATGTCTGCTAGCAGTTTTCCTCTGAGATTGAAGAATTTTCTTTTCAGAGACCTAGATTTGGCCTCATTATATCCACACCATGTGAGAGCACTGTCTCTGTCCATGTCAACGAGCTCATCTTCCTCGATAAGGTTGACGGAGGGTATGTGGAGAGCCTTTCCTAGTCTCTTAGGGTTTACCTTTATTTTGATATCGTCAATCTTAGACGTAAGAGAGCTTTGAGAAGGGGACATTTTGATGATTGAAAAGAATTCCACTACCTCTTTTCTAAGAATAGTGGAGGGTTCAAAAATGGTGTATTCCAAGACTGCGACCTCAATCATCCTTAATGCAGCTTTAATCTCAAGAGAGGCGTTCGAAAATGGTGTATTCCAAGACTGCGACCTCAATCATCCTTAATACAGCTTTAATCTCAAGAGAGGCATGCTTGAATCCATCTCTCACTATTTCGTATCCATCCTGAAGCTCATTGATGACATTTGGTACCATTGTAACGGAGCAGCAAGACGCTGAGACAGTTTCGGTCTCGACGGCTAAGGTTAAGGCTTTAGAGAGTAAAGCAGCTTTTTGTTTCTTGTTGCTTTTATATATGTAATGAAAAGATTTAATCAATTTAATTAAATTTTTCATTTGACTATTAAATTAAATTTTTTAGACTTTACGGCTTACTCAACGATTCCTGTTATGATACAGGGCACTTAGTGTTTTTACTATATCCCTTAGTTTTTCTTTTATTTGTTCCTTACATGTTTAATTTGTGGTTTCCCTTACTAATTGGCTGTACAATTTACTTGACTTAGTAAATTATCAAGTAAAATAGAAGGGGACCTAACATGTTAATGAGCCAGTTCTATTGGCACCCAATTTATGCATTGTTTTGCCCTAAAGCTTGCTAATAAGTTATTTGAAGTTTTTTGAATAAAGCTTGCTAAAAGCTTGCTAATAACTTGATTAGATTTATCTTGAGCACAATTAACATAACTTAACAAATAGCAAACTAAATCTCCATATAAGAGAGAGAGAGAGAGAGACATACCTTGAGGTTTGCTTCCTTTAGCTTTTGAGGATTACTTAATCAACAGCCTCAACCTTAATTTGTTGCCTTTTTTGGAGCATATTCCTAAAGCAACTATCCTGTCCCAGACATTTGCCTGGAACACACACTGTCCAAATACCAAGTCTTAAGTGAACAGGTACTTGGACTATCCTGCAAAACAGAATTCATTTTCCCTTAAGCACCCAATGATAATTGTGTCCTAGGTTCTTGTTAGCTTCATAAAACATCTGCCCAACTCTCTATCTGGGCTGAGCACCTTTCTATCCACTAGTCACGTACAGGTTATGCCAACAATCAATGGCAAAGTGACCCACTTTTCCACAGCACCGACATTTATGAATGTTGTATCTTCTCTTTAGGACAACACAGAATTGTTATCCATGAGAGATGTGAGCAACACCAGACTTTGTTGGATAAGCATTGCATGATGCTGCCCCTTCTTCCTAAGTGAAAGTGTTGAGGAACTAAATAGAGCTGGTCCAAAATGGGCCTGATATATTTTTGGAGTCTGCCATCTAGTGGACATTCTCATTTCCTTAGATAGAGGATACTTGGATTCAAATCTAAAGATCTTCTCCTGAACATTGTGGCTAGAGTGGATAGTGTCACTCTTTCTTGAATCATGCGCCTTCACCCCACTAGTGGAGCACACATTTGATTGATCCATTTGGAGTGGTGCAAACTTGACAGTTTTAGGTGAATTTGCCTTCTGAAACACTTTCCTCTTATCAGGGAAATCAGATTTGAAATGATGATTAATGTGGTTAATACCCAGCTTCTCAGGGACTTGGCAAGTTGCAGCTTTTGGCAACTGACCCTGTGACTGAGAAGGGTTAATCACAATCCCCAATTTCTCTGTGAACTTTTGTTCTAGATATCTAATGTGCTTCTTCTTTTCTTTTAGAAGCATGTTCTGACACTCAAGAATTTTCTTGAGCTCAGACACCTCATGACTTTTCTTATAAAACTCAATATATTTATTGTTATAGAGAGTTTTATAAGGCTTTAGGACCTCTATTTCCTTGGCTTGCCTTTTGGTATGTATCCTGCTCTCCTTTAGAGCAATTAGGAGTAGTCCGAACTTGTCAATCAATTGATTGACATCAGTCACAGATTCATAGAAATCTTCATCACAGGATGAAGATGTACTAGTATCTAGACTGGATTCAAAGTCAGAGAAAGATGCATAATTTGAGAGAGATTGTACATTGATTGATTCTAATTCTTCCTGACTTCTTTCTTCTGCAAACATTGTCATCAACCCATGACATCTATAGTTTTTTTCATCCTCCTCATTGTCACTGTCTGAGTGTGACAGAGGGGCCCTGATTTCTATCATGGAAGCAAGATATTCCTCCTCTTCTCCTGGATCTACAGCAAAAGATATTAGCTCTATATAGCTTCTTCCTCTTTATCTTTAGAATCTGAGGATGAAGAATCTATCCAGCTTCTCTCCTTAGCCACAAAGGACTTTTCTTCCTTCTTGCCCTTGTGGTGGTGGTGATGCTTTTTCTTCTTCTTCTCATCTTTATACTCTGAACCACTGTTAGAAAGACTGACTTTCTTTGTCTCTTCCATATAACTAGTGAAAAAATCCCACATTTCTTTGGTTGACTTGCAGTGGACCACTCTCATGAGGGTTGAGTCATCCATGACACTCACCATGATGTGTTGTGCCCTCTTGTCTATAGATATAAAGTTGATTTCTTCTTCAGACATCTCTGCATAACTCTTTGGAGTCTGGATGCTTGCATCTGATGTTGAGACCTTCCTGAGGATGAAATGGCCTTCTTGAACTGTTGCAAGGACCCTAGTATTAGAGGGTTCTATGATTTGCTTGACCCTTTCTTTCCAAGTCTTAAAGTTCTCCTTGTTGCAGACTTGAAGTTCCATTCCTTGTGGTTCTCTTTTGAGCCCACAAGTGTAACCCTTTTAGCTAACATTCGAGGTATACTCAGATTATTAAATCCTTTTTGAGGAACCTCCCTCTGATACAACTTGAAAGTTACTTAACTGAAGGTTAGCTAATCACATAGAGGGGGGGGGGGGGGGCGAATAGGTCTTTGGACTTTTATTGAATCTTTTGTTGATTTCTAATTATACTAACAAGAGCTTGTCCTTAAGTCCTGAAATAACAAAGAAAACAAGCACACAGCAAACACAAGGATTTATAGTGGTTCCCCAATTGGGTATATTCACTTTCCCTCCCACCTATCCAACTTACTTGTTGGACTAGGCACAAATTCTCCATTATGCTCCTCAGATCTTACACCTCAGGCTCACAACCTTACAAACCGATTTTCACAGAATCCAACTTAGAACCACAAGGGTTCCTACCTCAGAGCTCTGCAGAATTCCTGCATCTCAGTGATCCACTGAACACCTACCTCAACCTTATTTCTAAGGCCTACACTCAAGCTCTTCAGCCCTACAACTTCAGTCACACGACCCTACTCTCAGAGTGGTGCAACACTCCTAAAACTCAGTACCCTTTCAGGTACCTACAGCTCAGCCTCCTCCAAGGCCTACAATCTCAGTGACAAACTTGTCACCTACAACTCTGTGACTCTTAGTCACCTACCTCACGCACAAGACACTACACTCAGGCTGGGAGGACAACCCCACCTCAGATCCACACTTGGATCCTACCTCAGAGAGCAGCACTCTCCTACTTAAGACATCCTTCTTCATTAGAAGCGTTGTGTGAACCTGCTTCACTCAACGCTTCTGGACTTAAAAAAAATCTAGCTAGGTTTGTCTCAGCTGTTTACCTCTTAACTGTCTCAGCGCTTCCTGCTTTATTAGAAGCATTGAGTGAATCTTCTTCACTCAGCGCTTTTGGACTTAGAAATCTCTAGCCAATTTTGTCTTTGCTATCTCAGCCATCTCAACGCTATCTTCTCAGCTGTCTCAGCTATCTCAGCGGTCTCAACGCTATCTTCTCAGCTATCTTCAGCTATCTCAACGCTATCTTCCTAGTTGTCTCAGCTATCTCAATGGTCTCAACTCTATCTTCTCAGCTGACTCAGCTGTCTCAGCAGTCTCAACACCTTATTCTCAGCGGTCTCAGCGCTTTTGGATAGATTTTTTGGCTTTTAGCTGCGTTCGACGATCTGTGTACTGAGCTTGACCAACTTTAATCTTTTCAGCGGTCTCAATGTCTTCTTCTCAGTGGACTCAACACTTTTTGCCTTAGTTGATATTTCTCCCTTTAGTTTAATAATTGTTGAGCTGAGTTCGACGATTTGTAAGCTGAGCTCGACGAACTTCAAGATGAGCACGACGAAAGTTGAAACTTGAACTCTTGTGCTTATCCCATTGAATGTTGAGTTGCGCTCGACGACCAGCGAGCTGAGTTCAACAAACTTTGAGCTGAGTTCGACGAAATTTGAGTTTACTGCCCAACTCATTTTTCTTCACTTGTCCAATCATGGGCTACCTGCATGCATGAACTAAATCACACATCAAATACATTATACTCCTTAGCATGATTGGTGATGCCCCTTCAAATCCTGAGGACCATTGTATGGTATAATTCCCAACAATGGAGATAAAATCACCTCCTGGTGAAACAATTGCGTCCGGACCAAAAAAGTACCGTCTGGGTGAAGAAATTCACGTAAGGGCCGAAAAATTGCTCTCCTTTTAGGAAGCTGAAGTTGGCGATCTAAATATCCACCCATGGAGATAAACATTAGATCGATGGATTTTTAGGTTAGGATGAATATTGTCGATTTTCCACCAGAAGGTGAATTCCACTCGACAATTTTTGGTCCAAACAATAGAAATGATTTTCATATTCTCAAATTCAATACTTCAATATCAATGACAGTGAAGCGAACAAACCTAAATGTATGTTTGGTGCGCAGGTATTGGTTTTCTGAAATTGTCTTTGGTCAGAAATCAATATCTGCAAGAATTGGTTTGTGTAGAAAACAAATTTTGTTATTTGGCTGCATGATGATATTCAATGAACAGAATTGAAATTGATACTTAAATGTTGTTTTTCGACGCAAAGGAATTGATATTCTATAATTGAAATTTTTAGAATTTATAATTTATAAAATTTAAGCATAAAATCAACCATCATACTCAGAATTTTCAACTAAAATGTAAACAAAACATCCAATAATACCTGTAGTACAGATTGTGAAGAAATGGTGGGCCCTGGAATCATCCTGAACAAAACCAAATAACATAAAAATTCATGGAATCACACTGCTTGTTGAAACTGAAGAATCAGTCTCTGTGGCGTTCGACCCTTGGAGAAGGGGTGATCATGCACTTACTTCTCTCTCACAAGCTAGACAATGAAAGACTTAGCACAAGGAACAGACCCAAGACTCCAGCACAGAGGTCCCACTACACACCCGGAAGATCTTAGAGTGCTTCCCCTCCTTAGCCAAGTGTTGAGCTAAAGATACCTCAGAAAGCGCAAGACAGAGGCACGAGTAAGCATGTCTTCTGAAGTACTTGGGTGTATTTATAGTTTTCTGAAAACGGTCTGCAAATAGCATACATCCGCTGTTCCAAACAGTTACGGACTGGCCAATGGGAGTAGAATGGCAGGAATACATCGTTGGACGAGTGGTCCATAAAATTCCACTCACCTGGGGTGGAGAGTGCCTGATGAGGCTGGACCTCGCCACCTCCTTGAGGGCCAAGGCAAGTGCAGGCCTAGCCTGCCCCACTGCCGACTACCTGTCGAGATGTCAGGGGTGAGTGCGAGCCCGCCTGCTCCACTCGCCCCTTCTACACTGCCCCCCTTCCCAGGCGAGTAGGGCAGCCCCAAAAGTACTTTGTGTGATGCCACCAAATCAAAGGTGTGTTAATATTACAATATTTAGCTTTAACAAAATGATATGTAATTGTTGTGCTGAGATAAAATTGTGTGCTGAAAAGGGCTAAAATGGGCTTGAACCGGTTGAAATGGGCTTGAACCGGCTAATTTCGGTTACCAGACACGCGTGTCGCACGTATGAGAAGCGACGCCTGATAAAATAGCAGAACGAAGAAGCTATTGTTCATTCTCATCTCTTCCGATTCTGCAAGAGGCGCTACAGACGACGGGCAAGCCGCATTTGCCGATCTTCACCGAGAGCCCAATCCTCCTCCAATTCTTCTGATTTCTCCTCTGTTTGAAAGGTAATCTCTTCCTCTCTAGTTCTCTTGTTTCTTTTTCAAAGATTTTTCACGGATTGAAACTAGTATAAACCCTAGGATTTAGGATTTTCCTAAAATTTTTGTTTGTTTTGATTGGAAAAGCTTCTGAAATGGATTTTAAACCTAAATCCATGATTTCCAAGAGATATTGATGAAACCCTAGCTAAGGTTATGAAAATTTTGCTTTTATGGTTGAACAAAGGAGAAACCCTAAGGGTCCTTAGCATGAATAGCTGGATGACAACTGGTTATTAGGCCGCCCCTTTCACTAAAATAGTGAAAGCTCACTAAGGTAACCTAGGGCAGCAAAACCCTAAGTCTTTTAAAAGGTCTTTCACCTAAGTAGGTTAATTAGAACCCCTCAAAGGGGCTTATGACATGATTAACCTAATTAAAGACATCAATTTGACGGTCTTAACATAATTAAGGATGGTATATTGTAGGAAATGGCATCGCACGGAAGTGGAAGGCGCAATGGCGGAAATAAAAATGAGAAAGGGAAAGGAAAAGCCACGGTGAGTTTTCACCCTGTTATATTATTTTATTTCCATATTTCCAAGTTATATGATTATGAATATTCATTCATATGCCTTATGCCTTGTGTATTAAAGAAAGAGGAATGAAAAAGTAATCATATAATGACCTAAATGAATAAAGAAAGATGAATTGAAAGTAAACCTATAATGACATAAATGAATAACGAAATAAAGAAATGAAATGGGCTAAGTTAAGGGTCAACTCAACAGTGGAGGTGGGGTGAATGTCCTCCCAATGATACTGGATGAAAGTTAACGTACGAATATGAAAAGACACGTTAAGAAATGTCTGAGAATATGAAAAGGCACGCAAGCGTGCTATATAAATGATAAGTGTACAACCCTGTATCCGACGACTGGGGTCGCCAGGAGCCAGACCGGCCTACTCCCTTCTCTCAAGTCTCGGGCGAGCACCTAGGGGGCCAGAGCGCGACAGCCCCCAGCTCGCCTAGGCGAGCCCGGCAAGTGGCAGACAAGTAGTGTAACGCCCCAAAACTCAAAAGAGGGACATGAGGCATTTTGAGCCAAGTTTGGAATTTGGCAGGGGGCACAAGGCATGGGACACGAGGGTGTCCCAGCGGTGTGTTGTGCTTGGGTTCGACGATGGCCGCGTGGTCGACGAATTTCAGTCGGTGATCGTCGAGCAGCGAACATGGCCTAAGACATGGACGTGTCCCATGCCGTGTCCTTATCCGGTGGTTGGCCGAGTTGAGTTGGGGAAGAAACACGGCCTGGAGCCCAGGCATGTTCGGGTGTGACACGAGCGTGTCATTTGGGACACGGGCCTGTCTAATACCGGTGTCCTTCACAAGTTAGTGTTGGTCCTATGTCGATGGAGGAACACGGTCCGCTACACGACCGTGTACTGGATGACACAGGCGTGTCAAGTCGGACACGGGCGTGTCGATAGCCCGTGTACTTTTCGGGATGCGTCGGTTTCGACGGCGAATTGGGCACACGGCCTTGGACATGGGCGTGTTGGAAGCCGTGTTCGGCCCAGGTTTTCGATTTTAAGCCCGAATCATGACCGTCTGTTTCCTTATTTTGGGATCTAACGGTTTGAGTTTGTTCCTGCTAGGTTATACCCGGGTATAGGGTTTTGAATCCTTCATTTCATCCAAATACTCTCTTTCTAAAGTTCTAGAGAGAGGGGAGAGCAAGGAAGAAGAAGGAACAGAGATCCGGCCACCGGCGGAGCTTCGGAGCCCCGAATCGTGAGCCGACTTCAGATCTAAGGAGGCGAGGACATTGCGGTGCTTTTCATCTGCATAGATTTCCATGACGCCAAAGAGGAATGCTAGGGTAACGATTCTCATACTAGGACATGTGAAGTCCTCTATTCCTTTGCATAGGAAGCCTGCTCTCACGAGTTTGCGGTGAGCGTGAGGCGTTCCTTTGGGTAGGCATGAATAGTCCCCGTTGTTTAGCATGTAAAGTCCATAATCGAGAAATGGACATAGACATGATGTGTGAAGCCTACCCGGACAAGTTGGTCTGGATCGGTGATGTTGCATTGCATGAATGGCCGAAGAAGACCCCATGCAATTGTTTGTCTTTCTGGTTTTCTACGCGATAGATTGCAACAGGGAGCCTTGGGGACTAACTCCAAGGTGCACCCGGAAAACTGGGCAGATGCGTGATTCTGCCAACTTGGTGGTCTGGGAGCCAACTTGTACATAACTGGGTTATGTAAAGTGCGTGATCGAATTGGGACTCGGGGAAGCTTGACCCGCGCAGACGGCTTAAGTTGACATTGCGGTGTGAGCAACGGGTTAGGCGGAACCATACCCGCTCTATGTGGTTCGGTTAGAGAGACCTAAGGTACATGGTACTCACCGTTGGCAAAGATGTAGGGTCTTAGGCATTGTTCAGAAAGACCATAATGCTCACGAGAATTTCCCGTCCAAGGGGCGGTGGTGAGACCGCGGACTTTGACCGGGTTCACGGAGAATGTGCCCTGAGAGCACGGGGTGTGTGGCCGTGCGAGCCTACGCTTGTGATGATGTGTAATCTCTCTATATTATGACAATGCTAATAAAGTGCAGGGAAGGAGCATTGTCGCCCCGAGTTTGGGGGCGATATCATTATAATTTGGTCAGCATAGCTGACCATTGCTTTTGTTTGCCACTGTCGCGGTGGATTATGCTTGCAGGTGCTGCGGAGCCAAGTGGTAAATAGCGGGCAAAAAGCCCTTGTTGCTGAGCCGGCCCTCGAAGGCCTAAATTGAATGTTTACTTATATTATTCATGTGTGACCGGCCTGCGTGCCGAGCTTTGGAAGACACATTTTATTTAAGTAAACTATTGTAAGTCCATAAGGTTGTATACTTGTGTATTGTACATTCATTCCTTCTGGTTTTGTGTAGTGGACATTCATGCTGTTGGCAGGGTTCTTTATTTATTGAAACTTTTAAATTACTTCCTCTAGAATGTAGTCTGTGTAGGACATTGATTCTTAGTTGGATGGTTTTCATTGAGTAACCTTCCAGTTTGTTTGTGGTATATGGCGTCGGGCCCCGACCAGACCTACTGCTATATGCTATGCGACGGATAGGAGGCGTTACAATTTGGCATCATATTACTAGTTTTGGTCATCTTAAATGAATTCTTGGGCGCATTCTTTTAAGGGGTGGTGAGCATATGTGTGTGCGTCATCGTTATAACATAAAAGAACCCATGAATGTCCACTTAGGAATGAAAATACACGTGTTTGAGGAACCTGCGTGTTCCTATAATTGCTTTTTGCAATTTTGTTTTGTCGCTTAATGGTGTTTTGTACAACTATAGGTGATTAGAAGTGGTGCAGGGTCGTCAGAACGCCCGGTTTCTGAGGCTAGTAGTGCACCAAATGATGCGCCTGCAACACCTCCCTTTGCAGAAACCATACGATTGGTGGTCGAAGAGGTGTTTGACATGATCAATGCTTAGCCTGCAAGGCAGATGCAGCAGCCCGCTCCTACGATGGAGCAGGTACCGCTTCAAAGGGATGAACCGAGAGGGGTGGAGAAGGTGGTGATGGAGCCTTTGGTGCCTAGGAAAGCAACTGAAAGGTAGCTCAAACATGATATGGGATTCAATCCTCCGGTGTTCTCGGGGACGGTAACCCCATCCCAAGCTGAAGATTGGCTCTCCCGAGTGAAGAGAGTCTTCACAGCGACAAAAATAGAGGAGTGGCATATGACCACTATAGCTACATTCCTATTGGATGGAGATGCTAGGCTATGGTGGGAAGGTTTGGAGCTACATCACTTGAGGGGAAGGCAACTTAAGAACGTCTCGATGGAGGAATTTTCGAGGCTATTCTTGGCAAGGTACCTTCCCTCGGCTCAGAGGATAACATTGGAGAATGAGTTCCAGAAGCTGACACAAGGAGAGAGTAGCGTGAATGAGTTTCTCCATGAATTTACTTGGTTGGGTCGGTACGTTAGCTCTACGTTCGTGGATGAGGAGCGTAAGACAAATCGATTCTATGAAGGTTTGAGAGATAACTTAAGGCTACTGCTCTCGGGGCCTATTACGTAGGGCTTCTTGACCCTGGTCAATATGGATCGATCGTTGGAAAAGGATTTGAAGTATGTGCAAGCGAAGAAAAACTTTGGTGATAAGAGGACAGAGTTCAAAGTGCCGGCTAATGCGAAGTCTGGGTATCTGTTGGGTACATTGGAATATATGTACCTGATTTGAAGAAGCCTCACCCTACTCAATGATATACATCAAGGTGTATTTGATGTGCTTTGAGTTTATGTGTGCAGGTTAAGTAATTGCAGGGAAAGCATAAAAGTTTCTAAGTCCATGTGTCGACACCTAGAGGTGAAATGTCGACACTTATGAAGGCTAGTGTCGACACCCAGAGAAGCTGTGTCAACACTTAGAGTAATTGTGTCGACACCAGGAAGATAGAGTCGACACCAGAAGAAAAGTGTCGACACATACAGGCAGTGTCGACACACAATGAAGAATTGTCTACATAATCAGTGTCGACACTTAGAAGCAGTGTCGACACCCAGAGAAACTTTGTCGACATCAAAAGTGTCGACACCAGGAGGCTGTGTCGACACTCAACAAACTTCAACAAAGTTAAAGTACATGTGTCGACACAAAGGAGATGTGTCGACACTCAGCAAAGTTTCAACACATGAAGGCATGTGTCGACACAAAGGAGATGTGTCGACACTCAGCAAAGTTTTAACACATGAAGGCATGTGTCGACACAAAGAGGATGTGTCGACACTTAGCAAGTTTCAACACAAGAAGATGTGTCGACACAAAGGAGTGTGTCGACACACAGCAGAAATCAACTAAGTATTGAAGAAGAAGTATTTGTGTCGACACACTCAACCAGTGTCGACACATTCAATGGAAGGCTTGTGTCGACACACAGGATCAGTGTCGACACATTCTGAAGAAGCAGTGTCGAGAAGCTGTTACAACAACACAAGGAGTTGTGTCGACACCATCAAGGCTAGTGTCGACACTTAGTCCACTTGTGTCGACACTTGGTCTATTTGTGTCGACACATAATGACTATCTGTCTCGACACTTTCAGGCAGTGACAGTGATTTCAAGAAGTGACTGGATGACTTGACAGATGCCATTTCAACCGGTCAACTGCAACTGTTAGAGCTGTCAGAAGGTCGTTAGTAACCGGATCAGCCGGTCACCATGGAGAAAGCCTATTTAAAGACCTTTCTCCTTCGACAGAAATGATGAAGTAATCAATTGAAAAACAACACAATAAAGAAGAAGACCTTCAAGAAAAGATCTAAGAAGTTGGAGAGAGAGAGAGAGCTCCTTCTAAGAAGAACAGCTGTTGAACCAGGCTGAAAAGTAAGATTCAGATTGAGATCTGATTCACAAGACAGAAGGTGATTGAAGATCATCTTCAGGAGATTCAACTCTACTGTGTTGTAATTCAAGAAGCTTTGAAGAAAGCCAAGGGAGGTTGATCTCTGCCAAGTTCATCCAAGAACTCATCAAGAAGCCAGTCAACTCATCTCTCTCTTTCAGAGTTGTGGTTATTTACCTTGTAAACTTTAATTTCTGTAGGATCCTAAGGGATCTGAGCTGTAAGCCTATTTTATAAAGGCTGAGTGTAGGAGATTCTATTCTCTGAGTGTAGGCCTTGATTGAAGGCTGAGGTAGGGCTGTTTAGCCTGAGTGTAGGTCTTGGTAAAGACTGAGTGCTAGGGCTTTGTACCTGAGTTGTAGGAGTGAGGATACTCTGAGTTGTAGGAACCTATTTGGGGTTCTGAGTTGTAAGATCTGAGGATCTGAGAAGAAGTGGAGAAGTTAGGCCGAATCTAGTACACTACTAGATAGACGAAGGGGGAAAGTGGATGTACCCAGACCTTGGGGAACCACTATAAATCATGTGTGCACTCTGTGTATGGTTGATTGTATGGATGATGTGTTGTGATAATTGTAGAATTGTATTTACTGTATAATATTTCTGCCTTAAAATAAAAAAAGATAAAGGTCACCTATTCACCCCCCCCCCCTCTAGGTGATTAGGCACTATTTCTTTCAAGTGTTATCAGAGCCAGGTTACTCAAAAAGGACATAACAGTCTGAGTAAGATCTTGCAGGCAGAAACAGAATAAATAAGAATCAAGAAAATGGGTTCTAGTGAGAATCACAAAGAGCTGGGGTCCATGAAATTGCCAATCCGTAGAAAAGAGATTTTTGGCATATGGAAAGAGAGGGTTAGACTCTTTATGGAAGCATCTGACCCAAGAATTTACATCACAGTCAAAGAAGGGACATATGTGCTAATGAAGATATCCATTCTAGATGCAAATCAGAAAACTCCTAAGGACTATTCAGAAATGACCAAAGATGAAATCATTCTGGCCACTATGGACAAGAGGGCCCAGAATATTATTGTTAGTGCAATTGATGATGCAACATTTCAGAATTTAATTCATTGTAAAACTTCTAAAGAAATGTGGGACACATTAATAGTCTATATGGAGGGATCAGAAGAAGCAAGACAAGACAGGAAGTCTTTGTTAAATCAGGAATATGAAAGATTCAGACAAGGAAAGTCTGATAGCATTACTGAATGCTACAAGAAGTTCTATAAGATAGTAAATGAATTGATGTCCTATGGAAGAGAATTCAGCAACTATGAGCTGAATGACAAGTTCTTAAGAACCCTGACTAAGGACTGGGACACCAAGATTTGTGCCATTAGGGAAATGGCCAAATTAGCTGATATACCTCCTCCAACTTTGTTTGGAAAACTGCTATCTTATGAAATGCAGTTAATGGTTAGAAAGGAGGAAGAGAAGACTACTAGAGTGGAACACAAGGAAAGAACTGTGGCCTTCAAGACTGAAGGCACTAGGAAGTATAGAAGCAAGTCTCCATCTCCACCTCAAATAGTTGTTGAGGCTCTGACAGATAATTCAAAAAGCAAGAATTCAGATAGCAGTGAAAGTGATGAAGATTTTGCAGCTTTCACTAGGCATTTTCAAAAGTTTCTGAAGAAAAGCAGTGGAGGTCTAAGCCTTCCACTTCTCAGCCAAAAGATGACTATTATCAGAAAAGAAAGTCATCAAGGAATGACAGAAGCAGATCCAAGCCAAGCAAAGCTACATCTTCAAAGATTGTGTGCTATTGCTGTAATAGACAAGGACATGTAGTGACTGAGTGTCTTGAAAAGAGGAAGGAATCAACTGACAGAAAGAAGACACAATTTAAGGGCAAAAATGAAAAGTCCTTTGTTGCCAAGAAAGACAAAATTTTGACTGATCAGTCATCTTCAGAAACAGATTCAGAAGCTGAAGTCTATATTGGATTGTTTGCTGAAGAGGAGGAAGATGAGTTCATGCAGTTAATGAATTCTATTCATGAGCATGAGGACAATCAGTGCAAAGGGCTGATGGCCTTATCTGAAGGAGACAAAATCCAGGAACAGCCTGGACCAAGTAAGGTACAAAATTGTTCTTCTAGTTCAATTTCTAGTACCAAGTCAGAATCAGATACATCTGCATCAAGTGATGTGGGTGGGTCTGAATCTGAAGGAGATATACATCAGTTAATTGATGAATATAGGGACTTGTTGCAGGCCTTAAAGAAAAGCAAAACCTTAGCCAAAACTCAGGCAAAGGAGATTGCTAGTCTTAAATTGGCTGCTGCTGATTCAGACAAGTTGTTTGATCAGAAACTGAATGAAATAGCCAGACTGAAGAACATTATTGTTATTCAGATGGGTACTATTACATTTAAGAATGATCAAATTAGAAATCTGGAGGCTAGACTTTAGAAGGAGAGAGAGATTGTAGCAAGTTTTTCTAAACCAAAATCTGTTTTACCTTTGATAGATGAGTTTGTACCTCATAAGGGTAAAACTGGATTGAGGTTTACAAAACCTGCCTGGACAGTTAAGTCCAAATCTAAGGGCAAAGCCCCAGCACCAAATAAGAAGGCTGCAGTAGATAATCCAGCCAGGGTTGTACCCAAACAAAGGTACAACAGGTTTGAGTGTTGGTGTTGTGGCAAGATAGGACACTTTGCCATAGATTGTTGGCACAATTCAAGTGTCAAGGAGTGTAGCAAACTACCTGCTAGAAGAGCTACAGGTAGTTTTGTTAAAAGTCAAACTAACCTGCACCAAGGACCCAAGAATTATTTGGGTTCTAAGGTTAAGTAATCTATTTTGCAGGTGAGTCCAAGTGACCATGCCCCTATATGGTACTTGGACAGTGGATGTTCCAGGCACATGACTGGAACTAGGGGGTTGTTGAAGGACTATACACCAATCAAGGATGGCCCTGAAGTTACCTTTGGTGGTTCAGAAAAAGGAATCATCAAAGGCTTTGGTGACATTTCTAGTAACCAAATTACAATTACTCAAGTGGCTTATGTAAAGGGTTTGAAACATAACCTCATTAGCATAAGTCAGCTGAGTGATTTAGGATATGACATCTCATTTGTCAAGGATGGTTGTCATATCAAAAGGTCAAGTGATCAAAAGATCATTCTGACAGGATATAGGAAGAGAAATGTCTATTGTCTTGACTTTGTATGTGAGAACAATGTTTCTCCTATTTGTCTTGTAGCTGATGAGAAAGTTTCACATTGTGTTAAATTGCACAAGAGGCTGGCTCATCTTAACTATAAGACAATTGGCCAACTCTTTAGCAAAGAGTTAGTGAGGAATGATCCTCAGGTTAAGTGTATAAAGGATGGGATATGCTCAGCTTGTCAAAAAGGCAAGCAGACCAAATCCACCTTTCATATCCTTGAGAACAAAGATGCTGTGAGGTGTCTATACCTCTTATATATGGATCTTTTTGGTCATATGCCAGTTCACAGTCTAGGTAGGAGGGTCTACACATTTGTGGTTGTAGATGACTATTCAAGGTATTCCTGGGTGTTCTTCCTTAGACAAAAATCTAAAACTCCAAATATCTTATATAGTTTTGTTAAATAAATTTAGAATGAATTGGACAGTACAGTGGTCAAAATCAGAAGTGACCATGGTACTGAATTTCAGTCTGAAAGTATGACAAAACTGTGTGAAGAATTTGGAATTTTTCAGAAATTTTCCTCACCAAGAACACCTCAGCAAAATGGTATTGCTGAAAGGAAAAATAGAACCTTGATAGAGGCTGGTAGAACCCTATTGAGTGACACATCTCTTCCAGAATATTTCTTGGCTGAGGCAGTAAATACTGCTTGTCATGTGATCAATAGGGCTACTATCACCAAGAGCCACAAGAAGACCCCCTATGAGATTGTGAAGGGCAGAAAACCAAATTTATCCTATTTCAGGATCTTTGGTTGCAAGTGCTATATCCTTAACAATGGTAAGTCTTATCTAACCAAGTTTGTTGTCAAATCCCAAGAGGGGATTTTTGTTGGGTACATCAATAATAGTAAGGCTTATAGGGTCTACAACTTGATTACTCAAGTTGTAGAAGAGTCTGTTCATGTAGTTTTTGATGAAGCTAGACTCATTAACAATGAATTACCAAGAAGTGTTTGCAGCTCCACAGGTGTAACTGAGAGAATTGACAAGCTTACTTTAACAGAAGGTTCTTCTGCAAGTCAGCAAGTGGAAGATGGTGGTTGTTGTCCAGGGGGAGTACAAGATACTCCTGATGCTGAAGAAGACCAAGAGATGCAGCTAAATGAAAAAACTGAAGGTGTACAACCTGAAGACAGGCTGCCTCCAGCAAATAGGCATTTAAAGGATCATCCAGCCAATCAAATAATTGGAGATCCTAGACAAGGGGTGCAAACAATAGCAGGAATCTAATTACAGTTCTTTACTCCAATTTTCTATCCCAAGTAGAGCCAAAGAAGTTTGAAGAAGCAATCCTAGACCCTCATTGGATTGAGGTCATGCAAGAGGAGCTGAATCAATTCAAAAGATGCAAGGTCTGGGAGCTAGTTCCTAAACCCAAGGACCACAACATTATTGGAACTAAGTGGATCTTTAGGAACAAGTTGGATGAGAATGAAATCATCATAAAAAATAAAGCTAGACTTCTTGCAAAGGGATATAGGCAGGAAGAAGGTATTGATTTTGATCAAACCTTTGCTCCAGTAGCAAGACTGGAAACAATAAGGATGTTCCTTGCCTATGCAATATTTCAAGGATTTAAGGTATATCAAATGGATGTTAAGTCAGCTTTTCTGAATGGAAATCTGAAGGAAGAAGTCTATGTAGAGCAGCCATCAGGCTTTGTTGATTCTCTAAACCTGATTATGTTTATAGACTTAGGAAGACTTTGTATGGGTTAAAACAAGCCCCAAGGGCTTGGTATGAAACCCTGTCTAGTTTTCTCATTGAGAATAAATTCTCAAGGGGGAAAATAGACATGACTCTATTCCTTAGGGAATCCAGAGGAAAGATTATCTTAGTCCAAATATATATAGATGACATAATATTTGGGCCTACAGAAAGTAGTCTTTGCAGAAAGTTTGCAAAACTTATGCAAGGACAATTTGAAATGAGCAGTATGGGGGAACTTAAGTTCTTCTTGGGTCTCCAAGTTAGACAGACTGAAGATGTATTATCCATATGACAGTCTAAGTTCACCCTAGAGTTGATAAGGAAGTATGGTATGGAATCATCCACTACCATGAAAACTCCTATGGGGTCAAGCATGTCTCTAAGCAAAGATGATGCAGGGAAACCTGTAGATGAAACTTTGTACAGAGGGATAGTTGGCTCCCTACTGTATTTGACTGCTAGTAGACCAGATATCATGTATGCTACATGTGTCTATGCTAGGTACCAAGCTTGCCCTAAAGAATCTCATTTGACAGCAGTCAAAAGAATTTTGAGATATCTTAAGGGCACACCTTATATAGGCCTTTGGTACCCTAGGAATGGAGATTTTATACTGGCAGGTTATTCAGATGCAGATATTGCAGGCTGCAAGGAAGATAGGAAGAGTACTACAGGAACCTGTCAATTTCTAGGTGGAAGGCTGGTGTCATGGAGTAGCAAGAAGCAAACCAGTGTGACTATCTACACAGCAGAGTCAGAGTATGTGGCTGCAGGAAGTTGTTGTGCTCAACTTCTATGGATTCAACATCAGCTAGAAGATTATGGTATTCAAGTAAGTAGGACACCTTTATTTTGTGATTCTACTAGTGACATTTCTATTGCAAATAATCCTGTCTCCCATAGTAGGACTAAGCACATAGAAATTAAGTACCATTTTCTAAGAGAACATGTAGAAAAAGAAGACATTTCCCTAGAGTATTTTAAGACAGATAATCAGTTAGCTGATATGTTTATTAAGCCCCTAGATGAAACCAAATTCAATAAGTTTTAAATTGAATTAGGTATGATAAACTTTGAATAGTTTAAAATTGGCTAAGTAAAAAAGTGTCGACACACAGAGTTGTCTGTGTCGACACATAGGAGTGGTGTCGACATTTCAAAAAAATGGTGTCGACACATCTAGACAGTAAGTGTCGACACTTCAGAGAATTAGTGTCGACACATGCAGTGTAGGTGTCGACACATCCAGGGTGGCGTCGAAACTTAGGATTTACACAGAATTAGTCTAGTAGAGTCTCGACTAGGTGTCAAGCTGAGATATATAAGTGTTGACACATATATTCTGTCGATTATATTTGTGTCGACACATAATTGTTGAGACATTAGAAGTAAGTGTCGACACTTTTCAATAGTGTCGACACATTTCAAGTATTTTGACGCGCCTTTTCACCTTCGATTTTAGAAAGGTATAAATAGGTTTTCACCATTGTTTGTCGACACACTTACCATAGTTTCGAGACCAAACTTGTGTGTCGACATCTCTCTTCTCTAAATTCAAAATTTCTTCAAACCCTAATGACGCCCAAGCTAGAAGAGAACATTAATGAAGGATATGAGCTCGTGCGACACGCCTTTGATGACACGGAACCAGAAATCCAAGGAGTGGTAACCCTTGTTGCTGATACTGGGTTAGAGTATCTTGTATCAGAACCAATCAAGATCTGGAAGAAGGAGGTTCTTGAATTCTTGAGTACAGCTACTCTTGATGAATCTGGACTCAAGATTAAGTCTAAAGTTCATGCAGCAAAAGTCAAGATTACCCTGAAAAGTCTAAGAAAGATTCTACATCTCCCTAGAACTAAAGAAGAGGAAGATGTACCTGCATCAAAGACACGGGAGGCACTGGAATGGTGTGGTTTAGATTCATGCCTAAAAATTGGATCAGTTTTCAATAGAAAAAGCATGAACATGCAGGGCAAGTTCTTATCTGAAATAGTGGGCAAGGTGATACTGAGCAAGCCTGGTGGGCATGATAGGATATCAGCTCACATGTTCAGTTTGATGACAAGGATTATTTTCAAACTTAAAATTGATTGGTCAGTAGTCATGTTTGATAAGATAAAGGAAAGTCTGAAGAAGTCAAATCTGGGTAGAATTCTGAGTTTATACTTAGCTGGAAGTATTCCTGAAGTGATGAACCAAGCTGCAGGTTCAAAGATTAACCACATGAGGAGAATGGATGTTAGAATTTTCTCAAGGTGGGATAGAGTGTTGACAAAGGAACTGCCAACTCCAGAAAAGGAAACACCTCAGAAGAAGAAGAAGAAAGCCATTGTGGCTCCAGAATCCTCAAGTAGCTCAGAGGAGCAGGTGGTTTTTAGTTCTGATGATGGAGGAGATGACAATGTTGGACAGTCACCAGCAAGACAAGAAGATGCCCAGAGGCAGGGGGAGCTACCATCAGCTAGCCCTATTCACCTAGATCCACTCCAGGGGGGAGCCTCTACATGTGGATGAGCCAACCCAATTAGAGAGTGAAAGGGCTACCCAAACAATACTAGAGGTAATCACTGAAGTTAATCAATTAGATTTCACTATTGAGGATGAAGTTTTGACTGAATCATTACTTGATGTTAATCAGCAAACACAGTTACATAGTCAACCACAAGATGTTGTCATGGAGGACACTTCAGTTGCTGATAAAGAGGTATTAGATGCTCCTGAGATCAGAGATTCACCAGTCCATCCTCAACAGGAGTATACACTAGAAGAGTTGTTCCCTGATCTTTTACAGACTGACTTTGAGGGAGAGAAAGCAGTTGTTGAGGGAGAGAAGGTCAATCTTGAAGAGGAGCATGTATAGGAGACTACTAGACAAGAGACTGAGGAGCAAAGAAATGCTGAGGAGCTACCAAGGACTGAGAAGTATTTACATCCTAGTCCTAAGGATAGAGTAGATATTGCTAGTACTTCTGCTTCAGAGGATGAAGAGGCTGCTAGAGCCAAGAAAAGAAAGTTTCAAGTCTTCAAGAGAATAAGCCAGACCTATAAGAAAGCATTGCAAACCATAGTTCCACAACAAGCCCCAACAGCTGATTATAGTTCATTGATGGTGGCTTTGCAGATCAAGCTAGATGAGCAAAGGAAGGCTTTACAAACTTATATGGATGAAGGCCATAAATCACTTCAATTTGATCTGGCTCAAGATATCAAATCTATTAGATTTGAAGTGAATCAAAATAAGAAAGAAATGACTGACTGTTTTCATAAAGGAGGCAATGCATTGGTATATCTGGCTCCTCATCAAGAGAACTTAAAGAAACAAATTGATGACTTGGCAGTAAAACAAGGATATGTCCTGGAAAATCAGCTTAGAATGAATGATAATCTGACTGCTTCTCATAATACCATTGTCACTGAAATGAAAAATATAGCTACTGCCCAGACTGCTGTAACTGCTACTGCCAAAGAAGCCTTTGATAAGAAACTACAAGAGAGCCTAACTGCTGTTAAAACTGCCATTGAAGATTCTCATAAGGCAATTACTGAAAAGCTCCAAAGGTTAAAACCTTTTTATAAAGATGGAGTTAACTATTTAAATGCTCAAATCAGATTCCAAAAGGATGATCTTAGAGATCATATAGAAAGACAAGTCATAAAGGGGGAGAGGGTGTTAGTCAAAGCCGGCTCTGAACATGCAAAATGGATTTCAAACTCTATCAGAGCTACCCTTGGATATTCACACTTGTGTGATGATGATAATGTGGCAGAGTCTGGAATTAATCCTACATATTTTGGAGGAGAACAAGCTGAAGTGGCTCAAGTGATATATCCTCCTGCTGATTTTGACATGATACATCAGGAGGTACAATCTATGTATAGTCCTCCTGAGGGTAATTAGAATGTTATTCTTGAGAAAGTTATACAGCTTGTACCAGAGGCAATATTAAAAGAGCAAGAGGCTTTATTAAAAGAACAAGAAGCTCAATTATCTAAGAAGAGGTTCAGAGAGCAAGCTGAATTAAGGCTAGACTTTGATCAATGAAGCTCAACCTCTAGGAATATCATATTGACTGCTTGGAAGGCTGCTAAGGATAATTTCCTAGAGAGGGGCAAATGATATTCTGACCAGGAATGGAAAAAGCATGAAGCTAGGCAAGAGGCCATTATACAATACAGAAGGAAGGCTAAATTAGGGAAGTTACCTCCTAATGCACAGGAGCCTAGCAAGTATTTCCCTAAGCCTTATCACTATTTTGAGAGACAGAAGATAAGAGCTGAAGAACAAAAAAAGAAAGATCTTAAAGGGAAGAAGCCTGCTGATGACAATGAAGCTACAGTTCAAGCAAAGATTCAATCTGGAAAGGGCATTGTTATCAAGGAGCCAGAGCAGCCATATGATAGAATTTTCTTAAGTTTACAATTTGTAATCATTTGCATTAAACTCTATGTAAACTTTTGATTAATGAAAATGTTGGAAGTTGTAAAAACAATGTTTCATGATTCAATCTATTACATTGTTATTATGAGATAATTGATTATACATGTTTAGTATTTACCCTGTCATTTAATATTGTTATACATCATATTGAGTATTTGTTATGTATGGTGTATAATATTGACTAAGGGTTATGACTTCTCCAAATAGGGGGAGATTGTTGGGTACATTGGAATATATGTACCTGATTTGAAGAAGCCTCACCCTACTCAATGATATACATCAAGGTGTATTTGATGTGCTTTGAGTTTATGTGTGTAGGTTAAGTAATTGCAGGGAAAGCATAAAAGTTTCTAAGTCCATGTGTCGACACCTAGAGGTGAAATGTCGACACTTATGAAGGCTAGTGTCGACACCCAGAGAAGCTGTGTCGATACTTGGAGTAATTGTGTCGACACCAGGAAGGCAGAGTCGACACCAGAAGAAAAGTGTCGACACATACAGGCAGTGTCGACACACAGTGAAGAATTGTCTACATAATCAGTGTCGACACTTAGAAGCAGTGTCGACACCCAGAGAAACTTTATCGACATCAAAAGTGTCGACACCAGGAGGCTGTGTCGACACTCAGCAAACTTCAACAAAGTTAAAGTACATGTGTCGACACAAAGGAGATGTGTCCACACTCAGCAAAGTTTCAACACATGAAGGCATGTGTCGACACAAAGGAGATGTGTCGACACTCAGCAAAGTTTCAACACATGAAGGCATGTGTCGACACAAAAAATATGTGTCGACACTTAGCAAGTTTCAACACAAGAAGATGTGTTGACACAAAGGAGTTGTGTCGACACACAGCAAAAATCAACTATGTATTGAAGAAGAAGTATTTGTGTCGACACACTCAACCAGTGTCGAAACATTCAACAGAAGGCTTGTGTCGACACACAGGATCAGTGTCGACATATTCTGAAGAAGCAGTGTCGAGAAGATGTTACAATAACACAAGGAGTTGTGTCGACACCATCAAGGCTAGTGTCGACACTTAGTCCACTTGTGTCGACACTTGGTCTATTTGTGTCGACACATAATGACTATCTATCTCGACACTTTCAGACAGTGACAGTGATTTCAAGAAGTGACTGGATGACTTGACAGATGTCATTTCAACCGGTCAACTGCAACTGTTAGAGCTATCAGAAGGTCGTTAGTAACCGGATCAGCCGGTCACCGTGGAGAAAGCCTATTTAAAGACCTTTCTCCTTCGATAGAAATGATGAAGTAATCAATTGAAAAACAACACAATAAAGAAGAAGAGAGAAGATCTAAGAAGTTGGAGAGAGAGAGAGCTCCTTCTAAGAAGAATAGTTGTTGAACCAGGCTGAAAAGTAAGATTCAGATTGAGATCTGATTCACAAGACAAAAGGTGATTGAAGATCATCTTCAGGAGATTCAACCCTACTGTGTTCTAATTCAAGAAGCTTTGAAGAAAGCCAAGGGAGGTTGATCTCTGCCAAGTTCATCCAAGAACTCATCAAGAAGCCAGTCAACTCATCTCTCTCTTTCAGAGTTGTGGTTATTTACCTTGTAAACTTTAATTTCTGTAGGATCCTAAGGGATATGAGCTGTAAGCCTATTTTATAAAGGCTGAGTGTAGGAGATTCTATTCTCTGAGTGTAGGCCTTGATTGAAGGCTGAGGTAGGGCTGTTTAGCCTGAGTGTAGGTCTTGGTGAAGACTGAGTGGTAGGGCTTTGTGCCTGAGTTGTAGGAGTGGGACACTCTGAGTTGTAGGAACCTATTTGGGGTTCTGAGTTGTAAGATCTGAGGATCTGAGAAGAAGTGGAGAAGTTAGGCCAAATCTAGTACACTACTAAATAGGCGAAGGGGGAAAGTGGATGTACCCAAACCTTGGGGAACCACTATAAATCCTGTGTGCACTCTGTGTATGGTTGATTGTATGGATGTTGTGTTGTGATAATTGTAGAATTGCATTTACTGTACAGTATTTCTGCCTTAAAATTAAAAAAGATAAAGGTCACTTATTCACCCCCCTCTAGGTGATTAGGCACTATTTATTTCAGTATCGCAAGTTCAATAAGAAGGCTAGGACTTCGGGTCCATCCCCTTCTACTGGTGCTTCGGGGACAACTACAAGCCGAACCCCGGGCGCATGCTACAATTATGGGAAGTCGGGACACTTTGCCCGGGACTGCTGGAGCGGATGTCCGAAGTTCGAGAGGAAGCCGGGAGTAACGTATAAAGAGAAGGGCAAGGCAGTGGAGTCAACCGCATCCCACTATGCTCCGGCTCAACCTAGAGTTTATAATCTCGGCCAGCAGGAGGCCATTAAGCAAGCGGATGTGGTGACATGTACAGTTTAAATTTATAGCAAGTTAATATTTAAATACTTGTTATGCGCGTGTTACCTTACCACTGCTTGTATAGGCTTTGTTTTGATTTGTGAGAATCCGACGAGAGCAATCTTTGATACGGGAGCTTCACACTCCTTTTTGTCCGAAGGATTCATATCGCGCATCGGAGTACCTTCTTCTATGACGAAGGACAAACTGGATGTGTTGTTGTCGAATGGGTGTTCCATGCGCGCGGATAGAATCTGTGGTGTTAAGATTCGTATTGGGAGTCAAGAATTTGATTTGCAAGTGTCATTACTACCACTGGTGGAGTTCGACGTGATATTTGGCATGGATTGTCTCTCGGAGCAGCAAGCTTATATTGATTGCAGTCGCAAGGAAGTCAAGTTGGGAACAGGTCGTGGGACGACTTTTACCGGCTTGAAAGGGTCGAGCAAGACTTTGATGTCTGCTCTTCAGGTGGTGAAGGCGGTTCGTGCCGGAGCAGAGCTGTTCTTCACACTAGTGGAGGTTGTAAAGCCTAAGCCTACGTTGGACAGTATTTCAGTGGTATCCGAGTACCCTGATGTGTTCCCTGACAATCTTCCTGGAGCCCCACCTCAACGGGAGATTGATTTCACCATCGAGCTAGTGCCAGGTGTGAAACCTGTATCACGCTCTCCGTATCGGCTAGCGCCTAAGGAAATGGCAGAGCTGAAGGTTCAAATTCAAGAGTTGTTGGAGCAGGGGTATGTGCATCCAAGTTCGTTGCCTTGGAGCGCACCGGTCCTTTTTGTTAAGAAGAAGAACGGAAGCTTGAGACTTTGTATTGATTACCGAGAACTGAACAAGCTAATAGAAAAGAACAAGTACTCGATTCCAAGGATTGATGATCTCTTTGATCAGTTAGTCGGGTCAACAGTGTACTCAAAATTGGATTTGAAGTCCGGTTATTATCAGCTGAGGATAAGGGAGAGTGATATCCCTAAGACAGTTTTTAGTACGAGATACAGGCATTATGAGTTTACGGTCATGCCATTTGGGCTGACTAATGCACCGTCAGTGTTCATGGATCTGATGAACAGGACCTTCAGGGAGTACGTAGACCACTTTGTGATTGTCTTCATCGACGATATATTGGTATACTCGTAGAGTGAGGAGGATCAATTTAAGCATCTGCATTTGGTGTTGGAGACGCTGAGGAGGAATCAATTGTATGTCAAGTTCTCCAAATGCAAGTTTTTGTTGTCCTTAGTAGCGTTCCTTGGTCACATAGTCAGTGGAGAGGGAATTGTGGTGGATCCGACTAAGATTTTTGCGATACGAGAGTGGCATATACTGTCTACGGTAGCGGAATTCTGGAGTTTTCTGGGGCTTGCCGGCTATTACAGGCGCTTCGTTGAGAAATTCTCACGGATAGTGTTACCCCTCACGACTCTGACGAGGAAAGAGCAGAAGTTTGTTTGGACGTCGGAGTGCGTGCGAGCTTTTGAGGAGCTGAAGAGTCGGTTGACCACGGCGCCTGTGCTGAGTTCGCCGAGTGGGACCGAAGGTTTTGAAATCTATAGTGATGCTTCGGGCAGTAGATTGGGTTGTGTCCTACTACAGCATGGAAGTGTGATAGCGTATGGTTCGCGACAGCTGAAAGTGCACAAGAGGAATTATCCGGTACATGATTTGGAGTTAGCGACCGGGATTTTTGCCTTGAAGCTGCGGAGGCACTACTTGTATGGGGTGAAGGTCAATATCTATACCGACCACAAGAGCCTAAAATACTTGTTGGATTAGAAAGATCTAAACATGCGACATCGTAGATGGATTGAGTTCTTGGGGGACTACACGTTCAAAATTCATTATGTGCCTGGGAAAGGCAATGCAGTTGCGGATGCGTTGAGTCGCATGGCCCCAGCTCATGCCAATTGGCTGTCGAACCATGAGGAGTGGTTGGTTCGGGAGTTGGAGGCGTTGGCGATCTCTTGCGTAGACAAGCAGACAAGTTTCGAAGCACTATTGAACTGGACAGAAGTTCAGTGTGACCTGGCTGATCGGATTCGGCAGGCTTTGGATATGGATGGCCGCATGAAGCAAATCATGGTTGAGGCTTTGGATGAGTCAAATTCCCAATTCGTTGTTGAGGATGGATTGTTATGAAGAGACGGTCGTCTATGCGTCCCAAATGTGGGCAAATTGCGGGTGAAATTATTGTATGAGGTGCATCATACCACATACTCGATTCAGTCGGGGAGCACGAAGATGTACCGAGATGTGAAGAAATTGTTCTGGTGGCCAGGACTTAAGAGGGATGTGACACTCTATGTGGCGAAGTGTCAAACATGCGCCTTAGTGAAGGCGGAGTGTCAAAATCCTGGGGGATTCTTGAAATCCTTATCTATTCCGGAGTGGAAGTTCAACGACATTACTATGGACTTTGTGCATGGTTTGTCAAGGTGACAGAAGGGAAACGACGCCATCTGGGTGGTCGTAGATCATTTGACGAAAGTGTCGCACTTCATTCCGCATAGTAAGTATGATTCCGTGAAGAAATTGGCAAAGTTATATGTGGACAACATTGTACGGCTTCACGGTGTGCCCCGCAACATCCTGAGTGACCGAGATGGGCGGTTCACGTCCAATGATTGGAGGTTGGTGCAGCAGATGTTTGGAACAAAGCTGTGTTTTAACACAGCCTTTCATCCGCAGACGGATGGTCAGACCGAGAGGGTCAATAGAGCGATGGAAGACATGCTTCGTATGTGCGTTCTGGATTTCGGGAAGTAGTGGTAAGATAACATATACTTGGTTGAATTCGCTTACAACAATAGCTACCAGACGAGCATACAAATGGCGCCCTTCGAGGCCCTTTATGGTAGAAGATGTCGCACGCCGTTGTCTTGGTTGGTAACGGGTGAGTCAAAGTTGTACAAGAGACAAGAGGTGGAAGATTCAACGTCGTTGGTTCGAACGATTCGAAAGAGATTGCTAATCGCTCAGGACCGCCAAGCTAAGTACAATAACGCCAAGCATAGAACGTGGAGTTCGCTGTCGGCGACTGGGTGTACTTGAAGATCAAGCCGTTCAAGGGTGTCTCGCGGGTGCGACACTTGAATAAGCTAAGCCCGAGGTACCTTAGACCGTTTGAGATTCTGGAGCGGATTGGCGAAGCAGCTTATCGATTGAGGCTATCAGTGGAGCTAAGTGGTCTACACGATGTTTCCACATATCGGTGCTGTGGAAGGCAGTGTAAGAGCCTTCGCAAGTGATTGCGGTCGATCAAGTGCCGGTCGATAATGGGTTGACGACGAATGTCAAGCCCATTTGCATTGAGAACTTGGAAGTCATGTGGCTACGCAACGAAGAGATCAAGATGGTCAAGGTCCGTTGGGAAAACTACGGTCAGGAGGAGCTCTCGAGGGAGCGAGAGTAGACCATGCTTGAGGAGTACCCGGAGTTATTCCACTCAGGTACAGTCTAAGTTTCGTGTTTATCTTCCTTTATGTAATTTCGGGACGAAATTCTTTTAAGAGAGAGAGAGAGTTGTAACGCCCCGAAACTTAAAAGAGCGACGGGAGGCGTTTTGAGCCAAGTTTGGAATTTGGCAGGGGGCACACGGCCTGGGACACGGGCGTGTCCCAGGGGCGTGTCGTGATCGGGTTCGACGATGGCCACGTGGTTGACGAATTTCAGTCGACGATCGTCGAGCAGCGAACACGGCCTGAGACACGGGCGTGTCTCAGGCCGTGTTCTTCTCAGGTAGTTGGCCGAGTTGAGTTGGGGGAGAAACATGGCCTGGAGACCATGAGTGTTCGGGTGTGACACGGGCGTGTCATTTGGGACACGGGCGTGTCCAATACCCGTGTCCTTCACGGGTTGGTGTTGGTCATGTGTCGATGGAGGAACACGGCCCGCTACAAAGCTGTGTACTAGATGACACGGGCGTGTCAAGTCGGACATGGGCGTGTCGAGAGCCCATGTACTTTTCGGGACGCGTCAGTTTTCACGGCGAATGGGGCACACGGCCTTGGACACGGGCGTGTCGCAAGCCGTGTTCGGCCCAGGTTTTGGATTTTAAGCCCGAATCGTGACCGTCCGTTTCCTATTTTGGGATCTAATGGTTTGGGGTTGTTCCTTCTAGGTTATACCCGGGTATAGGGTTTTGAATCCTTCATTTCATCCAAATACTCTCTTTCTAAAGTTCTAGAGAGAGGGGAGAGCAAGGAATAATAAGGAAGAGAAATCCGGCCACCGGCAGAGCTTCGGAGCCCCGAATCGCGTGCCGACTTCGGATCTACAGAGGCGAGGACATTGCGGTGCTTTTCATCCGCATAGATTTCCATGGCGCCAAAGAGGAATGCTAAGGTAATGATTCTCATCCTAGGACATGTGAATTCCTCTTTTCCTTTACATAGGAAGCCCACTCTCGCGAGTTTGCGGTGAGCGTGAGGCGTTCCTTCGGGTAGACATGAATAGTCCCTGTTGTTTAGCATGTAGAATCCGTAATCGAGAAACAGACATAGGCATGATGTGTGAAGCCTACCCAGACAAGTTGGTTTAGATCGGTGATGTTGCATTGCATGAATGGCCGGAGAAGACTCCGTGCAATTGTTTGTTTTTAGGGTTTTCTACGCGGTAGATTGCAACAGGGAGTCTTGGGGACTAACTCCAATGTGCACCCGGAAAACTGGGCAGATGCATGATTCTGCCAACTTGGTGGCCTGGTAGCCAACTTGTACATAACTGGGTTATGTTAAGTGTGTGATCGAATTGGGACTCGGGGAAGCTTGACCCGCGCAGACGGCTTAAGTTAACATTACGGTGTGAGCAACATGTTAGACAGAACCGTACCCGCTCTATGTGGTTCGGTTAGTGAGACCTAAGGTACGTGGTACTCGCCGTTGGCATAGATGAATGGTCTTAGGCATTGGCTAGAAAGACCATAATGCTCACGAGAATTTGTCGTCCAAGGGGCGGTGGTGAGACCACAGACTTTGACCGGGTTCACCGAGAATGTGTCCTGAGAGCACGGGGTGTGTGGCCGTGCGAGTCTACGCCTGTGAATTTGCGTAATATCTCTATATTATGGCAATGCTAATAAAGTGCAGGGAAGGAGCATCATCGCCCCGAGTTTGGGGGCAGGATTGTTATAATTTGGTTAGCATAGCTGACCGTTGCTTTTGTTTGCCACCGTCGCGGTGGATTGTGCTTGCAGGTACTGCGGAGCCAAGTGGTAAATAGCGGGCAAAAAGCCCTTGTTGCTGAGCCGGCCCTCGAAGGCCTAAATTGAATGTTTACTTGTATTATTCATGTGTGACCGGCCTGTGTGCCGAGGTTTGGAAGACACATTTTATTTAAGTAAACTATTGTAAGGCCATATGGCCGTGTACTTGTGTATTGTACATTAATTCCTTCTAGTTTTGTGTAGTGGACATTCATGCTGTTGGCAGGGTTCTTTATTTATTGAAACTTTTAAATTACTTCTGCTAGAATGTACTCTGTGTAGGAGGTTGATTCTTAGTTGGATGGTTTTCATTGAGTAACATTCTGGTCTGTCTGTGGTATATGGAGTCGGGCCCCGGTCGGACCTACTGCTATATGTTATGCGACGGATAGGGGGTTTTACAAGTAGGGTCAGCCGATCCCGCACTCGCCAGGAGGTAGGTAGAGGCGGCGAATTCCAGGACCATCGAGCTCCATCGAGAACTCGCCAGGCCAGACACCCAAAGCCATTCTGCCTTAGCGTTGAGTGAAGTTTAGGCACTCAATGCCATTCTGCCTTAACGTTGAGTGAAGGTCAGACACTCAATGCTGTTCTGCCTTAGCGTTGAGTGAAGTCCAGACACTCAACACATTTCTGCCTTAGCGTTGAGTGAAGGCCAGACAGTCAACGCCGTTCTTCCTTAGTGTTGAGTGAAGTTCAGACACTCAACGTCGTTCTGCCTTAGCGTTGAGTGAAGTCCAGACACTCAAAACTGTTCTGCCTTAGCGTTGAATGAATTCCAGACACTCAACGTCATTCTGCCTTAGTGTTGAGTGAAGTTTAGACACTCAACGCCATTCTGCCTTAGCGTTGAGTGAAGTCCAGACACTCAACGTCGTTCTGCCTTAGCATTGAGTGAAGTCCAGACACTTAACGTTGTTCAGTCTTGGCATTGAGAGAAGCTCGCCCAGTCCACTCAGTTGGTCGAACGGAGCTCGACGTTCGTCGAATGGAGCTCAGCGTTCGTCGGGCTCAATTTCTTAAGAGCCAGCCAGCCGAGTTGAATGGTCTAAGTCCTGGGCGAGCACTCATTGGCCAGAGCTCGGTAGCCCCTGGCTCACCCAGGCGAGGTGGGATTATCAGGGGCCAGTAGAGCCAAAGGGCTCACACTCGCCCAGAAAAGGCCGACAAGAGGTAGGCGAGTAGAGCCGGCCGGGCTCATACTCGTCGATGTCCAGGAAGAAGCGGCGAGTGCCAGGTCCATCAAGTACTCGCCCCCTCCCCCCAGTCGAGCAAAGGCTTCAGGGGGCCACTCGCCCAGCGACCTGTGATGTTTTTTTTACCATTTTTCACCTACGGGTCTGCCTATAGCCTGTTAGAACAGCGGAGTTACGCTGTTGACAGACCCAATTGGGCTACATATAGCTGTTCAAAACAGCGTAGGTTGGCTATTTGCAGGCCATTTTCAGAAAACTATAAATAGGACCCAAGGGGCACCTCAGAAGGCATGCTTACCAGTGTTCAGATCTTCTCGCGCTTTCTGAGGTAGCCTTAGCTCGGCCTTTGGGTAAGGAGGGGAAGCGCTCTAAGATCTTTCGGGTGTGTGGTGGGACCTCCACGTCGTGCCCTTCGGTCAGTTCCCTTTTCTTTTTGTTATTTGGCTTGCAGGAGAGAAGTAGGTGTGCGATCACCCCTTCCCCAAGGGTGAACTCTACAAGAGACCGAGTTTTCAGTTTCAGCATTTTGGTGCGGTGAGTGTGGAGAGTGGTCATCACAGAAAATCTTCAGCATATTAGATGGTAGGAGAAGAAGGACAAGGCTCGGATAGGTCTGACTCAACACCCCCACCACCTCTGGCCACGGTGGGGATGTTCGAAGATTTCAGACAGGAGGTGATCAACCTTGTCAAGTTCACACCCGGCACATGGTCTGAGTGCTCGACTCCAGCAGTTCCAGTCATAACCGCTTTGTCTCTGGGCGAGGACGCTCCCGACAGGCGAGCTGGGAAGGAGGTCGCCGAGTAAGGGAGAGGCTGCGAGCTCCCTGGGTGCGTGCTCTTCCACGGCTCGGCAAGCGAGGGCCGATTCAGCGGATGGGGGCGCGAGACCCTCCGGCTCCCCTGGCAGGGGAGGCAGCCCCTTCAGCAAGCTGGTTTCTTCTGCCCCAGTTCCAGAGGGGTTTAGGGAGCCCAAGATGTCATACTACACCGGGAAAGGAGACGCGGTCCAAGACGTCCAGTGGTTTCAGAACGTGGTCTCAATCCGATAGTTATCGGATGGCTTCAAGTGCAGGCTCTTCGCCATCACCATCAAGGAGAAGGCGAGAGAGTGGTTTCACCAACTACCGGCCAGCTCCATTTACTGCTTCGAGGACTTGCACCGGGAGTTCATGTTGAGGTTCACTACCTCCAAGAGGAGGAAGAAGGAGTCGGAGTCCCTGTTCCACATCAAGCAGGGGGTGAACGAGACCTTAGGGAGTTATGTTGACCGATTTCAGGAGGAGTTCACCCAGGTCCAGGAGATTGCCAGGCATAACCTGATGATGGCATTTTCCTTGGGGCTGCAACAAGGTTTCTTCAGGATGTAATTGAAGAGAGTGTCTCCCTCTCCTACGAAGAGCTGATGGAGATGGCGGTAAGGGAAGTCGACGGGGAGACGTCCAACCCAGAATTTGCCCGGAAGCTGGCCAGGTGGGCCACGGAGGAGGAGAAGGAGCCAAGGGGTGGCAGAGGTTAGAAGGAGAGGAGAGCTGAACCCCGGCAGAGGGAACAATGGCAACTGCAGCAACAGTCCAGGTGGGGGCGTCAAGAGCCGGACCGTCGGCTGGGTTGGAGGCTATAGTGGCAACACCAGGGGCTGCAGAGAGGTTACCAGGGAATGGACAACCGCTAGGGGGCCAGGATCAGTTCCATCCCCTAGGTTGGAGGCAGGCCCAGAGACCTACCCTCCCCGATCAAAATCAGGATATGGTTATAGCCATGGGGGAGAAGAGGAGAGCAACACGAAGAAGGAGAAGAGAAGTCATGGTGGATTTGCCCTACTGTGACTTCCACCAAGAGGAAGGGCATGCTACGGCCACGTGCCCGGATTTCCTCGAGATGAGAGGAAACATGGAGCAGTATCAGCAGTAGGATGGCCAGGAGGTGAGGATTAAGGAGGTACTTCCTCAGGCAGAGGAGGATAGGTGCGAAGACCTAGTGGATGTCGGAACCCGAGGAGGGATCAGAGTGATCCAGGGGGGGATAGAGGCTTCTGGAAGGCGAGCCTCCATACTATGTACCATCAGAGCGTTGGCTCCACATCTCAGACCCCACCCCCAGAAGAGATGATTACCTTCTCGAGGAAGGATATGTCAGATCATGAGGATCCCTTCTGCGATGCGCTGGTCATCCACACAGCCATCAAGAATTTCACCGTCTCCAGGATCCTCATTGACAATAGAAGCTCCGTCAACGACATCTTCAAGAAGGCGTTCGACGTGATGAAGGTGGATGCAAGGACGGTGCTGGCCTCAGATGGGCACATGTTTGGGTTTTCAGGGGAGAGGAAGGAGGTAGGAGTGGGGCTCCACGTCACTCTGGTGGATGTCCAGAAACTACAGGTTTGTCATCGTGGATGCCCCCAGTAGCTACAATGCCATCTTCTAAAGGCCCCTCATCAGTGCCTTCCATTGCGTCCCCTCGTCCTTCCACCAATTCCTGAAGTTCAGCGCCGAAGGGATCGAGGTCTGAGTTCGGGGGGACCCCAAGGTGGCAATGGAGTGTTATATCACCGTTGTGAACTCTATCTCCTGGAATGAGGGGGCCGAGGAGATGGAGTAGAGGATGGAGGAGGCAGAGCAGGAAGCCGGTGGAGAGGAGATGGAGGTGGAGGAGAGCTACGCCCAGGAGGATGTGGCAGGAGTCCAGGAAGAGTTGGCCGAGGCGATGGTCGTGGAGGAAAAGGTGGAAGCTGAGGAGGTTCTTGTCTCGAAGGAGATGGATAGCGGAGAATGGGGGGCGGTCCAGGCTGGAGGCCGCGGAAGAGGTCGTGGAGATGGAGGTTCTCACACTTGGAAGCAGGGTGAAGAAGGTTCGCATCAGCGGTGGCTGACCCTAGAGGCTCAGGGCAGGATGCTGGAGTGTATCTAGAAAAACGTGGACATCTTCGCATGGAGCGCATCGGAGATGCCGGGGATTGACACGGATGTGGCCTGCCACCGCCTAAACTTGTACCCAAGAGCTCGCCCCGTCCAGTAGAAGAAGAGGTCCACCGCAGACAAGTTGATCGAGCCCATCAGGGAGGAGGTGGCCAAGCCCCTGAAGACTGGCTTTGTATCTGAAATACAGTACCCCGGCTGGGTCTCCAATGTAGTTATGGTTAACAAAAGGAGATGGACTGTGGCGTATGTGTTGATTTTTCTTTGCTTAATAAATCGTGCCTAAGGACTATTATCCTTTGACTCAGATCGACGCGCTGGTTGACTCAACCATCAGTTTTCCTATAATGAGCTTCTTAGATGAATTTTAAGGTTACCACCAGATTAGGATACACCCCCCGGACATCAAAGATGTCTCATTCATCACGGGGGATGAGTGCTACAGCTACAAGATGATGTCATTCGGGCTGAAAAACGTAGGGTCAACATACTAGAAGATGATGGATAGGGTCTTTCGAGAACAGACGGGAAAGAACCTGGAGGTGTATGTAGATGACCTCATGATCAAGAGTTGAGACGTGGACTCTCACCTCCAGGACCTGAAAGAAACCTTCACCACCTTACGTAAATATAAGATGCGGCTGAACCCCCTGAAGTGCATTTTCGGGGACAGCAGGGGAAGTTTTGGGACATCTTCTCACCCCCGTCGGGGTTGAGCCAAATCCCGACAAGGCCAAAGCGATCATAGATGTAGGGTCGCCTTAGAATGCAAAAGAGGTACAGCGATTGATAAGGAAGCTGGAAAGATTGGGTAGGTTCCTCTCCCGGGCTGGGGAGAAGTGCTCCACATTCTTCAAGACATTAAGGGGAGGCCAAAAATTCGAGTGGACCGAGGAGTGCGAGGTGGCCATCCAAGCCCTGAAGAAGCAGTTGACCCAGGCTCTGCTGCTCCAAGGGCCGAAAGCAGGGGAGGACCTATATCTGTATCTCAGGGTTGGAGCAGAGGCCTTGAGCTCCGTCCTAGTTCGCGAAGAGGGGAAGAAGCAGCTCCCCATATATTATGTAATTTGGGTCCTGAGGAAGGCCGAGCTTCAATATCCTTTCTTGGAAAAGCTGGTCTTTGCTCTGGTCACCTCAGGCTCGGAGGCTCTGACCCTACTTCTAGGCACACTCCATCCGAGTGGTGACTGATCATCCCATCCACAACATCTTTAAGGGTGTGGAACTGAGTGAGTTCGACATCTCCTTCGTCCCCCGCCTCTCGATCAAGGCCCAAGCAATGACCGACTTATTGGCCGACTACATGGTCGAGGTGGCGGAGGAAGAGCTAACTCATCTGTCTTCGTGGAAGGTGAAGGTAGACGACGTTTCGGGGAAATATTACTTGGGTGTAGGGGTAATCTTGGAAAGCCCCTAGGGAACGAGAATTGAACAAACAGTGGTGGTGCACTTTCCCATCACTAACAACCAGGCCGAGTATGAGGCCGTAATAACAGGGCTGCGCCTTGCTAGAGAACTGGGGGTGCTCGACATGGAGGTCCTCACTGACTCCATGGTGGTGGCTTCCCAGATCAACGGGGAGTTTAAGTAAGGGATCCTACCCTCTGATTATACCTAGAAAAAGTAAAGGGGGTCATCATCATGTTCCAGACCTTCTCCATCTGACACATGCCCAGGGAGGAGAATGAGTAGGTCGATCAGCTGGCAAAACATGGTCCTCGGGTGGGGGGTACCATCACTGACCTGTTTCGCACCTCCATCAAAGAGGGAGAGCTGATGGAGGTGGATCAACACCCCTCGTGGATGGACCCGTTCACGACCTTCTTTTTCACAGGAGAGTATCCAGAGGGGATGGACAAGAAAAAGTTCAAATACAAGTCAGCGTACTATCTCTTCTAGGACGAGCAATTATATCAGAAGACTCTCTCGGGGTTGCTGGCCCATTGTGTGGCCGAGAGGGAGGTTCATAGGATCTTAGAATAAGTCCACTCTAGGGAGTGTGGGAGTCACTCCGGGAGTCGGAGCCTGGAAGGGAGGATTGTCAGACATGGGTACTTCTGGCCTACACTGGGTCGTGACGCTGCAATGTTCACAAGAAGATGCCATAAATGCCAGTTGTTTACCCCCCTCCAACTGCAACCGACCCAGCGCCTCAGAAGCATCACGGCCTCATGGTCCTTTGCCATCTAGGGAATGGACTTGGTAGGGTCGTTCCCCCAGGCCAGCGGACAGAGGAGGTTCTTACTCATCATGATAGACTATTTTTCTAAGTGGATGGAGGTGAAGGCGCTGGCTAAGGTGACCTCCCAGGTTATTAGGAATTTTGTTTGGGGGGGAGATCATCTACCGGCATGGGTTGCCGCAGGCCATCATCACAGATAACGGGCCTAAGTTCGCAAGTGCGGAATTCATTAGCTTCCACGAGCAGCTCGGAATTGATCTCAGATTTGCCTCGGTCCACCACCCCAGGAGCAACAGGCAGGTGGAGGAATCAAATAAGATCATAGTGAACCCCCTGAAGAAGAAAGTAGAAAATTTGAAGGGGAGCTGGGTGGAGCAGCTCCCCTCAGTCCTATGGGCTCTGAGGACCACACCCAACACGGCCATAGGGGAGACCCCATTCAAGCTCTCCCACAGATGTGAGGCAATTCTCCCCATATAATTTGAAGTCCAGATGCCTTGGGTGGTTGCACCGGAGGAAGGTAGGGAGGAGTGGCAGGCCGAGAACAAGGAGGAATTGCAGCTCTCCCTGGATATGGTGGAGGAGCTGCGTGACCTCTCCGCCATCCAATAGGAAGAAGTGAAGAGGAGAATGACTAAGTACTTTGACAAGCACGTCATAGTCAAATAATTTATGGAGGGAGACTTGGTCTCGAAGGATGGTAAAAGTTTTACCACCTGAGGGGATAGATCTATTTAACTCTAGAGGGGGAGGGGTGAATAGAGTATTTTAAAAACTTAATTGGTTTTTATAGCGGAATTAAAAATAGTAATATATATCTTAAGAGAGTGCAGGAAAGAAAAACTAACTAACACAGCACACAACACACAACAATAAGATAACAGCAAGCAACCAGACGACACAAGAAATTTATAGTGGTTCTCCTAACCTTGGGTACATCCACTCTTCTACCACCCTAGTAGGAATCCACTACAAGTTTTTGATCATGTGCCCTGTCACCAACAGGTTTTTGCTCAGGTTCCCTGTCACCACAAGATCGATTTGAAGGGAGATCTCATAACCCTTTAAGCTTTTGATAAAGTGCCCAAAAACCAAGCTAAGTCTTTTGTTAAGGAGACTTAAGAACCATGTGGTTAACTTTTGAAGGGAATTAAAACTCTGTGTACAATGGGAAAAAAATTGATGTTGTCTTCTCTTTCTTAAAAACAACTGAGAATACTAGTGGATTTGATCTTGTCAAAGCTCCCCCTGAGAAGTTGAATGGTTCAGGAAGATGAGAGATTTGCACAGGGTGTAGGCCTTCAAATTGCTTGAGGATCTTCAGAAGCTTTCTGTACTGGTATTGAATAGTTGTCCCTTGAAAGCTCTGAAGCTGATGATGAAGAGCTCTGTGACATTCTCTGTAAGACTTGTATCAGCTATTGTGTCTCAGTAAAGTCTCTATGTCTATTCTCTTTCTGATTATGTGTTCTTCTCAAAAACAGTCCTTTTATATTCCTTCCAGAAAAAAAAGCATTTGAATTTGAATTCTATCCTTGAATTAATGCTGGAATCCTAGGACTTGAACGACTGGAAATAGTCTTAAATGCATTTCCTCAACTGTCTCAGTAAATAAGTCAAGTAATTACTCTGTGAAATCCATAATTAATGCTATCAAGCAACGACTATACTCATGAGAATATGAGCATTAATTATCAGAGAATTATTGTCTTAGAACAATCCAAACTAAAAATAACCTGAGAGAATGCCAAACTGGTAGAAATCGTCGAGCTCAGAATAGATTTCATCGACCTGAACTCCAATTTCGTCGAGCTGAGAAATCGTCTTCATCGAGCTGAGATCAGAGAAAGTTGATCTGGAAAAATAAACTGTCAAAGCTGGGCTTCAATTTCGTCGACCAGAGATAGAAGTTCGTCGAGCTGAGAACTTGAGAGAAGATGGAAGATCGTCGACCTGAGCTCTAAGTTTGTCGAGCTCAACTCAGAGTAGGGACTCTGAGTTCGTCGAACTGCGATCGATGATCGTCGAGCTGAGTTCGAAGAACTTTGAACTGATTCTCTGAACTCTTAATGACTGCCATTCTTCTAAGTCTGGATCTCTGAATTCTTCTGAGGGCTGGATCAAAGATTGACTAACCTAGTCAGACTGACCTACAACTTAGAACAAATAAGATGACCCTAGGCTATACATGAAGGGTCAACAACCTAATAGTGAACCAAGCCCAAATCCAAACTAAGGATCCAACAATCTCCCTCTATTTGGGTGAGGTCACTATGAACAATAGAAAAGAGAAAAATCACAAAGCATAAAAGATATCTGGCAGAATTTTAAAATTATTCAGCAGATATTAACACAATACCTTTTGAAGTAACAAATAATAAACAACAGTTCTAATCAAAATATATAAAGAGAATTGTTCAGCCTTTCTTGGAGTTCTTCTTCTACTCATCTGAGGCAGGTCTGGTGAAGATAATTTCCTTTTTGGCATATGCAGCCTGTTGTTTGGTCATCTTTATATCACTGACTCCAAGGATTGTCACAGATGCTGCTCCTGGAACAACAGCTTCTGGATGTAAAGACATATAAGCATCAACATTAAAGAGATTATGTACCTGGTACTTATCTAGCCCCTTCTTTTTGTAGGAGTTCATAGTGGTATACTGTTTGGTGTCCTGTCCTTCTTCCTTTGTTTTTTTGATATGGGAAAGAGCTATCAATTCTTGAAATCTGGCCATTCTGAAGTTGGGGTACATTTCTGGATCACAAACTGGAGAAATAAGCCTTTCAGGAGATACTTTATCAGGTTGATCATCTTCAGATATTTTGTGTTTCCTGTTGTGCTTCTTGTATTGCTGTTGATGCCTGCTGCTGCTGGAATGGTATTGTTGCTGCCTGCTATAGGAAGGCTTGGACTACTGAGAAGATGTAGATTTTTGAACTTGACCAATACTTCTAGAAGATCCTGTTGTAGGAGGAGGAGCAGGAGGACATCTCCTAAATTTAGGAGGTGGAGAGTACCTCCTGCTCTTCTTCCTAGCTTTTTGCTCATTCTTGGAGTACCCCATCCAGTTTGGGGGTATCTGGAGTGAGTGTAATATTATGCAGGATATAGTATAGAACATTAGCAGAAGGATTTGTCATAGGAACAGCCTTTGGAGGAGCAGTTTTAGCAGGAGCCTTTCTTTTCTTTGAACTTTTATTATCAGAGTCATCTGACTCATTATCAACATCATCATCTTGAGAAGAATTTTCAGGATTGTCATAAAGATCATCCAGATGCTTTAACAAATCATCTGAGATTCTTGGAATCTGTGGCTGTGCTAGGCTTATTGGCTCTGTAGAAATTTCTGTAGCAATCTGAATATTTCTTGCTTCTTCTTCCATGTCAACAAACAAAATGTCATCCAGATCTGGCATAGGAGATTTACACCAGCCAAAGGTTGGTGGAGAGAATGCCTTGTGCTCAGAAGTCGGTTCACTAACATCAAAACTTTCCTTTAGTTGTTCGACAACTTCAGGGCTTATTGGAGCAGAATAAACTACAATAGCTTTAGAATACTGAGTAACAAAACTGGGTAAAATATTTCTGTAAGAAGAATTGAAAGAATCTAGTAAAGAATCCAGATCAACTGTGGGATTTATAATGAAATCACCAGTAGTGATTATTTCTGCAACTGTATCAGCCATGTCAGTATCAGAATCAATTATATCTATTATTTTAGTTGGAGGGGATGCCTCTGCTGAATCATCAAACATTTTAGAATCTGCTGCTGCTACTACTACAGGAGGAACTAAAGCTTCTTCATAGAACATCTCCCCCTGGCTGGGTTCAGAGGGTCCTGAAGCCAGTCCTCCATAAGAAGGAATAGAAGAGAGAGCAGTAATTCTGGTAGAGAGAGAAATGATGGAAGCAGAGAGAGCAGCAATAGCATGTGCTATTAGTTGCTCAAGAGTGGGAGAGATGAAAGCAAGAAGATCATGGGCAATGTCAGAGAAATTGAGGTAAAGAAGTTCAGGAGCAGAGGTGGTGTAATGGGTGTGATGTCCACAGTTTGAACACACAGAGAAGACATGAAAGAAATCTGTGTGGGTGAATTCTAGAAATGTGGAAGGAGAGTTGGATGGAATTTTAGTGGTAGAAGTAGGAATTGTGATAGTGGGTGTGGAGGTGGGTTCCTGAACTGGAGAGTGATGTGGAGATGGAATATCCTCATGAATGATGTTGGGAGAATGTGGAGGTGATGTTTGAGGAAGAGGTGAAAGTGGTGGTGGTGGTGGTTGTTGTTGTTGAGCAGGTGAAGGAATGCTGGTGGATGGAGGAATTTCTTCTGGAGGTGGAGAGGCTATAACTGCCCTTGTGTTCTCAGAAGTCCTGGAGGAAGAGGAGGCCCTGGAAGGCTTTGGAATGGTTCTCTCCCATCTACCAAATAAGGCAGAGGTGATCCTCTTTGAGGCATTTATGAATATTAGCTGGGAAACCAATAAGTCTGGTGCCTTTTCCCGGAGGAAGATTCCTAGAATCCTCCCAAAGCACACATCTTTCTTAGTATTTTTCTTCTTTATCAACTCAAACAAAATCTTTCCCCAGTTTACTGATTTCTTATCTACCAGAGCACACATCACCAAAAACTGGTGCCTAGTTATATAATCATGGGTTGTATGTTTGCCCAGCAAAACCTTGCCAACAATATCTGCCAGAAACTTATATTGAACAGATAAATTCTTTTTCAAAAGTTTATTGGGGTTTCCTTCAGAGTGACCCATTATACTTAGCATATTCTCATACTCAGCATTATCTAATTCAATTTCTTCTTCTCCAGTAGCCAAATCAAAAATCTCTGTTAAAACTTCAGGAGTTGGAGTGACTTGATTGCCGCCAATGGTGCCAATCATAGTATTTGCGTCAGAAGCTGTTGAAGTAAAAACCCATTCTCTGATTTCATTTGCTGGTATCTTGATCCTTGTTGCCATGAATTTATTCAGATGCTGTTCTTCACACAACTTGAGAATGTCTATGAAGATTTGATCAGTGTGGGTGAAGGAATCAAAATCGATGTCGAAGCCAGTGTCAAACTTCGTGCTGGAGAAGGAGAACGCCATAATCACCATAGGTTTTCCTACAAAAACAAAAGAGAGAGCAAGAGCAAGAGAACAGAAAGCGCAGGATAGAGCACGACGAAAACCTAGTTATAAGGTTTTCAGAATATGAAGCGTCAGGCTCTATCCTGCGAAAAATAAACAATCTTCGTTCTCAGGTTGACGAAAAAATTTTATGAAGAAATAATATCGTCGATCTCAGCCAAAAGAGGGGAAAACTTTTCATCGTTCTCAGATCGACGAAAATTTTCTGAAGCAAAATCGTCGATCTCCGCTCGACGAAAATAACTTCACGCAGAGAGTTCGTCGATCTCAGGTCGACGAAAAATCTCAAGAACAATTCTCAGATCGTTGATCTCCGCTTGATTAAATTTGATCAATTCTTCGACCTTGGACCAAAATCAAATTAAACTTCTTCATTAATCATACCTAGCTGATTCAAAAAGAACAAATGTTTCTTCTCATCCAATGGCTTGGTGAAGATGTCTGCTCTTTGTAAATCAGTAGAGATAAAGACAAGATTAATTTTCTTTTTGTTCACACAATCTCTAAGGAAATGATGTCTTATATCTATATGCTTAGTCCTGCTATGATGCATTGGATTTTGTGCAATAGATATTGAACTTATATTATCACAAAATATAGTTGAATTATTTAAGTTGAAACCATAATCCAGTAATTGATTTTGTATCCACAAAATTTGTGAACAGCAGCTGCCTGCAGCTATGTATTCAGCTTCAGCAGTTGATGTGGACACAGAGGTTTGCTTCTTACAAAACTAGGACCCAAGTCCTACACCAAGAAACTGGCAAGTTCCTGATGTGTTCTTCTTATCCACTCTACATCCAGTATAGTCAGCATCAAAAAATCTAGTTAAATCAAATTCTAACTCCGATGGATATAGGAGTCCTAGATTTGGACAACCCATTATTTATCTCAAAATCCTTTTTATAAAATATAGTGAGATTATTTAGGGTTCACTTGGAACCTAGCATAAATACATGTGGCAAATATTTTGTCAGGCCTACTTGTTGTGAGATATAATAGAGACCCAACAATAGCCCTATAAGTTTTCTGATCAACAGACTTGTCATGTTCATCTGAATCAATCACAGCATTAGCAGCCATAGGTGTTTTCATTGCTAAGACATCACACATCCCAAACCTTTTAATATGCTCCTTAGCATACTTGGATTGGGAGATAAAGATACCATCAGATGATTGCTTAACTTGGAGACCAAGGAAGTATGAAAGTTCACCCATGCTACTCATCTCAAACTTTGAATGCATTAGATCAGAAAATCTTTTGCATAGTTTGAGATCAGTAAAGTCAAAAATAATATCATCTACATATATTTGAACTAACAAATTTTTTTTATGATGTCTAATAAAAAGAGTCCTATCTACTATTCCCCTAGAAAACTTATGCCCGAAAAGAAAGCTAGCTAAGGTCTCATACCAAGCTCTTGGAGCTTGCTTTAAACCATATAGAGCTTTATGCAATCTAAAGACATAAGAAGGATGAGTTGGAGAGATAAAACCTGGTGGTTGCTTCACATATACTTGCTCTTTTAATTCTCCATTTAGGAAAGCACTCTTTACATCCATCTAGTAGATTTTGAATCTTTTATATGCTACAAAGGCTAAGAAAATCCTTATAGCCTCAAGCCTTTCCACTGGAGCAAAGGTCTGATAATAGTCTATTCCTTCCTCCTGTGAATTGCCTTGAGATACTAGCCTTGCTTTGTTCCTTATAATATTTCCTTCAGGATCCAGTTTATTTCTGACGACCCATTTGGTTCTAATGACTGGATAGTCTTTGGATCTAGGAACCAAATCTCAAACTCTGCACCTCTCAAAATGATTGAGCTCCACTTGTATTACAATGATCCAGTGAGGATCTTGCTCTGCATCTTTGATGGAGTGGGGCTCAAGTTGAGAAATGAAACAAGCATGCATCACATCATTGTTGAGTTGATGTCTTGTTTGCACATCAACTGAAATGACTCCAATCACTTGAGATATATGGTGATCTCTAAGTGTGACAAGATCAATGGGAGGAGTTGGTTGAGCAACAGCTTGTGGAATTAATTCCTCTTGTGGAATTATATTAGCTGTTGGAGAAAGTTCAGGCACTTCCAAACTTTCTTCTTCACTTTCTTTTTCAACTTGTGGAGAAGGATGTGATGGAACCTCTTGTGTGAGGTTTAGATCATCCAATCTCTCATACAAGTGAGGTACCTGCAAAATGTTATTAGTGGAAACTTCTTTCTCCTTATAAAACATTTTAGCCTCATTAAATGTAACATGAACAAATTTCTCAATTTTTAAAGTGGATTTATTAAACACCATATAAGATTTGCTGACTTGGGAATATCCTAGAAAAATTCCCTCTGCAACTTTTGCTTCAAACTTTCTAGTGTATTTCTTGTCATTATTGTGAATATAACATAGGCATCCAAATACTTTAAAATAGGTGATTTTAGGTTTACTCCCTTTAAGCAACTCAAAAGGAGTCTTATTCTTAAGCTTGTGTATCAGACTTTTGTTCAGTATATAGTTTGTTGTGCTCATAGTCTCTACCCAAAAAGATAGGGGCATGTAATCATCTGTAAGTAATGTGCCTGCAGATTCAATTAGGGTTCTATTTTTCCTATCAGCAACCCCATTTTGTTGAGGAGTTCTTGGAGCTGAGAAGCAGTGCCTGATACCTTCCTTGTCACAGAACTCTTGCATAAGAAGAGACTCAAACTCAGTACCATGATCACTTCTGATCAATGTAACTAGAGTAGAGTACTCAATCTGTATGTTCTTTAGAAAATCTATAAGAACCTTGAAGTTATCTGACTTAGATCTCAGAAAGAATACATAAGTGAATCTTGAGAAGTCATCTACAATCACTAAAGTATAAGATTTCCCTCATAGGCTTTGTACAACAATAGTGCCAAAAAGGTCCATATGTAGCAGGTACAATATCCTAGGTGAGTCACTTTTATTTACAGATTTAAAGCTATTTTTAGTTTGCTTGCCTAACTGACAAGCACTGCAAAGGCATTCCTTCTTGTAGGGGCCAGAAGGCAATCCTCTAACAAGGTTGTCCCTAGATAACTTAGTAATATTTTTAACATTTACATGTCCCAATCTCTTATGCAATTTTTATTGTTAACCCGATTAAATAAACAAGGTTCTGAACTAGCTGATTGAAAATTTACTACATATATGTTGCATTGTCTAAGGCCAGTTAAAACAGGTTTGTTTTCTTTACAAGAAATAATACATGAAGATGAGTTAAATGATACCTGATAACCTTCATCATATAATTAACTTATGAATATTAGGTTATGATTTAAGCCACTCACATAAGCAACTTTCTTGAAAGTGACTGCTCCAACTTTAACATCTCCATAGCCTTTAGTTTGGCCACAGTTAGAGTCACCAAAGATCACCTTTGGACCTAGCTTGGACTTGTAGTTTGTTAGATTGTCCTTATAGCCAGTAATATGCTTTGAGTATCCACTGTCCATATACCATTGTTGATTAAAGACTGGACAGTCCTTCACCTGCATAGAAAGGAATTAGGCGTTCTTGACCCAGGTTACCTTGGGTCCTTGTTTCTTTTAATATGAGAAACTGGAAATAACAGAAAATTCTGGTTGTTTTTTATATTCTAAGGGATGATATCTTCTAAGTGGTATTTTCCATTGAGTAAAAGGATTAGTAGATTCTTTGAATTGATTGAAGTTTATAACCGAGTTATAGTTTTTATTAAACATGACTGGGTTTGATGAATTTTTACAAGTTCGTCGATCGGCGTTCGACGAATAGGGATGAGTTTGTCGAACTCTGCTCAGAGAATGAACATAGTCATTTTCTGTGTCCCAAGTTCGTCGATCGCTGCTCGAAGAACCATATACAGTTTGTCGATCGCAGTAAGACGAATTATTATAGTTATAATTGGCGTTCATAGATCGTCGATCTGGGTTCGACGAACTATACACATTTTGTCGATCTGAGTTCGACGAAATCTGTTGAACATAGTTTTATTCAGATTTTTATTCTTTTTCTTCTTATTTACAGATTTCTGAGAGACATTTGGTAGAGTAGTCTCTTCCATTTTCTCTTTGTCTTTTTCAGAGACAAATTTAATTGGTGTTGAAAGAATATTTTTCTTTAATATGAGGGGTAAGCTTGATGAAGCACCTAAGCCCAGCTTGTCATTTAATCTGTCATTGACTGTGCTTGTGATGTCCATCAGCTTAAGACTTCTCCCATTGAGAGATTCCTCAAGTTGCTTTCCCTCACATAATTCAATTTTTAGTGAAATAATTTGTTCATTAGATAAGTCTAAATCATTTTTCAGTTTGATTTTTTCAGCAAATAGGTTATCAAATTCAACCTGTCTATCTCTAAGAATTTTATTTCCTTCTCTGACTTGATTAAATCATTACACGAGAATTTAAATTCAATTTTAAAATCTTCTGAATTGAAATCAAATGAAGAGATTACCTGATCTTCATCAGATTCAGATTCCTCTTTGATTCTTCAGCTTGTTCCTCAGCATCAGATTTGCTGCTAGAGGCATTAATAGCCATAAGGCAAACTTCCCTTTCCTTTGCCTCCTCTTCATCTTCACTAGAGCTGTAAGATGAGGATTCTTCATTTGTGCCACTCCAGGTCTCAACAATGAAGCCTTTCTCCTTTCTCTTGTGTTTGCTAGAGGAGTGCTTGCCATAGTGCTTGCTTGATTCCCTTTTTATTCTCCTTTTCTTTTCTTCTGTCTTTCTTCTGTGCCTTTGGGCATTCAGGTAGAATGTGCCCAGGTTTTTTGCATCCAAAACAAACAATCTCCTTGGTAGGAGTCTTGTCATATCTTGGCGTGTCATCATTCTTGGATGACCTTCTTTTAAAGTCTTTATTGGCCATTTTATAGAATATTTTAGCCAATAAGCTCAGTAGTTCTTCATTAGCTAGAAGAGCTTCTGATTCTTCTATTGCTTTGAAAGCAATGTTGTGCTCCTTCCTTGAAGATGTGGAAGCCTTCTGTTCAGCAGCCTCCCTTGTCTTGATCAACTGCTCATAAGACTTGAGCTTGCCAAGGAGAGATTCTGTAGAAATCTCATTTAGACTTCTGGACTCCTTAATTGGTCATATCCTAGAATTCCAAGTGCTGGGGAAGCACATTAGGATTTTGTCATTTATCTTAGTTAATGAGATGTCCTTGTCCAGGGTTCTCAGTTCATTTATGATGACACTAAGTCTGTTATATATCTCAACAACAGTCTCTGATTCCTCCTTCTTGAAATTCTCATACTGTGATATGAGGAGGGATCTCCTGTCTCTTCTTTCATCTGATGAGCCAGCAACTATTTGGTTCAGTGAGCCCTAAATATCATTTGCAGAGGTGCACTTAGCCACCTTCTGAAAGATGTCATCTGACAATGTCTGTGCCAGAATATTCATTGCTTTATCATCAACCATCTTGGATTTCTTTTGTGCATTAGTCCACTCAGGTGGTGGAACCGCATGTGTACTGGTAGTTGTAGTAGCAGCAGTAGGTTGAGGGGGACCTGTCAAAATAGAGGTTAAAATGTCCTCATCAATAGAGTTCATGTAGAGTTTGATTCTTGCCTTATAAAGTGCAAATTTATTCAAGTTGCACACAAGAGGTCTGGTGCTAAAATATTCCTTATTCTGTGTCATATTGTAAACAAGAGGCTAGAGAGAAAAAGATCTATCAAAGGATCTTGGATCAGATGTAAGTATGAGAAACCAAAGCAACCTTAACCCTCTGATACCAATTGAAGGATGGTAAAAGATTTACCACCTGAGGGGATAGATCTATTTAACTCTAGAGGTGGGGTGAATAGAGTATTTTAAAAACTTAATTGGTTTTTATAGCGGAATTAAAAATAGTAATATATATATATATATATATATATATATATATATATATATATATATATATATATATATATATATATATATATATATATATATATATATATATATATATATATATAAGAGAGTGCAGGAAAGAAAAATTAACTAACACAGCACACAACAATAAGATAACAACAAGCAACCAGACGACACAAGAAATTTATAGTGGTTCCCCTAAACTTAGGTACATCCACTCTTATACCACCGTGGTAGGAATCCACTACAGGTTTTTGATCAGGTGCCCTGTCACCAGTAGGTTTTTGCTCAGGTGCCCTGTCACCACAAGATCTATTTGAAGGGAGATCTCACAACACTTTAGGCTTTTGATCAGGTGCCCAAAAACCAAGATAAGTCTTTTGTTAAGGAGACTTAAAAACTAGGTGGTTAACTTTTGAAGGGAGTTAAAACCCTGTGTACAGTGGGAAAAAGAAAATTGATGTTGTCTTCTCTTTCTCAAAAACAACTGAGAAGACTAGTGGATTTGATCTTGTCAAAGCTCCCCCTGAGAAGTTGAATGGTTCAGGAAGATGAGAGCTTTGCACAGGTTGTAGGCCTTCAAATTGCTTGAGGATCTTCAGAAGCTTTCTAGACTGATATTGAGTAGTTGTCCCTTGAAAGCTCTGAAGCTGATGATGAAGAGCTCTATGAGATTCTCTGTAAGACTTGTATCAGCTATTGTGTCTCAGTCAAATCTCTATGTCTATTCTCTTCCCGATTGTGTGTTCTTCTGAAAAACAGTCCTTTTATATTCCTTTCATAAAAAAATAGAATTTGAATTTGAATTCTATCCTTGAATTAATGCTAGAATCCTGTGACTTGAATGACCGAAAATAGTCTTAAATACATTTCCTCAACTGTCTCAGTAAATAAGTCAAGTAATTATTCTATGAAATCCATAATTAATGCTGTCAAGCAACGACTATATTCATGAGAATATTGGCATTAATTATCAGAGAATTCATGCCATAGAATAATCCAAACTAAAAACAACCTGATAGAAAATGCCAAACTGATAGACATCGTCTAGCTCAGAACATATTTCGTCGACCTGAACTCCAAGTTCGTCGAGCTGAGAAATCATCTTCGTTGAGCTGAGATCAGAGAAAGATGATCTGGAAAAATAAACTATCAAAGCTGGGCTTCAAGTTCGTCGACCAGAGATAGAAGTTTGTCGAGCTGAGAACTTGAGAGAAGAGGGAAGATCGTCAACCTGAGCTCTATGTTCATTGAGCTCAACTCAGAGTAGGGACTCTGAGTTCGTCGAACTGCGATCGAAGATCATCGAGCCGAGTTCGAAGAACTTCAAACTGATTCTCTAAACTCTTAATGACTGCCATTCTTCTAAGTCTGGATCTCTGAATCCTTCTGAGGGCTGGATCAAAGATTGACTAACCTAGTCAAACTGACCTACACCTTAGAACAAATAAGATGACCCTAGGTTATACATGAAGGGTCAACAATCTAATAGTGAACCTAGCCCAAATCCAAACTAGGGATCCAACAAGTCTTAAAGAAGGTAGATGCAGCAGGAAGATAAACAGCTGTGGGAAAGCTCAACTCCAATTGGGAGGGACCATACCTTGTGAAAGAAGCTTTGAAGTCAGGAGAGTATTGCCTCCGAAATGTGGAGGGCGAGACCCTAAGTCTCACTTGGAACGGTGATGACCTGAAATATTTTTACCCTTAAGACATGTAAGTTGTGCTTTGTTTTTAATAAAACTTCTCGATGCGCCGATTCTCATGCAGTGATGTGTAAATAGGTGGTGTTCATTTAATAGACCCCGAGCAGATCCCGCTATCAGACTCTCACCTAGCTGGCAGGGATGGATGTCACTCAATGGTGTCAACCTGGACCCCGAGTAGATCCCGCTGTCAGGCTCTCACCTAGCTGGCAGGCCTGGATATCACTCAAAGGTGTCAACCCCGACCCCGAAAAATGGGACTGGGAGGCCGACCCACATCGTGGTAGATTTTCCCCGGCGATGTGAGCAACAGGAAAGGACCAAACCTACCTAGTAGCTATGTGGTGCGTCCGTGGGTAGTGTTACCTATCGCAGATATAGTTACAGGTCTTAGGCCATGCATAGGCCGTAAATACTACCAAATGCTCATGTTGTTGCCATCTAGAGAACGGTGGTGCGTCCCTGGGTTTTTTCTGGACACTGAGAATATGCCCTGAGTGCACGAGGTGTGTGGTTGTTCATGCTTACGCCTGTGGTGAAGTATGCTTAAATTACACTTTCATTATTATGTTTAGTTTTGCTAATAATTTGCAGGGAAGGAGCTCCGCCGCCCCGAGTAAGGGGGCAGAGTTGTTATAATTTGGTCAGCTTTAGCTGACCGTTGCTTTGTTTTGTCACCGCTTGGTGGATTGTTCTTGCAGGAACTGGTGAGCCAAGTGGCAAGTAGCGGGCTAAATCCTTGATGTTGTGCTGGCCCTTGAAGGCTAGAGCTAGTGTTTACTTGTATTTGTTTTCATGTATGGCCAGCCTGTGTGCCGAAGTATGTAAAACACTTTTACTGAAGATGAATGTTTTAAGGCCTTAAGGCCAGGACTATTTGTGTATTTGGTATTTCATTCCTGCCTTGGGTTATAGTGGACATTCATGTTCTGTGATGGGTTCTTATAACATATTTAAAAGCTTCTGCTAGAATGCTATGTGTTAGGTCTCGAAATTTTGTAATAGTATTTTGGTATTAAAATGTAACTCCGTTGACTGTCCGTGGAATATGATGTGGGGCCCCGGCCGGACCTTCTGTCATATCCCATGTGACGGATGGGGGTGTTATAGTATGAGGCTTGTCCATCGCCTGTAGCGCCTCTTGCGGAATCGGAAGAGATGAGAATGAACATCGGCTTCTTTGTTTCGCTATTTTATCGGACACCGCTTCTCATACGTGCGACACACGTGTCTGGTAACCAGAATTAGCCGGTTCAAGCCCATTTCAACCGGTTCAAGCCCATTTTAGCCCTTTTAACACACCATTTTATCTCAGAACACCAATTACATATCATTTTGTTAAAGCTAAATATTGTAATATTAACAAACCTTAGATTTGGTGGCGTCACAATTCTCGCCTCCTTATTGAATTTTCGTTCGCGAAAATCTTCAATCTGAAGATACATCAAATAATTGAGGGAAGAGATTTCTCATGTCTTCTGCCTTTTCCCACGTTGCTTCATGAATACTATGCCCTTTCCACCAGACCTTGACAAATTTAACCTCTCAGTTTCGATGCTGTTTATTTTGCCAATCTACAATCTTGTATGGTTCAGTTGGGTTTGATAGATCTGGTTCTATTTGAATCTGCTCCGATGGAACTATTTTCCCTGGGTCTTCTATGTATTTTCTCAATGAAGAAACATGGAATACATCATGAAGGTTTTGAAGAGCATCAGATAATACTAGGCGATAAGCCACCGGTCTAATCCTTTCAGAGATAACGAAGGGCCCTACGTATCTTGGACCAAGCTTCCCAAGTCAACGAATTCGTGAAGTTCCCTTGAAGGGCTTTATCTTAATACATACCATATCGCCTATATTAAACTCAACTTTTCGATATTTGGCATTGTAATATTTTTGTTGTCTGTCTTGAGCAACTTTCAATCTTTCTCGTACAAGTGTAAGTTTTTCATTCATTTTATCCACTTGGTTTTTTGGAAATAACGTTTGTTCGCCACCTTCTGCCCAGCTTAGCGGGGTACGACACATTCGTCCTTATAATGCTTCAAATGGTGTCATTTGAATACTTGACTGGTAGCTATTATTGTAAGAAAATTCTACCACTGATAAGTATTTTTCCCACGAGTCCTTTAAATCGAGTACGACCATTCTCAATAGATCTTCCAGCATTTGGATAGTTCGCTCAGACTGACCATCTATTTGTAGATGGAAGGCGGTACTATATAACAGCTTTGTTCCCAACATTTTCTGTACTAACTTCCAAGTATCTGATGTAAAGCGTCCATCCCTATCAGACACAATAGATCGGGGAATCCCATGATATTTCACAATAACATCGATGTACTGATCGACTAACTTCTGCACTGGACTATCATTTTTCATAGGAATTAAATGTGCAACTTTCGTTAATCGATCAATAATTACCCATATACCGTTGTTACCAGCTTTACTCCTTGGCAGTCCCATAACAAAATCCATGGTTATGTCATCCCATTTCCACTCAGGGATTGGCAGTGACTGTAAGTATCCACCAAGCTTTTGATGTTCTGCCTTCACAAGTTGGCACGTGTGACATTTGACATTATATTAGATTATGTCAGTCTTCATTCCTGGCCACCAGAAGTCCTGTTTAAGATCTTAGTACATTTTTGTTCTCCCGCGGTGAATTGAATAAGTTGTATTGTGTACTTCATAAAGTATTTCTGCTCGGAGTGTAATCACATCAGGAATGCACAACCTTTTATTTAGAAATAATAATCCATCATTTTCTGTAAAAGCAATTGATTTCCCACTTTTTACCTTATCCAGAATCTTCACAAATATAGGATCCTGGTTCATCGCTTTCCTTACACGGTCTTTAATGGAATGCTCTATGATTAGTTGAAAGAGTAAACCCTGAGTCTGAGAGGTTGTTATACATGTAAGCAATTCAAAGTTTTGTATCTCTCACAATAACTCCTTCCGCTTGGTTAGTGGGACAATCATAAGCGCTAAGTGCTTTCTACTGAGTGCATCAATAACTACATTCGCTTTACCGGGATGGTATTTGATATCCACGTCATAATCTTTGGTAAGTTCTAATTATCATCTCTGGCGCATATTTATTTCCTTTTGAGATAAAATATTCTTTAAACTTTTGTGATATGTAATGATCTCACACTGAGCACCATATAAGTAATGTCGTCAGATTTTTAGGGCAAATACAAAAGCTGCCAACTCTAAATCATGCGTTGGGTAATTATGTTCAGAATCCTTCAATTGTCTCGAAGCATAAGCTATGACTTTACCATTTTGCATTAAAACACAACCAAGGCCTTTCAGGGATGCATTACTGTAAATTTGAAAGTCTTCAATACCGCATGGAATGACTAATACTGGTGTAGTGGTTAATCTTGTTTTTAACTCATCAAAGGCCTCCTGGTACTCATCAATCCATAGAAATAGAACACCCTTTCAAGTTAGCTTAGTAAGCGGTAGTGTAATCGCTGAAAAACCATGTACAAATTTTCTATAATAGCTTGTTAATCCGAGAAAACTCCTAATTTCTGTGACAGTAGTCGGTCTTGGCCAATTCAAAATTACTTCTACTTTTGCTGGATCTACCGATAATCCATGTTCCGTAATGACATGACCCAAGAAGGAAACTTCATTCAAGCAGAAATCACATTTTGAAAACTTTGCATATAAGGCATGACTTTTCAATGTCTGCAACACAATCTTTAAGTGTTTTGCATGTTCACCTGTACTTGTCGAATATATCAGAATGTCATCGATAAATACAATAACAAACATGTCCAGATATTCCTTGAATACCCGATTCATTAAGTCCATGAACACAGCTGGCGCTTTTATTAATCCAAATGGCATGACCACGAACTCAAAGTGTCTGTATCTTGTGTTAAAGAAGGTCTTGTAAATATCGTCTTCCTTTATTTACATTTGTTGATATCCGATCTTAAGTCAATCTTGCAGAAGACTTTTGCATTAACCAATTGATTGAATAGATCATTAACGCGAGGTAGAGGATATTGGTTTCGAATTGTCAACTAATTCAGTTCTCGATAGTCGACAAATAATCGAAACGCCCCATCCTTCTTTTTAACAAAAAGCACTGGAGATCCCCATGGTGAAGTGCTTGGTCGTATAAAATCTTTATCAAGTAGTTCTTGTAATTGGCTTTTCAGTTCTGCCAATTCTTTAGGAGCCATACGATATGATGTCTTTGTTACTAATTTAGCTCCTTCCACCAGATCGATAGTGAATTCCACATCCCTCGATGGGTGTAGCCCTGGTAATTCCTCAGGAAATACTTCGAGAAAATCACACACTACGGGAATTGCAGCCGGTTCACATGTCACTACCTTAGTTCCCTTAATCATTACCAATGTTGCTTCACAACCTTTCCTTAATTTCTTCATCGCATTTAATGAAGATACAATAATTTATGAAACTTCATTTCATCCTTTAAACTTACACTGTATTTGATCGTTCAGCATAAGCATAATTTCCTTCTTTTTACAATTGATGACGGCTTCATATCTTGATAACCAATCCATCTCTAGAATGATATCACATTCTGATAGGGGTAAAATCACAATATCCGCTTCTACTGGGTTGTTATCAACTGTTAGCCACACTATACATCTAAGCATTGTGATTATTTCAGTATTATTGGGCATTTTCACTCTCAATTCTTCAAGTGATATATAAGGTTCCAACCTTAATTGTTTAATTGCTCTTGTAGATATGAAAGATTGGCTAACTCCTGTATCGAATAATACCTTTAGAAGGTGATTATGTACATAGATCATACCTGTGATAACCATATCATCGGATTTAGCCCCTTGCTGGTTCATTTTGAAGACTCTAGGCTGCACTTGTCTGTCTTCTCTAATTTTCACCACAGATCCAGATGTTTCGATCCCTTTACCTTTATCAACTCTACCAATTGAGCTAGTCTCAAGGTAATGCAATGTTGGTGTCTGACTAGCACCACCTCTTTCAGGTACTGTCTTCGACAACGGGCAATCTTGTCGGCGATTACCAGGCTTCTGACTTTTAAAACAAACTCTGGTTCCCTTCAAACATTCGCCAAAATGATTCTTCTCGCATTTTGGACATAAGGGCTTCATCGTGTTACTGCTAGCTCCGCTTTCACTTCGAGTTTGGGTTGAAGGACCTCCTTTCTTCCGCTTCCAATTAGAACTTCCACTCTTTTGTGAGAAATTCATACTCTGTCACTTTGGAAGCCTCTCCTTCTGAAACTCCATTCGCCTTGGCAAACTCTCTACATCCATCTCAATTAACTTAGCAGTCTCCACCAGTTCATTGTAATTCTTGTTCCTTTACGAGATTAGATGCACACACACATCTTCTCGTAAACTTAATTGGAATCGAAAACAACTATCGCTTTCCATGGCGACCATGTCTTCTGCATAATAAGCTAGTTGTGTGAATTCAGCTTCATATGGAAGGATTGTACGATTTCCTTGCATCAATCGAAGGAATTTCTCATGCAGCATTTGTTTTTATGACGGAGGGACAAACTAGTTAACAAACTCCTTCAAAAATTCGGCCCATAGGATCTCCGAGTTTTTACGCCCAACAAATTTTCCTTGCCACATGTTGTCCCACCACTGATCAGCCTCCCCTTCCAGCAGGAAGACGACTAAATTAATTTTTTGATCGTCGGGGTACTTCATAGCATTGAAGATTAGTTCGATACTCTTTATCCAGCTTTCAGTTCCATTGGAGATAACCCTCCTCGAAATAGTGGCGGTCTCATATCGAGAAATTGCTTCACATAGGGATCACTTGACGTTGGTGGTTGTGATGCGACAACAACACTATTGCTCATTTGAATAGCCTCCGCTAATGCATGTATAATTTCTGATAAAGGCGGATTTGATTTCTCTCTATATCTGTCTTCAGCTCTATGACTTTATTCTCTTTCAAGTTCATCTCTTTCCCGTCTACTTAAATAGGTGCAGAAAGGTTCCTGAAACAGGAAGATTTACATTGTCATGTATTTGTTTTACTTCCTATGTACTCGTATCTTGTTGATAGTTCAAATATAACCTCCTCTGATACATTTAATTGTAACGGCCTTATATTCTAGGCACCATCATAATTTTCATATCATTTATCATTTTTTTCATTTCACAGAGCCAGGGAATTTAACATTCAGCATTTATAAGTACATAAAGAAAAGTACAAAAAAGTAAAACAGTTTATTTATATCACAAGATCATCTAGTACATTTGATCACCAAAAGATAACCCCACATATGTATACAAAAGTGGGTATCTTATATCTGTGCTACAAAGAATAGTATATCATATCACTGTAACAAAGTATGAGTAGAGCAACAGATCAAAACTGTAGTCACTACAACAAATTGCACTTATATTAAGGACCTAAATCGTTACAATAAGTATCAAAAATCGTTACAAAACTCTATGGCAACGAAAAATTTTTTATATAACGGTCGTCCTCTAAAGCTCGACGCTAAAACTTCTTGTAACGAATGTATGCGTGTCGTTACAAATAAATTAATGATAACAAACGATACTTCCTCACCCAAAAAAGATTCTTCCTCACGATAAATTAGTTACAATAGTACAAAATTTGTACGCCCGCCCGCGGGCCCGCCCGCCCGCCCGCCCAGCTGATTTCAAACATTCATTGTGGAATGAGCAATATAAACCCGAAATTCAAGTTTTAACTGGCGGTGTGGGACTAAAAAGAGGCGGGTACAATTGATATATATTGTGAGAAAAATTTATCATTTGTAACGTACCATTAGTGTTGTTACAAATACTTACATTTATAGTAACAAATTAATTATTATTGTAACAAAATATAAAATATTCGTTACAAAAAATTAATTTTTGGTAACAAGAGAAAAAATTCGTTACTAAATATAGCTATTAGTAACAAACTGTGTTTTAGTTATATTTCAGTCCTTACGATAGGTGCAGTTTGTTGTAGCGAGTATTATAGGCATATCAGACTATATATCAGGGGTACTATGGACTACTGGAAGCAAAACTGGGACTCATCATGCGGGTAATCTGGGTGATGACAGGTGGCTTTGTGGGCGTCCAAAACTCCAAAAACCACGGTGACAACCTCAACCCAAATTTTATACATCTTCTCACATCGAGTAGGGGTCGGCTAGACGAGCCTAGAGTAGCTTCCTCCTTGACCTGTTTAGTTACATTTTCTATTAGTCAAAGACTAAATGAATTCTCATTGTTCCCTACATAACTATGATGTATTATTCTTATTTTTACAGATTTAATCTTTCATCTTCTCTTGATTACGTTATCTCTCGTTATCTTGCATTCATATCATTCCTTCTTACATCTTCTTTTCTTTGGTTACCTTCTTCTTTTCATCATATACATGTATATCTTTATATGTGGGTTGTATTTCCTTTTTCATTATCTCTTATACTTTTTCTGTCATTATCGGGCAGTGTTAAGGGAATATTAACCTTTTCTTATTGTTGAAACCGAAAACTCGGTCTCTTGTGGAGTTCACCTTTGGGGAAGGGGTGATCGCACACCTGCATCTCTCTTGCAAGCCAAATAACAAAAAGAAAAGGGAACTAACCCAAGGGCTCGACATAGAGGTTCCACCACACACCCGGAAGATCTTAGAGTGCTTCCCCTCCTTAGCCAAAGGCCGAGCTAAGCCTACCTCAGAAAGCGCAAGATATGAACACTAGTAAACATGCCTTCTAAGGTGCCCCTTGGGTCCTATTTATAGTTTTCTGAAAATGACCTATAAATAGACAACCTCCACTGTTTTGAACAACTATATGCAGCCCAACTGGGTCTTCCAACAGCATAACTCTGCTGTTCTAACATGCTATAGGCAGACCAGCAGGGAAAAATGGTAAAAAAAAACATCACATGTCGCTAGGCGAGTGGCCCCCTGGAGCCTCTGCTCGCTTGGGGGGCGAGTGCTCGATGGACCTGGCACTCGCAGCTTCTTCCTGGACTTCGATGAGTACGGGCCCGACTGACCATACTCGCCTACCTCTTGCCGGCCTTTTCTGGGCGAGTGTGAGCCCTTCGACTCTACTCGCCCATTATAATCCCACCTCGCCTGGGCGAGCCGGGGGCTGTGGAGCTCTGGCCCCTTGAGTGCTCGCCCGAGACTTAGACCGTTCAACCCGGCTGATCGGCTCTTGAGAAATTGAGCCCGATGAATGTTGAGCTCCGTTCGACGAATACCGAGCTCCATTCGACGAACGTCGAGCTCCGTTCGACAAATGCCGAGCTCCGTTCGATGAACTGAGTGGACTGGGCGGGCTTCTCTCAACGCCAAGGCAGAACGATGTTGAGTGTCTGGACTTCACTCAACGCTAAGGCAGAACGATGTTGAGTGTTTGGACTTCACTCAATGCTAAGGAAGCATGGTGTTGAGTGGATAGACTTCACTCAACGCTATGGCAGAACGACGTTGAGTGCTGGACTTCACTCAATGCTAAGGCAGAACGACGTTGAGTGTCTGGAATTCACTCAACGCTAAGGCAGAATAGCGTTGAGTGTCTCGCCTTCACTCAACGCTAAGGCAGAACGGCGTTGAGTGTCTGGACTTCACTCAACGCTAAGGCAGAACGACGTTGAGTGTCTGGCCTTCACTCAACGCTAAGGCAGAACGACGTTGAGTGTCTGGACTTCACTCAACGCTAAGGCAGAACGGCTTTAGGTGTTTTTCCTAGCGAGTTCTCGATGGAGCTCGATGGACGTGGCACTTGCCGCCTCTACCTACCTCCTAGCGAGTGCGGGCCCGGCTGGCCCTACTCGCCTGCCACTTGTCGAGCTCACCTGGGCGAGCTGGGGGCTGCTGAGATCTAGCCCCCTAGGTGCTCGCCCGAGACTTGAGAAATGGGGGATGTCGAGCTCTAGCCCCCTAGGTGCTCCTGGCGACCCCACTCGCCGGATACGGGGTTGTACACAATCCCCGCTCTTTTTGAGCTTGGAAAAGCTCGGAAAGAATCATCCAACCCCAAGTGTTTGGTGAGTGCGGCAGGGGCCAGAGAGAATCTTCGGGTGGGTCCACCTGCGGCTATATATACATACATGCGTACCTGGGTGACTTTTGTCATTCTCTCGCTCTAATCTTGCTGAGATGCCTATCCCCAATGAGATCCAAGAGAGGCTTGCCCGAGTTTGCAAGGCTTCCTCTGCTCGCGTCGTCAGCCTGACCGTAGTTCCTGTCAGCATCCCGCAAGGCAGTTCGGCTGAGCACAACCCCGCTAAGAGGGCGAAACCATTCCTCCAAGCGGCCGAGCCTATCTTTTGTGACCTGAAAGCTACCCTGGAGCATGGGACCGGTTCCTCCACTCTGCCCGCCTTTGAGAAGAGTAAAAACATTGTTGACCTTTGCGTCGACTCGGACAGCCCGCGGGATGACGGCGAGGCCTCCGCGCCGCGACTCAAGACCCCATTGGCGACTCGCGGCTTGAAACTCCAGAGAATCGCCCACGGGACCCGTCCCCCCCTTTGGGACCCTAGGGCTGGACTCGCAAAGGCCGAACTCGCCAGTTCGCGTCCCTTCCCCTCAGCGACCTGCCGGGACCGCGGGGGGGGGGGGGGGGGGGGGGTGATGTCATCCCCGTGCAGGGCTTCAACCTCCTCTCACCAAGAAGACATCGTTTGGGCCGCAGCAAGAATCTGAGGCTGCCCCATCCCCGCACTTTCTTGGGGGTGACGAGTTCGTTGGGTAAGCTGGTCTTTCATACTGATGCTTACCCGTAATTTTCTGGGGTACTTGCCTTTCATACTGATGTGTGACTGTATCTAAAGCTCTTCCCAGCCAGTCTGAGGCTGAAGAGTCTTTAGGACCAACCCGCTACTCGCCCCTCCCTTCTCCAAGCTCGCTAAACTCCTATCTGGGTTCCGAAGTGGAGAACAACAAGCAGACGAGTAGCGGAATTGGGCTCTTCAAGAAGCTGGTGCGTGGGATGCGCTAGGTGCATGAGCACAACGAGGCGCTGCAGTGCGACTACGTGCGGCTCGCGACGAGGTGAGGGGCAACCCGACAGGCTAGGCGATGCCCCCTTCCCGACTTTTGGATGAGATTGATGAAGGCCTCCAGGTAGCCCAGAGGAGCTCGGGGCGGATTCGCGAGCTCCTCAACTCGCGGCGATCTGTGGGGAGGGAGACGCGAGGCCGGGGTAGATAGAAATAGCTCCATTGTCGAGCCTACCGGCACTCGCCTCCTAGCCCCCTCAGCCTGCACATTTGAACTTGTCCCTTTCTTCTTCTGTATTTGATTTCTCTGAACAGTATTCGCCCCTTAGCCTGTAATAATTTTGAATATTTTTTAGATTTTAATGTTTGGTATCCGAATAATATATCACCCTTTATATTTAGCTCGGCATGTGATGGGACAAGTCATAGAAGAAGGCGAGCTGGGGTTGGCGAGCTGGGACAGGCGAGCTGGACTGATCGGTCATCTCAGCCTCAGATTTCTTTTTCTATAACGAGGCCCCCTCACCAACCACGTACCACTGCCGTTACTGCCTTCATAATCTCTCTTCTCGCTTTCCCTTTCTTTTCATATTTGCACTTTTAGCTTTACACGAGCATGGGCAAGACCGATCCTGATGCCGATGGCCACTCCAAGTACGCCCAACACTTCACCAACTACTGCCTCTTCGAAGAGAAAATGACTGAAGCGGAGCTCGCGGAGTTCGTCACCGCCTACGTGCCTCCTAGATTTGAGGCGCGCCGGCCCAGGGAGCAGGAAGCCATCAACACTTTATACTCCGACGAGCTCGCCTTCCCCATCTCGTATTTTGAGGTGGGGTTGCGCCAACCACTGTGGCCAGAAATCCGCCAGATATTGAAATATTATGGCGCGGTGCCCGCGCAACTCAACTCGAATGTCATCGCCATGATGGTGACGTTCGCGTGCTTCCTCCGTCGGGAGCAAATAGAGTTCAACCTGACCGTCTTCCGGAAACTCTTCTCCTACAAGGCGACCCCGGATGATGTCACCTACTTTGGGGGCTCCCTCATCAAAGTTCGCGAGATCACGAACAAACATCATAATTGGATGACCAAGATCTCCTTCATCAAGGGCGATCTCGGCAACATCCCCTACTCGCCCCAACAGAAAGGCGAGGACATGTATTGTCCCCCACCCCCCCCCCCCCCCCCCCACCGTGTCCGGCAACGACGCCGAGCTCCATAAATTCTTCCTCCACAAAGACTTCGAGGTCGCCTTCCTATGAAGGGGCCTCGACTCGTTCCTCCCCGTTCTTCCCGGCGAAGGTACTTTGTCTTTTGCTTCTTGCTTAGCTCGTTGAATTTCATAGAATTTTTTCTGACAAAGTTTTTTCATGCAGGGGAGCGACTGATTCACACGTACCCGCCATTCGCGGACTCTAGACTATTCCCCGAGCCTCTCGCACGTGAGAAGACAGCGGCGACAGCCTGCCGAGATGAGTTGGCTTTATTCAAGACCTCATCCAGCAAGAAGAGACCTGATCCGTAGGGATCGAGCTCGCCCTATCACCAACAGCCGCCAAAGAAAATGAAGAAAGTCGTGGTGGTTCCCTGGGTGAGACATCAACAACAACAAAATCCTAAATACATGAACTCGCCTGAGACCACCCCGGATGGGTCGCCGGAGAGCCCGCTGAAGGATATCTCGGGCAAGGGGCAGGGGGCTGGCGAGTCCTCTGCTCCCCGCACTGCGAAACAGGCGGTCAGCGAGCCAGGCGTGCCGAAGGGCCACCCCCTCTTTAGCTTCGGGGGAAGGTTGAAAGACTCGCCTAGCGAACCCATGGTCTAGTGGGACGAGCTGGCCCACCCAGTCTCCATCTCCACCCTTCACCCATCCTAGACTGACCGCCAGCTCCCTACCGGCCATGCCTACGCACTCGGCTTCGGACTTTATGGCTGCTAGGACTCCAAGGCATATAAGGGTATGGCCCTGCAGTAGCTCAGCCACGAAGGCATGCAAGCTCATATGCGGGTCATGGAGCTGCATCACATGATGATCCGCCGCACCTTCAACCTCAGCAACCACCTGCAGAAAGTCGAGCAGGCACGCGACGTCGCCAAGGATAAGGCTGTCGACCTGGCGAGGCAGCTCGGCATCGCCGAGAACTTACTCGCCTAAGCCGCCGGCAAGCTGGTAAGCACTGGGTTGCTTCTTTCCCTTTTTACTTAGGATTTTTCTACCTTCTCCATTATAAGTTTGTTTATCCTTTTTTCTTTTTCAGGACGCCAAGGACGCTGATGAGTTGCGGGCTCGCGCAGCGAGCTGAAAGAAGAGAACAACCAGCTGCATGCCCGCTCTGCCGAGCTGGAGGCTCGCCTTGCCAGGCTAGTAGAGGAGAATGGGACGCTGAAGGAGAGGAATAAGGGTCTGCATGGCGAGATAATCCACCAAGCAGAAATCTTCTTCCCCCCAGGCAACAACGAGCCCCCTTCCCATACAAGAGTCTGAGGGTCTTTGGCGAAGCCGAGGTCGCTGAAAGGCTGCGGGACAACTCGATCGCATCCGCCGAATACACCCTTCTGATGATGAAAGACACGGGGGTGCCGGTGGAGGGCTACGAGGACATCATGGCCCGGGACCTCATACCGATCCTGTTCCCGCCAACGCCGCCTAGCGAGAAGGAGGATAGCTTTGATCTGCTCTTCGGGAAGGACTTCAAAGACGACCTATCCGAGGAGTGGGCGAAGAGCGCCAGTCCGGGGGGAGGCGAGAGCTGACTCGCACCCCCTTTTTCTTTTTTCCTATGTAATTATTTCTCCCTTCTTTTTGTAACCTCGCCTAGGCGAGTTCCCCCTGATGTAATCCAAATTTTACTTAATTAAAAATAGATTTTTTATCTTCTTTTTCTTGCACTTTCTTTCTGTGATGCATTCGCCCGCGTTCTTCGCTTCTTGAGTGATCTAGCTATGATACGGCTCGCCATTGGAACGGACAATAGGACCATTCGCCGTGCCGAGCTCGCCACTTCCCAGTTCGTGCATGCCTCGCCATCGTCGAACAAAAACCAGAAAATTTCACAGACCTGAGGGTGGAGGACTGTGCAGTCGGAGCTCGCCTTCTTTGTCAGATGCCGAGGACTTGGCTCGCCACCCATCTGCCGAGTTGAGCCCGCGAGCCCCGACTCACTTGTGAGGACTTTTCTCCCCCTATTCTTAGGAAAGGCCAGACTTTTTAAGTAACATCTGTAGAGGGTAGGACTTCCTCGAGTGACATCCAGCCCTGCCAGCAAGGTGAGAGCCTGGCAGCGGGATCTGCCCAGGGTCCGGGTAGACACCATCGAGTGTCATCTAGCCCTGCCAGCTAGGTGATAGCCTGGCAGTGGGATCTGCTCGGGGTCGAGGTAGACACCATTGAGTGACATCCAGCCCTGCCAGCTAGGTGAGAGCCTGGCAGCGGGATCTGCTTGGGGTTGGGGTAAACACCATCGAGTGACATCCAACCCTGCCAGCTAGGTGAGAGCCTGACAGCATGATTTACTCGGGGTCCAGGTTGACACCATCGAGTGACATCTAGCCCTGTCATTTAGGTGAGAGCCTCTTAGCGGGATCTGCTCGGGGTCGGGGTATACACCATCGAGTGACATCCAGCCCTGCTAGCTAGGTGAGAGCCTGACAGCGGGATCTGCTCGGGGTCCAGGTTGACACCATCGAGTGACATCCAGCCCTGCCAGCTAGGTGAGAGCCTGGCAGCGGAATCTGCTCCGGGTCGGGGTTGACACCATCGAGTGACATCCATCCCTGCCAGCTAGGTGAGAGCCTGGCAGCGGGATCTGCTTGAGGTATAGGTTGACACCATCGAGTGACATCCAGCACTGCCAGCTAGGTGAGAGCCTGATGTCGGGATCTACTCGGGGTCCAGGTTAACACCATCGAGTGACATCTAGCCCTGCCAACAGATCCCGCTATCAAACTCTCACCTAGCCCGGCAGCGGGATCTGCTCGGGGTCGGGGTTGACACCATCGAGTGGCTCCCAGGCCACCAAGCTGCGCTCTCAAAGCACTCAGATCCCACTAGCATTTCTACCCAAGACAACGACGTACAACACCTCCTTCCGTACAGAGCCTCAAAGGGTGCCATCTGAATGCTGGCTTGGTAGCTGCTATTATACGCAAACTCAAGCATAAAAAGATGGTCCTTCCACCTTTTCTCAAAATCCAAAACACACATACAAAGCATATCTTCCAACGTCCAGTTCATCCTTTTAGTCTGACCATCTGTATGTGGGTGAAAGGTCGTGTTGAAGTTCAACTTGGTACCCAACAACTGATGAATGAGCCTCCAATCGTTAGATGTGAACCGACCATCTTGGTCACTAACGATGCTCCTGGGTATGCCATGCAAACAGACTATGTTGTCCACATAAGGTTTCGTCAGTTTCTCCACTGAATCATCCTTCCTATTGGGTATGAAGTGTGACACTTTCGTTAGACGATCAATAATCAACCAAATGACATCGTTCCCCTTGTGCGATCTCGACAAACTGTGCACGAAATCCATGGAGATGTCATCAAATTTCCACTCCGGTATAGTTAAGGACTTCAGGAAACCGCCAGGCCTCTGGCACTCGGCCTTTACCTAGGCACAGGTCTGACACTTTGCCATATACAATGCTATATCCTTCTTCATACCCGGCCATCAGAACAATTTCTTCATGTCTTTGAACATCTTGGTTCTCCCGGGGTGAATCGAGTTCTTGGTAAAGTGCGCCTCATACATCAATTCTTCTCAAAATTTACCCACTTTTGGGACGCACAGATGACAATCCTTCCATAATAATCCGTCAGCGACAGTAAATTGGGTATTTGACCCATTTGAAGCCTCAGCCATGAACCGCTTCATGCTGTCATCTAGCTCCAAAGCCTGTCGAATCCGATTAGCCAGGTCATATTGAATCTCCGTCCAACTCAAACACGTATTTGTACTGGATCCCTTGTCAACACAAGAGATCTCCAAGTTCTCCAGATCTTGAATGAGCTGCTCGTCGTGCATCTGTATCCAGTTGGACCATGCAGCAGCCCTACGGATCGAAGCATCTGCCACAACATTCCCCTTCCCAGGGATATAATGAATCTTGTAGGTGTAATCCCCATGGAACTTCATTCACATACGTTGTCGCATGTTCAAATCCTTCTGATCTAACAGATACTTCAGCCTCTTGTGATCTGAATATATATCGACCTTAACCCCATACAGATAATGCCTCCAAAGCTTAAGAGCGAATACCACGGCCGCCAACTCCAAATCATGGACCGGGTAGTTCCTCTCATGCACCTTCAACTGACGTGATCCATAGGCTATCACCTTCCCGTGCTGAATTAGGACACAACCTAATCCACTCCTAGATGCGTCACTGTAAATCTCAAAGCCCTCCTAACCATAAGGCGAGCATAAGGCTGGCGTCGTGGTCAGACGACACTTTAGTTCTTCAAAAGTTTGTGCGCACTCCGGCGACCAAACAAACTTCTGATCCTTCCTTGTCAAGGTAGAGAGGGGCAGTGATATCAGCAAGAAGTTCTCCATGAAGCGCCTGTAATATCCGGCAAGCCCCAGAAAACTCCGGACTTCTGACACAGTAGACATCACAGGCCACTCCTATATCGCAGCTACCTTCACCGGATCTACCGCAATTCCCTCACCACTAACCACATGACCAAGGAACGGTACCGAATACAGCCAAAACTCACATTTGGAGAACTTGACATACAATTGGTTCCTCCTCAGTGTCTCCAAAACCATACGAAGATGATTGAAATTATCCTCCTCGCATTGTGAGTACACCAGTATATCATCGATGAAGACTATCGCGAACTGGTCCAAGTACTATCTGATCGCCCTGTTCATCAAATCCATAAACATGGATGGCACATTCATCAGGTCAAACGGCATGATGGTGAATTCATAATGTCCATAACGTGTGCTGAAAGCTGTCTTGGGAATTTCACTTTCCCATATTCTCAGCCGATAGTACCGTGATTTAAAATCTAGCTTTGAGTACACCGTCGACCCAACCAGCTGACCAAACAGACCATCAATCCTCGAAATCGGATATCTATTCTTCTATGCCAGCTTATTCAACTCTTGGTAATAAATACACAGTCGTAAGCTTCTGTCCTTCTTCTTAACAAAAAGGACTGGCGCGCTCCAAGGCGATGAATTTGGACGCACGTACCCTTGATCTAACAGCTCTTGCAGATGTACCTTCAATTCTTCCATCTTTTTAAGCTTTAACCGGTATGGAGAGCGTAACACATGCTTGGAACCTGGCACTAGCTCAATGGTGAAGTCGATCTCTCGCTGAGGTGGAGCTCCAGGGAGATCTTCAGGGAATACGTCAGGAAACTCCGATACAACTGGGATGCTGTCCAAACCAGGCTTGGGATTCGAAGCCTCCACTTATGTGAAAAATAGCTCAGCACCACTACGAATTGCCTTAACCACCTGGAGAGCAGACATCAAACTCTTGCTCGACCCCTTCATGCCTGAGAACGTCGTCTCACGATATGTATCGAGTTCCAGTCTGAACACCTTATGGTTAAAATCAATGTACGCATGCTGCTCCAAGAGCCAGTCCATACCAAAGATCACATCGAATTCCACTATCGGAAGTAGCGACGCTTGCAAGTCAAACTCTTGACTCCCAATCTGTATCTTCACGCAACAAACTCTATCTGTGCGCATAGAACACTCGTCAGGCAGCATCACATCCAATTTGTCTCTTGCCATTAAAGAAGGTACTCCGAGGCGCGATACAAATTCTTCAGACAAAAAGTAATGTGAAGCACTCGTATCGAACAGTGCTCTCGCCGGACAATCAAAGATCAATACAAAGCCTAGCACAACCAGTCATAAGCCAACACACATAAGCAACAAGTATATAAAGCTAAAGTATTATTAATTAAACCATACCTGTCACCACGTCAGCCTGTTTTATGGCCTCTTGTTGGCCAAGGTTGTACTCTCTAAGCTGGGATGGAGCATAGTGGGATGCGGTTGACTCCACCGCTTTTCCCTTCTTCACATAAGTTGCTCCAGGCTTCTTCTCGGACTTCGGACGTCCACTCCAATAATTTCGGGCAAAATGTCCCGACTTTCTACAGTTATAACAAGCGCCCTGGTCTCGGTCTGTAGTTGCCCCAGACACACCCGAAGAAGGGGCTGACCTGAAGAAGTGGCTGGACCCAAAGTCCTAGTCTTCTTATTCCACTTACGGAATCCAGACTTTGAGTAGCTCGGCACTTTGAACTCTGTCTTCTTTGCACTCGAGTCCTTCTTCCCTTTGACTCTCTTCAGATCTTTTTCCAATGATCGGGTCGTATTGACCAGAGTTAGGAATCCCCGTGTAATCGGCCTAGAGAGCAGTAGTCTTAGGTCATCACGTAGACCCTCGTAAAATCGGTTGGTCTTACGCTCCTCATCAGCGAAAGTAACGCTAGCATAACGACCCACCCTCATGAACTCGTGTAGATACTCATCAATGCTACTATCTCCCTGTGTCAGTCTCTAGAACTGATTCTCCATGTCGATACTCTGCGTTGAGGGGAGGTATCTAGCCAGGAATAATCTCGAGAACTTATCCATCGAAACATCGGTGAGTTATCTTCCAACAAAGAGATGCAGTTCCAACTCTTCCCACCACAAACGTGCCTCTCCATCCAAAAGGAAAGCGACAATGGTTGACTTCTGCCATTCATCCGTTTCAGTCGCTGTCATGACTCTCTTAACACGAGAGAGCCAATCCTCAGCCTGGGTTGGGGTTCCAGTCCTCGTAGATACTGGAGGATTGAAGCTCATCACATGTTTGAGCTGCCTTTTTGTCGCTCTTCTCGGCGCCACAGGTTCTACAACCACTCTTTCCACCACTCCAGGCTTTGCCGCATGAATCAGCACCTGCTCCACAACAGGGGGCAGGAGTTTGCGCTTGCCTCCCTGGCTGGGCATTTATCATCGCAAACACCGCCTCAGCAACAAGTCTTATCGTTTCTGCCGAAGGAGGGATTGTAGGTGCATCATTGGGTGCACTGCTTTCCGCAGAGTGCAGACGTTCTGACTGTCCAGCACCACTCCTGGTCACCTATTATTGCAGGACACACCAATAAGTGACCAAAAAAATTGCAAAAAACATTCATAGGAACACGCAGATTGCTCAAACATGTGTATTTTCCATTCCTAAGTGGACATTCATGGGTTCTTTTCATGTTATAACGATGACGCACATGACAGTGCTCACCACCCCTTAAAAAGAATTCATCCATGAATTCTCCTAAGAAAGACTGAAACTATAGTCGGATACCAAATTGTATCACCCACATCTATCACATGGGAAATAACAGAAGGTCCGGCCGGGGCCCCATATCATATTTCACGGACAGTCAACGAAGTTACATTTTAATACCAAAATACTATTACAAAATTTTGTGACCTAACATAGAGCATTCTAGTGGAAGCTTTTAAATATGTTATAAGAACCCATCACAGAATATGAATGTCCACTATAACCCAAGGCAAGAATGAAATACCAAATACATAAATAGTCTTGGCCTTAAGGCCTTGCAACATTCATCTTCAGTAAAAGTGTTTACATACTTCGGCATGCAGACCGACCATACATGAAAACAAATAAAAGTAAACACTAGCTCAGGCCTTCGAGGGCCAGCACAGCATCAAGGGCTTTAGCCAACTACATGTCACTTGGGTCACCAGTTCCTGCAAGAACAATCCACCGAGCGGTGACAAAACAAAGCAACGGTCAGCTAATGCTGACCAAATTATAACGACCCCGCCCCCTACTCGGGGCGGTGGAGATCCTTCCCTGCAAATTATTAGAAAAACCAAACATAATAACGAAAGTGAATTTTAAGCACACTTCACCACAGGCGTAGACACGAATGACCACACACCATGTGCACTCTGGGCACATTCTCGGTGTACGGAAAAAACCCAGTGATGCACCACCGTTCTCCAGACAGCAACAACATGAGCATTTGGTAGTCTTTACGGCCTGCGCATGGCCTCAGACCAGTAACTCTGTCTGCGACAGGTAACACTACCCACGGACGCACCACATAGCTACTGGGTAGGTTCGGCCCTTTCCCGTTACTCACATCGTCGGGAAAAATCTACCATGACGCGGGTCAGCCTCCCCAGTCCCATTTCTCCAATCTTTACATAACCCCGTTATGTTACACAAGTGGCTCCCAGGCCACTAAGCTGGGCTCTCAAAGCACTCAGCATCAAAACTCAGGCCCCAGGTGTCTCCATAACACAGGCCACAATCACTGGCCCTAGGTGTCTCCATGACACAGGCCACAATCACTAGCCCTATGTGTCTCCACGACACAGGCCACAATCACTGCTCCCAAGGAGCTACCGCCTGCGGTATCACTACCACCACGCGGTATCTGGCAGAAATGCGATTCTTCCCAATTTTTCGGGTGCTCCTTGGGGTTAGTCCCCAAGGTTCCCTGCTGCAATCTACCGTGTAGAAACCCAAAAAAACAAACATCACGGAGTCTTCTCCGACCAATACAAGCATAATGAAACATCACCAATCCAGACCAACCTGTTTAGATGGGCTTCACACATCATGCCTATATTCGTACTTCGATTCCGAACTATATATGCAAAAACTATGGGGATATACCATATCTACCGGAAGGAAAACCCCACACTCACCACACACTCGTGGGAGAGGGTTTCCTATGCAAAAGGAAGAGGACTTCACATGTTCAAGTTGAGAATCGTTACCCTTTGCGTTCTCTCTAGTGTCATGCCAAAGATCTAGACGGATAAAAACGATCGCAACGATCTTGCCTCCATAGATCCGGACTCGGCTCACGAATCGGAGCTTCGGAACTCCAATGGTGGTTAGAACTTCCTTCCGGTACGCAACACCTCCTCCAGGAAAACCAGGCCATAACTCCTCTCCAAAAGAAATGAAGTGAAAATGGCCAAACTAGGACTATATACCAGGCTACAGTCGCGCGGTAACTAGTTACCGTTGCACGGTACCTTAATTCAACGCCTTGTTTCGAGCGCAACCGCCCAAACCCTCCAATCACAGGCCGGTATGTGGCCACGTCATTTCGGAATCACTACCGCCGCGCGATAGGACGCTAATGCCGAGCGATAGAGAGCGTCAGTTACGACTGTTATCGCCGCGCGCTAACTTCTACCGCCGCGCGATAAAATCCCGAGAGCCATATCAATTTAATTGACCCAGCTATCGTCTGCGGTAACACTATCGTCGGGCGATAGCTTACCGAGGGGTATGCCAAATTAATTCCCCTACTACCGTCACGCGATAACCACCTTCTCATGAGCTCGATGTTTTCTCGAGAACTCAATGAACTCCTGGAGTTATCGCTCGGCGGTAACAGTTAACGCCGGGAGATAACCCCAAGATAAGCATCTTCAGAAATTTGGGGCATTACAAATCTCCCCCACTTAAAGAAATTTCGTCCCGAAATTTGACGTTACGGGAAAAAATATAAAAGTAAACAGTACATTTGATTACCTTAGGGAAATAGCTCACGGAACTTCTCCCTCATAGTTTGCTCGCACTCCCAAGACAGCTCTTTATGTCCACAGTTGTCCCAAAGGACCTTGATCATTCTAATAGACTTGTTCCATAGCTGCTTGACCTCAACGTCCTCGATACGAATGGGCTTGACCTTCGTTGTCAACCCACTATCGACCAACACTTGATTCGCAACAATCACTTGTGTAGGCTCTTGAATAGCCTTTCGCAGTACTGAGATGTGAAACACATCATGCAAACCGCTCAACTCCGCCGAGAGAGCCAAACGATAGGCGGCTTCACCAATCCTCTCCAAGATCTCAAAAGGCCCAACATACCTCGGACTAAGCTTCTTTAAGTGTCGAATCCTTGATATGCCCTTAAATGGTTTTATCTTGAGGTATACCCAATCACCCACCGCAAACTTCACGTTCCGATGCTTGGCATTATAGTACTTGGCGTGCCTATCTTGAGCGATCAATAGTCGAACTGTATCAACCGTATCGTTGAAGTAGCATCTTCAACATCCCTTCGCTTGTACAGCTTTGATTCTCTCATTTCTACCCAAGCCAACGACGTACGACACCTCCTTCCGTACAGAGCCTCAAAGGGTGCCATCTGAATGCTGGCTTGGTAGATGTTATTATACGCGAACTCAAGCATAAAAAGATGGTCCTCCCACCTTTTCCCAAAATCCAAAACACACATACGAAGCATATCTTCCAACGTCCAGTTCATCCTTTCAGTTTGACCATGTATGTGGGTGAAAGGTCGTGCTGAAGTTCAACTTGGTACCCAACAACTGATGAATGAGCCTCCAATTGTTAGATGTGAACCGACCATCTCGGTCACTAACGATGCTCTGGGGTACGCCGTGCAAACGGACTATGTTGTTCACATAAAGTTTTGTCAGTTTCTCCGCTGAATCATCCTTGCTATTGGGTATGAAGTGTGACACTTTCGCTAGACGATCAACGATCAACCAAATGATATCGTTCCCCTTGTGCGATCTCGACAAACCGTGCACAAAATCCATGGAGATATCATCAAATTTCCACTCCGGTATAGGCAAGGACTTCAGGAAACCGCCAGGCCTCTGGCACTCGGCCTTTACCTAGGCACAGGTCTGACACTTTGCCACATACAACGCTATGTCCTTCTTCATACCCGGCCATCAGAACAATTTCTTCATGTCTTTGAACATCTTGGTACTCCCGGGGTACATTGAGTTCTTGATAAAGTGCGCCTCTTACATCAATTCTTCTCGAAGTTTACCCACTTTTGGGACGCACAGACGACCATCCTTCCATAATAATCCGTCAGCGACAGTAAATTGGGTTTTTGACTCATCTGAAGCCTCAGCCATGAACCGCTTCATGATGTTATCTAGCTCCAAAGCCTGCTGAATCCGATTAGCTAGGTCATATTGAATCTCCGTCCAACTCAAACACGCATTTGTACTGGATCCCTTATCAACACAAGAGATCTCCAAGACCTCTAAATCTCGAATGAGCCACTCGTCGTGCATCTGTATCCAGTTGGCCCATGCAGGGGCCCTATGGTTCAAAGCATCTTCCACAACATTCCCCTTCCCAGGGATATAATGAATCTTGTAGGTGTAATCCCCATGGAACTTCATTCATATATGTTGTCGCATGTTCAGATCCTTCTGATCTAACAGATACTTCAGGATCTTATGATCTGAATATATATCGACCTTAACCCCATACAGATAATGCCTCCAAAGCTTAAGAGCGAATACCACGGCCGCCAACTCCAAATCATGGGCGGGGTAGTTCCTCTCATGCACCTTCAACTGACGTGATCCATATGCTATCACCTTCCCATGCTGAATTAGGACACAACCTAATCCACTCCCAGATGCGTCACTTTAAATCTCAAAGCCCTCTGAACCACAAGGCGAGCATAAAACTGGCATCGTGGTCAGACGACACTTTAGTTCTTCGAAAGCTTGTGCGCGCTCTGGTGACCAAACAAACTTCTGATCCTTCCTTTTCAAGGTAGTGAGGGGCAGTGCTATCCGCAAGAAGTTCTCCACGAAGCACCTGTAATAGCAGGTAAGCCCCGGAAAAATCCGGACTTCCGACACAGTAGACATCACAGGCCACTCCTGTATCACAACTACCTTCACCGGATCTACTACAATTCCCTCACCACTAACCACATGACCAAGGAACGCTACCGAGTACAGCCAAAACTCACTTTTGGAGAACTTGACATACAATTGGTTCCTCCTCAGTGTCTCCAAAACCATATGAAGATGCTTGAAATGATCCTCCTCGCACTGTGAGTACACCAGTATATCATCGATGAAGACAATCGTGAACTGGTCCAAGTACTCTCTGAACGCCTTGTTCATCAAATCCATAAACGCGGATGGTGCATTCATCAGGTCAAACGGCATGACGGTGAATTCATAATGCCCATAACGTGTACTGAAAGCTGTCTTGGGAATGTCACTTTCCCATATTCTCAGTCGATAGTACCCGGATTTAAAATCTAGCTTTGAGTACACCGTTGACCCAACCAACTGACCGAACAGGTCATCAATCCTCGGAATCAGATATCTATTCTTCTATGCCAGCTTATTCAACTCTCGGTAATGAATACACAGTCGTAAGCTTTTGTCCTTCTTCTTAACAAAAAGGACTGGCGCGCTCCAAGGCGACGAACTTGGACGCACGTACCCTTGATCTAACAGCTCTTGCAGATGTACCTTCAATTATGCCATCTCTTTAAGAGCTAACCAGTATGGAGAGCATGACACATGCTTGGCACCTGGCACTAGCTCAATGGTGAAGTCGATCTCTCGCTGAGGTGGAGCTCCAGGGAGATCTTCAGGGAATATGTCAGGAAACTCCGATACAACTGGGATGCTGTCCAGACCAGGATTGGGATTCGAAGCCTCCACTAATGTGAAAAATAGCTCAGCACCACTACGAATTGCCTTAACCACCTGGAGGGCATACATCAAACTCTTGCTCGACCCCTTCATGCCTGAGAACTTCGTCTCACGATCTGTATCTAGTTCCAGTCTAACCACCTTATGGTTGCAATCAATGTACGCATGCTTCTCCGAGAGCCAGTCCATACCAAAGATCACATCGAATTCCACTATCGGAAGTAGCGACGCTTGCAAGTCAAACTCTTGACTCCCAATTTGTATCTTCACGCAACAAACTCTATCTGTGCGCATAGAACACCCGTCAGGCAGCATCACATCCAATTTGTCCCTTGCCATTAAAGAAGGTACTCCGAGGCGCGATACAAATTCTTTAGACAAAAAGGAATGTGAAGCACTCATATCGAACAGTGCTCTCGCCGGACAATCAAAGATCAATAAAAAGCCTAGCACAACCAGTCATAAGCCAACACACATAAGGCAACAAGTATATAACGCTAAATTGTTATTAATTAAACCATACCTGTCACCACGTCAGCCTGTTTTATGGCCTCCTGTTGGCCAAGGTTGTACTCTCTAGGCTGGGATGGAGCATAGTGGGATGTGGTTGACTCAACCGTCTTTCACTTCTTCACGTAAGTTGCTCCAGGCTTCATCTCAGACTTCGGACGACCGCTCCAACAATCTCGGGCAAAATGTCCCGACTTTCCACAGTTATAACAAGCGCCCTGGGCTCGGCCTGTAGTGTGCCTCAGACACACCCGAAGAAGGGGCTAGACCCGAAGAAGGGGCTGGACCCGAAGTCCTACTTTTCTTATTCCACTTACGAAACCCAGACTTTGAGGAGCTCGGCACTTTGAACTCCATCTTCTTCGCACTCGAGTCCTTCTTCCCTTGGACTCTCTTCAGATATTTTTCCAATGATCGGGCCGTATTGACCAGAGTTAGGAATCCCTGTGTCATCGGCCCAGAGAGCAGTACTCTTAGGTCATCACGCAGACCCGCATAAAATCGGTTGGTCTTACGCTCCTCGTCAGCGAAATTCACGCTAGCATAACGACCCAACCTCGTGAACTCATGTAGATACTCATCAACGCTACTATCCCCTTGTGTCAGTCTCTAGAACTGCTTCTCCATGTCGATCCTTTGCGTTGAGGGGGGGGTATCTAGCCAGGAATAATCTCGAGAACTCATCCATCGAAACATCGGTGAGTTATCTTCCAACCAAGAGATGCAATTCCAGCCCTTCCCACCACAAACGTGCCTCTCCATCCAAAAGGAAAACGGCTATGGTTGACTTCTGTCATTCCTCCGTTTCAGTCGCTGTCATGACTCTCTTAACACCAGAGAGCCAATCCTCGGCCTGGGTTAGGGTTCCAGTCCCCGTAGATACTGGAGGATTGAAGCTCATCATATGTTTGAGATGTCTTTCTGTCGCTCTTCTCGGGGCCACAGGTTCTACAACCACTCTTTCCACCACTCCAGGCTTTGCCGCACGAATCGGCACCTGCTCCACAATTGGGAGCAGGAGTTTGTGCTTGCCTCCCTGGATGGGCATTTATCATCGCAAACACCGCCTCAGCAACAAGTCTTATCATTTCTGCCGAAGGAAGGGTTGTAGGTGCATCATTGGGTGCACTGCTTTCCGCAGAGTGCAGACATTCCGACTGTCCAACACCACTCCTGGTCACCTATTATTGCAGGACACATCAATAAGTGACCAAAAACAATTGCAAAAAGCATTCATAGGAACACGCAGATTCCTCAAACATGTGTATTTTCCATTCCTAAGTGGACATTCATGGGTTCTTTTCATGTTATAATGATGACGCACATGACAGTGCTCACCACCCCTTAAAAAGAATTCGTCCATGAATTCTCCTAAGAAAGACTGAAACTATAGTTTGATACCAAATTATAACACCCACATCCGTCATATGGGATATAACAGAAGGTCCGGCCGGGGCCCCACGTCATATTCCACTTACTATCAACGAAGTTACATTTTAATACCAAAATACTATTACAAAATTTCGAGACCTAACATAGAGCATTCTAGCGGAAGTTTTTAAATATGTTATAAGAACTCATCACAGAATATGAATGTCCACTATAACCCAAGGCAATAATGAAATACCAAATACACAAATAGTCTTCGTCTTAAGGCCTTACAACATTCATCTTCAGTAAAAGTGTTTTACATACTTCAGCACGCAAGCTGGCCATACAAGAAAACAAATAAAAGTAAACATTAGCTAAGGCCTTCGAGGGCCAGCACAGCATCAAGGTCTTTAGTCCGCTACATGTCACTTGGGTCACCAGTTCCTGCAAGAACAATCCACCGAGCAGTGACAAAACAAAGCAACAGTCAGGTAAAGCTGACCAAATTATAACGACCCCGCCCCCTTACTCGGGGCGGTGGAGCTCCTTCCCTGCAAATTATTAGAAAAACCAAACATAATAATGAAAGTGAATTTTAAGCACACTTCACCATAGGCGTAGACACGAATGACCACACACCATGTGCACTCAGGGCACATTCTCAGTGTCCGGACAAAACCCAGTGACGCACCACCATTCTCCAGACAGCAACAACATGAGCATTTTGTAGTCTTTACGGGCTGCGCATGGCCTAAGACCTGTAACTATGTCTGCGACAGGTAACACTACCCACGGACGCACCACATAGCTACTGGGTAGGTTCGGCCCTTTCCCGTTGCTCACATCGTCGGGCAAAATCTACCATGACGCGGGTCGACCTCCCCAGTCCCATTTCTCCAATCTTTACATAACCCCGTTATGTTACACAAGTGGCTCCCATGCCACCAAGTTGGACTCTCAAAGCACTCATCATCAAAACTCAGGCCCCAAGTATCTCCATGACATAGGCCACAATCACTGGCCCTAGGTGTCTCCACGACATAGGCCACAATCACTAGCCCTATGTGTCTCCACGACACAGGCCACAATCACTGCTCCCAAGGAGCTACCGCCTGCGGTATCACTATCGCCACGCGGTATCTGGCAGAAATGTGATTCTGCCTAATTTTTCGGGTGGTTCTTGGGGTTAGTCCCCAAGGTTCCCTGCTGCAATCTACCGTGTAGAAACCCGAAAAAACAAACATCACGGAGTATTCTCCGGCCAATACAAGCATAATGAAACATCACCAATCCAGACCAACCTGTCTAGATGGGCTTCACAAATCATGCCTATATTCGTACTTCGATTCCGAACTATATATGCAAAAACTATGGGGATATACCATATCTACCGGAAGGAAAACCCCACACTCACTGCACACTCGTGGGAGAGCGTTTCATATGCAAAAGGAAGAGGACTTCACATGTTCAAGTTGAGAATCATTACCCTTTGTGTTCTTTTTGGTGTCATTCCAAAGATCTAGATGGATAAAAACGATCGCAATGATCTTGCCTCCACAGATCCAGACTCGGCTCACGAATCGGAGCTTTGGAACTCCAATGGTGGCTAGAACTACCTTCTGGTACGCAGCACCTCCTCCAGGAAAACCAGGCCAGAACTCCTCTCCAAAAGAAATGAAGTGAAAACGGCCAAACCAGGACTATATATCAAGCTACCTCCGCGCGGTAACTAGCTACCGCCGCACGGTACCATAATTCAACGCCTTGTTTCGAGTGCAACCACCCAAACCCGCCAATCACAGGCCGGCATACGGCCACATCGTTTCGTAATTGCTACTGTCGCGCGATAGGATGCTAACGCCGAGCGATAGAGAGCGTCGGTTACGACTGCTATCGCCGCGCGCTAACTTCTACTACCGCGCGGTAAAATCTCGAGAGCCATATCAATATAATTGACCCAGCTATCACCTGCGGTAACACTATCGTCAGGCTATAGCTTCCTGATGGGTCTGCCAAATTAATTCTCCTGCTACCGCCACGCGGTAGCAACCTTCCGCCGCGCGGTAACCACCTTCTCGAGAGCTCGACGTTTTCTCGAGAACTCGATGTGCTTGACGAACTCTTGGAGTTATCGCCGCGCGGTAACAGTTACCGCCGAGCGGTAACCCCCAGATAAGCATCTTCGAAAATTTGGGGCGTTGCACATACGTCGATCTTCACCGAGAGCCCTATCCTCCTCCATTTCTTCTGATTTCTCCTCCATTTGAAAGGTAATCTCTTCCTCTCTAGTCCCCTTGTTTCTTTTTCAAAGATTTTTCAAGGATTGAAACTAGTATAAACTCTAGGTATTAGGGTTTTCCGAAAATTTTTGTTTGTTTTGATTGGAAAAGTTTCTGAAATGGATTTTAAACCTAAATCCATGATTTCCAAGGGATTTTGATGAAACCCTGGCTAAGGTATGACGATTTTGCTTTTAGGGTGGAACAAAGGAGAAACCTTAAGGGTCCTTAGCATGAATAACTGGATGACAACTGATTATTTTGCCACCCCTTTCACTAAAATAGTGAAATCTCACTAAGGTAACCTAGGGCAGCAAAACCGTAAATCTTTTAAAAGATCTTTGACCTAAGTAGGCCAATTAGAACCCCTCAAAGGGGCTTATGACATGATTGACCTAATTAAAGACATCAATTTGACCGTATTAACATAGTTAAGGATGGTATATTATAGGAAATGGCGTCACACGGAAGTGGAAGGCGCAATGACGGAAATAGTAATGTGATATGGAAAAGAAAAGCCACGGTGAGTTCTCAAGTTGTTATATTATTTTATTTCCATATTTCCAAGTTATATGATTATGAATATTCATTCATATGTCTTATGCCTTGTGTAATAAAGAAAGAGGAATGGAAAAGTAATCATATAATGACCTAAATGAATAAAGAAAGATGAATTGAAAGTAAACGTATAATGACATAAATGAATAAAGAAATGAAATGGGCTAAGTTAAGAGTAAACTCAATAGTGGAGGTAGGGTGAATGTCCTCCCAATGATACTGGAATGAAAGTTAACGTGTGAATATGAAAAGGCACGTTAAGAAATGTGTGTGAATATGAAAAGGAACGCAAACACGCTATATAAATGATAAGAATGGTTAATATTCCATTAACACTGCCCGATAACGACAGAAAAAGCATAAGAGATAAGAAAAAAGGAAATGCAACCCACATATAAAGATATACACGTATATGATGAAAAAAAGAAGGTAACCAAAGAAAGAAGATGTGAGAGGAATGATATGAATGCAGGATAACAAGAGATAACGTAATCAAGAGAAGATGAAAGATTAAATATGTAAAAATATGAATAAGACATCATAGTTATGTAGGGAACAATGAGAATTCATTTAGTCTTTGACTAATAGAAAATGTAACTAAACAGGTCAAGGAGGAAGCTACTCCAGGCTCGTCTAGCTGGACCCCTACTCGACGCGAGAAGATGTATAAAATCTGGGTTGAGGTTGTCACCGTGGTTTTTGGAATTCTAGACCCCCATAAAGCCACTTGTCGTGACCCAGATTGTCCGCATGATGAGTTCCAATTTTGCTTCCAGTAGTCCATAGTACCCTGGATATGTAGTCTGATATGGTTATAGTACTATAGTTTTGATCTGTTGCCCTACACATACTTTGTTACAGTTATATGATATAATGTTCTTTGTAGCATAGATATAAGATACCCACATTTATATACATATGTTGGGTTATCTTTTGTTGATCAGATGTACTAGATGATCTTGTGATATAGATAAACTGTTTTACTTTTCTGCACTTTTCTTTATGTACTCATAAATGTTGAATGTTAAATTCCCTGACGACTCTGTGAAATGAAAAAAAAAAGATAAATGATACGAAAATTGTGATGGTGCCTAGAATGTTGGGTCGTTACACTTGGCCCCCTCCTGACTCGTCGGGAACTTGGACTGCGCCAAAATGGCCAGCTCGACTCTTCCCGACACCACTCGCCAGATACGGGGTTGTACACAATCCTTGCTCTTTGCGAGATTGTCCCAAACTCGGAAAGAAACATCCAACCCCGGGAGATCGGCGAGTGGGTCAGCGGGCCCAAAGGATTCTTTTGGTGGGATCCAGCAGCAGCTTTATATATGTGTCTGTGTACCTGGGCGACGTTTGTCATCCCCCTTACTCTGACCCTATCGAGATGCCTCTTTCCAAAGAGCTCCAAGAGAGGCTGGACCGTGCTCGTGGGCTCAACGCCGCTCGTGCTGCTAGCCTGGTCGCTGGCACCCCCAGCGCTTTACCACGCGAGCCTCCCAATCCTCCGCCTGCCAAAAAGGCCAACTCAGCCCCAAAAACTGCCTAGTCGGTCTATCGCGACCTGGCCTCCACCCTAGAAGACAGACTCGCTTCTTACACTGAACCAGCTCCTGAGCGAAAGGGAAAGGGGATCATTGAGATTCCTGCCAACCCGGACGATCACTAGACCAACGTGAGGCCTACACGCCGCGAGTTGACTCCCCCCACGATGACGCGCAGCCTAAAACTCCGCCTACTCGCTAGCGAGACCTATCTCCACCCTTTGGGACCACGAGGTTGGACTCGCTGAGGCCGAAGTCGCCAGCCTGCGTACCTACACGGCAACCCACACCCGCTCCTGCACTTGCGGGAGGAGGTGCCAGAGACATCCCTGTTCCGAGCTTCATGTAAATCTCCCCAAGATCCCAACTTTTGGGTCGCGGCAAGAACCTTGCCTTGCCTCCTACCTACACATTCTGGGGGCAGCCGAGCTCATCCCATAAGCTCTACTTTCATTGGACCATCTCGCCTATTTCTTTTGAAGCACTCGCCCTTTTTACATTTATCTTGATTACTTGTGTTTGTAGATCTCCCCGGCCAATCCAAGGCTGAAGAATCTTCTGAGCCATCCCACCACTCGCCACCCCCTTCCCCCAACACGATAGAGAGATTCCTGGACATCTCGCTAGACTCCGTCGAGCTGAGGAAGCGAGTCATCGAGGTCTTCAAGAAGTAGGCGCGCGTGCTGCGCAGGATGCAGGAGAAGAATGATCTCGGCGAGCAGAGGCTGCAGGCGCTGGAGCGGGACTACCTGCTGCTCGCGGACGAGGTGAAGCGCGGCTCGGCGAGTGGGAGACGTCCCCCACCCCGCTCATGTACAGGAACAACGAGAACATGTGGTTCATCTACCATGATCTGGAGTTGGTCTGTGAGTTCAAAAACCCGCGCCGACCTCCGGGGATGGGGACGCGAGGCCGGGTAGGTGGAAATGGCTCCCTAGCTGAGCCTACCGGCACTCGCCCCCTAGCCCCCAGCTCGCGTGCGCTGAAATAACTCCCCCTTCTTGTTGTACTTTCTTTTTCTGAACTGCGAGAACCCCTGTCTGTAATAACTTGGAACAATTTTAAATTTTTGTTTATTGATTCCATAATACGTTGCGGTTTAGGTTCAACTCATCATAGGATAGTATAGGTCGCAGGGTCGACGAGTCGGGATTGGCGAGCCAGACTGACCGGTCTGCTCGGCCATTAATTTTGTTTTATATAAATAGGCACCCTCACCAACCCTCAGACTATCGCCTTTACTGCAGACTCCTACTCCCCTCTTCCTGCTCTTCTTGCCACCTCAACTCGCACCATAACCATTGAAAACATGGGCAAAACGCGACCCGATGCTGACGGGAGATCGAAATGTGCTCGACAATTCACCGAGTATAGCTTTTATGAGGGAAACACCAGCGAGCAGGAGCTCGCCGACTTCACTACCGACTATGTCCCAACGGGGTTCTCTGTGCGTCGACCCGCGGCAGGAGAGGCCATCAACTCATTCTACGAGGATGAGCTCGCCTTCCCCATCTCGCACTTCGAGGTGGGGTTGCACCTCCCCCTATGGATAGAAATCTGCCAGATGCAGAAGTACTACGGGGCGGTCCCCCCAACTGGACCCGAATGCCATCGCCATTGTAACACCCCTAGCCGATCCAACGTGACAGCGTCACGGCTCCGCTCTAGGCGATGCTACCGGGCTGCAGCCCAAGCACCCCAACCCCTCTCCCTCCACAGGCGGGTTGTTGGTGGCCACAGCCTCCCTTTGATGAGGTAAACTCGATAGTCAAGCCCGCACCACGGGGACTTCCCAGGAGGTCACCCATCCCAGTACTACTCCATCTCGAGCACGCTTAACTATGGAGTTCTTTCAACTCTCATCACCAATTGACCTGCAGCTCAATTGGTGATGAGAGTTGAAAGAACTCCATAGTTAAGCGTGCTCGGGCTGGAGTAGTACTGGGATGGGTGACCTCCTGGGAAGTTCCCGTAGTGCGGTCTTGACTATCGAGTTTACCTCATCAAAGGGAGGCTGTGGCCACCAATAACCCGCCTGTGGAGGGAGAGGGGTTGGGGTGCTTGGGCTGCAGCCGGTAGCATCGCCTAGAGCAGAGCCGTGACGCTGTCACGTTGGATCGGCTAGGGGTGTTACAATAAAAGTGCACTTTTTTATTGTAACGTCCCCTTTGTCGTCCGTGGATCAACACCACTAGGCCCCCGACGGACCGTTACCGGGCTGCAGCCCAAGCACCTCAACCCCTCTCCTTCCACAGGTGGGTTGTTGGTGGCCACAACCTCCCTTTGATGAGTTAACTCGATAGTCAAGCCCGCACTACGGGGACTTCCCAGGAGGTCACCCATCCCAGTACTACTCCAGCCCGAGCACGCTTAACTATGGAGTTCTTTCAACTCTCATCACCAATTGAACTGCAGCTCAATTGGTGATGAGAGTTGAAAGAACTCCATATTTAAGCGTGCTTGGGCTGGAGTAGTACTGGGATGGGTGACCTCCTGGGAAGTTCCCGTAGTGCGGTCTTGACTATCGAGTTTACCTCATCAAAGGGAGGTTGTGGCCACCAACAACCCGCCTGTGGAGGGAGAGGGGTTGGGGTGCTTGGGCTGCAGCCCGGTAGCATCGCCTAGAGCGGAGCCGTGACGCTGTCACGTTGGATCGGCTAGGGGTGTTACAGCCATGATGGTAGAATTCGCTTGCTACCTCCGCCGAGAGCGGATAGAGTTCACCCTGACAGTCTTCAGGAAACTCTTCATCTACCGTGCGACCAATGACGGGGTCGCCTTCCTGGTCGGCTCGCATTTCAAGGTCCGCGATACAACTAACAAGAACGACAACTAGTTCTACAAGCTGGTCTTCTTCAAGGGTAAGCAGGGCAACATACCCTTCTCGCCTCGGAAGAGTAGCGAGGAGGTGTACCGGCCCCCGACGGTGACGGGCAATGATGTCGAGCTTCACAAGTTCTTCCTCGCAAGGACTTCGAGGTCGCCTTCCTTCAAAGGGGCCGCGTCTCGCTTCCCCCGGTTCAGCCTGACGAAGGCTTCTTTCCTCAGTGGGCTCGCTTACATTCAATAATGATTTTCTAACTCCCAAGTTCTTTCTACAGTGGAACGGCTGATTCCCGAGCACCCGCCTTTTGCGGGCTCGGGAGTCTACACAGACCCACTTACACGCAAGAGGGTAGTTGCGGCATCCTGCCGGAGCGAGTTGGGGTTGGGTAAATCTTCCTCCAGCAAGAAGCGACCTGACCTCGAGGGATCCAGCTCCCCTCGTTGCCTTACACCCCCCCCCCCCCCCCACCCCCCCCCCACCCCCCCCCCCCACAAAAAAAGATGAAGAAGGCGATGGCAATCTCCAGGGGATAACAACAACAACATCAAATATACCTAAGCTCCCCAGAGACCACGCCGAAGAAGCTGCCACAGAAGGACCAGGGTGGAAGCGACCCGCCCGCCTCCAACACCGCCGAGGAGTTCGTTGCCCGCGAGCCGAGCCTGTAGAAAGACCACCGGAACTTTGGTCTCGGCGGGAAGATCACGGACCGGCTCGGCGCACTGATGGTCCAATGGGATGAGCAGGCTCACCGAGTCTCCTTCTCCTCCATCCATCCCGCATAGTCGGAGCGCCACCCTCCCAACGAGCACGCTTATGCCCTAGGGTTCGAGTTGTATGGCTGTGAGGACGTCGCGGCCTACAATGGCATGAGCCTCCAGCGGCTCGCCCATGAGAGCTCGTGTGTTGGAGCTCGTGCGCTGGAGCTCGCTCATATGTCGACTCGTCGCAACTTCCAGCTCAGTCGCGACTTGGTGAAGGCGAAGCAGGAGCGGGATGTCGCGAATGACGACGTCGCCGACCTAGCGAAGCGGCTTAAGATCGTCAAGAGCCTCCTCGCCAAAGCTGCATGTTGAATTTTCTCGAGGTGATCAACAAGATAGCCTAACGCCAAATTAATATCCTCAAAACTATCAAGATCACACCTTGATCATGCGAAAACCAGGAAAGCAAGCTCAACAACCACATGCAATCACAAGGGCAAGCAGATCATATATTTCTTTATTTCTTTTTTACAATGCGAGGTATACATGGTGAGACATGATTTTGCCAGTACACAGGAACACAGGAAAAAATACAAAACAATTCGAGCGGACAGCACTGGAGACCGCCGAGACCACCCAGTCCGCCGAAGTCGCCGAGGCCGCCCGAACTGCTGCTGCTACTAGACGACGAGTAGAACACGGAGTCCGCCGATACCACGAGGTCGCGCGGACACCCCGTTATTTGCTGACTGCTACAAGCTGCTGCTGAACTGAAGAACAGACCGCCTAGTCCGCCGAGTACGGCGGACAGGTTATTGAACTTGGAAAGCTGAAGCAGAGAAACTGATATGCCGCAGAAGCAACCTGCTGATACCGCCAATTGAAACCGTAAACATCACTGATGCTGACCGCAGTCAAAGCCAAACTCCTGGCTCCTCTGTGTTAGCCGCGCAACCTGCAAACATCAAATAGTTCTCTTCAACCCGCGCGGACAGGAAAATCCAGACCGCAACACTTAACCAAGACTCAACTTACTGTTCACTCAGTTACTGTAGATGTGTCGGGGGGGTCTATTTATAAGCGAGGTGAGGAGTGTGGTCACCACCCTAGTGAATAGAGTCACCGCCCCAGCTTGTGCGCTAACACAACCCAGTCCGCCAAGTCCGCAAGGACTTGGCCAGACTTCAATCCTCCAGGAGCCAGATCAAAGATATTCCGCCATTATGTGGACACATTGCTAGCCCACACAACACAAGCACAACGCCAGCCCGCCCAATGCAAGCATAGCGTCAGACCGCCACTCAACACAGCATGCGGACACACCCGCAACTCAAGCTGCATTAGTCCGCAATACACCACAACACGTGGATATAATCACAACTCATGTTGCATCAGTCCACATACTAAACGTGGACAAAATGGCAGTCCGCACAGCTCGACAACAACGCCACAGTCCGCCACGAGTCCAAGACCAACAGGCAGTCTGCCCGGTCAACAACGGACTCTGCGGACACCATGGACTTGTCATAGAAAATTACCAAGTCCAGTAGCTCATAAAGCAAATAGCGCGAGCACGGCGGACACAGAAGACCTAGACCGCCAATCAGCAGGACAGTCTGCCACAAGGATGTGAAACATTCATCGCAACATGGAGAGCTCGGCAAGAACAAAAGCCCATCTCCAAAGCGTCCACAAATGCGGACTCCGCGGACACAATGAACAAGTCCGCCAACACACCGCGGATACAACTTCCAATCCGCCTGGTTACCACAAGAGCTGGCCAACTGCAGGACCGCAGATCAAGCTGAGCACCGCCAAGAGACTACTAACACAGTCCGCTCCACTCGATGCCCAAGTTGCAAGACTACCTTGTCCATACACTATCCAGGCCGCACACCAGTCTGCCCAAGGCCGCACACCAGGCCACACAGGTCGCTCCTCAAGAACAGTCAAGCCACCAGGTCCAAGCCAGGTCACCCAGGTCGCAACCAGCAGTCCGCCCAGGCCGCGGACTCAGAACGTACAGGCCGCTCAGACCGCCCGGCCTGCCCTATCACCCACTTTCACTTCACAAATTTCAATACTCCCCATTGAAGTGAGAAGTGGTGATCAAGCCTAGCAACCCTCGTAACCGTTGAAATGGCCCCTTTGACAGCGGCTTTGTGAAGATGTCAGCAAGATTATCTTCACTCCGAACATGCCCGACCATAAGAGATCCCTCCAACACCTTCTCCCTTATGAAGTAGTGCTCGATCTCAATATTCTTGGTCCTTGCATGACATACTAGATTGTTCACCAGTTTGAGAGCACTCTCATTGTCACCCCGGAGTAAAGTAGGACATTGCACTTCCTCATGAACATCCTCTACAAGCCTCCTCAACCAGATGGCTTCCCTAGCAGCCAAGGCCGAAGCCTTATACTTTGATTCCGTAGTAGACACAGACAATGAGTCCTGTTTCTTACTACACCACAAGATGCAAGCTGATCCACAAGTGAACACATAACTTGAAGTTGATCTTCGATCATCCGAGTCACAACCATAATCATCATTCGTGTATCCAAGCAAAGACAACACAGTGTCCCTTCTATAGAGGAGTCCCATATTAGAAGTCTCCTTGACATACTTCAAGATGTTCTTTGCCACCACCAGATGAGACTTCCTTGGTTCAGCCATAAACTGACTTACTCGGCCAACAGCGTAAGCAATGTCTAGTCTTGTAATCGTTAAGTAGATCAAGCTCCCCACTAGAGTTCTGAACACCAAGGGATCAGGAAGAATCCTTCCTTCATCTCGTCGAAGCTTCAGACCAAGATCCAGAGGAGTAGAACAACTCTTCCATTTGCCCATACCGAACTGATTCACAATGCGATCTGCATATCCTTTCTGGCAAATGAGTATCCCGCTCTCCTTCCTCTCCACTTCAAGACCAAGAAAGTGATGAAGCTCTCCCAAGTCCTTCATCTCGAAGCGAATAGCAAGCTCAGCTCTACGCCTAGCTACCTCCTCTTCCGTATTCCCTGTGATGATCATGTCATCAACATACAGTAGGACCAAGACTTGAAGCTTCCCCTTTTTCTTGATGAACAAGCTAGAATCTAAGTTGGAAGCAAGATATCCGCAGAATTGAAGGTATTATGCTATCGTCCCATACCAAGCTCTTGGAGCTTGCTTCAACCCGTAGAGAGCCTTCCTGAGTTTGTAGACATAGTCCGAATGAACTTCAGAAACAAAATCAAGTGGTTGATCCATGAAGATGTCCTTATCAATTTCTCCGTAAAAAAAGCATTCTTCACATCAAGCTGCCACATTCTCCATCCCTTGCAAGCAGCCAAGGCGATCACCACCCGAACCGAAGTCATCTTTGCAACTGGACTAAATGTCTCCTCGTAGTCTTCTCCATATTATTGTGAGAATCCTCAAGCAACAAGGCGAGCCTTGTATCTATCAATGCTCTCATCATCCTTCTTATTCAACTTGTACACCCACTTACAAGTCACTGGAGTAATGCCATCAACCTTGGGCACAAGGTCTCAGGTTTCATTCTTCTTGAGAGCAGCAATCTCCTCATTCATGACATCTTTCGCTCCTTGACTCCAATGGCCTCATTGAAGTTTACAGGCTCTCGCTCATCCATAGGACCTGCAAAGAAGCAGGAGACAAAACTCACTGCATTCCCATCACAGTATCGAGCTGGTGGCTTAACAACCCTTTTTGATCTCCGAAGGGTCTGCTCCTTGCTCACCACCTCCGTTGCTTCTTCAGGCTCAGCTCCATTCCCGGGCAAACTTTGAGCAATGCTCCCCTGCTTCCATAACCAGAAGCCTCTGCCTCAGAGCTTGAAGCAACAGGAACTGTTGGTGAAACAGCAAGCTCCTCTTTCAGAACTTCAGCAGCCACCTTCTGCTCTTCATTGCTATCTGATAGCTCAACCGAGCCTCCTCCAAATGACGTCAGTTCATCAAAGACCACGTCTCTTGATCAACAAACTTATTCATCGCAGGATCCAAGCATTTCCATCCCTTCTTCCGCTCAGCATAGCCAACAAAGACAAGCTTCCTTGTCTTTGCATCAAACTTTGTCCTTGAAGTAACTGGGATATACATGTAGCAAGTTGATCTAAACACCTGAAGGTGTTCCACACTTGGCTTCTCCTTCAGCAACATCTCAAAAGGAGTCTTCATGTTGATCGGACTGAGCGGCATCCGATTGATGACGTAAGAAACACAAGACATCCCCTCTGCCCAGAAGGACCTAGGAATGTCTTTCGCATGAAGCCAACACTTGCAGGTTTCCGACAGATGACGGATCTTCCGCTCCGCTACTCCGTTTTGTTGTGGAGTATGAGCACAAGTAAGCTCTCTTTGGATCCCGTGCTTCCTGCAGAAGTTAGAAAACTCGGAGGAGACAAACTCACCACCGTTGTCTGTTCTAAACTTCTTGATCCGCAAGCCAAGTCGGCCCTCCACTAGCTCCTTGAACTCCACAAACACCTGGAAAGCTTCTGACTTCTCCTTCAGGAAGTAAACCCAAGTATATCTTGAGTAGTCATCAATCAACACAAGCATGTATCTGCTCCCACCAAGGCTAGTAGTGGCGGTTGGTCCCATCATGTCACCATGGATACACTCCAATGGTCTATTGCTCATCGTTTGTGACTTATCAAACAGAAGGCGATGAGCCTTACCGTACTGACATCTCGCGCAAACGTGACCATCACCAAAGGAAGATAGCTTAGGCAAGTCTCTTACAAGGCTCTTGTTTGCCATAGCTTTCAACTTATCCATTCCTACATGCCCCATCCTCTCGTGCCATATAGCAGTGCTATCGTTTGCCCTCATCCGATCAACATAAGAGTTTGTTGCAAGAACAAACAAGTTCTTAGCTCTATTCCCAACATGAGCAACATCAGCCTTTACCGCTGATACGTTGCGAAGGAACTTCACTTCTGTTGACCCAAACAGAACGTGATAACCCGCGTCTACCGTATTGGTCACAGAGAAGAGGTTCTTCTTCATGCTCGGTACGTGATACACACTCCTTAACGTGAGTGGACCATTATCACTACCCACGGACACGACCCCCTCCTTCTCTACTGCATAAATAGTATTATCAGCAGTTATGATAGCTTCGTTACCTGAGTAAGCTTGTAGTGAAGATAACTTCGACTTGTCTCCGGTGAGGTGATGACCACACTCGGAGTCCACGATCCACTCGTCGTTGAAGTCGGCAGCGGACAAAGCACGGACACAAGTGCCCGTCATGAAAGCTCCGCCTCATCCAGCTTCTTCAGTGCTCAAGCAAGCTTCCTCCATGCCTGCAGCATGCTCAGGCTGCAGTTTGACCTTGCAGTCACGCTTGAAGTGTCCTCGCTAATGACACCTGTAGCACTTCAAGTTCTTCTTCCAATCCTTCTTAGGAGCAGCGCTCCTCTCTGGCTGATAAGAAGTTGAAGGCTCATTTTCAGCAGCAGGGTTCTTCTTCTTCCCTTCCCATCTCTTCTTCTTCTTGCCTGTGAACAATGCTTCACTACCTCCTTTAGAGATAGTCACTCCTGCCATCTGTCTGGCCAAACTTTCCTGCGAAGCAAGCAGGTTCTCAAGCTCCAGCAGAGATGGCTGAGTTGCCCAGCCTTGCACCGAGGTTACAAAGGCAACATACTCCTTCCGCAAGCCGCGAATAATGTGCCTCTTTAACTTGGCCTCAAAAATAGGCTCATCAGGATCAAGCACTGATATCTCCGCACACAGACTCTTCATCTTCAAGAAGAACTTTGAGATAGTCAAGTCTCCCTGAGTTGTCCTGGCCAACTCATTTTCCAGGAACTGTAGCCTCGCCATGTTCTTCCTGTTGAACAACCCATCAAAAGTTGTCCAAATATCAGCAGCCGACTCACATCCTATGATGTGATTAAACAACTCGATGAGACAGCTCTCTTGAGGGTAAACTCCGCCTTTGCATTTGTTTTCCTCCAGACCCTCACCTGCTCAGCAGTCCCAAAAGCAGCTGTAACTTCCTGTCTGTCGTCACCACCGATGACCTCCCATAGCTCCTCGCCCAGAAGAAAACTCTTCATGCACGACTTCCACTTTTTAAAGTTAGTCGTGGTTAAGAGTCCAATACCCATACCTCTTGCATAGTTCCCTTCCATTGCAGCAACCTTGGTTAAGCTAATCAGAAGCACAGAGCAACAACACACGTTGATCACCGCTCAATCAATTGAACCTCCCTCTGATATCATGTTGAATTTTCTCAAGGTGATCAACAAGATAGCCTAACGCCAAATTAATATCCTCAGAACTATCAAGATCACACCTTGATCATGCGGACACCAGGAAAGCAAGCTCAACAACCATATGCAATCACATGGGCAAGCAGATCATATATTTCTTTATTTCTTTTTTACAAGACGAGGTATACATGACGAGACATGATTTTGCCAGTACACAGGAACACAGGAAAAAAATACAAAACAATTCGAGCGGACAGCACTGGAGACCGCCCAGTCCGCCGAAGTCGTCGAGGCCGCCTAAACTGCTACTGCTGCTAGACGACGAGTAGAACACACAGTCCGCCGAGACCGCGAGGTCGCGCGGACACCCCGTTATTCACTGACTGCTACAAGCTGCTGCTGAACTGAAGAACAAACCGCCTAGACCGCTGAGTACGGCGGACAGGTTATTGAACTTGGAAAGCTGAAGTAGAGAAACTGATAAGTCGCAGAAGCAACCTGCTGAGACTGCCGATTGAAACCGCAAACGTCATTGATGATGACCACAGTCAAAGCCAAACTCCTGTCTCCTCAGTGTTAGCCGTGCAACCTGCAAACAGCAAACAGTTCTCTTCAACCCGCGCAGACAGGAAATACCAAACCGCAACACTTAACCAAGACTCAACTTATTGTTCACTCAGTTACTGTAGATGTGTCGGGGGGTCTATTTATAGGCGAGGTGAGGAGTGTGGTCACCTGTAACGCCCCGAAACTCAAAGGAGCAAAGGGGGACGTTTTGGGCCAGTTTTGGGTTCTGGCTGCAGGCACACGGACTGGGACACGGGCGTGTCCCAGGGCGTGTCAAGCCTGTGTCGACACTGAGACGGGGTGTCGACACTTTGGCCTCGACATTGTGTCGAGACTGGGCACACGGCCTGCGACACGGGCGTGTCGCAGGGCATGTCGACCCGTGTCGACACTTAGCCGCGAAGTCGACAAGATTCGCTCGATGCGTCGAGACAAGGCACACGGCCTGCGACACGGGCGTGTCGCAGGGCGTGTCGACCTGTCTCGACGATCGTCCCGGGGAGTCGATGAGATTTGCTCGACGATGCGTCGAGACATGGCACACGGCCTAGGACACGGGCGTGTCCCAGGCCGTGTCATCAGGTCGACAATCTTCACTCGACGAAGTGTCGAGTGTGGAGACCGTGTACACGGCCCTGGAGCCCAGGCGTGTCAAGGTGACACGGGTAAGGACACGGGCGTGTCCTAGTACTCGTGCAGTGCTCGGGTTGATTTTGGGGAAAAATGATGGGGTACACGGCCGGCCACACGGCCGTGTCAGGTGGAACACGGGCGTGTCAGCTCTAACACGGGCGTGTTTGATACCCGTGTGAGGTTCCAGGTGATTCGATTTTGACGGCAAATGAGGCACACGACCCTGGATACGGGCGTGTGCCAGGCCGTGTTCGGTCCAGATTGGGCATTTCAGCCCTGAATCGAAGCCGTTCATTTCTTTAACTGAAGATCCAACGGTTGGGGGTTGTTCCTGAAGGGATATACCCGTGAATGGACTTGGAAAACCCTTACTTTTCATAACTTCTCATCTTTCTAAAACCTTAGAGAGAGAGGAGAGCCAAGGGAGGAAGAAGGAGCTAGATCCCGCCATTGGAGGAGCTTCGGAGCTCCGAATCGCGTGCCGACTCCGGATCCATGGAGGCAACGCTAGTGCGGTGGTTTTCATCCGATTACTTTTCCATGGCGCCAAAGAGGAACGTAAGGGTAACAATCCTTATCTTGAGCATGAGTAGCTCTCTTTCTTAGCATAGAAAGCCCGCTCTCGCGAGTTTGCGGAGAGTTGGAGGCGTTCCTTCGGGTAGATATGTGAAGTCCCCGTTGTTTAGAGTCCGTAAGCGAGAACGGACATAGGCATGATGTGTGAAGCCTACCCGGACATGTTGGTCTGGATCGGTGATGTTGCATTGCATAATGCCGGAGAAGACTCCGTGCTATTGGTTGTTTTTCGGGTTTTCTACGCGGTAGATTGCAGCAGGGAGCCTTGGGGACTAACCCAAAGGTGCACCCGAAAACTGGGCGGATACGAGATCTTGCCAACTTGGTGGCTTGAGAGCCAACTTGAACATAACCGGGTTATGTGACTTGTGATGGAAATGGGACTCGACGGAAGTTTGACCCGCGCAAATGGCTTAAATTGTCGTTGCGATGTGAGCACGGGGTAGATGGAGCCGTACCCGTTCTATGTCGTTCGGTTAAAGAGACCTAAAGGCACGTGGCACTTACCGTTGGCATAGATTAGGGTCTTCGGCGGTCAATGGCTTAAATGGTCGTGACCCAGGCCAGGAAGACAAATTGCTCATAGGTTTGGCCGTCCAAGTGGCGGTGGTGAGTCCGGAATGTCTATGGCTTTAATTGACGTGACATCCGCCGGTTCACCGAGAATGTGCCCTGAGAGCACGGGGCGTGTGGTCGTGCGAGCCAACGTCTGTGATGTAATGGCTATATATATACATTGCTCGCTTATGCTAATGAAATGCAGGAAAGGAGCATCGCCGCCCCGAGTTGGGGGCGGGATCGTTATAATTTGGTCAGCATAGCTGACCGTTGCCTTATTTTGCCACCGTGCGGTGGTTTGTTGCTTGCAGGTGCAGCTGGACCAAGCGGTCAATAGCGGGCTAAAGCCCGAATGCGAAGCCGGCCCTAGAAGGCCTATTTGGAAGTGTTTACTGCTTTATTCATGTGTGACCGGCCTGCGTGCCGTGGTTTGTAAAACATGTAATTGGAAGTGAAACATTTTGTAAGACCTTAAGGCTTATTTTGAGTATTTTGTATAACATTCTTATTCTGTACTAGTGGACATTCAGGCTCTAATGCTGGGTTCTTTATTGCAACTTTTATAAACTGCTTCCGCTAGAATGCTCTGTGTAGGACGTTGAGATTGGTTGGATGGTTTCCATAAGTAACCACCCGGTCTGTCTGTGGCATACGGCGTCGGGCCCCGGCCGGACCTACTGCTATATGCTATGTGACGGATAGGGGGTGTTAAAATTTGGTATCAGACTACTGGTTTTGGTCGGGCTTAACGTGAATTCGTGGGCGAATTCTTTTTAAGGGGTGGTGAGCACATTGTGTGCGTCATCGTAATAACGGTAAAAAGAACCCATGAATGTCCACTTAGGAATGAAAATACTCGTGTTTGAGGAACCTGCGTGTTCCTATAATTGCTGTTTGCAATTTATTTGGTCGCTTAACGGTGTTTTGTACCACTATAGGTGACCAGAAGTGGTGTTGGGCTGTCAGAACGCCGAGTTTCTGAGGCTAGTAGTGCACCGGATGTTGCTCCTGCAACACCTCTGTCGGCTGCAAATATTCGAATTGTGGCTGAAGCGGTGTTGGCCGTGATACATGCGCAGCCTGCAAGGCAAACGCAGCAGCCCGCTCCTGTGATGGAGCAGGAACCACTTCGAGAGGCCGAGACGAGGAGAGTGGAGCAAGTGGTTGTAGAACCGGTGGTGCCGAGGAGGGCAACTGAGAGGCAGCTTAAGCATGTAATGAGCTTTAACCCTCCGTTATTCTCGGGGTTGGGAACCCCATCTCAGGCTGAAGACTGGCTCTCTAGGGTGAAGAGAGTCATGACAGCAACGGAGATGGAGGAGTGGCAAATGACCACCATCGCTACGTTCCTTCTAGACGGTGAAGCGAGGATGTGGTGGGAAGGATTGGAGCTGCATCATTTGAGAGGTAGACAACTTATAGACGTTCCGATGGAAGAGTTCTCGGGATTGTTCTTGGCAAGATACCTCCCTTCGACACAGAAGATAGCGTTGGAGAATGAGTTCCTGAAGTTGGTACAGGGTGAGAGGAGCGTGGATGAATATCTCCACGAGTTTACTCGTCTGAGTCATTATGCTAGCTCCACCATCGTGGATGAGGAGCGCAAGACTAATCGCTTCTACGAAGGCTTGAGAGATGAGTTGAGATTATTACTCTCGGGGCCAATGACGCAGGGTTTCTTAACCTTGGTCAACACTGCCCGGTCCTTGGAGAAGGACATGAAGAACGTACAAGCAAAGAAAAGCTTGGGTGAGAAGAAATCTGAATTCAAAGTGCCGATTACTTCAAAGTCCGGCTATCGGAGGTCTTTCAAGAAGCATAGGACTTCGGGTCCAGCTCCTTCTGGTGCTTCTGGGGTGACTACGAGTCGGACGCCGGGCGCGTGTTTTACTTGTGGAAAGACGGGGCATTTTGCCCGTGACTGTTGGAGCGGACGTCCTAAGTCCGAGAGAAAGTTGGGAGCTACCTATGAAGAGAAGGGAAAGGCGGTGGAGTCGACCGCATCCCATTATGCTCCAGCCCAACCAAGGGTCTATAATCTCGGCCAACAGGAGGCCATCAAACAGGCCGATGTGGTGACAGGTACGGTTTAATTTATAGCAAGTCAATTTCTTTAAATACTTGTTATGCATATGTTACCTTACCACTACTTGTTTAGGATTTGTATTGATTTGTGAAAATCTGGCACGAGCACTCTTCGATACAGGAGCTTCACACTCATTCTTGTCTGAAGGCTTTATATCACGCATCGGAGTCCCTTCTTCGATGGCGAAGGATAAGTTGGATGTGTTGTTGCCCAACGGGTGTTCGATGCGAGCGGATAGGATCTGCGATGTTAAGATTCGTATTGGGGAGCAGGTGTTCGACCTACGGGCGTCTTTACTTCCGTTGGTGGAGTTCGACGTCATATTTGGCATGGACTGGCTCTCGGAGCAGCAGGCCCATATAGATTGCGGTAGCAAGGAAGTTAAGCTGGGAGCAAGTCGTGAGACGACTTTTACGGGCTTAAAGGGGTCGAGCAAGACGTTGATGTCTGCTCTTCAGGTGGTGAAGGTAGTTCGTGCTGGAGCAGAACTGTTCTTTACACTAGTGGAGGTTGCAAAGCCGAAGCCCGTGTTGGATTGCATTTCAGTGGTATCGTAATACCCTGATGTGTTCCCCGCAGATCTTCCTGTAGCCCCGCCTCAGCGGGAGATAGATTTTACGATCGAGCTAGTGCCAGGTGCAAAGCCTGTGTCACGATCTCCGTATCGGCTAGCGCCTAAGGAAATGGCGGAGCTGAAAGTTCAACTGCAAGAGTTGTTGGAGCAAGGGTATGTGCGCCCGAGTTCTTCGCCTTGGAGCGCACCGGTCCTCTTTGTTAAGAAGAAGGACGGAAGCTTGAGGCTATGTATTGATTATCGGGAGCTAAACAAGCTGACGGAGAAGAACAAGTACCCGATCCCCCGGATTGATGATCTCTTTGATCAGTTAGTCGGGTCGACGGTGTGCTCGAAGTTGGATCTCAAGGCTGGGTACTATCAGCTGCGAATAAGGGAGAGTGATATCCCGAAGACAGCGTTTAGTACGAGATACGGGCATTATGAGTTTACGGTCATGCCGTTTGGGCTGACTAATGCGCCGTCAGTGTTCATGGATTTGATGAACAGGACGTTCAGAGAGTACTAGGACCATTTCGTGATCGTCTTCATCGACGATATTTTGGTGTACTCGCAAAGTGAGGAAGATCACTTCAAGCATCTTCATTTGGTGTTGGAAACGCTAAGGAGAAATCAGTTGTATGCCAAGTTCTCGAAGTGCGAGTTTTGGCTATCCTCAGTGGCGTTCCTCGGGCATATAGTGAGTGGAGAGGGTATTGCTGTGGATCCGGCGAAGATTGTTGCGATACGGGAGTGGCCTGAGCTTGCTACTGTAGCGAAAGTCTGGAGTTTTCTGGGTCTTGCCGGCTATTATAGGCGCTTCGTAGAGAACTTCTCGCGGATAGCGTTACCTCTCACTACTTTGACGAGGAAGGAGCATAAGTTCGTTTGGACGCCGGAGTGCGCGCGAGCTTTTGAGGAATTGAAGTTTCGGTTGACCACGGCGCCTGTGTTGAGCTCGCCATGTGGAACCGAAGGCTATGAGATATATAGCGATGCTTCGGGCAGCGGTTTGGGTTGCGTGCTACTACAGCACGGAAGCGTGATAGCTTATGGCTCGAGACAGCTAAAAGTGCACGAGAGGAATTATCCGGTCCATGACTTGGAGTTAGCGGCCGTGATTTTTGCTTTGAAGCTGTGGAGGCACTATTTGTACGGTGTGAAGATTGATATCTACACTGATAATAAGAGCCTGAAATATTTGATAGATCAGAAAGATCTGAATATGCGGCAGCGTAGATGGATGGAGTTCCTGGGAGACTATACATTCAAGATCCACTACGTGTCTGACAAAGGGAATGCGGTTGCGGACGCATTGAGTCGCCGAGCCCCAGCTCAAGCCAATTGGCTATCGGTGCATGATGAGCGGTTGGTGCGAGAGTTGGAGGCGTTGGAGATTGTTTGTGTGGATAGACAATCAAGTGCTGAAGCAGTTCTGAATTGGACTGAAGTCCAATATGACCTGGCTGATCGTATTCGGCAGGCTTTGGATATGGATGCCCATATGAAGCAGATCATGGTAGAGGCCCTGGATGGGTCAAATTCCCAATTCGTCGTGGAGGACGGATTACTTTGGAAGGACGGTCGTCTGTGCGTCCCAAGTGTGGGCAATTTACGGGTGGAGTTGTTGTACGAGGCACACTATACCAAGTACTCGATTCACCCGGGGAGCACGAAGATGTACCGTGATGTGAAGAAACTGTTTTGGTGTCCGAGTTTAAAGAAGGATGTGGCGCTATACGTAGAGAAGTGCCAAACTTGCGCCTTGGTAAAGGCGGAGTGCCAAAAGCCGGGAGGATTTCTTAAGTCCTTACCTATTCCGGAGTGGAAATTCGACGACATCTCTATGGACTTTGTGCACGGTTTGCCAAGGTCGCAGAAGGTAAACGACGCCATTTGGGTGGTTGTTGATCGATTAACGAAGGTTTCGCATTTTATTCCGCATAGGAAGGATGATCCGGTGGAGAAGTTGGCGAAGCTTTATGTGGATAACATAGTGCGGCTTCATGGTGTGCCCCGCAGCATCGTGAGTGACCGAGATGGGCGGTTCACGTCCAATGATTGGAGGCTTGTGCAGCAAATGTTGGGAACAAAGCTGAAATTTAGCACAGCCTTCCATCCGCAAACGGATGGGCAGACCGAGAGGGTCAATAGAACCATGGAAGACATGCTTCGCATGTGTATCTTGGATTTTGGAAAGAAATGGGAAGACCACCTATATTTGGTGGAGTTCGCATACAACAACAGCTACCAAGCGAGTATTCAGATGGCGCCTTTCGAGGCCCTATATGGTAGGAAATGTCGCACGCCGTTGTCTTGGTTAGAAACGGGTGAGTCAAAGTTGTATAAGCGATTGGAAGTGGATGATGCTACTTCTTTGGTGGGAACCATTCGGGAGAGGTTGCTTATCGCTCAGGACCGGCAAGCAAAGTACTATAATGCCAAGCACAGGAATGTGGAGTTCGCTGTGGGCGATTATGTATACTTAAAGATCAAGCCGTTCAAGGGTGTCTCGCGGGTGCGACGATTGAAAAAGCTAAGCCCGAGGTACCTTGGACCGTTTGAAGTTCTGGAGCGAGTTGGTGAAGCGGCCTATCGGTTGAAGCTTGCAGTGGAGCTTAGTGGTTTACATGATGTATTCCACATTTCGGTACTTCGGAAGGCGGTGCAAGAGCCTACGCAAGTGATCGCGGTTGATCAAGTGCCGGTGGATAGTGGGCTAACGACAAAGGTCAAGCCCGTGCGGATCGAGGACTCGGAGGTCAAGCGGCGACGCAATAAAGAGATCAGGATGGTCAAGGTCCAGTGGGACAATTGCGGTCGTGAGGAGCTCTCTTGGGAGCGAGAGCAGACTATGCTTGACGAGTATCCGGAGTTGTTCCGCTCAGGTACAAAATTTGGTTTTGTACATGTCTTTCTGTTATGTAATTTCGTGGACGAAATTCTTTTAAGAGGGGGAGAGTTGTAACGCCCCGAAACTCAAAGGAGCAAAGGGGGACGTTTTGGGACAGTTTTGGGTTCTGGCTGCAGGCACACGGCCTGGGACACGGGCGTGTCCCAGGGCGTGTCAAGCCTGTGTCGACACTGAGACGGGGTTTCGACACTTTGGTCTCGACATTGTGTCGAGACTGGGCACACGGCCTGCGACACGGGCGTGTCGCAGGGCGTGTCGACCCGTATCGACACTTAGCCGCGAAGTCGACGAGATTCGCTCGATGATGCGTCGAGACAAGGCACGCGGCCTGCGACACGGGCGTGTCGCAGGGCGTGTCGACCTGTCTCGACGATCGTCCCGGGGAGTCGACGAGATTTGCTCGACGATGCGTCGAGACAAGGCACACGGCCTAGGACACGGGCGTGTCCCAGGCCGTGTCATCAGGTCGACGATCTTCACTCAACGAAGTGTCGAGTGTGGAGACCGTGTACACGGCCCTGGAGCCCAGGCGTGTCAAGGTGACACGGGCAAGGACACGGGCGTGTCCTAGTACCTGTGCAGTGCTCGGGTTGATTTTGGGGGAAAATGATGGGGTACACGGCCGGCCACACGGCCGTGTCAGGTGGAACACGGGCGTGTCAGCTCGAAAACGGGCGTGTTCGATACCCGTGTGAGGTTCCAGGTAATTCGATTTTGACGGCGAATGAGGCACACGGCCCTGGACACGGGCGTGTGCCAGGCCGTGTTCGGTCCAGATTGGGCATTTCAGCCCCGAATCGAAGCCGTTCATTTCTTTAACTGAAGATCCAACGGCTGGGGGTTGTTCCTGAAGGGATATACCTGTGAATTGACTTGGAAAACCCTTACTTTTCATAACTTCTCATCTTTCTAAAAGCTTAGAGAGAGAGGAGAGCCAAGGGAGGAAGAAGGAGCTAGATCCCGCCATTGGAGGAGCTTCGGAGCTCCAAATCGCGAGCCGACTCCGGATCCACGGAGGCAACGCTAGTGCGGTGGTTTTCATCCGATTACTTTTCCATGGCGCCAAAGAGGAACGCAAGGGTAACGATCCTCATCTTGAGCATGAGTAGCTCTCTTTCTTAGCATAGGAAGCCCGCTCTCGCGAGTTTGCGGAGAGTTGGAGGCGTTCCTTCGGGTAGATATGTGAAGTCCCCGTTGTTTAGAGTCCGTAAGCAAGAACGGACATAGGCATGATGTGTGAAGCCTACCCGGACATGTTGGTCTGGATCAGTGATGTTGCATTGCATAATGCCGGAGAAGACTCCGTGCTATTGGTTGTTTTTCGGGTTTTCTACGCGGTAGATTGCAGCAGGGAGCCTTGGGGACTAACCCAAAGGTGCACCCGGAAAACTGGGCGGATACGAGATCTTGCCAACTTGGTGGCTTGAGAGCTAACTTGAACATAACCGGGTTATGTGACTTGTGATGAAAATGGGACTCGGCGGAAGTTTGACCCGCGCAAATGGCTTAAATTGTCGTTGCGATGTGAGCACGGGGTAGATGGAGCCGTACCCGTTCTATGTCGTTCGGTTAAAGAGACCTAAAGGCACGTGGCACTTACCGTTGGCATAGATTAGGGTCTTCGGCGGTCAATGGCCTTAAATTGTCGTGACCCAGGCCAGGAAGACAAATTGCTCATAGGTTTGGCCGTCCAAGTGGCGGTGGTGAGTCCGGAATGTCTATGGCTTTAATTGACGTGACATCGACCGGTTCACCGAGAATGTGCCCTGAGAGCACGGGGCGTGTGGTCGTGCGAGCCAATGTCTGTGATGTAATGGCTATATATATGCATTGCTCGCTTATGCTAATGAAATGCAGGGAAGGAGCATCGCCGCCCCGAGTTGGGGGCGGGATCGTTATAATTTGGTCAGCATAGCTGACCGTTGCCTTGTTTTGTCACCGTGCGGTGGTTTGTTGCTTGCAGGTGACCAAGCGGTCAATAGCGGGCTAAAGCCCGAATGCGAAGCCGGCCCTTGAAGGCCTATTTGAAAGTGTTTACTGCTTTATTCATGTGTGATCGGCCTGCGTGCCGTGGTTTGTAAAACATGTAATTGGAAGTGAAACATTTTGTAAGGCCTTAAGGCTTATTTTGAGTATTTTGTATAACATTCCTATTCTGTACTAGTGGACATTCAGGCTCTAATGCTGGGTTCTTTATTGCAACTTTTATAAACTGCTTCCGTTAGAATGCTCTGTGTAGGACGTTGAGATTGGTTGGATGGTTTCCATAAGTAACCACCCGGTCTGTCTGTGGCATACGGCGTCGGGCCCCGGCCGGACCTACTGCTATATGCTATGCGACGGATAGGGGGTGTTACATCACCACCCTAGTGAATAGAGTCACCGCCCCAGCTTGCGCGCTAACACAACCCAGTCTGCCAAGTCCGCAAGGACTTGGCCAGACTTGAATCCTCCAGGAGCCAGATCAAAGACAGTCCGCCATTATGCGGACACATTGCTAGCCCGCACAACACAGACACAGAGCCAGCCCGCCCAACGCAAGCATAGCGTCAGACCGCCACTCAACACAGTATGTGGACACACCCGCGACTCAAGCTGCATCAGTCCGCAATACACCACAACATGCGGACACAATCACAACTCATGTTGCATCAATCTACATACTGAACGTGGACAAAATGGCAGTTCGCACAGCTCGACAACAACGCCACAGCCCTCCATGAGTCCAAGACCAACAGGCAGTCCGCCCGGTCAACAGCGAACTCTGCGGACTCTGCGAACACCATGGACTTGTCACAGAAAGTGACCAAGTCCAGTAGCCCATAAAGCAACTGGCGCGAGCATGGTGGACACAGAATACCCAGACCGCCAATCAGCGGGACAGTCTGCCACAAGGATGTGAAACATCCATCGCAACAAGGAGAGCTCGGCAAGAACAAAATCCCATCTCCAAAGCGTCCACAAATGCGGACTCCGCGGACACAATGAACAATTCCGCCAACACACCGCGGATATAACTTCCAATCCGCTCGGTTACCACAAGAGCTGGCCAACTACAGGACCGTAGATCAAGCTGAGCACTGCCAACAGAGCGCCAACACAGTCCGCTCAGGCCACTCCACTCGATGCCCAAGTTGCAAGACTATCTTGGCCATACACCATCCAGTCCGCACACCAGGCCGCACAGGCCGCTCCTCAAGAACAGCCAAGCCACCAAGTCCAAGCCAGGTCACCCAGACCGCAACCAGCAGTCCACCCAGGCCGCGGACTCAGACCGCACAGGCCGCTCAGACCACCCGGCCTGCCCTATCACCCACTTTCACTTCACAAATTTCAACACTGCCAACGGGGTGGTAAGTGTTGATTAACCCCTTCTCCTTTTACTTTAGTTTCCTGCAATCTCTTATATTTTCTTTCCAAACAGGATGTCGAGACCGCGGACCGCATGCGTACTCGCGTCGCCGAGCTGGAGGAGAGAAACAAGGCACTGGAGGAGCAGAACAAAAGCCTTCAGGGCGAGATCAATCGCCTAATGGACATCGTCCTCCTCCCGTTTGGCGGAGAGCTGGGCGGCCCAATCTAGAGACCAAAGATCTTCACCGAGGCCGAGGTCGCCAAGAAGTTGCGCGTCAACTCCATCTGTACTGCCGACTTCACCCTGCAAGTCATGCAAGATATGCAGGTGCTAACGGAAGGCTGCGAGGAGACGACCGCGAGAGACTTGGTGCCAGAGTTGTTCTCCCCTCCCGCTTCCCCCTTGGCGAGAAGGAAGACATCTTCGAGTCGCTCTTCAAAGGCATCGCCGGCTATAGGAGTGACAATTCTGGCGGGGAGGGCGAGAGCTAGCTGACTATTTTTTTTGTAATGATCTCCCCCCCCCCTAATTTTGTAATCTCGCCGAGGCGAGCCCACTTACTGTAACGAAATGTAGATTTAATGGAAAATCATTTTGTCAAATCTTCCTTCCTTTTTCTGTCTTTATATTCTGAGTTGCACTCGTATGCGCGCTGCCTCTTCCTTGTGCGACCTCGCTAAGATAGCATTCGTCATTAGAATGTACTTGAGTTAGGATACATATCCGTGAAGAGGCCTTGCGATCTTGTTGGCACTAGACCATCAGGAGGTAGACCACTCGCCACGCTGGCCCCATGAACATTCAGCTCGCCTGCGAGATCTCTCCCTTCTAGAGACTTGTTTCAAGCCCAAAATTTCTACAAACATTTTCAAGTAAAATCTCCATGGGATGGAGCGTAATTGTCGAGCATAGCCTCGACCCTCCCTTCTATTGAGATCTCAGATCTCCATCTGCAACCCTACCCTGCTCAGATATTGCCACCCCCGCGGTAGTTGTCGAGATCTCATCTCGCCACCCCCAGCTCGCCCAAAGATTGTTGGGCCTCATGTTCCCCCAGCCTCTGTCACAAGTAACTTCAACTGCCTGATGGTGATTGGTAAAAGCTGTCTGGGACTTGGCAATAGAGCAAGAACGATGTTCATCGAGGATCCCGGCCCTGCTAGCTAGGTGGAAGACTGACAGCGAGAGCATACCGAGCCTTAACTCCAGGGTCATAACGATGTTCATCGAGGATCCCGGCCCTGCCAACTGGATGGAAGCCTGACAGCGGGAGCATCTCGAGACCTAACCCTAGAGCAAGAATGACGTCCATTGAGGATCCCGGCCCTGCCAGCTAGGTGGAATCCTGACAGCAGGAGCATCCCGAGACTTAACTCCAAGGTCATAATGATGTCCATCGAGGATCCCGACCCTGCCAGCTGGATGGAAGCTTGACAGCGGGAGCATCTCGAGACCTAACCCCAGAGCAAGAATGGCGTCCATCGAGGATCCCGGCCCTGCCAGCTAGGTGGAAGACTGACAGCGGGAGCATCCCGAGACTTAACTTCAGGGTCATAACGATGTCCGTCGAGGATCCCAGCCATGCTAGTTGTATGGAAGCCTAACACCGGGAGCATTTCGAGACCTAGAGCAATAATGACATCCATCGAGGATCCCGACCCTGCCAGCTAGGTGGAAGCCTAACAGCGGGAGCATCCCGAGACTTAACTCCAGGGTCATAACGATGTCCATCGAGGATCCCAGCCCTGCGAGTTGGATGGAAGCTTGACAGCGGGAGCATCTCGAGATCTAATCCCATAGAAAGCATCGGGAGTTACCACCGACCCAATCAGCTAGGTGAGAGCCTAATGACGGGTGATGAGCATCAACCAGACTTTTCCTTTGGACAACCACCTGGCACTACCAACGGCCCAATCAACTAGGTGAGAGCCTAACGGCGGGTGTTGAGCATCAACAGGACTTTCCTTGACTAAGACTAATGTTGTTCCTTCCAAGCAAATGAATCATCAGCAAAAAATAAGATCATGAAAAAAGTTATCTCATTACTTTCATGGGTAGAATTGTTTCAAGTCATCACCGCTCCAGGTGTGACTCAGGGTCTCGCCCACCACATTCCGGAGGTGATACCCTCCTGATCTCAATACTTCCTCTACAATGTACGAGCCTTCCAGGTTGGAGTAGAGCTTGCCCGCGGCTGATCTTCCAGATGCATCCACCTTTTTCCAGATCAAGTCCCCTTCCGTGAACTGTTTGATTCGAACGTGCTTATCAAAGTACTTGGTCATCCTCCATTTGAACTCTTTTTGCCAGATAACCGACAGGTCGCGCAGCTCCTCCACCATGTCAAGGGAGAGTTGAAGCTCATTCTCATTCTCGGCCCGCCACTCTTCTGCACCTTTCACTATCGTCGCCGCCCGCGGTGTCCGAACCTTGAACTCGATAGGAAGTACTACTTCGCAACCATGGGAGAGTTTGAAAGGTGTATCCCCTGTGGCTGTGTTGGGGGTGATCCTCAAGGCCCAGAGGACTGAAGGAAGCTATTATACCCAGCTCCCCTTCAAGTTGTCAACTTTCTTCTTCAAGAGGTATACAATGATCTTGTTTGCCGACTTCACCTTCCTGTTGCTCCTGGGGTGGTGGACCGAGGCAAACTTGAGGTCAATCTCAAGTTATCCACAAAAGTTGATGAACTCTGCACTGGCAAACTGAGGTCCATTGTCCGTGATAATGGCCTGCGGCAACCCGTGCAGGCAGATGATCTCCCCACATATGAAATTCCTGATTACTTGGGAGGTCACATTGGTCAGCGCCTTCACCTCCAACCACTTAGAAAAATAATTGATCATCACCAACAGGACCTCCTCTACCCGCTGGCCTGGGGGAAAGGTCCTACCAGATCCATTCCCCATATGGTGAAGGGCCAGGGTGTCGTGATACTCCTGAGTCGTTGAGCTGGTTGAAATTGGAGAGGTGCGAATAACTGGCACTTGTGGCACTTCTTCGTGAACTCAACGGCATCATGGCCTAGGGTCGGCCAGAAATATCCTTTCCTAACTATCCTCTCCTCCAGGGTTCGGCTTCCAGAGTGACTCCTGCACTCTCTGGAATGGACCTCTTCTAAAATCCTCGGGACCTTCCTCACGGCCACACAACGTGCCAACATCCCTGAGAGGGTCTTTTTGTACAACTACCCGTCGTGCATAAGGTAATTGTTGGAACTCAGTTCGGGCGGTTAGTATTTCTAGCCGCAGCGGTCTGTCTGGTCGGCCTTGTGGTGGTTTGGCTCAGCAAGCTGTTGGGATGAATGTCCAGCGGAATAGTTTGAGACCACTATTTATTCTTGGTTGACTACTCACAGCGGTCTGCCTGATAAGTCGCAGCGGTCTGGAGAAACAGCAGCAGCATATGCGTAGCCGCATCAGTGATCTTCCAGTGGTTGCAGCTATGGTTTAAGTGTTAGCCGCAGCGTCTTGTGAAGTCGTAGCGGTCTGATTACAGTCGCTACTGTGCGTGATGGTTTGTCGTAACTGCGATCAGGTGGCAGCCCGCAGTTTGTAGTCGGGAGGACTGCAGAAGCTTCGGTTTGATGGTTTGAAAAGTTTAATGTGGTTATCTCTGTTGCTGGATTTGTTCAAAGAATTGTAGATCACTCTTTGTTTATTCGGAAGCTGGTAATTCTTGCGGTGTATGTGGATGATATCCTTCTTACTAGGGATGATAGGAAAGACATTGATATAACAAAGCAGCATTTGTTCCGGTATTTTATTACGAAGGATATTAAGTCTCCTAAGTACTTTCTGGGGATTGAGATATCTCGCAAACCTGGTTCTATTATTCTTTCACAAAGTAAGTATGCTCTGAATCTTTTACAAGAGACTGGTCTTCTTGGAGCTAAACCTGCTCGGTCTCCTATGGTTGTTGGAAATGACAAATGCTGGAGTGAGTCCTCTCCTCTCCTTAAAGATATCACCAGGTACAGACGTCTTGTTGGTAAACTCATTTATCTGACTGTTATAAGACCAGACATTTGTTATGCGGTTGGGAAAGTAATTCAGTTTATGCAAGCTACCAGGGAGTGTCATATACAGTCAGCTCTAAAGATTCTCGAGTATGTGAAAGATGCACCATGGAAAGGTCTCTTATTCCTAAAAAGGAGACATTTAAAGGTAGAGGCTTATTCTGACGCAAGCTATGTAGATGACAAGGGCGACAAAAAGACAACATCTGGTTTTTGCACCTTCATTGGAGGAAATTTAGTCAGTTGGAAGAGCAAGAAACAGGCGGAGTTGCCAGATCGAGTGTAGAAGCAGAGTATAGAAGCATGACTCTGACTGCTTGTGAGCTTAAGTGGCTTCGGACTCTCTTACTGGATCTAGGAGAGTCTTATGATCATCCCCTATTGATGTTCTGCGACAATAAAGCAGCAATATACATTTCGAAGAATCTGGTCTTTCATGAGAGAACAAAGCATATCGAGGTTGATTTCCACTTTATTAGAGATGAGATTCTGAAGAATTAGATATGTACTCCATTCGTTACTTCTGATAAAGAGCTGGCAGATTTCTTCATGAAATCGGTTACTTCGTTCACAGAAGTTTGTAGCAAGCTGGGCATGGTTGATATATATGTTCCAGCTTGAGGGAGAGTTTTGGAACTCAGTTGGGGCGGTTAGCATTTCTATACGCATCGGTCTGTCTGGTCGCCTTGTGGCGGTTTGGCTCAGCAAGCTGTTGGGTTGAATGTCCAGCGGAATAGTTTGAGACCGTCATTTCTCCTTGGCTGACTACTCGCAGCGGTCTGGCTAATAAGTCGCAGCGGTCTGGTGAAACAGCAGCAGCATATGTGTAGCTGCAGCAGTGATCTTCCAGTGGTTGCAGCTATGGTTTAAGTGTTAGTCGCAGCGTCTTGTGAAGCCGCAGCGGTTTGATTGTAGCCGCTACTGTGCGTGATGGTTTGTCGTAACTGCGATCAGGTGGCAGCCCGCAGATTGTAGTCAGGAGGATTGCAGAAGCTTCGGTTTGATGGGTAGTAGCACTGCGGTCTGGTGGCAACCCGCTGGTGCAGCCTGGCGACTTGTCTTGCGATCTATCATAGATTATGTCGGGCTCCTCTAGTGGCCGCATGATGTATTATTGTATTTTATGTAGTGTGCGGTTTGTGTTTGTCAAACCACATAAGCCGTCCGACTTAAGTTTAGTCCTACATCGTGTATTGTACTCTCTCACCTCCCTCGTTTTCTATAAATAAGGGGGCATACCTATGTATTACTTACCTTTTTGGAGCAATAAAATTTGTGGTTATTTACCTTTTGTCCGTTTTCTACTCATTTTTTCACTGTAATACGCCGACTTATGCTTAAATCGCTTCTTATCCATCTCCTCTGGATACTCCCTCGTGGATAGGAAAGTTGCAAAAGGATCCATCCACGAGGGGTGCTAGTCCACCTCCATTAGCTCCCCCTCTTTGATGGACTGGCGAAACAAGTCGGTGATGGTGCCACCCACCTGGGGTCCGTGCTTGGCCAATTAATCCATCTGCTCGTTTTCTTTCCTTGGAACGCGCCAGATGGAGAATGTCTAAAACATGCTGATCACCCCTTCACCTTTGCTAAATACAATTGGAGAGTTGGCTCCCTCGTCTCGAACTCCCCATTGATCTGAGAGGGTGCCAACATGGAGTCTGTGAGGACCTCCACATCATGCACTCCCAGCTCTCTAGCCAGGCGCAATCCTGCTATCACCGCCTCGTACTCGGCTTGATTGTTTGTGATGGGAAAATGTACTACCACTGTTTGCTTGATCTTTGCTCTCTGGGGGCTCTCCAAGATCGCTTCCACCCCCAAGGAATGTCTTCCTGAAGCGCCATCCACCATCACCTTCAAAGGGACTGGACGAGTGAGTTCTGCGTCCGCCACCTCGACCACATAATCAGCAAGAAAATTGGTCATCGCATGGGCCTTGATCGAGCGGCGGGGAACGAAGGATATGTCGAACTCACTCAACTCCACCGACCACTTCGTCAACCTCCTCGAGTGATCCACCCCCTTAAAGATGTTGCGGAGGGGGTGGTCAGTCACCACCGGGATGGAGGGCGCTTGGAAGTAGGTCCGAGCCTCCGAGCCGAGATAACCCGGGCAAAAGCCAACTTCTCCAGAATCGGATACCGGAGCTCTGCCTTCTTCAAGACCCTACTCACATAATATATAAGCAATTGCTTCTTCCCTTCTTCTTGTATCAAGACGGAGCTCAAGACCTCGACTCTCATCCCAAGATACAGGGACAAGTCCTCCCCTTCCTTGGGCCCTTGGAGGAGCGTAGCCTGGGTCAACTGCCTCTTCAAGGCTTGAAATGCCTCCTTGAACTCCTTGGACCACTCGAACTTTTGGCCCCCCTCAACGCTTTGAAGAAGACGGAGCACTTCTCTCCCGCCCGAGAGAGGAACCTGCTAAGTCATGTCAACTTTCTTGTCAGCCTCTGGACCTCCTTGGCAGTCCGAGGCGACCCCAACCCCATGATTGCCTTGACCTTGTCAGGGTTGGGCTCTACACCTGCAGGAGCAAGGAGATGGTGATGGCGACGATGTCCCGTCATGTGTTCGTGATGCTCGTGACTGTTCAATTGATGGCATGATGTCCCGTCATGTGTTCGTGATGATGATGTTGTCGTTGACCTCCGCTACATAGAGTTTAACAATTATGATGGGCGTTGCCGCAAGTTGTTGGACTACTTGAAGACTGGGATTACAGTTGCAACATACACCGCCAGCACCGTCTCAAAGACGTCACCATATGTTACCCTCATATTAAAATATATAGGTTATAAATTTTAATCCCCACCAAAGGATAAATTTTATAAAATATAAAGTTTAATTGCTTTATATTTCAATTTTTATTTTGGGTTTAATAATTTTATGTTTTTAATTTGGGCTGCATATAGCCCGAACTTTTGGTAGCCTTATATAAGGCCTTGTATTGTTGGAATGATGGATTATTGATGAATAAAAAAAAGCTAATAACCCCTCTCCTCTCCAACTACATCACGAACGAAGACTCATTCTTCCTTGAAAGGTTCGGCCACCTTTGGATCTCTCTTTGAGATTTCAGCCAAGCCTTGTTCTCCTCTTGGTGTTCGGCCAACAACCAACTCCCCCTCTCCGGTGGGTTTCAGCCAAGGTCCATAACTCCGGCGATGACGAACCTTCTCCGGCGTGAAGCAAGGAAGGTGGACGGATTTCTCTCCATTCGGCATAACTCCGGCGAAACCGAAGAAGAGCGACCACTTTTTCATCGGAATCATCTATTCCGATTGGATAACGAAACTTACTACTCTTGTGTAATTCCCTCTTAGATAGATCTTGTAGTGGCTTACTTTGGCTTTGATTGCGAAATTGTGATTTCGTCGTACTTTTATATCCAATCGATTTTGTTATTTCTGTTGATCAATTTAAATTCGTGAGCCTTGACGGACCTCGTTTTCTTTTTGTTGGGAGAGATCTACCATTTTTCGAATTGTTTATTTTCAGTAGATCTCTTTTGGTACAACACACGCTCGATCGAATCGGGTAGATCCATTTCGCTTGAGAGGATATTAGCGTATAGCTTCTATTCGATCTCCAAGGGTGTGGTGAACCCGTCCGTTAGGGTCGGAACAATAAAATTGCAAAATCGGTGTGTTGCGTTTTAGTTTGTGCAAGTGTGGAATTGGAACGTGAGAGAACGAATCAGTGTCGTTTGTCCGTTGTTGTTCGTCGGGAGACGTAGCCTGCATCAATTTGGCATCAGAGGGAGATTCGTGTCAATTTCATAATTGTCACCCTCCTCATTTTCATAGGACGCCTACACACACTTGTCTTGCACATTTCGTTGTCAAAATAACAAAAAAACAATTGTTGGTCTGCCAATTGTGGCCTAAAACTTTTATTTTTCTGCAAAAAAATAAATTTTTTTTAATAATCTCTTTTTTTTATCAAGAAAATCAAAAAAAAATTATACTACCCTAGTTATTAAGCGGGAACAAATCTTTCTTTCATAAATTTTATTAGGTCAGAATCATTATTCATTGTCTGCGCACAAGATCCGGGTAGGTTTTTTTGTCCTGTCTCCATTGAATATGACTCATGAAGTTTATGATTCACGATTAGATTATTTGTGGTCAAAATTATGGCTAATCACACCACAGCCTTGCCTACATACCAGAGGAATACCAATTGTTCTCACACTCTTCCTGACACTAGAAGAGAGGCACCCACTTATGACGGTTATGAGAATTCTCAAATTTTTAGGGACTGGCTTAAGGGAATGGAAATTTATTTTGACTGTCACGAATGGGATGACCACCAAAAGGTTGTCGTCGCCCGAGAGAGGTTAGTAGGTCAAGCCCAAGTGTTTTGGTAAAACGAAGAGCGTCGTGTGGGTGATTATCAATATTCTTGGCCACAAATGGGTAGCCTTCTCATGTTTCAATTTGACCCCGCCTACCTCTGTACTACTGGTGTTGAAACCGAGAAATCGGTCTCTGTGGAGTTCGGGGTCCCCAAAAAGGGGTGACCTCACACTTACTGCACTCAGAAGAATGTCACGGACCAAAGGCTTAGGAAACTAGGAACAGACCCTTGGCTCTAGCGTGGAGGTCTCACCTCACACCCAGAAGACCTTGGAGATCTCCCCCTCCCTAGCCAATGCTGAGCAAGGTGCCTTGGAGGATGAAGAGAGAGGATGAAGAAGTCTTGCCCTCCAAGGCACCCCTAAGGGTCTATTTATAGTTTTCTGGGAATGGCTTGCAAATAACCAATCTCCGCTATCCCAAAATTACTGAACTGCCCCCGTGTTGGCCTGTCAACAACCAAATCCCGCTGTTCTAAGCAGCTAATCGCATTCCACCAGGGGCAGACCCTCAATCCGGGCGAGTAGGCGGCCTGGCGAGCTAGCAGCCTGGCGAGTTGGAGGCCTGGCGAGCTGCGGCCTGGGCGAGACCTGGGAGCTGTCTCATCGAGACCCTGGGAGCCGTCTCGCCGAGACCCTGGGAGCCGTCTCGCCGAGACCCTGGGAGCCGTCTCGCCGAGACCCTGGGATCCATCTCGCCGAGACCCTGGGAGCCGTCTCGCCGAGACCCTGGGAGCCGTCGCGCCGAGACCCTGGGAGCCGTCGCGCCGAGACCATGGGAGCCGTCGCGCCGAGACCCTGGGAGCCATCGCGCCGAGACCCTGGGAGCCATCGTCGCGCCGAGACCCTGGGAGCCGTCGTTGCATCGAGACCCTGGGAGCCGTCGCATCGAGACCCTGGGAGCCGTCTCGCCGAGACCCTGGGAGCCGTCTCGCCGAGACCCTGGGAGCCGTCTCGCCGAGACCCTGGGAGCCGTCTCGCCGAGACCCTGGGAGCCGTCGCGCCGAGACCCTGGGAGCCGTCGCGCCGAGACCCTGGGAGCCGTCGCGCCGAGACCCTGGGAGCCGTCGCGCCGAGACCCTGGGAGCCGTCGCGCCGAGACCCTGGGAGCCGTCGCGCCGAGACCCTGGGAGCCGTCGCGCCGAGACCCTGGGAGCCGTCGCGCCGAGACCCTGGGAGCCGTCGCGCCGAGACCCTGGGAGCCGTCGCGCCGAGACCCTGGGAGGCGTCGCGCCGAGACCCTGGGAGGCGTCTCGCCGAGACCCTGGGAGGCGTCTCGCCGAGACCCTGGGAGGCGTCTCGCCGAGACCCTGGGAGGCGTGGGAGCTCGCCGAGACCCTGGGAGCCGTCTCGCCGAGACCCTGGGAGCCGTCTCGCCGAGACCCTGGGAGCCGTCTCGCCGAGACCCTGGGAGCCGTCTCGCCGAGACCCTGGGAGCCGTCTCGCCGAGTCCCTGGGAGCCGTCTCGCCGAGTCCCTGGGAGCCGTCTCGCCGAGTCCCTGGGAGCCGTCTCGCCGAGTCCCTGGGAGTCGTCTCGCCGAGACCCTGGAACCGTCTCGTCGAGACCCTGTGATTCGTCTCTTCTTGTTGGGCAAAATTTTTTATCCCCTACTAGAATATCATGCAGGTCCACCCAAAATTGGTCTCCAGGAGTGCAGAACTCCCAAAAAGCTTAAAAATGTGCACCAAGTCTCCTGTCTCGTTTGGGGGGCCCCTTTCGTGAATACGGGGTTGTACATAATCCTTGTTCTTTTCGAGTGAGTTCCTCGCTCAGAAAGCGGAAAGAAACATCCAACCCAACGTATTCGTTGCGTAGCCTTCTTGGAGTTGAAAACACGGCCTCCCGTGGGGGTCAACCTGTCATGTCAGCTAATGGGAGCCTGGGTGACGAGACGGCCTCAGGGTAGAAATTATTTGGCCTCCCCGAGGAGTCAACCTGTCATGCCAGGTAATGGGAGCCTGGGTGACGCAATGGCCTCGGGGTAGAAAACACTTGGCCTTCCAGAGAGGTCAACCTGTCATGCCAGCTAATGGGAGCCTGGGTGACGAGACGGCCTCGGGGTAGAAAACACTTGGCCTCCCCGAGGGGTCAACCTGTCATGCCAGCTAATGGGAGCCTGGGTGACGATACGGCCTCGGGGTAGAAAACACTTGGCCTCCCAGAGGGGTCAACCTGTCATGCCAGCTAATGGGAGCCTAGGTGACGAGACGGCCTCGGGGTAGAAAACACTTGGCCTCCCCGAGGGGTCAACCTGTCATGCCAGCTAATGGGAGCCTGGGTGACGAGACGGCCTCGGAGTAGAAAACACTTGGCCTCCCCGAGGGGTCAACCTGTCATGCCAGCTAATGGGATCCTGGGTGACGAGACGGCCTCGGGGCAAGATCTACTCACCCCTTTGAGAGATCAACCTGCCCTGCCAGCTAGTGAGAACCTGGTTAGCGAAATCATCTCAGGGTAAGGTCAACTCACCCCTCCGAGATATCAACCTGCCCTGCAAGCTAGTGGGAGCTTGGTCAGCGGAATCATCTCAAGGCAAGGTCTACTCACCCCTCCGAGAGATCAACCTGCCCTGCCAGCTAGTGGGAGCCTGGTCAGCGGAATCATCTCGGGGTAAGGTTTACTCACCCTCCGAGAGATCAACCTGCCCTGCCAGCTAGTGGGAGCCTGGTTAGTGGAATCATCTCGGGGTAAGGCCTACTCACCCCTCCGAGAGATCAACCTGCTCTGCCAGCTAGTGGGAGTCTGGTTAGCAAAATCATCTCGGGGTCAGGTCTACTCACCCTCCGAGAGATCAACCTGCCCTGTCAGCTAGTGGGAGACTAGTCAGCGGAATCATATCAGGGTAAGGCCTACGCACTCTCCGAGAGAACAACCTGCCCGGCCAGCTAGTGAGAGCCTGGTTAGCGGAATCATCTCGGGGTAAGGCCTACTCACCCCTCCGAGAGATCAACCTGTCCTGCGAGCTAGTGGGAGCCTGATCAGCGGAATCATCTCGGGGTAAGGCCTACTCACCCCTCCGAGAGATCAACCTGCCCTGCCAGCTAGTGGGAGCCTGGTCAGCGGAATCATCTCATGGTAAGGCCTACTCACCCCTCCGAGAGATCAACCTGCCCTGCCAGCTAGTGGGAGGCTGGTCAGCGGAATCATCTCGGGGTAAGGCCTACTCACCCCTCCGAGAGATCAACCTTCCCTGGCAACTAGTGGGAGCCTGGTCAGCGGAATCATCTCGGGGTAAGGCCTACTCACTCTCCGAGAGATCAACCTGCCCTGCCAGCTAGTGGGAGCCTGGTCAGCGGAATCATCTCAAGGTAAGGCCTACTCACCCCTCCGAGAGATCTGAAAGAATTGGTTTCAAGATAACCTAAACACCTAGAGGGGGGTGAATATGTACAATTTCTTTTTACTCTAAGGCAGAATATTAATTCAGTTAATCACATAGAATCAAACAGTTCTACAGCTAGCACATCACAGAAATCACAAAATCACACACAATCACAGATGGCACACAGTTTTAAAGTGGTTCCCCAAATGATAGGTACATCCACTTTCCCCCATCGCCTATCTAGCAGTGTGCAAGATTCGGCCTAACTTCTTCCTTCCTTCACAGATCAACAGATCTTACAGCTCAGAACTCAGTCAAGGTTCCTACAACTCAGAGTGAGTCCACACTCCTACACCTCAGGCAATTAAGACCTACCTCAGCCTTCACCCAGGCCTACAACTCAGAGAATCAAATCTCCTACCTCAGGCACACAGCCCTATCTCAGCCTTCTCAAGGCCTACAACTCAGAGATGTAAATCTCCTACCTCAGGCACTCAGCTCTACCTCAGCCTTTATAAATTAGGCTTACAACTCAGATCAATAATGATCTTACAGAAAAATGATATAAAATAAGTTTTATCTTCCACCCAAGTTGAGAGAGAATGGGTAGGAAGCTTTCTTGATCAGTTCTTGAAAAATCTGATTACTCAGAAATCAACCTGTTTTTGGCTTTCTTCAAAGCTTCTTGAATCTGAACATAATAAGGTTGAATTTCTTGAAGATGATCTTCAATCAGCTTCCTTCTTAAAATTCAAAAATCAATCTGAATTCTTCTTTGCAGATTAGTTCAGGATCTGCTCTTAAGAGACTAGTTGATGATAGTCTCTTTCTTCACTTGAATTGTTGGAGCTCTCTCTCTACAAATTCTTCTGAAGAACTTTTGGAATTCTTCACTTAGATCCACTTGAAATCTTTGACTGGATTCCTTGTGTATGTTGGATCTTCTGTTGTAATTGTGTTGTGTACTTCTTCTTTTTTGTTTTTAGAAATTGTCTTTATATAGACTTCATTCAAGGTTACCGGCTGATCCGGTTGCTAACTAACTTCTGACAGATCTGACAGTTGCAGTAGACTTGTTGGTTATGGCAGATGTCAAGTCTTCCAGTCACTTCTTGAAACTTTGTCTCTGTCAGCAAAATGTCGAGTCTGAACTTCACATGTGTCGACACAAGTAGACTAAGTGTCGACACAATCCTTGGTGGTGTCGACATAGCTCTCATGGTGTCGACACTGCTCCTTGACATAGCTTTTGTAAGAATGTGTCGACACAAGTCCTGGGTGTCAACACAGTCACTTCTTGTCTTGACACAATTGACTTAGAAGAAATTCTGGTGTGTGTGTGTCGACACAAGTCCTGTGTGTCGACACAGTTGATGTCGACTGAACTTTCTGTGTGTCGACACAAGTCCTATGTGTCGACACAGTTGATGTCGACTGAACTTTCTGTTTGTCGACACAAGTCCTGTGTGTTGACACAGTTGATGTCGACTGAACTTTCTGTGTGTCGACACAATTTCTTCGGGTGTCGACACAGCTTTTCTAAGCGTCGATACAATTGACTCCAGGTGTCGACACAGCTTTTCTCAAGTGTCAACACAAGTCTTCACAAGTGTCGACACAGCTTCTTCTGGTGTCGACTCATGGACTTAGAAACTTTTCCTGCATATTCTTAACCTGCACATATAAACTCAAAACAACATCAAATACACCTTGATGTGTATCACTGAGTTGAGTGAGGCTTCTCCAAATCTGTTACACATTTTCCAATGTACCCAACAATCTCCCCCTATTTGGAGAAGTCATAACCCATAGTCAATGATATACACCAGTTATAATAAACACACATTATGATGTATATAAACATTACATGACAGGGTAACATATAAATAAAACATGTATAATATGTCATTACAGAATGATGCAAACACAGTGAGCATGAATAATTGTTTTGTTTAAACTATCAAAAGTTTGTCAACAATCAGTTTACATAGATTTTTATAACAACTAAAGATTACATTATTGTAAAATCTAGTTAATCTATTCTAGTACTGATCTGGCTCCTTGATGACTATGCCTTTTCCTGGTTTGACCTGAGCCTGCACAGTAGGTTCAGCATCATCAGCAGGTTTCTTACCTTTCAGATCTTTCTTTTTCTGTTCTTCAGCCCTTATATTTTGCCTTTCAAAATAATGAAAAGTCTTTGGGAAGTACTTGCTCTCTAGAGCATTAGCAGGTAATTTCTCAGCTTTTGCTTTCCTTCTGTATTGAAGAATGGCTTCCTACCTGGCTTCATACTTGTTCCATTCTTGCTCAGTGTACCATTTACCCCTTTCATGGGTCTTGTCCTTTACAGCTATCCAGGAAGTCAATATGATATTCCTGTAAGTACGACTTCATTGCTCATAATCAGGCTTCAATTCTTCCTGTTCTCTAAACCTTTTCTTTGAGAGTTGAGTCTCTTGCTCTTTATGCAAAGCTGCCTCTGACATTTCTACTTTCTCAATGATAACATTCTTAGTAGCCTCTGGAGGACTATACATCTGGTGAACCAGGTGTTGAATTTCCTCAAAGTTAGAAGGGGGATATATGATTTGAGCTACTTCCTGCTATCCCCCTTCAATTCTTGCAGCTTGAATTCCTGACTCAGCTGTGTTGTCATCATCACATAGGGGTGGATATCCCAGATTTGCTCTAACAGCATTTGTTATCCATTTGGTATGCTCTGAGCTAGCATTGATTATCAATCTCTCCCCCCTTTATGACTTCTCTTTCAATATGATCCTTGAGATCATTCTTTTGGAATCTTACTTGATTAGCCAGATAATTTGTTCCCTCTATATAATAGGCTTTAAACTTTTGAAGCTGAGCAGATATAAGCTTCTGAGAGGCTTGAAGTGCAGATTGGAAAGTGGCTAAATCCTCTTGAAGTTTCTTATCAAACTCTGATTTCTCTTTAGCCCTTGCCTCAGTCAGTGCAGTTGCAGTATTCTTTAATTCTGTAACAATCACATTATGTGATTCAGTAAGATTATCATTCATCCTCAGTTGCTTTTCTAGGACATAGCCTTGCTTGACTACCAGATCAGCAACTTGAGTCTTTATTCCTTCTTGTTGTTTTGCTAGGAAAACCACAGCATTACCTCCTTTGTGGAAGCAATCTGTCATCTCCTTTTTATTCTGATTTACCTCAAATCTAATTGATTTTATATCTTGAGCCAAGGAGAATTGCAAATCTTTATGGGTCTCATCCATATATTTCTCCATGGCTATTTTTTGTTCATCTAATTTTACTTGCAAAGATACCAGTAAGGAGCTATAATCATGTGTAGGAACTGGTTGTGGAGCAGTTTGCAATGCTCTTTTATAACTTTGGCTTCTTCTTCTGAAAACCATCAGCTTTCTCTTCTTTGCTTGAGTTTCTGCTTCATCTTCATAAGCTGAGGTACTTGCTATATCAACTCTTTCCTGAGGACTAGGAGGCAGTTCCTTTTCAGTCCTAGGTTGCTCCCCCTCAATTCTAGCTTGCTCCCCCTCAGTCCTGGCTTGCTCCCCCTCAGTTCTGACTTGCTCTATATCAGGGAACAACTCTTCAAGGGTAAATTCTTGTTGAGTTTAGACTGGAGGCACTCTTAACTCTGGAGCATCAGCAGCTGTAGATGTATCCTCCATGATAACATCCTGTGCTACATTGTTGAGTTGAGTGGTCTGGTCAACATTAATCACGGGCACAGTTAGTGTTTCATCCTCATTATTGAAAATTGTTTGATTGACTTCTTGGATTACCTCAAAAATAGTTTGAGTAGCCATTTCACTTTCTAAGTGTGTTGGCTCTTCCTCAAGATGAGGCTCCCCCTGCATCTGATCATCATGTCTAATGTCTTGAGCAGGTGATTTCTCATTATTCTCTGGCCTCTCTTCATCACCCATGTCTTTTATTAGCACTCTATCCCATCTAGAGATTATCCTTAGATATATTCTCCTAATGTGATTGATTTTGGATCCAGCAGCCTATTGTATCACTTCTGGAATTGCCTCAGCCAAGTATAAGCTTAATATCCTTCCCAGATTAGGTTTTTTGATGCTTTCTCTAATCTTCTCATATATGACTGCAGACCAATTGGTGTTCATTTTGTAGATGATCCTGGTCATGAGGCTGAAACATGTAGGCTAAGACCCTATCATGTCCACCTGGTTTGCATAAGATTACTTTGCCAACTACTTCAGAAAGGAATTTTTCTTGAACATTCATTCCTTTTCTATTCATGGATGATCCAATTTTCTTGGTGGAATCTAATCCACACCACTAGAGTGCTTCCCTGGTCTTGGAAGAGGTAACTTCTTCGTCTTCTTGAGTTTTGGGCAGATGAAGAGTTTTTCGTATGCTTTTCATGGTGAGTTTGACTTTATTACCCTTGACTGAAGACCTAATTTTTAGTCCAGTTGAATCCTGAGTGGCAGCTCCATAGAACTCAAGGATTTCCTTCTTCCATATCTTTGTAGGTTATGATGTCAAATACTCCAAGCCATTTTCAGCAATTAGAGCTATCACAGCTTTAATTGGTTGTTCAGCATCGTCAAAGACATTTCGTACCAGTTCATATCCCTCGTTCACATTTTCGTCATGTTTCGATGCCATTGGGATGGTGAGAAATCTTGAAGGGAGAAGAGAGAGTTTGTCGACACAAGAATCTAGTCTCAAAAATCTGGAGAGCGTGTCGACAGGGTTTGTTCTTGACCTATTATATTTGTCTAAACATTGAAGGTCAAAAGGCGCGTCAAAATTTACTTTGTGTGTCAACACTGTTGAGATGGTGTCGACATAGACTGCTAATGTCTCGATAGAAGTGTTGACTACTATGTGTCGACACCAATTGATGATGTGTCGACACAGACATACTTATTAGTTCAACAGAAATTCTGTGTTGACTCTAATTCTAAGTGTCGACACAACTTCTGGATGTGTCGACACAACTCCTCTGAAGTGTCGACACCAATTTTCTAGATGTGTCGACATAACTTCTCTGTGTCGACATATACCTCTTTTTTGTGTTAACACAAAATTACTTAGACAAATTTGTCAATTTATTCTCTGTTTAGCATACATAATTCAATTTTAAAATTATTGAATTTAGTTTCATTCAATGGTTTAGTGAACATGTCAGCAGTTTGAAAACTTGTATTGACAAATTCTAAACATATATCCTCTTTTTCTACATGATCCCTAAGAAAATGATATCTTATTTCTATATGTTTTGTTCTACTATGAGAAACAAGGATTATTAGCAATAGAAATAGCACTTGTAGAATCACAAAATAAAGGGGTTCTACTTACTTGGATACCATAATCTTTAAGCTGATGATGTATCCACAACAGCTATGCACAGCAGCTCCCTGCAGCTACATACTCAGACTCAGTTGTGGAGATTGCCACACTAGTCTGCTTCTTACAGCTCCATGACACCAATCTTCCTCCTAAAAATTGACAGGTGTCAGTTGTGCTTTTCCTATCTTCTTTGCATCCTGCAAAGTCCGCATCTGAATATCCAGACAGTAGAAAATCTCTATTCTTAGGGTACCAAAGGCCTAGATTAGGTGTGTCCTTAAGATATCTCAAAATCCTCTTAACAGCAGTATAATGAGATTCTTTTGGGCAGGATTGGTACCTAGCACAGACACATGTAGCATACATGATGTCAGGTCTACTAGCAGTCAGATAAAGGAGTGATCCAACTACCCTCTATACAAAGATTCATCTTACAGGTTTTCCTGCATCATCTTTGCTTAAAGGCATACTTGTCCCCATTGGAGTTCTCATGGTAGTGGATGACTCCATACCATACTTCTTAATTAACTCGTTGGTGAACTTAAATTGGGATATTGATAGGCCATCATCAGTCTGTCTTACTTGGAGTCCCAAGAAGAACTTAAGTTCTCTCATACTGCTCATCTCAAACTTCCCTTGCATAAGTTTAGCAAACTTCCTACAAAGGTTGTTTTCAGTAGAACCAAATATTATGTCATCAACATATATATGGACTATGATTATCTTCCCTTTGGATTCCCTAAGGAATACAATTTTGCCTATTTTACCCCTTGAGAATTTGTTCTCAATGAGGAAAGTAGACAAGGTTTCATACCAAGCCCTTGGGGCTTGTTTCAAACCATATAGGGCTTTCCTAAGTCTATACACATAATTTGGATAAAGTAAATCAATAAAACCTGATGGCTGTTCTACATAGACTTCCTCCTTTAAGTCTCCATTCAGGAAGGCTGACTTAACATCCACTTGGAACACTTTGAAACCCTAATAGGCTGCATAGGCTAGGAATGGCCTTATTGCTTCCAACCTTGCCACAGGGGTAAATGTTTGATCAAAGTTTGCTGCAACAAGCCTTGCCTTGTTCTTAATTATGATCTCACTCTCATCTAGCTTGTTCCTGTAGATCCACTTAGTCCCTATGACATTGTGGTCTTTTGGTTTAGGAACTAACTTGCAGACCTTGCATCTCCTGAATAGATTCAACTCCTCCTGCATAGCATCAATCCAGTGTGGGTCTTGTATAGCTTCTTCAAATCTTTTAGGTTCCTATTGAGACAAGAAGCTTGAGCATAGTACAGTGTTCAAGCTCCTGCTTCTAGTTTGAACCCCTTGTCTAGGATCACCAATAATCTGGTGTACAGGATGATCCTTTAAATGTCTAACTGCTGGAGGAAGTTTGTCTACAGTTTGACTTTCTCCATTTTCTTCATTCTACTGTACTTCTTGGTCTTCATCAGCATCTTGTGAGTCTTGTACTCCCCTTGGACAGCAATCATCATTTTCCTCTTCCTGCCTTGCAGTTTGATCTTCTTTGATAGTTAGTCCATCTTCTCTTTTATACCTGTAGAACTACAAGAACTACTTGGAAACTCACTGTTAATAAGTCTTGATTCATCAAATATAACATGAACAGACTCTTCTACAACTTGAGTTGTCAAGTTATAGACTCTATATGCCTTATTATTGTTGTTGTACCCAACAAATATCTCATCCTAGGGATTTGGCAACAAACTTTGTTAGGTAAGACTTGTCATTGTTAAGCACATAGCACTTGCAACCAAAGATCCTAAAATAGGATAAGTTTGGTTTTCTGCCTTTCATAACCTCATAGGGTGTCTTTTTGTGGCTCTTAGTGATGGAAGCCCTATTGAGCACATGACATGCAGTGTTTACTGCCTCAGCCCAGAAATATTCTGCGAGAGAAGTGTCACTCAATAGAGTTCTACCAGCCTCAATGAGAGACCTATTCTTTCTTTCAGCAATTCCATTTTGCTGAGGAGTTCTTGGTGAGGAGAATTCCTGATGAATCCCAAATTCTTCACACAACTTTGTCATATTTTCAGATTAAAATTCAGTTCCATGGTCACTTCTGATTTTGACCACTGAATTGTTCAGTTCATTCTGAATTTGCTTAACAAAGTTGCAGAAAATAGTTGGGGTTTCAGATTTCTGTCTCAGAAAGAAAACCCATGAAAATCTAGAATAGTCATCTACAACCACAAATGTGTAGAATTTCCTACCTAGACTCTGAACTGGCATTGGACCAAATAAATCCATATGCAAGAGGTATAAACACCTCACTGAGTCTTTGGTTTCAAGGCTATGAAAGGAGGATCTGGTCTGCTTGCATTTTTGACAAGCTGAGCATATTCCATCTTTTATGCACTTAACTTGAGGACCATTTCTCACTAACTCTTTATTAAAGAGTTGACCAATAGTCTTGTAATTTAGATGAGCTAGCCTCTTGTGTCATTTGACACAATGAGAGGCTTTCTCATCAGCTACCAGACAAATAGGAGAATCTTTATTCTCACTCACAAAGTTTAGGCAATACATATTTCTTTTCCTATAACCAGTCAACATGATCTTCTGATCACTTGACCTTTTAATATGACAACCATTCTTAATGAAAGAAATGTCATATCCAAGATCACTCAGTTGACTTATGCTTATCAAATTATGTTTCAAACCTTTCACATAAGCCACTTGAGTGATAGTAATTGAGCTGTTAGAAATGTTACCAAACCCTTTGATGACTCCTTTTTCAGAACCACCAAAGATTACTTTAGGTCCATTCAATATGGGTGAGTAGTCCTTCAGCAATCCTCTTGTTCCAGTCATATGTCTGGAACATCCACTGTCCAAGTACCATAAAGGGGCATGACCACTTGGACTTATCTGCAACCAATAATTACTTAACCTTAGAACCCAAATTGTTATTGGGTTCTTGGTTCAGGTTAGACTGAAATTTAGCATAATTTGTAGCAACCCTTCTTCCAGGTAAGCTGGCATTCATCCTGACACTAGTGTTATGCCAACAATCAATGGCAAAGTGTCACACCTTGCCACAATACCAGCACTCATATCTATTATACCTCTTTTTAGGTACAGTTTTAACAGATTTGCTGTCAACTGTTCTTAATGCAGTTGGTACAATGTTTCTTTGCTTGAGTGTTGGATACCACTTGTCATTCAGAATGTCAGGCTTACCATGACCATGTATGATATCATGATCATATCTATTGGTAGGCTGTTGCACTTTTCTGAGAGCAATATGGGGATTAAAGACAAGTGGCTTAACTGGGGCTTTCCTTTTTCTCTTGGAATTAGCTGCCCTAGTATTTTCCTTAAAACTCAATCCTGTCTTACCCTTCTGAGACACAAAGTCATCAATTAAGGGAAGGACAGATTTTGGCTTAGAGAAATTAGCCACTAGATCTTTTTCTTTCTGAAGTCTGACTTCCAGACTTTTGATTTGATCACTCTTGAATGTGATTGTTCCCATCTGAATAACAGTTATGTTTTTCAGCTTGGCAATCTCATTCATCTTCTGATCCAGCAGCTTTTCTGAATCAGATGCAGCCAACTTAAGAGCTGCAATTTCCTTAGCATGAATTTTAGTCAGATTTTTGCATCTCTTAAATGTCTGCAGCAGATCACAATATTCATCTATAAGTTGATGAATATCTCCTTCAGATTCAGATCCATCCACATCACTTGATGCAGATGCTTCTGATTCTGAGTCAGTGAAATAATCAGAATCTTCAGATAAGTTTTTTACCTTACTTGGACCAGGCTGATCCTGGCAGTGATCTTCACCAGTCAGGGCCATCAGCCATTTGCATTGATGATCTTTAGTTCCATTTATTGAATCCAGCAACTGCAAGAACTCAGTCTCTTCTTCTGTTGCAAACAGACCAATATAAGGTTCAGCAACAGATTCAGAATCTGAAGATGATGGATCTGTCCAGCTTTTCTCTTTCTTTACTACAAGGGATTTCTCCTTCTTGTTTTTATACTGAGACTTCTTCTTATCTGCAGATTCCTTTCTTTTTTCTGGACAATCAGCTACTACATGTCCAAGTCTGTTGCAGTAATAGCACACAATCTTTGTAGTTGTTGATTTGCTAGGTTTTGACCTACTCTTGTCCTTTCTGGATGACTTTCTTTTCTGATAATATTCATCCTTGGACTGAGAGGAGGATGGCTTAGTTCTCCACTGCTTCTTCTTCAAAAATCTCTGAAACTGCCTTGTGAAGATAGCAAAGTACTCATCAGAATGATTGCTGTCTGAGGTGTGACTATCAGAACTTTCAGAGATCACTTCTACAGCTTTCTTAGAAGGAAATGGAGACATCCACTTGTCCTTTCTTGTGGCATCTGCCTTGAAGGCCACTGACTTTTCTCTATGGTCAACTTTAGTACTTTTCTCTTCCTCCTTTCTGGCCATGAGTTGTATTTCATAAGAAAGCAATTTGTCAAATAGTGTTGGAGGAGAGATTTCTGCCAGTCTGGCCACTTCCCTGATGGCACAGATCTTGGTGTCCCAATCCTTAGTCAGAGATCTAAGGAATTTATCATTCAACTCATATGTACTAAAGACCCTTCCATATGACATTAGTTCATTCACAATTCTGAAGAACTTCTTATAACACTCAGTGATGCTGTCTGATTTGCTTTGTCTGAAGCTCTCATATTCCTGATTAAGCATTTACTTTCTATCTTGTCTAACTTCTTATGATCCCTCCATGTAGACTATCAATGTGTCCCACATCTCCTTAGAGGTTTTACAGTGAATCAGATTTTGGAATGTTGAATCATCTATGGCACTCACTATAATATTCTGAGCTCTCTTGTCCATAGTAGCCAAGATAATCTCATCCTTAGTAATTTCTGAAAAGTCTTTTGGTGTCCTCTGATTAGAATCAAGAACTGAGACTTTCATTGGAATATAAGGCCCTTCCTTAACAGTTATATATATTCTTGGATCAGATGCTTCCATAAACAATCTGACCCTTTCTTTCCATATTCCAAAGATTTCCTTCCTGCATATGGGCAACTTCATGGAACCAAGTTCTTTATGATTTTATCCTGAACCCATCTGTTCTAATTTATTCTGCCTCACAGATCTTACTCAGACTGTTAAGTCTATCTTTGAGAAACCTGACTTTGATACCACTTGAAAGAATTGGTTTCAAGATAATCTAAACACTTAGAGGGGGGTGAATATGTACAATTCCTTTTTACTCTAAGGCAGAATATTAATTCAGTTAATCACATAGAATCAAACAGTTCTACAGCTACCACATCACAGAAATCACAAAATCACACACAATCACAGATGGCACACAGTTTTATAGTGGTTCCCCAAATGATGGGTACATCCACTTTCCCCCTTCACCTATCTAGCAGTGTGCTAGATTCGGCCTAACTTCTTCCTTTCTTCATAGATCAACAGATCTTACAGCTCAAACCCAGTCAAGGTTCCTACAACTCAGAGTGAGTCCACACTCCTACAGCTCAGGCAATTAAGCTCTACCTCAGCCTTCACCCAGTCCTACAACTCAGAGAATCAAATCTCCTACCTCAGGCACACAGCCCTACCTCAGCCTTCTCAAGGCCTACAACTCAGAGATGTAAATCTCCTACCTCAGGCACTCATCCCTACCTCAGCCTTTATAAATTAGGCTTACAACTCAGATCAATAATGATCTTACAGAAAAATGATATAAAATAAGTTTTATCTTCCACCCAAGTAGAGAGAGAATGGGTAGAAAGCTTTCTTGATCAGTTCTTGAAAAATCTGATTACTCAGAAATCAACCTGTCTTTGGCTTTCTTCAAAGTTTCTTGAATCTGAACACAATAAGGTTGAATTTTTGAAGATGATCTTCAATCAGCTTCCTTCTTAAAATTCAGAAATCAATCTGAATTCTTCTTTGCAGATTAGTTCAGGATCTGCTCTTAAGAGACTAGTTGATGATAGTCTCTTTCTTCACTTGAATTGTTAGAGCTCTCTCTCTCTACAAATTCTTCTGAAGAACTTTTGGAATTCTTCACTTAGATCCACTTGAAATCTCTGACTGGATTTCCTTGTGTATGTTGGATCTTCTGTTGTAATTGTGTTGTATACTTCTTCTTTTTCGTTCTTAGAAACTGTCTTTATATAGACTTCATTCAAGGTTACCGGCTGATCCGGTTGCTAACTAACTTCTGACAAATCTGACAGTTGCAGTAGACTTGTTGGTTATGGCAGCTGTCAAGTCTTCCAATCACTTCTTGAAACTTTGTCTCTGTCAGCAAAATGTCGAGTCTGAACTTCACATGTGTCGACACAAGTAGACTAAGTGTCGACACAATCCTTGGTGGTGTCGGCACAGCTCTCATGGTGTCGACACTGCTCCTTGACATAGGTTCTGTAAGAATATGTCGACACAAGTCCTGGGTGTCAACAGAATTACTTCATGTCTTGACACAATTGACTTAGAAGAAATTCTGGTGTGTGTGTCGACACAAGTCCTGTGTGTCAACACAGTTGATGTCGACTGAACTTTCTGTGTGTCGACACAAGTCCTGTGTGTCGATACAGTTGATGTCGACTGAACTTTCTGTGTGTCGACACAAGTCCTGTGTGTCGACACAGTTGATGTCGACTGAACTTTTTGTGTGTCGGCACAAGTCCTGTGTGTCGCCATAATTTCTTCTAGTGTCGACACAGCTTTTCCAAGTGTCGACACAATTGACTCCAGGTGTCGACACAGCTTTTCTCAAGTGTCAACACAAGTCTTCACAAGTGTCATCACAGCTTCTTCTAGTGTCGAATCATGGACTTAGAAACTTTTCCTGCATATTCTTAACCTGCACATATAAACTCAAAACAACATCAAATACACCTTGATGTATATCACTGAGTTGAGTGAGGCTTCTCCAAATCTGGTACACATTTTCCAATGTACCCAACAAGATCAACCTGCCCTTCTAGCTAGTGGGAGTCTGGTCAGCGGAATCATCTCGGGGTAAGGCCTACTCACCCCTCCGAGAGATCAACCTGCCCTGCAAGCTAGTGGGAGCCTGGTCAGCGGAATCATCTCGGGGTAAGGCCTACTCACTCTCCAAGAGATCAACCTGCCCTGTCAGCTAGTGAGAGCCTGGTCAGCGGAATCATCTCGGGGTAAGGCCTACTCACCCCTCTGAGAGATCAACCTGCCCTGCCAGCTAGTGGGAGTCTGATCAGCGGAATCATCTCGGGTTAAGGCCTACTCACCCCTCCGAGAGATCAACCTGCCCTGCCAGCTATTGGGAGCCTGGTCAGCAGAATCATCTCGGGGTAAGGCCTACTCACTCTCCGAGAGATCAACCTGCCCTGCCAGCTAGTGAGAGCCTGGTCAGCGGAATCATCTCGTGGTAAGGCCTACTCACCCCTCTGAGAGATCAACCTGCCCTGCCAGCGAGTGGGAGCCTGGTCAGCGGAATCTTCTCGGGGTAAAGTCTACTCATTGATCACAAATATTTTCCGGCGGTCCCTGTCATCAATCATAGTTGATACAATGCAAGAAAAGTTCATTACAAGAGATGATCCACTTCTTTCCTACCTCCCTCTTCCCTTGTGAATCATCGGATCCCTCCCCAGGTGCCCACATCAACTCTGTCCTCACATCTATCCCCTACCGCCTCGGGTTGGACTTCTTCAATCTGCACCGGATCTTGCGCTTGTTGAGGTTGTAGTGTCGGAGCTATTGTCCTTCTTAACTCCAGGAATTGGGGGCAAGTAGCTATTACATGGCCTTCCTCATGGTGGAACTCACAGTAGGGTAACTCTACTCTGACTCTTCTCCTTCCCGCGCGGTTCCTCCTCTCCCTTCAACCAATCTCCATCGCTTATTGTGGTGGGGGTAGGAGCTGCCTAGGGGCTTGCCTTTGGAAGTTAAACCTCCCCTGGCCTCCCTAAAAATCCCCCCACCTTGGATGAGACCTCTTCCTGGACCCTGAACGGGTCCTCCCTGATGCCTCCAACCTAGCTCCTAACCTTCTTGAGGTCCCTGGAGCCCCTGAGCTCTCTGCTCCTCTCTCCTTCTCCCCTCCTGATTCCTCGAGCCACCTTGCTCCTTCGACTCTGCATCTGTCAATCTTGCCAACTTCTTGACAAACGCCGGGTTGGTCGCCTCAGTGGCTATCTCCTCTGCCTCCCTTTCCATCAACTCCTCGAAGGAAAGGGGGGCCTTTCGGGTCAGGCTCATCTTGAAGAACCCCTCGCGCAACCCCACCGTGAACGCCATCTAAAGGGCATACCCTGGCATCTCTTGGATGTCCAGGATCTCCTCTTGGAACCTGTCAACGTAATGGGCCAGCAACTCCTCGGCCCCCTGCCTTATCAGGAAGATGGACTCTGGACTCTTCTTCCTCTTCTTGGAGGTGGAGAAGCGAAGCTGAAAGCTCTGGCTCAAGTCCTCGAACCCATAGATCGATCTTAGTGGGAGTTGGTGGAACCAGTCCCTTGACTTGTCCTTCAACGTGATCGCGAAGAGGCGGCACTTGAAGGCATCCGTCATCGGCCTGATGGAGATGACATCCTCAAACCACTACAGGTGCTGGACGGGGTCATCCTTCCCGGTATAGTAAGTCATATCAGGCTCCCTGAACCCCTCGGGAACTGGGGCTGAGACAATCAGCTCGCTGAAGGGTGATCCCTTGCTTGGCGGTCTCGCATGCTCCACTTGCGTGACCTGCTCGCCTAGGAGGCTGGCGCTCGCCGGGCTGGAGAACAACTCCCGGTCGGTGAGATCTCGATTAACCCCATCTCCCATACTTTCCTTCCCGGTCCTTCTTCCTGGTGCACTTTATTCTCCCCCTGTTGGGGTCATCTCGCCTAGGTCACTGGGAGACAGCTCGCCGAGAATCCTGGGAGCAGTCTCTCCAAGACTCTTGAGAGCTAAGTCCTGAGGGATGGGGGTTGAGCAGCTACCTCAAGGAGCAATACTTCACAGCATCTCCATGATGCCTTGGATGGATGTCATGAACTCTTCTCTTCCCACAAAGGGTCCTGGGTTGGGGAGCTCGCCATCACTACCTCCTTGACCTCTAGCCATGACACTCTCCCGAGATCTTCTATGTTGGTCACTCTCCACGCTCACCGCACCAAGATGTTGAAACCCAGAAATCGGTCTATGTGGAGTTCGGGGTCCCTAAAAAGGGGTGACCTAACACTTACTGCACTCAGGCGAATGTCACGGACCAAAAGCTCAGGAAACTAGGAACAGACCCTCAGCTCTAGTATGGAGGTCCCACCTCACACCCGGAAGATCTTGGAGATCTCCCCCTCCCTAGCCAATGCTGAGCTAGGTGCCTTGGAGGATGAAGAGAGAGGATAAAGAAGTCTTGCCCTCCAAGGCACCCCTAAGGGTCTATTTATAGTTTTCTGGGAATGGCCTGCAAATAACCAATCTTCATTGTCCCAAAATTACTGAACTGCCCCGGGTTGGCCTGCCAACAGCCAAATCCCGCTGTTCTAAGCAGCTAATCGCAGTCCACAAGGGGCAGACCCTCAAGCCGGCCGAGTAGACGGCCTGGCGAGCTGGCGGCTTGGCAGCCTGGCGAGTTGCGGCCTGGGCGAGAGCTGGGAGTCGTCTCATCGACACTATGGGAGTCGTCTCGTCGATACCCTGGGAGCCGTCTCGCCGATACCCTGGGAGCCGTCTCGCCGAGACCCTGGGATCCGTCTCGTCGAGACCCTGGGAACCATCTCGTCCAGACCCTGGGATCCGTCTCGTCTTGCTGGGTAAAATTTTTTATCCCCTACTAGAATATCATGCAAGTCCACCCAAAATTGGCCTTCGGGAGTGCAGAACTTCCAAAAAGCTTAAAAACGTGCACCAAGTCTCCTGCCTCGTTTGGGGGCCCCTTTCGTGAATACGGGGTTGTACAACTGGCACCAAGTCCGCGAGTGAGTACACCTCCAAGCCTGTGTGTGGGCATAACACCACAACCGTGAGCGAGTATAGTTATGGCATTAGACTCGTATCTGCTTATAGGAGTGACCATATATCTTAGGCTAGATCCTTTCCCCACAAAGGTAGGACTATCCAAAATGTGCCTACTTCCACCTTTAGGGAAAATAAGCAGTTTAGGCCCTATATTTTGTACTCGAGAGATGGAATTACTAGGGATGCTATAAATCCGCGGATTAAGCATAGGCAGACAGTTAAGATTTGCAATGAGAACGCTACTTGTTACTCTTATGGAGTGATTAGCCTCTATGTCGTGGAGTGCCCCACAAAGCCTAGGGCTTTGGCTATTTTCGCTTCGACATCTGAGCCTCCTGATATTGTGCATGATACTCCTAAGGATTTTGACGTAGATGTGGTATCTCTTGATTCTGAGGATGACCAGCTAGATGAGAGTATTCTGCCATATACGATAGTATCCGACGATTCTGATGATTCTGACATTGATGAGATAACTAGTGATTTGGAAGATGATGTATGGGATGATGGAATTCCGATCTGTGAGAGTATATCGTTGCCTATTACATGCTCTGCCAGTGTTATGTCTGATCACCCTATTATTGAGTGCCCTCTCCAGGCTACGATCCCCGTCATGATAGAGCCTATGATTACACAAGCTGAGATTGTATCTGAGTCATCTGAGGAGCCTGAGAGTGAGGATGTCCCTATTGTTGTTGTGGATGAGTTACCTTCTGAGGGAAGGGTACTTTTGGACGATTCTCTTGTTGTATACCCGGATGAGAGTTCCTTGATGTTGTCATAGTTTGGTGAAATTTATACCGATTTGGATTTTATCCCGGGATTGATTTTATCGACCCTTCCTCCTGTTTATTTGCCTACATTAGATGACTTTGTAGGACACGAACTTGTTATAACTAGTTTGAACCATTTGGTGTTGCCTATGTTAGTAGCCCCTTATTTGGCCATGTCTCATAGGATCTGTATTACTGAGTTGTTAGAATTAGTATTCGGCCTTGTCACAACACCTTATAATTATATATCTTCTGAATTTCTTGTGATTGATCAATTCTCTGATTATACGTCTACGATGAGGTCGACTCTTGTGTCTGTTTTACTCGCCCCTAAGAATGATGGTTATTGGAGAATGTGTGTTGACAACCGAGCTATTAGTAAAATTACTATCAAATATGGGTCTTTCATCCCTTGCTGGATGACTTGTTGGATATATTAGTTGAGGCCACAATCTTTTCTAAGTTGAATTTTAGGAGCGGCTACTATCAAATAAGGATTAGGGAGGGAGACGAATGGAAGACGATTTTTAAATCGAAGGACGGATTTTATGAGTGGTTACTGAAGCCATTTGGGTTTTCCATTTCCCCGAGTACTTTCTCTAGAGTGATAACTCTTATTTTCCAACCTTTCTTGGGAAAATTCTTAGTGACGTATTTTAATGATATCTTAGTCTTTTGCCCCTCTCCAACAGATCATGAATAGCACGTGAGGATTATCCTTACCACGTTACGAGTGGAAGAATTATTTGACAATCTAAACAAAATGTATTTTTATGTTACTTTACTGAGTTCCTTGGGTATCCTGTGAGTACGGATGGGAAAACAGAAGTATTACACGGAAGTTTGGGCAGCTTATTACGATGTCTTGCGGGTAATCACAAGGGTACTTGGGACTTGATCATTCCCCATGCTCAGCTTGTGTACAATAATTCTAAGAATAAATCCCCAAGCTTATCCCCCAATGAAATCGTGCACGACTATAAGGCACCTGTGCCACTTGATTTAATTATGTTACCTCCATTATATAACTCAAGTGATTTTGCACAAGAATTCGCTCTTCATATTCACAATTTACATAAACACGCTCATGAAACGTTAGTCTCCCAATATGTGTTTTATAAATCTCATGCTAGCGTGCATAAAAAAGCATGTTAGGTATTGTATCCACAATTACCTGGATTTGAGGAAGCGACCTGTCAAGCTAAGATGAATTCACAATGTATTTGATGAAACCTCTTAAGTTGTGCTGGCAGTTATTCCACGCTAAGTGCACACCAATGTCAGGGTGCAGTAGGTCAATATACACGGGTCTGTACGACGTAATCCCTCGTTGAGCAGATCAGTGTGTTGGCCTACGTGTGCTCTCTCTATTGGAGTGCACTTACTTTCAAGTATAGGGCTGTAACTATGCAAGAGCAGACAATGAGCAAGGATGGGTCAAGGAGCAGCTCTTGGGTGGATAGACGAAAAATCGTCTAAGTATAAATCGACGAGAATCACCAAGTGATTCTCGCCGAATCGTCGAGAATCATTAGTGATTCTCGCCGACTCTATCCGGCTACCTCAAAACGGTGCCAAGTAAGATTCGGCGAGAATCACTAGTGATTCTCGCCGAACCCATCGTTGAGCAGATCATGGCCAAGTAATATTCGTCGAGAATCAACAAGTGATTCGGCGAGAATCATCAAGTGATTCGGCGAGAATCACTAGTGATTCTCGACGAATCGTCGAGAATCACTAACTGATTCTCACCAATTCGTCGAGAATCACCTTCGATTCTCGCCGATTTTGACTTGGCAATTTTTCTGGAAACAGCTGGACCGGATTCTGCCACTGGCACTGTGTTGAACCGGAACTAGGGTTTCCTTCAGGTGGGACCCACAACGGTCATTTAGGAGTATACTTGTGTATAAATACACGCGTATTTTTGAACAGTGAGAAGACAGAGAAAAAGACGAAACACTGGCCGCGACGTAACCTAGATCGCGAGTTCCGCTCCGCCGCCGCCGTCGCCGCTTGAGAGAGTTAATCGTCGGTCTTGATCGTGGTTTCTTCCAGATCTCCGGTCGATAGAAGCTTAGCCAAGCTTAGCGTCTCACGTGTCTAACCGGAGATCTCTTGTCTCTTGATTTGTTGATCGGGAAAACCTTCTCCGTCCGAATCGATCGAGACGACTGATCCTAGTGTGACCGTTGGTAGACCTAGCTAGCTTCGCTACGAAGTTTGGATCTCCAAAGTACAGCAGCCGCACATCGTCGTCGCCGCCGATCCCGTGAACCTAGTCGCCGCCCATCTTGCCGCCGCCGGTTCCGGGGAGATCCTCTCCAAGAGAGATCTAGGGTTGTGGACTTTTCGTGGACTTCAAGAACACGTCGTCTACGAAGAGGGACACCTTAGTCTCCAAACGTAGTTTGTATTTCTTGTACATTCTAGTTTTATTTCTGTTGTAAAGGAACGTTGGTTCCTAGTTGTAAGGGTTGGGTGCAACCCGTGTTGTGGGAGTGTTGACTCCTACGTGTGGAAGGGTTCCTTTCGATAGTGCAAGGATTGGATTTCAATCCTGTTAGTGAAGAGACTGAGTCGTCCCTTGTTGGGAGATAGGTCGAAGGGGGAAAGTGGATGTACCCAAATCGGAGAACCACTATAAATAGCTTGTGTATTCTTTGTGCTGTACTGTTTATTTTTATTGTGCAGGTACAATTTTAAATTCCGCAAAAACGCTGCACGTCACCTATTCCCCCCCCCCCCCCCATAGGTGAAGATAGTTGACACTAGGTGGACTTTCAAGTGGTATCAAAGCGAGGTTACTCATCAAAAAGGTTTACACCTTGAGTAGAATCCTGCCACCAGTGTCAGAAGCATGGAGCTGAATCATGAGATATCGCCACTAAGACTCCCCACATGCACAAAGGAGTTTTATCCCGTCTGGAGGATGAGAGTGTCGTATCACTTGGATGATATCGATCCTCGAGCATCTTTCATCCTGGAAGAGGGTCCTTTTATTCCTATGAAGACCTCCGACTCTGGAAAGATCCAAGTGCCCAAGTGCATTGCTGAGATGTCGGAGACGGAACTTTCATTATTTAATTTGGACAAGAGGATTCGTCAAATTATCATGGATATCTGGTCTGGAGCTTCTCGCTCTAGATTGGGAAAATGTGGATCGGCTAAATCTATGTGGGTGATGATCTCAAAGCTGATGGGGGGGTCAGAGAAAGCTGGAATCTGCTGTCAACCAGAGGATGAAGCCTATGTGGGGGTCCTCGCCTCTGAAGATGAAGGCAAGGATCTATCGGACAGCATCAGAGCTCTAGTGCCCGTGTCAGAGACTGAAGAAGCCAGTGAGGAAAACAGTTCTGATGAGGATGACACAACGGTCACTGGCTCTAATGACAATAACACTGAAGAGCAGGTAACTTTTTCATCCTGCCCCGTCTCTCTTGAAGTTTCTGAAGACAGGAACTGTGTCCCTTCAGAAAATTCTGATTCCCTGCAGAGAGCCCTTCAGAAAAGCAACCTGCTTGTTGAAGAACAAGCTCAGGAGATTGCACGGCTGAAGATCTTGTTGGTTCTCCAATTGCCGTCCAACAAGGTCAAGGACTCTAAAATCTCTGATCTAGAGAGTAGTCTAGAGACTGAGAAAAGGATAGTATCAAACTTTTCCAAGGTTGATGCTATGAAGAGAAAGGTAGAAAATGGGTGGATCTCCCGAATTATCAATTCGTGGAGAAACGAGGAAACGGTATTCCGACCCCCCACTCCAAGTAGGAAGGCTACACATCATGCCTTCAGGTATGATCACAGGAATAATCGTGATCACTGCAAGGGTGATCTGTCCTCATGTGGAGACACCCATAGTGCAAGAGCCGTCATGGACACCCGTGAGAGAATACCTAAGGCTCCTTCTGCGCCCTTTGTATTCTCGGCCACTGCCCATACTCGGCATGAATCGGCTAGTATCAGCTCTCAGAAATCTTCTCTCCACCCAAGGCCACAGGAAAGGGGGGTTAGAAGTCATGCTGTAAGTTCTCATGGGGTCTCAGTAAGGGGGCTGTCTGAAAGGAAGGCACCACTTCCCAGACCTCGTGACGCTCGCTGCATGCATTCATTCCACCCTTCCACGTGTCACGGTGGAAGAGGCAGTTCTGGGAGCAGATCCAGATCTATCCCGTTTGGACCTAGGCTCATGACTACCTCAGTCACAAGATCAGGTCAGAAACGGCGATACAACATTCACGAGTGTTGGTGTTGTGGCAAGGTGGGACACTTTGCCATAGACTGTTGGCACAACCCCTCTGTGTCAAGTACCCCCCCCCCCCAACTTTGCCGGTCGGGCCGGAGGGGTACTACTGGCCCAAGACGTCCACCCAGGGCTTATAGGGGAAACAATCCACCCTATTCAAGCACTAGATGGCCGTCTTGAGTGGTTCGAATCATAACATTCACAACCCATCAGAATATAGCGGAAGCATTAACAGGAAACCACTACTTATTATATATAACATTTCATATTAATACAGAGGTTCTAGGGCCGAAGCCTAAGCATTTATAAAAGCCCGTGGGCTATACATGTACTACATAAGTCTCTCACACACTCTCTCTTCTAAACTGCTCGGCGGTACTCACGTCTCTAAACACCGGAGACGGCGCGGGGGTGCATCAGCTCGAGTAGACCTAGCTGCTGGCGTAATCTCCTGCGGCAGCGGGTCACTATGGTGCTCCACCTCCTGTGAATGGTTAATCAAATAACCGTTAGTCACAGAGCTAAGTGGAAACAATCTCCTCCCCGGATCCACATCCTGGGGACGAGCACGCACCCACCCAACAAAAGTAAATAGCCGAAGCAAGAGAGGGTTATCACAACATTTCATATATGAACAACTAGGAGCAATTATAAAAGAGTGCAGTATAACCGGAAAAAGCAGCAATATCATAAAACGGTTATAGCAATGCTCTACTAGCTCATCAGCACAACAGGTTTTCATATCTTGAATTCTATCGCAGGCATTCACAGCCGCGCACACAAAACCGCAGGCATTCATAGCCGCGCACACAAACCGCAGGCATTCATAGCCGCGTAACAAACCGCAGGCATTCATAGCCGCGCACACACACCCTATGTCGACATAGTTTGGACCGCTTCTGTTCCAGCAGGGTAGCGAGCCCCGCGGGCCTCACCGATGTGGCCGTCGGTGACAGTGGCCAGTCCTGCCACTTCTGGGGGTGATCGTACCGCACAACCCCAGGCCCTAACGTACAACCATGTGTACTCCTGGATGTGAGCGACATCCGGTGAATCATTTCGGCCGACCAGCGGAGGAAACCCGACGGGGAATATAACGGCCGGTCAACCCGTGGTACTCATCTCCCTGTCGCCTTGAGTCGTCAACCTTCCCGCACCGGTACGAACGGTCTGCGGAAGGGACCGACCCGCCACCATTTCACCGCAAGCAATTTACAATCAATCAAACAATTGCAAACAATATAACATCGGGTCTACGACGGCCTGCCTTACTAGTCTTACACTTCGGGCATCGGCACTTTGCTCTACTTCGACAAGGAGCGTGGGAGCGCTTTATTTGGGGCTAGACCTGGAGGACTACCTCAACTCCGGTTATCCCCAACTAAGGCTCAACCTAAACAACAACTGCTCGTCAGAGCAGGACCCGGGAATATAAAAGTAAATTGCGATAAGATCAAGTGCGGTGGTTATGCTGCTTATTTAGAGTGCTGGAAAGAAATGTGACCAGTACAAGACTGGATAAGCTTGACCAGTACGCAACTGGAGTAGTACTAAATAGAAAGTACTGAAATAAGCCTGACCAGTACGCAACTGGAGTAGTACTGAAATGAAAGTACTGAAATAAGCTTGACCAGTACGAGACTGGAGTAGTACTGAAATGAAAGTACTGAAATAAGCTTGACCAGTACGAGACTGGAGTAGTACTGAAATGAAAGTACTAAACTGAAAGGAATAAAGGAACTGGACCAGTGCAAAACTGGAATAATCATAAAGAAAATGGTTAGTAGTCCAATCACTCCATACAGGAGGCTTCAGTTCCATATCCGTTCTCAGGAGAGATTCAGTTCCATCTACATCTAGGATAGATTTAGTTTCATCTCCATCCCGTAGAGATTCAGTTTCATCTCCATCCAGGAGGCACATTCAGTTCCATCTCCAGGCAGGAGAGATTCAGTTCCATCTCAGTTTTTAAAGGCTTCCTTGGGTTACACCCTTTATTAAGATCAGATTATGGGTTGGTTGCGTCTTATTAACCACGACTTAATCGAATCGGGGCTTAACAGGAGTTATACTTTCATTATTCGTCAAGAATAATTCATAACTCACCACTCGTGCTCTCATCTTCCGAGCGAGCCCAAATCGCCCGAGAGTCGAAGCGCTCGACAGTTTTCATGAAATCTCGAAACACCCGGAGCTTGGTCACTTGCCTCGGCCACTCTCATCGATAAGACAAATTGAATTTATTATTCAAATTAGAGAGAATAGTCGCGCGCTCCAATTTTCATTTTCGAGGAAAATGAGCGTAATAAATTCCGAGCGCGACCCTAGGCTTCCATATTTTGGGAAAAATATCAAAACTTATCCCATGAGCTCAAATTTTGAAACAACCCTTATATGGATATAAAATGAGCATAGAAAAATTTTCATAATTTTTCAAAAAAGTTTTGGCCCTTTAATTTGGCCAAATAAGTTTAATTGGGCTTTAAAAATACCAAATCAACACCAAAAATTCTCAAAATTGTTGTGGAGGAAGCCCTTAGCAAGGGAAACATTTTTCATGTTCAACACTCTTTCCTAGGAGTCTATTTTAGTCTCTAAAAAAAAATCAAACCCATTTTTATAATATTATAATATTTATTATAAATATTATAATAATAATATATTTATATATATAATATATTATATATATATATATATTATAAAACCGAATCCTGTACATCTTCCGAGAGCATCCCGCGGTAATTTCCTGGAGCCTTACGGGGCTTCTCCGCCGCCGGCCGGCCGTGGCTCCACACACGGCCAACCCGCCGGTGGTGGGCGCTCCCTCGGCGGTGGTCCGGCGGCCTGCCGCCGCCGGCCATCGCCGGAGCTTTTTTCCTTTTTTTTTTTTGACCGGGAGGGGAGGGGTGACGGCGGCGGCGCTCCGGCCGCCGGGAGTGCCATGCAAAACGTCCAAAATGGAGAAGGAGGAGGGAGAAGGCTTCCACCTGATTTTGGTGGGCTCGGGAGGGGCCGGCTTGGTCGGACATGGCCAAGGTGGTGGTGGAGGGGGAGGAGCTCCTCGGATTGCCTTTTCCGGCCACCTGAGCTCCGGCAGAGGGTAAAACAGGGGTAGGGGGTTGCTCTGAGAGCTGTGAGGGAAAGTGAGGGGTTGGGGTCCTTTATAGGGAGGGGAGGGGGAGATTCCCTCCCATTGGGTGGTGTGGGACTAATCCCTCCTTAGGGAGGGATTAATCCCACTCCAGCTGTCCAAGGACAGCTGGAGGTCTCCCATTTTCCCCATGTGGGGAAAATGAATGGGCCCTTTATGGCTGGGCCTATAAGTGGGAAAGAGAGAGAGAGGGAGAGAGAGAAGTGGGTGGGCCTCCATTTGAGATAACAATGAGCTTGCTGGTTTGGGGGGCCCATGGAAAGTGAGGGGAGTATGGGTCATCCTCCTTTGGAGAGGAGGTGAGCCCTTCATTTGGAGAAAAATCCAAAAAGTGGATTTTTAGGAGGGTTTGACCAAGTCAACCTAGGGTGGGTCCACATTGTTGGTCAAAGTCAAAGTGGGTCCAAGTCGTCGGGGTCGGGTCAAAGTTCGAGTGTCGTGTCATAATTGGTGTGCGCACGCTTTTCGGTGCACAACTATGCTTGATTTGACCACGGGTTTGACCAATCGTCATCGAAATTGACCGGGACGACTTCCGTTGACTTCATATTGACCACACGAGTCTAACGCCACTGACTGGGGTTGAATCGGAGTCCGTTTGACGAAAGTCCGAAATTTGCGCGTCGCAGCGCGCTAAAATGGTCAAAGTATCCAATTTTGTCGTACAATCTCGGATTGTGACGCGACGAGCTCCGATGCGCTCATATTGACTATATGAGGTCATAGGAACTGACAGAACTCAATTCGGAGTTCTCTAGCTCGATTTCCCGCCTAGGGTTATTTCCCCCCGGGTCATGGGTAGGGTTCGGGCCACTTTTATTGGGCCCACTAAGGCTCTGGTGGCCCAATAAAAGGCGGGATGTTACACTCTGTGTCAAGGGCAAGGGCCTATCCACATCTCCAGGGCAGAGGTAGTCTTCCTGTTAGAATTTCTGAAGGAAGGCAGTCGAGTGTTTATGCTAACAAGAACCTAGGACCCAATATGTATTGGGTTCCTAAGGTAAAGTAACTCTTTCTTGCAGGGTAGTCTAGGTTCCGTAAATATGATGGGAACTAGACAGTAGATGGCTCAAGACTAAATTGGAACAAGCGTCTGGAATACCAGATGTGATATCTACATGGGCATACTCACATTGAGCTCCTAATATGTTTTACCTGAGGGACTAAATGATAACTCTCATAATCCAGGTACTTTTGATCAGTTCCAGGACTTGAGTCATATTGTATCCCACATTTACATATAAGTATATATATATATAATATATATATATATATATATATATATATATATATATTTATACGTATACTTACACTTATATGTGTGTACATCTAAGGATATGTTAACACGGTAAACATAAACCATAGATACAACAATGAAGACTTATCGGAAATTCCACTGGTAGACTCGAGATCTAACATCTACAGGCGTAAATTAGTTCACTGAAAACTAGCGAAGATTGCCATCAATAAATGTATGGAAAAGCCGGTTCAACCCTAATAGCTTGGCTTTAAGGAATATTTATATATTTAGAAGATTTTCAAATCGACTTACACAAACTCGAAACCCGCTTAACCCGAAGCCTTCCGCGACACACAGAACCGTTAGAATCCCCTTAACTCGTCGATTCATACATGGGCATACTCACAATCCTTTATATTTAGAATTCCCGCCGACCCTTCACATTCCGTAGGAATCCCGCGAAGGACCTTCTCCACAGGAAAACTCGCCGACCGCAAGATTCTCGCTGATTCACCGAAGGTTTCCCGCAAGCTTCTCACCGAAGGTCTTCCGCCGATTCTTCCCCTTCCGTCGACACCGCAAGATTCCCGATCGCAACTCGCGAATAACTCCGTCAATACTCAGCGTGCAAAAATCCTGTCGATCTCGTCGATCCGTCGCGGCACCTACCAGTTGCCCATCGTCTTCATCGAAACTAACTCACCGTCTACGCTTTTAGGTACCACATCCTCACCCGTACTGACTTGATCACTAGTGTCGCTTCTCTGGCTTTGATTAAGCGTAGAGTAGGATTCTCTCCCTAGGTTTTGGCAATGGCTCTAGGACACCGCTGGGCTGGTCACTGGATGCGAGCTGGTTCGAACAGGGTTCGCTTATGCCTCAGATAATTCAAACAAATCCTATGCTTGAGAGGCTGGACTCTCATTCGTACTAGAGCACCCCTGTAAAATCCTGGACAAGGAGGTTGGCAGGAGTTCTTTGTACCGCAAAACTCCGGAATGACGACTCTCTTATCAAAAGCAAGGTTGCCGGGGCAAAGATCAAATGTCTGCCAGCAAGGACCCATTACTTGCAGCTCACTAGCTCGGATCACGAGGATTATCTTGAGGAAGAAGACAAAACCAAGACTCTATTATTCTGTGGTCTCGCCGAGGAACTCGTCGATAAAGCGAAAGGATATGAATGAAGAAGGGAACTTCTGTCAGACATCGTTGGAAGGTACTCATATGCAAGCCGGGCTCTCATGACACATCTTGCGGACATGTTCAAGATCCTGGTGGCAATTGTCTGCAGGAAAAGATTCAACTGGGGGGCATTGCTTTTGAGAGGATAAAATGACACCCTGAGATCACCTAGCTTTGGCTGAATCATCAGTTGTATCTCAATCAGCTGAATGGAGATAAATATGACATGAGTAAAGTTGTTCCATATACATTACTTAAGAAAAGGGACTCGAGTGTTTTTCACAGATGGGAGAGGCGCATTGGGCAGGCTGCCGTGGTAGAAACAGGACGCATCTCCACCGAGGACGGCACTGTGGCTGATTCCGTAGTAATCCCCAGTGAATTCCTGACGCTTTGACTGCAGGAATTGAGGGGGAGCCTCTACCCACTGATGTTAATATCGTATCTGACATCTCCCAGATAGCCAGAGATGCAGTGGCGGATATACAAGAAGAAAAGTGATGTTGTAGAGGAGACTGCTGACGAAGGGTTGGAAGGGATGCTGAGAGAAATGATCAAATGGATGATAATGTGAGGAAGAAGGCAATGGGGGATAGGAAGCATTGGAGACTCAGGATATCACTGAAGTTCCATCTGACAAGCACGCTCCTGAGTTCGTCCCTGAGAACATTGGTGCAACAATGGAGGGGGAGTCTGAGAAATCTACAGAGCGCCGCAAGCATTCCCCCTTAGCAGGACCTGTGCTCGTGTCCATCTATACAGGTGCATCAGCTGAACCGCAAGGCCAAGGAGGCCTCAGAATCTTCCACTACGAGATGATCTAGCCACTCACACCGTGAATGTCATTCAGGACCATAGTGGATGAGCTTAAGGCATCTTTTGAGAAAGCTCAAAATAAAATGTTGAAAAGGATTAAGAAATCTGAAAATCTCATGCTCAAGAACATGTTGGAGATCAATCATAAAACTGGATGTGATGAAAGAAAGTTTGAAGATAAGTATATACGCGGCGGCCAAGCTGTCACTAATTCTTATGGAGATTGAAAAAGAACACTGATACTCTCGTCCGTAGTGAATCAGAATGCTCATGTCGTAGAAATAACAATTCAAAAGTTTGATGGCAATATGGTAACTCTTTACACCAATCACAAGCCTTGGTTACTGAATTTCCCGGACTACAAGCATATTGATGAGTCACTGCATTCTTATGAAAATCCATTGCAGTCGAGCCAAAAGGGGAGAAGAATATATAGCTAAGATGGCTGAGCTTCGGGAAGTCATGATCACAAACTTTGAGCAGTCAAACAATATGTTTATGACAGTTGCTGGTGGATGCTCCAACAAGCGTTAGGCGTTAATATCCCTGAAAATCCCAGGGTGCTACCTCCTGAAGATATATTGTGGTTGATGAGGGCGCCAGTGTTGAAGAAGTTCTGTAAGTGAAGTGATGTTCATAGGGCTGCTAGGGGGCCTCCTCCAAGGCAAAACTGATGGCAATGTTTGATCAAGGAGCCCTAGCAAAAGCCAGGGACAGAGGAAATCGCAAGAAGGGACATCAAGGAAACACCGCTGAAAAGAGAATCAGACTGAAGGAGGAGGAAGTAAGAAACGAAAAGTGGAGTCCAGTATCCAAGAGTATCATATTGGACACATCTGGCTACAGGAAAAGGGAAATCAATCGAAACGATTTATACAGCCAGTATGAGTGAGATGCATAAGACGTATGAAGCCAAACGGAACATCTTTTCAGGACCAATACTGCTGCAGGATAAAGCTCCTCCACCCAGATATTCCGAAGCCCAAAGAGTATATGGAGAGGCAAAGAAAGAAAGAAGTATTTGGCAAAAAACTCAAGGATGACTTAGCCAAAGAAAAATAGTCAAAATTTATATAGCCTGTCATTCTCTCTTAAGAACAATAACGTTTATTGTTATTATATGAACAATCTTGAGATTATATATATATATAATATATAATATTATATAAATATATATATAGATATATATATATTATATTATTATACATATAATATATTATATATATATATATATATATATATATATATATATTTCTTTGAATTTATGATGACTCAAGTCTTGATCTGTTTGCCTATATTCTCTTGTGCTGCATATTTAAATTCTGAATGTTGTTTATTATCTGGTTGGTGTTTTCATCTTAGCTAGTAGGGTTTAGCTTCGTCAAATAGGGGGAGATTGTTGGGTATTGTATCCACAATTATCTGGATTTGAGGAAAGCCACCTGTCAAGCTAAGATGAATTCACATGTATTGATGAAACCTCTTAAGTTGTGCTTGCAGTTATTCCACGCTAAGTGCACACCAATGTCAGGATGCAGTAGGTCCAATATACAACGGGTCTATACGACGTAATCCCTCGTTGAGCAGATCAGGTGGTGGCCCTACGTGTGCTCTCTCTATTGGAGTGCACTTACTTTCAAGTACAGCTGTAACTATGCAAGAGCAGACAAGGACGGGATGGGTCAAGGAGCAGCTCTTGGGTGGATAGACGAAAAATCGTCTAAGTATAAATCGACGAGAATCACCAAGTGATTCTCGCCGATTCGGCGAGAATCACTAGTGATTCTCGCCGAATCGTCGAGAATCATTAGTGATTCTCGCCGACTCTATCCGGCTACCTCAAAACGGTGCCAAGTAAGATTCGGCGAGAATCACTAGTGATTCTCGCCGAACCCATCGTTGAGCAGATCATGGCCAAGTAATATTCGTCGAGAATCAACAAGTGATTCGGCGAGAATCATCAAGTGATTCGGCGAGAATCACTAGTGATTCTCGACGAATCGTCGAGAATCACTAACTGATTCTCGCCGATTCGTCGAGAATCACCTTCGATTCTCGTCGATTTTGACTTGGCAATTTTTCTGGAAACAGCTAGCCCGGATTCTGCCACTGGCACTGTGTTTGAACCGGAACTAGGGTTTCCTTCAGGTGGGACCCACAACGGTCATTTAGGAGTATACTTGTGTATAATACACGCGTATTTTTGAACAGTGAGAAGACAGAGAAAAAGACGAAACACGGGCCGCGACGTAACCTAGATCGCGAGTTCCGCTCCGCCGCCGCCGTCGCCGCTTGAGAGAGTTAATCGCCGGTCTTGATCGTGGTTTCTTCCAGATCTCCGGTCGATAGAAGCTTAGTCAAGCTTAGCGTCTCACGTGTCTAACCGGAGATCTCTTGTCTCTTGATTTGTTGATCGGGAAAACCTTCCTCGTCCGAATCGATCGAGACGACTGATCCTAGTGTGACCGTTGGTAGACCTAGCTAGCTTCGCTACGAAGTTTGGATCTCCAAAGTACAGCAGCCGCACATCATCGTCGCCGCCGATCCGTGAACCTAGCCGCCGCCCATCTTGCCGCCGCCGGTTCCGGGGAGATCCTCTCCAAGAGAGATCTAGGGTTGTGGACTCCTCGTGGACTTCAAGAACACGTCGTCTACGAGAGGGACACCTTAGTCTCCAAACGTAGTTTTGTATTTCTTGTACATTCTAGTTTTATTTCTGTTATAAATGAACGTTGGTTCCTAGTTGTAAGGGTTGGGTGCAACCCGTGTTGTGGGAGTGTTGACTCCTAATGTGGAGGTGGTTCCTTCCGATAGTGCAAGGATTGGATTTCAACCTGTTGGTGAAGAGACCGAGTCGTCCCTTGTTGGGAGATAGGTCGAAGGGGGAAAGTGGGATGTACCCAAATCGGGGAACCACTATAATAGCTTTGTATTCTGTGTGCTGTGCTGTTTCTTTTATTTTTATGTGCAGGTACAATTTTAAATTCCGCAAAAACGCTGCACGTCACCTATTCCCCCCCCCCCCCCCATAGGTGAAGATAGTTGACACTAGGTGGACTTTCAAAGCATCTAACTTTAATGTTGATGATTTAGTTTTGTTGCGTCTCATCCCTGAACGGATGCCTTCGGGCTTCATAAAAAGGTTGGCGAATTGGCGAGCAGGTTCTTTTCAAATTTTAAAGAGGTTAGGAAAAATGCATATCTTTTGGAGATACCCACTGATTGGGGTATATCTCATATTTTCATTGTTTCAGATTAATGTTTTATATTTATCCACCACTTGAATTATCTATCTCTAAGTGTATTCCCTCCACAATGTCCTCTAATGGGTTGAGGGGTGAGTTGGGTCCTGGATCGCTCTCTCCTACGGTTTCCACTGGAGGTATGTTGAATGTTGATGTTGAAACTTTTCTCCTTCTTTGACTAATGCTTTTCCAAGGTTCCCTTTTTTGTCTGACAAGTTCTCTTTGATGTGGGATTAACACACAACTATGACTTGGATTTTGGGGCCAGATTTGCCCCTAGTTGCTGCTACCTTCGACTATTTTCCCCTCCCGGACCACTCATCTGTGATGAATGATTTTGAGCGGGGGAGGAATGATGGCGACGATGTCCCGCCATGTGTTTGTGATGCTCGTGACTGTCTAATTGATGGCAATGATGTCCCGCCATGTGTTCGTGATGATGATGTTGTCGTTGAACTCCGCTATGTAGAGTTTGACGACTGTGATGGGCGTTGCAGCAAGTTGTTGAGCTACTTGAAGATTGGGATTACTGCCACAACATCCACCGCCAGCACCGTCTCAAAGACGTCGTCATATGTTACCCTCATATTAAAATATATAGATTATAAATTTTAATCCCCATCAAAGGATAAAATTTATAAAATATAAATTTTAATTGCTTTATATTTCAGTTTTTATTTTGGGTTTAATAAGTTTATGTTTTTAATTTGGGCTGCATATAGCCCGGACTTTTGGTAGCCTTATATAAAGCCTTGTATTGTTGGAATGATGGATTATTGATGAATAGAAAAAAGAAGCTAACCCTAAATTGAGAATTCCCTCTCATTCTCCTCCTCATTTGGTCGTCGGCCTCCCCCCTCTCTTCCTCTTGTGGTTCGGCCACCTCTTCCCCCCGCTCCCCTCCTCTTTTCTCCACCCTAATAACCCCTCTCCTCTCCAACAACATCACGAATGAAGACTCATTCTTCCTTGAAAGGTTCGACCACCTTTGGATCTCTCTTTGAGATTTCGTCCAAGCCTTGTTCTCCTCTTGGTGTTCAGCCAACAACCAACTCCCCCTCTTTGGTGGGTTTCGGCTAAGGTAACTTCGGCGACGATGAACCTTCTCCGGCGTGAAGCAAGGAAGGCGAACGGGTTTCTCTCCGTTCGGCGTAACTCCAGCGGAACCGAAGAAGAGCGACCACTTTTTCATCAGAATCATCTATTCTGATTGGGTAATGAAACTTACTACTCTTGTGTGATTCCCTCTTAGATAGATCTTGTGGTGGTTTACTTTGGCGTTGATTGTGAAATTGTGATTTCGTCGTGGTTTTAGATCCAATCGATTTTGTCGTTTTTTTTGATCAATTTAAATTTGTGAGGCTTGACGGACCTAGTTTTCTTTTTATTGTGAGAGATCTATCATTTTCCAAATCATTTATTTTCGGTGGATCTCTTTTGGTACAACACACGCTCGACCGGATCGGGTAGATCCCTTTCGCTTGAGAGGATATTAGCTTATAGCTTCTATTCGATCTCCGAGGGTCTGGTGAACCCGTACGTTAGCATCGTAACAATAAAATTGCAAAATCGGTGTGCTGTGTTTTAGTTTGTGCGAGCATGGAATTGGAACGTGAGAGAACGAATCAGTGTTGTTTGTCTGTTGTTATTCGTCGGGAGACAAAGCCTTTATCACATGTCCTAGGAACTTACCCCTGCTTTCCCCGAAGACACACTTCAAGGTATTTAGCCTCATCTTGTACTTTCGCAGGGTGCTGAAGGTCTCTTCCAGATCCCGGAGGTGAGAGTCAACATCCCGACTCTTAATCATGAGATCATCCACGTACACCTCCAGGTTCTTCCCTTTTTGCTCTCGAAGACCAGGTCCATCATCTTTTGATATGTTGCCCACGCATTGTTCAGCCCAAAGGGCATCATCTTAGAGCAGTGGCACCCATTCCCGGTGATAAAGGAGACATCTTTTATGTCGGGTGGGTGCATCATGATTTGATGATAACCTGAAAACGCATCTAAGAAACTCATCACAAAAAAACGACGACTGAGTCAACCAGCGCGTCGAATCCGAGACAAAGGATAACAATCCTTAGGACATGATTTATTTAATAAAGAAAAATCAACACATTCTCCACCGGTCGTCTCTTTTTTTAACCATTACAACATTGGAGACCCAGCCTGGGTATTGGATTTCGGAAACAAAGCCGGACTTGAGGAGCTTGGCCACCACCTCGCTGATGGGCTCGGCCAACTTGTCCGTTGTTGACCTCTTCTTTTGCTGGATGGGGTGGGCATCTGGATCTAGTTAGGCGGTGGCAGGCAACGTCCGCATCGATCCCCGGCATTTTTGTCGCGCTCCATGCGAAGATGTCCACGTTCTTCTGGATTCATCCCAGCACCCTCCCATGGTCCTCCGAGCACAGCCCCCCCACTGATCTGCACGTTCTCCACCCTGCCTCCCTGGGTGAGAACCTCCATCTCTACCACCTCCTCGACAACCTTCAGCCGGGACTGCTCTCCCCACTCTCCAACGGCTCCCTCACCTGGGACCTGGACCTACTCCACGACTTCCTCCACGTCCATCACCTCGAGTGGCTCCTCCAGAACTCCTTCTGCCGCCTCCACTTGGGTGCGGACCTCTTCCTCTACTTCCATCTCCTCCACCTCTCCTTCAGCCTCCAATCTGGACAGCTCCTTCATCCTCCTCTCCATCTCCTCGGCACCTCCCTTCCAAGAGATGGAATTCACCGCAGTGACATAACACTCCCTTGCCACCTTGGGGTCTCCCCGAACCCTGACCTGGATGCCCTTAGTGTTGAACTTCAAGCACTGATGGAAAGATGAGCGCACACAACGGAAGGCACTGATGAGGGGTCATCCGTAGATAACGTTGTAGCTGATGGGCGCATCCACGATGATGAACCTGCAGTTCCTGGACTCCCCCTAGGCAACATGGAGTCCTACTCCTTCCACCTCCTTCCACCTCCTTCCTCTCTCCTGAGAATCCGAAGAGAGGTCCATCCGAGGTCAGCACCCTCCGATCCTAAACTTTCATTGCGTTGAACGCCTTCTTGAAAATGACGTTGACCGAACTGTCGTTATCGATGAGGATCCGGGAGACGGTAAAATTCTCGACCGCGGTCTGGATGACCAACGCGTCGCAAAAAGGATCCTCATGATCTGGCATGTCCTTCATGTAGAAGGTGATCTTCTCCTCCGGGGGTGGGGGTAGAGATGTGGATGCGACGCGCCGGCGGTACATAGTATGGAGACTCGTCTTCTGGGCAGCTTCAACTCCCCCCCCCCCCCCCCCCGTGGATCACTCTGATCCCTCCTCAGGCTCCGACATTGACCCTATCAACGCACATGTCCTCCTCTCCCCTAGGCAGGACCTCCTCAATCTGCACCTCCTGGCGGAGTGGCAGGGTTGCTGCTGATGCTCCCTATTTCCCCTCATCTCGAGGAACTCCGGACACGTGATCGTAGCATGGCCCTCCTCCTGGTGGAAGTCGCAATAGGGCAACTCCACCTTGACTTCTCGCCTTCTCCTCTGCTGGCCTCTCCTCCCTGGGCTATCGCCATAGCCTGACGTTGATCGGGGAGGGGAGGCCTTTGGCCTTGCCTCCAGCCCTGGGGGTTGAACTGACCCTGCCCCCCTAGCGGTTGTCTCCTCCATGGAAACCTCTCCGCTGGTCTTGGTCCTGCCACTCCTGCTGCCTCCAGCTGAGCCGATTATTCGGCTCTTGGCGCCCCCATCTCGGCTGCTGATGTTGTTGTCGTTCCATCTGTCGGGGCTCAGCTCTCCTCTCCTCCTGACCTCTGCCACCACCTGACACCTTCTCCTCCTTTGTGGCCCACCTGGCTAACTTCCGAGCAAAGTCTAGGTTCGACGCCTCCCCATCGACCTCCCTTGCTACCCTCTCCAACAACTCCTCAAAAGAGAGAGCAGGCACCCTCTTCAGCTTCATCCTGAAGAATCTCTGTTGCAGCCCCAGGGTGAAGGTCATCATCAGGGTATGCCCTGACATCTCCTGCACCTGGAGGACCTCCTCTTGGAACTGATCCACAGAGCTCCACAGGGTCTCGTTCACCCCTTGCTTGATGTGGAACAGGGACTCAGAATCCCTCTTCCTCTTCTTGGAAGTGGTGAACCTCAACATGAACCCGCGGCACAGGTTCTCGAAACAATAGATAGAGCTAGCCGGCAACTGGTGGAACCAATCTCTCGCCTTATCCTTGAGGGTGATGGCAAAGAGTCTGCACTTAAAGTCATCTGACATCTGCCTTATCGAAACCACATTCTCGAACCACTGGATGTGCTGAATCGGGTGGTCCTTCCCGGTGTAGTAGGACATCTTCGGCTCTCGAAACCTATTTGGAACAAGGGCAGATGAAACCAACTCACTGAAGGGGCTGCCTCCCCCTACTGGGCGAGCCGGGGGATCTCGCATGCCCATCTTGTTGATCCGGCCTCCACTAGCCGAGTTGGGGAACAGCACTCGCCCATCCAAATCTCGCTCCCTCCCTTCCTCTGTTACCTCCTTCCCAGCTCGCCGAGCCGGGGCGTCCTCGCCCAGGGTTGGGGCAGCGGCGTCTGGGACTGCTGGCATTTCGCACTCGGCGCGCGTGCTGAGTGCGAACTTGATGAGGCTGATCACCTCCTGTCGAAAATCTTCGAACATCCTGAGGGTGGCGAGAGGAGGGGGAGGCGGCGAGTCGGCCCTGTCAGATCTCTGTCCTTCTCCTCCAGTCATCGAGCTCATAGAAGATTTTTTGTGCTAACCACTCTCCACGCTCACCACACCAAAATGTTGAAACCAAAGAATCGGTCTCTGTGGAGTTCGACCCTTGGGGAAGGGGTGATCGCACACTTACTTCTCTCTCACAAGCTAGACAACCAAAGACTTAGCACAAGGAACAGACCCAAGGCTCCAGCACGGAAGTCCGACCACACACTCAGAAGATCTTAGAGCGCTTCCCCTCCTTAGCCAAGTGCTGAGCTACGGATACCTCAGAAAGCGCAAAAAGACTAGGGCACAAGTAAGCATGCCTTCTGAGATACCCCCTTGTGTCGATTTATAATTTTCTGTAAACGGTCTGCAAATAGCAAACATTCACTGTTCCAAACAGCTACGGGCAGACCAACAGGAGTAGAATGACAAGAATACACTACTAGGCGAGTGGTCCAAAAAATTCAACTCGCCTGGGGTGGCAAGTGCCAGATGAGGCTGGCACTCGCCACCTCCTCAAGGGCCAGGGCGAGTGCGGGCTCGACCTGCCCCAATCGTCGACTACCTGTCGAGATGCTCGGGGCGAGTGCGAGCCTGCCTGCTCCACTCACCCCTTCTACATTACCCCCCCCCCCCCCCCCCCCCCACCTCCCAGGCGAGTCTGGCAGCCCCAAAAGTACTTGGCGCCCTCCTGACTCGCCGAGAACTTAGACTGTGCCAAAATGGTGGGCTCGACTCTTGCTGACACCACTCACCAGATACGGGGTTGTACAATGGTCATTAACATTATTGGTATGAACATATACTTCAAGGAAACCCTAGTTTTTAAGCACGATTCATAATTCCCAACTTCCGCAGATCTGCGTCCAATCAGCACAATGCAGGAATCGGTAGGGACCTCATGTGTGCAAGATCCGTGCAGGAGGTCGGTGTCTACAGGGAAGCCTAGGGGTAGGAGGGAGAGGAGAGAGAAATAGATATTCAACGACGTATCTACAGGGAATCTGTTGTGTAGTCTGAGAAGCAAGGCGAGGGGAACAAGCATTGAGAAGACGAGCAGGAGGACGGTAAGTGCGAGCCATTTCCATCACAACTGCTTCCCCGTAGATGTCGGAGGTAAGTGCAGGCCGCCATTTCCACCATTAACTTCTGAGGAGGACGGTAAGTGCAGGCGGAGGAAGAGGGTGAAATCGCGGAATAAGGATGCAATCCAGAAAAACCGGAGCGGGAGGGTAAGTTTTGCGGGATGGGTTTTTTAGCTTATGTGAAAACTGGAGGTTTTGAGACGGAAACCAAAACCCTTATAATGTTGGCGCGCTGAACAGGAGAATTGGCTTTCTGGAAGTCAAAATCAACTCCAAAAAGTCAATTCCTGTGCGGTGAACGAGCTGTTAGATTATTTGAAAGACAAGTAAAATTGGACCAACAACTAGTAAACAAATCAAGCTCCAACAATTACGCACACGTGTGTGTGCGCACACATATACACGTACTCGTAGGCATGCTAAATAAGACAAATAAAATAATTATTTAAGAGAGGGCATACATCAACTTCCTCCCCCCTCCCAAAAAAAATGAAAGCACACATGAGTGTGTGCGCACACACATATACACGGACTCCTAGGCATGCTAAATAAGACAAAAAAGTAATTATTTAAAAGGGGCAAACATCAACTTTCTCCCCCCCCCCCCCCCCCCCCCCCCCCCCCCCCCCCCCCCCCCCCCCCTCTAAGTTGGAGAATGAAAGCACACATGACCACCATTTTTGACATATAAGTTGCCAAAATTCATTACTTTGACGAGAGAAATCCAAATTCGCTAACATTTTTGCAAAATAATGCATGAAGCTACCTCACACGCGTGCCAACAAAGCAATGTGCCGCGACGGCGATGGCGTCCTCAGCTACAATGAACGTCAGGTTGTAGGCATGACGGTTGCTTGAGTGCTTTAAGCTTGAAGTTGCCTTCTGCACTCTAAGATGGCCATGCTGGAAGCCGGGCCAAGCCCCTCGAAGTTTATAGCCAGAACAATGGCGAAAATCAACAACATTGTTGAGGTGGTCAATGCAAGCTTCGTTTGGCGCGACTTATTTGCTTTAGTGACTTTGGTAAAATGTTATTATCAATGAATGTATGTTTGACAAGACAAAGTTTACGACCACTACCAAGATAATACGCTAGTTTTGAGCATAAAATGAAAGAAATTTTTTGGTGAGGTCGGGCGTTCACGAATGACGGTTTATGATCACCTCGTTCACGACCACCGCCATAGCGCCAAACGAAGCTGTAGTTTAGAGGAATTTGAAATGGAGAGAGGAAAAAACGAACCATGGCACTGGAAGGGCTGAAGAAGGCTGGTGAGATTATAATCAGAGGGTTGTTGGATGCACACATTTAACCGCTACTTACACACCAGTGATATATGAACACAAAATCTTACAATAGAAAAAAAATTCAATAACCATTGTTCTTGCAATTAGATTCTTAAGCCCATCGAAGTTGCACTAGGATAATATCGATTAGGCCGGTAGAATTCCAGCTTTCAAGGAGCTCTGTTCCTTCACTAATTTTAAGCAACATGTTATTTCTTGTATAATGAAGGATAAGTGCTAATTAGACACCAGATTTTCAAATCCCTTCATTCAAGTATTAAGCTAACGTATTTTGGGAACAAAAAATAGCTATAGGTGCTTGATGGGTTCCCCCTGAATTTTTTTGAACAAGATCGGAAAGACTTAGACTGAGGATACATGGGGCAAATCAATCCGACCGGACAAGCCGCACGCAGAAAGTCGCGCTCCCCCCGAAGGCTCGAAAACACCCAAGAAGAGTGCAAAACCAACACGCACCCGCACAAGCGGCACGCGCGTACAGGCGGGGCACCCATGCCCGAGCGGCATGCGCTCTCGCGCGCGCCCCTTGCGTGCGTGCGGGCCCCTTGCGCGCGTCGGCGGCCGCCCCCGCCTCTGGCTGTCGTCGTCGCCTTCGGCCATCACTAGCCGCCACCGCCATTAGGCACCATGCCCGGACTGCCCAAACCACCCGGGGGGCACTTTCGTCATTTCGCTAAAATTGGTGATCTAGGTGACCAAAATGGAGCAGCTCCATTCTCCAGCACACATTCCGTCTCAGTGCAATTACCAACATATCCCTCCAGGAAACTATTAATAGGACCACAGATCTTCATTTGAGTACAAGCAATTCCAGAGGCTAGAGAGAGATCTGAGATTTTCCGGCGAGAACGTGAGACTTAGATCGTTTCTACCGCTCGAAATTCGCTTCTCTCCCTCTCTAGTGCGAAGCCATCTCAAAACTTCCAAGGCGTGACATTCTTCCCAAGCGGAGCGCTCTCACCAACACTCTGATTCAGCAGGAGCGCTACCATCGAGCCTCTGTGGACTTAGTGATTCTTCCCAACCGGAGCGCTCTCACCAAGACTCCGACTCAGCAGGGGAGATTCCATCGAGATTCAGTGGACTTCGCGTTTCTTCCTAACTAGAGCACTCACATCCAGGCTCCAAAGACTTTGTTTCTTTTCTACCGCAATCATACTTTGTACTTGAAACAGAGAGATGGTCTGTCACTCCGAGAAATTGTCTTAACTCTTGTAATATCAAACGAAATAGTGTATTTTGACCCAGCATGGATCCGACCAAGTGGTTTTTCACCTTTTCCGGGTTTTCGATGTCATAAAAGTCTTTTGTCTTTTGTTGTTGTTTTCATTGACTGTTTGCGCGCTCAGTCCAATTCTGAGCTAAGGCGGACCGATTCTCCGGACCGGGGAAAAACCGGGTGACCCGCAACAGTTTGACACAGTCTGTAGAAAAGTGTTCTCAAACTCTATAACAACACCATAGAAACAACGCTTGCATCACGCAAGCACACTCAATCAACAACAATGACAGAGAAGCACACAAACTGCCCATAACGCGCCACCGGAGGAGCGCACCAATCCAGCCCCCACTAACACGTCCGCAGACAACACCTCGATTTAGGGAGGATCTACCATCACCGCATCCCAAACATCAGGGGAAGAATGAAGACGTCTGATAAGGGAGCGTCACGCAAAGGTGCTCACCATGTTATGATACTTAAGTGTTCATCATGCTTCTAGCACGAATATTGCTCTGGGAGATCAACCATCACTGGTCTCAAATCGGATAACGCCTGAAGACCCTATCCACTCTAAGGATCCCATCACATACGAATTGTCTGACGTTGACAGTCCCGCGCACCCCGCAATACCTGATGGATTCCCAGACACGCACGAGGAAACTTTCATGCGACAAAGGAAGCTGTCGTCTTGACTGATAGAAGACTCACTCTTAAGGAAGTGAGATGCATGGCCGAGGAGAAATATGGACTTGGGGGGCACCATGGCACAAACGTACAACGCCTCGTCCACCTCATCTCCCCGCTAGCTCCATCGATCCTAGCATATCTCGTTCCGTCCGGGATCGAGCTCCGCGACTTCGAGACGTTTGACGGGATAGTCGATCCTTTGGAACACATCAGGCGCTCTGCAACCATCATGTGCATGTACAATGCCCCAGGCCCGCTCCTGTGCATAGTGTTCCCGACAACTCTGAATAGAGAGGCTCACACCTAGTTCCACTCCCTAAAGGAGGGGGAAATCAAGAACTTTGCAGAACTAACTCAACTTTTTTGAATCAATTTATCGTCAACCAGTGAATCGTTAGAGACCCATAACACCTCTCGGGGATCCGACAGCTCGAGGGGGAGTCGCATAAGGATTTACTTCACCAATTCATTACGGAGGCGCGACAGATCCCAGGGGTCAACCACGACTTCCTTCGTAGTATTTTCCATGGGGAACTCCAGCCAGGAAAATTCCACTCCATGATGAGGTGCGAAACGGTGCCTAATTACCTGGACCTCATCCGTCGAGTCAAGGCTCAAATTACGGCAGACGAGACAATCAGAGCACATCAACAATAATTTGAAGGAAGCTCGAAGAGTAAAAGGAATCCAAAGCCACTACGAGATCCTAGGGGAAGCAACGAACATCGTGAGAATCCTCGTCGAGACCGGGGAATTCATTCACATCAGGACTACACTCCATCGAACACCACCTAAACCGATGTGCTCCTGGACATCCAAGATAGGGATGAGTTTCGCAGGCCCGAGCCACTTGCGTCATGTTGAAGTTGGTGACCGGGCGGTCTCGCGGTCTGTCTTGGCGGGTTGAAGACCGCGCGGTCTGGCGGTTTGTCTCAGCCGGCTTGGAGACCGGGCGGTCTAGCGGTCTTCCCTGGCGATCTCTCTTCTTCTCTTGTGGTAGCCGTGCGGTTAGCCCTTCTGTCTAACCGCGCGGCTTGTGCGGTTTATTTTGTATAGTCCGCTTAGTCCTGTACATTTTTAGTCTCACATCTCTTATTTGTATTCTCTCATCTCTCCTCCATTCTATATAAGGGAGGGCATACCTTTGTAATAGATATCTTTTTTGGATAATAAAGTTTCAATTATTCAAAACTCTATCCGTTTGTTACTACATGTTCGCTACTTCTAACATGGTATCAGAGCACACGGTCTTTTCCTCCTGATTGTGTGCGCTCTCTGCTTCTCGCCGCTTGTTTCTTCTTCTCGCGACCTGTCTTCGCGGCTTGTCCTCTCTTCCGCCCGCTACTCTGTTCGCGTGGCTTGTTTCTTCTTTTCTCTTGCTGCTCTTCGTCGCCGCGACCGGTTTGGTTGTCGCAGCGACCTGTTTCCTTCTAGCCGCCTATTTTCCCCTAGCTGCGCGGCCTGCTTCTGTTCGCCCGGCTTGCGACTTGTTGTTGTCGCTGCTGCTTCTTGCTTCATCTTCTCTTCTATTCGCTCGAACTTTTCAGTCCGCGCGACCTCTTCCCCGCTGTGCCTTGGTCTGTCTCCTGGCCGCTAGTGTTCGCGCGGCTTCTTCCCTTTAAACCGCTGCGGTTTCGCGCGGGTTGCTCTCTTATCTTCTCCCCGCGGCTTTCTCTCTGTTCGCGCGGATTCTTCCTTGGTTGAGCGGCCTCTCTGCCTTTCTTCCTTTAGCCGCTCCTGCTTGTTAGTCGCCGCGACCTCCTGTTCAGTCGTGCGGCTCGTGCTTCCCTCTTCTTCCCCTTTTGCCTTGCTCTGCACCTTGGTCGTGGCCCTTCTTGCCGCTGGTGTGCTGTCACCGAGACCGCTGCAGTTTCTTTTTCCTCCCTTCATGGCTTTCATATCCTCCTCCAAGCCATTCGCCTCGGTTGTCACGTCTTCTGGTCGTGCCCACGTTGTTACTCAGGGAAAATGGCTGATCGACACTGGTGCTACAAATCATATGACCGGCAATCTCCCGTGTTTCTCTCTCCTCGACAAAAATGATCGGTTGCCCCCGGTTATTCTCGCTGACGGCTCTTCATCATCAGTCCATGGGACGGGGATAGTTCATGTCACTCCGTCTCTTCACTTGGCGGATACTCTATACGTGCCCCAGTTCCCGTGCAACTTATTATCTGTTACCTCTCTATGCAAGCAATTACAGTGTTCTGTCACATTTACTTCTACTTCTTGCTCTTTTCATGATCCGGACTCCCAACAGACGATTGCTACTGGGACTGAGAGTGGAGGCCTCTACTTCCTGGACAACATTTCTGCTTTTTCCACCTTCTCCTCCACCTCCACAGATATTCTCCAATGGCATCTCCGCCTTGGTCATGCTCCTCCCCGTCTTCTTCGTCAACTTCTGCCCCACCTTCCTCCACAAAGTCCTCCGCTCAACTGTGAGGCCTATCAGCTTGGCAAGCATCACCGCTCCTCCTTCCATCCAAAGCACGTTTGTGGCTCTACCCGTCCGTTTGATCTTATCCACTCCGATATTTGGGGTCCTTCTCCTACTCTTACAATTGGTCGGGGTAGTTCATATTTTGTCACGTTCATTGATGATTTCTCTCGATGTATGTGTGTGTATCTATTAAAAGATCGCTCTGAATTATTCTCTGTATGGACGTCCTTCTATCTCATGATCAAAACTCAGTTTGGTGTTTCTATCAAAGTTTTTCGATCTGATAATGCCCAAGAATATATCAGTCATGACTTTTCTACCTTCTGCATGCAAAATGGGATTATTCATCAAACTACTTGTGTCTATACTTCACAACAAAATGGTGTGGCCGAACGCAAAAACCGTCACCTCCTCGATGTCGCTCGCACTTTGATGACCCAGATGCATGTTCCTCGCTCCTATTGGGGCTATGCTGTTCTCCTTGCCTGCTACCTTATCAATCGCATTCCCTCCACGGTTCTCCACGGCAAAACCCCGTTCTCCATTCTGTATCCGGACAAGGAGCCATTTCCTCTCCCTCTCCAAATCTTTGGATGCACTGCCTTTGTGCATACCCCTTCTGCCACCCGTGATAAGCTCTCCCCTCGCTCCACCAAATGTGTCTTTCTGGGGTACTCCACCACTCAGAAAGGCTATTGTTGCTTTGATCCCGTCCTTCGTAAGCAGTTCGTCTCTGCTGACGTCACCTTCTTCGAGAATACCTCCTACTTCTCGGATGACTCCTCTCCTCTTCTCCCCGCTTCTGATTCTCCTGCTGTTCCCTTCGTTCCCTCGCCTCCTACTACAATCTCCACCCCTACACCGTCTCCATCCCCTCCTCTCCCTCCACCTCTCTCTCTCCCTTCTTCACCACCCTCTCCCTCCTCTCCGCTGCCGTCGCTCTCTACTCCCAGGCCAGCTTTCTCTACCACGGATGCTCCGGATGCCGCGGGCCCGGCTGACCTGGATCTTCCTATAGCTCTTCGCAAAGGAGTGCGGACGTGTACCCTACACCCCCTTGCTGTTGTTGTTTCCTATGATCGTCTTACCCCTTCTCGCAGGGCTTTTGCACTGGCTATCTCTGCCACTGCCACACCCCGCTCCTACCAGGAGGCCCTTGTTATTCCTCATTGGAAGATGTCCATGGATGAGGAAATGGCGACCCTAACTGAGCGGGGTACCTGGACTCTTGTTCCTCCTCCCTTCGGCACTGATGTTGTTGGGTGTCGCTGGGTCTTTGTTGTCAAATTTGGCCCCGATGGCACTGTGGATCGTTATAAGGCTCGCCTTGTTGCTAAGGGTTTCACTCAGACCTATGGGGTTGATTACTTTGACACATTCTACCCCGTGGCTCGTCTCAGCACTATCCGGGTCCTTCTCTCTGTGGCGGTCAATCGGGATTGGCCGATTTCTCTGCTGGATGTCAAGAATGTCTTCCTTTATGGTGATCTTCACGAGGCAGTTTACATGGAGCAACCTCCTGGGTATGTTGCTCAGGGGGAGACACGAGTATGCCGGCTGCAGAAGGCAATTTATGGCCTCAAGCAGAGCCCTCGAGCTTGGTTTGACAAGTTCAGCGACATCGTGGCGGCTGTTGGTTTTGCGCGAAGCTCTGCTGATCACTCTCTCTTTATTCGCAAAACTCCCTCGGGGCTGGTTGTTCTTGCTGTGTACGTCGATGATATTCTTCTCACTGGTGATGACCAGGAAGGGGTTGCCCTGACAAAGCGACATCTTCGCCAACATCTGATCACGAAAGATATGGGCTCTCCAAAGTACTTTCTGGGGATCGAAATCTCTCGGAAGCCCGACTCCTTAGTTCTCTCTCAGCGTAAGTATGCCCTTGATCTTTTAAAAGAGGCAGGGTTGACTGGAGCAAAACCTGCCCGATGTCCCATGGCACCTGGAGAAGACAAAACCTGGACAGATGATTCGCCTCCTCCTTCAGATAGTTCGCGGTACAGGCGTCTGGTTGGTAAGCTCATATATCTCACAGTGACCAGGCCCGACATTTCCTATGTTGTGGGCAAGGTGAGTCAATTCATGCAAGCTCCTAGGGAGTGCCATCTACAGTCCGCCTTGCGGATCTTAGAGTATGTCAAAGCAGCGCCTGGGAAAGGATTACTTTTTCAGAAGAATGGTCATCTGAGGATTGAAGCCTACTCAGATGCAAGTTATGCTGATGACAAAGGGGATCGCAAGTCAACCTCAGGTTTTTGCACCTTTGTTGGGGGAAATCTGGTGAGCTGGAAGTGCAAGAAGCAGTCTGTTGTCTCCAGGTCCAGTGCAGAAGCTGAGTATCGCAGTATGGCGTCGACCACTTGTGAGTTAAAATGGTTGCGGGCTCTCATGCTAGATTTAGGAGAGGTCTACAACCATCATCTACCTATGTTCTGTGATAACAAGGCAACCATATACATCTCCAAAAATTCGGTCTTCCATGAAAGAACAAAGCACATTGAGGTCGACTGTCATTTCATTCGTGAAGAGATCTTAAAGGAACAAATTTGCACTCCCTTTGTTACTTCTGATAAAGAGTTGGCTGACATCTTCACCAAGCCAGTTTCTGCCTCGTTTCTTCATGTTTGCGACAAGCTGGGCATGATCGATATATATGCTCCAGCTTGAGGGGGAGTGTTGAAGTTGGTGACCGGGCGGTCTCGCAGTCTGTCTTGGCAGGTTGAAGACCGCGCGGTCTGGCGGTTTGTCTCAGCCGGCTTGGAGACCGGGCGGTCTAGCGGTCTTCCCTGGCGATCTCTCTTCTTCTCTTGTGGTAGCCGTGCGGTTAGCCCTTCTGTCTAACCGCGCGGCTTGTGTGGTTTATTTTGTATAGTCCGCTTAGTCCTGTACATTTTTAGTCTCACATCTCTTATTTGTATTCTCTCATCTCTCCTCCATTCTATATAAGGGAGGGCATACCTTTGTAATAGATATCTTTTTTGGATAATAAAGTTTCAATTATTCAAAACTCTATCCGTTTGTTACTACATGTTCGCTACTTCTAACACGCCAAGTAGAGGAGACCAATCACAATATTATGACTTTCATCGCGGATACGGCCACAGGACAGAGAGCTACAACTAGTTGAAAGATGAGATCAAACGCCTCATCCGACAGGATCTCCTCGAAAGATTTGTGCAAGACTCCTCCCTGAAAGAGCCAGTGTTGCGTAGCAAAAATCCAGCTAAAGGTCGTACGACAGCCCAACGCAAATAAGAGACCACGAGTAGGGGTCCCTCCCTCCCCTGGTAGTGCGTGCAAAACCCGCACCTCAACTTCACGCTTCTCTCTTTTGTCATAATAAGCTGCATGATGTCACTTGTGCGCACACATATGTTCCATTTTTCTCCAATATTGAAACTGCTTTCTGATTTTTGTCGGCCATACAAATCTCCCCAAAGAAAGATTTTGAGGTGAATATCACAAGACCTGACGTTGACCCTAGTTGAAAAGAAATGTGTCTCATCTATGATGTAACGCCCCGAAACTCAAAAGAGCGACGAGAGGCGTTTTGTACCAAATTTGGAATTTGGCCGGGGGTACACGGCATGGGTCACGGGCGTGTCCCAGGGCGTGTCGGGGTCGTTCGACTTTCTGGCATCAAAGTCTGCGTTCGACGATTTTCCAGCAATCTGCGTTCGACGATTTAGCCAAAGTCTGCGTTCGACGATTTTCCAGCAATCTGCGTTCGACGATTTAGCCAAAATCTGCGTTCGACGATTTTTCAGCAATCTGCATTCGCCGATTTAGCCAAAGTCTGCGTTCGACGATTTTCCAGCAATCTGCGTTCGACGATTTGTCAGGGATCTACGTTCGACGATCTGGCTGCGTTCGACGATTTTATCAGGGATCTGCGTTCGAGGATCTGGCTGCGTTCGACGATTTTGCCAGGGAACTCTGTTCGACGATTTGGCTGGTTCGACGAGTTTCCAGTGATTCTCCGTTCGACGATTCGGCAGCGGTCGACGATTTTGGTTCGACGATCGTCGAGCGGAGTTCATGACTGGTTGTCACGGGGTGTCCTTGACGGGATGTGGTGTTCGGCCCATTTCCAGGCCGGACTCGGATCACAGCCGTGCTTTTCTTTCTTGGGATCCGATGGCTGGTTGTCTTTCCGAATGGATTATACCCGCGGGCAGGGTTTCAAAACCCTTGTTCTTTTGTCGCTGGTTCTCTGTCTAAGTTCTAGAGAGAAGGGAGAGCGAAGGAGGAAGAAGAGATCCGGCTGTTGTAGAGGCTTCGGTGCTCCAAATCGCGAGCGAGCCCAGATCCGTGGAGGCTAGATCGTTGCGAAGGTTTTCATCCAGCTATTTTTCCATGGCTAGGAAGAGGAGTCGGAAGGTAACGACACTTTTCCACTTGGTTTTAGGATGCATGTTTTAGCATCTTTTATTTTCTAGTTTTTGGGCACCAAACTCTCAAATGAGAGGGGTTTGGGTCGCCAAGGTTCAAGAGGAACCTCCGGGTCGATTGAGTCCGTCCCCGGCATATTTTTTTGCATTAGAGATCCGCTTCGTTAGTGGATTAGGCATGGTGGGTGAAGCTGTAGTCGCGACCGTTAGTCCGACACGGTGATGTTGCATACGAGGTTTAAGGATTCGTAGAGATCCGTTGCGGCAAGAGGCCGTTTGTGATGTTTGTTATGTTTGTGATGTTCTTCCCTTTATCTTGCATGAGTACGTGTGGCCGGTACCGGACAAGGTTAGCTCCTCATTGGCGGTCGATGATTTCCTTGGTGGACAAGGTTAGCTCTGCATGGGTGGTAGATGGTTTCCTTGGTGCACGGGAACGCTGCAGTACGAATGAGAGATTAGGGTGGAATTGTCTTGGATTATGATGTGTCAAGGCATGGATGTGTCTCCGTGGTCGGCTGGCTATCCCGTGACGTGCACGTCATGTGTGGAGAGTGTACCGGCGAGACTAGTCCCCTTCTGTGAGACTGACGAGAATGCCAAGCTTGGGGCAAGCCCGGGCAATGAGGCCATGAGCGGGTGGGGTCCAGCAAGGCTTCTTAGGATCGGTCTGTATGTTTGTTGGAATCCTGACATGAGAATTCAGAGCTTGCAGGCAAGCTCGGGTTTAAGACCTTGAGCGGGTGGGGCCTTTGCAAGAGTTCCGTGTGGCGGCTTGTGTGTCGTTGGGGGAATGTTGGTAAACCCCCTTTGTTTGCGGCTTTATGCCAATGGGGAAATGATGAGTACCCATATGATGTGATGATGTGCTAGATGCATACGCGATAGGGTGCCTTGGTTGAAGCCCGGGTTGTTGCATACATGCTGCATAAGTAGACCCCTTTTATTATATGCTCAACAATGGAGAACATGTATGTTGTTTGAGACATTCAAGCTTGTTCTTAGTGCATTACTTGTTTATATATATATATATATTGCATACGAAGTGCTGACTTGCGGGTTGGAGGGTTCCCCGGGGTCCGTTAGGGGCGGCCGGGAGGAGATGTGTTGGTTACACAGTTTGAGGTCAGTCTTTGCTGACCCACGTTACTAATAATTTTTACAGGACAAGGATCGCAAGCAGGAGCTAGCTTGCCGACCAGAAAGGCCTAAGCCTCATGAAGTATTACCTTTTTGTTGTAGCTCTACTTTTATGACATTGTATGTTTGATGCCCATGTTGACCGGCTTGCATATCGAGGTAGACTAGGAGTGCTTATGCACTTTTATGACTGATGTATTATTTGAGTTTGGACTCACTTTTGTTGTAAGGTCATAAGGCTATTTCGTTACTCTTGTAGGTGTGGATAACTTCTAGTCTTGCTTGTTGTTTCCGCTGTGTTGTGTTATGAGTTTTGAGATTAGGAAGCTATATCATCTTATAATACTGAAGCCGTGGCGTCTGTATGTTGTGGGGCCCCGGACGGACCCATATTATACGGTCATTACAGGGGAGGTGTTACAATTTGGTATCAGAGGGAGGTTAAATTCAAGGTCAGTGCGTAGAGAAGTTATCCACATAAGAGTAACGCGGGACCATGAGTGTCCTTATCTTTAAGTCTTGAGATTAGAGACAGATTCCTTGTTTTCTTGTTTACGGAAGAGTGCAAGCAACGAGGCGGGTACGTCGAGACCAAGAGAAGAGCTTTTGGCGAGCAGTGTCACTGCTCCGGGTCTTTTGGGCACGGGTGTAAACCCGGCCGATTTCTGTCGCATGCTTGCAGAAGCAATGGTGGCAGCCCAAGCTACAGCGACAGCTCAGGTAGCAACCCCTGCTACACCAGATACGGCGACGGCCGTGCCAGGCGGAGAAGCCAGGCGAGTGGAGCCTTTGGCGGAAAGGGTGGTTGTCGGACATGGAGACCGGCACATGAAGTATTTTCTGAGCTTCCATCCCCCGGCATTCAAGGGAGTCGGTACCCCGACTGATGCGGAGGATTGGTGGGCAAGGATGCAAGAACTTCTGAGGGTGGCGGAGATGCCAGAAGATAAGAAATCTGAGTTTGCGGCCTTCATGTTAGAAGGAGACGCAAAGCTGTGGTGGGTGAGTCATAGCGGCTGCCATTTTCCTGGACTCACCCCGTCCATAGAAGAGTTTGGGGATGCTTTTCTAAAGAAGTACATTCCCGTTTCAACGAGGTTGGCCCTTCAGAGGCAGTTTCTGCACTTGGTGCAGCGAGATAAGACGGTGGACGAGTATGTGCAAGAGTTCACCCGTTTGGGTCGTTACGCAGGAACGACGATGGCAGATGATGTAGAGAGGGATAACCTCTTCTACTAGGGGTTGAGGGAGAATCTGAGGCAACCCCTCATTTCCATGAAGAGAGCTGGTTTTAATGAGCTAGTTGAGTCTGCCAGGACATTGGAGAGTGATCTGGAGCGAACCCAACGTCGTAAGGGTTTCACTCATAAGCAAGGGGAAGGGAAGCCTTCCCAATCCCTGGGAAAGTGTGAAGGGAATAGGTGGAGGAAAAAGCTTCACACTTCCAGGTCTGGTGAGAAGAGCAAGTGGACGTCTGGAGGTTCTCACTCTAGAGGACCGCCGACGTGCTACAACTGCGGTAAGGTGGGGCACATCGCTCATGTTTGTCCTCAAGGAGGAGTGGAGCAAGAGGCAAGGCAAGAGCAGACTGTGCGCTCCGGCCCCAGTGCCGCAGAGAAAGGAAATATGGCGGAGTCGAGCGCTTCTTGGTTCCAACCGGTGCAACCAAGGGCTTACAACCTTGGACAGCAGGAAGCGATCCGCCAACCCGACGTGGTGACAGGTATGAGGAAGTTTAAGTTTAACTTTGTGCTTCATACTTTTAGACCTTTACATGTGATGTCTATGTTTTAGGCTTCGTGTTAGTTTCCGGATACCCCGCTAGGGTATTGTTTGATACGGGAGCGTCGCACTCCTTTCTTGCGGAAAGCTTCATCCGGAGGATTGGAGTTGAGCCTTTTTCGGCGGACGCGGAGCTGAAGGTGTGCATGTCCAATGGGTCATCCATGACCACCGAAAAGAAAGGGCGCATTTGTTGGGAGCTAGATGGTGTTGACTTTGTGCTGATAGCAGCGGTCTTACCGTTAGCGGAATTTGATGTGATATTGGGAATGGATTGGCTTACCGAACAACATGTCAGTATTGATTGTCTATCCAAGGTAGTGACCCTAAGGAGCAATGGGCAGACGGAAGTCAAATTTGAGGGCCTTTGTGGAGTGGCCTATTCCCTGATTTCGGCCATGCAGTTGATGCGGGCGGTTAACCAGGGTGGTGTAGCGCTTGTAGCGTTATTGGAGGTTCGTCTCTCCCAATTGTCTATTGAGGAAGTGCCCGTAGTGGCAGAGTTCAACGATGTGTTTCCGGATGAACTTCCTGGAGCGCCTCCTCGGCGGGAGATCGACTTCTCGATCGAGTTAGTGCCGGAGGCTAGGCCGGTATCACATCCTCCGTTTAGGATGGCACCAAAGGAGTTGGCTGAACTCAAAGTACAGTTGCAGGAACTGTTGAAGCAAGGGTATATCAGACTCAGTTCTTCGTCGTGGAGCGCGCCGGTGTTGTTTGTAAAGAAAAAAGACGGTAGTATGCGGTTGTGCATAGACTACCGAGAGCTGAATAAACTGACCGTCAAGAATAAGTATCTGATTCCTCAGATAGACGACTTGTTCGACCAGTTGGTGGGGTCGGTGGTGTATTCAAAATTGGACTTGAAGTCAGGCTATTATCAGTTGCGAATTCGGGACGAGAACATACCCAAGACTGCATTTGATACGAGGTATGGACACTTTGAGTTTACGGTGATGTCATTCGGGCTGACGAACGCACCATCTGTATTCATGGATTTGATGAATCGGGTGTTCCGATCGGTTGAACTGGATTGAAATGCAGAATGACTTGTCCGATCGTATTCGGGAAGCGACCCGTTTGGATGTGGAGTTTCAACCAAATGTGGTGGAGGCTCAAAAGGGCGAGAGCAGCGTCTGGGAGATGATTGATGGGATTCTGAGGAAGGACGGAAGGATTTGTGTACCGCAGTTCGGCAAGCTCCGTGAGGAGTTGATGTTTGAGGCTCAATTCACAAAGTATTCCATTCACATGGGCAGTACAAAGATGTACTTGGATATGAAGAAATCCTTTTGGTGGTCGGGGCTGAAGCGGGACGTAGCTTTGTATGTGAATCGATGTCAAACTTGTGCCTTGGTGAAGGCCGAGTGTCAGAAGCCGGGCGGGTTCCTGAAGCCTCTTCCAATCCCTGAGTGGAAATTTGATGACATCTCCATGGATTTTGTACATGGTTTGCCTAGATCGCAGCAAGGCAATGATGCTATTTGGGTGATCGTGGATCGTTTAACCAAAGTGGCTCACTTCATCCCAAATCGGAAGGAGGACAGCGTAGAGAAGCTGGTGGAGTTGTATGTTCACAACATTGTGCGACTGCATGGGATTCCTAAAAGTATAGTCAGCGATCGTGACGGACGTTTCACATCCAAGGACTGGAGGTTGGTTCAGAAGAGTTTGGGCACGAAGCTAAAGTTCAGTACGGCGTTCCATCCTCAAACTGACGGGCAAACCGAAAGAACGAACCGTACTATGGAGGATATGCTGAGAATGTGCATTCTTGACTTCGGCAAGAAGTGGGAGGATCACCTCTTCATGGTGGAGTTCGCGTACAATAACAGTTATCAAGCAAGTATAAAAATGGCGTCATACGAAGCTTTGTATGGGAGACGGTGTCGAACACCGATGTCTTGGACAGAGGCGGGAGACACCAAAATTTGGGGAAAGGAGGTGGTAGTTGACGCTTGTGAGTTGGTACGGACCATTCAAGAGCGTATGACGGTGGCACAAGACCGGCAAGCAAAATACTTTAATGCTCGTCACAGGAAGTTGGAGTTCGGGGTAGGTGATTGGGTCTATTTGAATATCAAGCCGTTCAAAGGCGTCTCACGGATTCGCTGACTCAAGAAGTTGAGTCCAAGGTTTTTGGGACCTTTTGAAGTTGTTGAACGGATGGGAGAAGCAGCCTATCGGTTGGCGTTGTCCGCAGAGCTGAGTGGATTGCACGACGTCTTCCATGTCTCCGTCTTGAGGAAAGCCTTGGTGGAGGCTAGTGTGGTGATCGAGCCGGCATCGGTGCAGATAGAGGAAGACTTGAGGACGCGAGTCCGTCCAATTGCTAAAGAGGATTCGGAGATTCGGCAGTTGCGGAATAAAGAGGTCAAACTCGTGAAAGTCCGATGGGACAACTGCGGTTGTGAGGAGCTCTCTTGGGAGCGAGAACAAACCATGCTGGAAGAGTATTCAGAGCTCTTCAGTTCAGGTACCATTTAAGTTTTGTTACCTTTTTGCTTTGTAATTTCGGGATGAAATTCTTTTAAGAGGGAGAGAGATCAAAGCCTTCCGCACCCATGCTGGATTTACAGATTGTTGTAACGCCCCAAAACTCAAAAGAGCAACGGGAGGCGTTTTGTACCAAATTTGGAATTTGGTCGGGGGTACACGGCCTGGGTCACGGGCGTGTCCCAGGGCTTGTCGGGGTCGTTCGACTTTCTGGCAGCAACGACTGCGTTCGACGATTTTCCAGCAATCTGCGTTCAACGATTTAGCCAAAGTCTGCGTTCGACGATTTTCCAGCAATCTGCGTTCGACGATTTAGCCAAAGTCTGCGTTCGACGATTTTCCAGCAATCTGCGTTCGATGATTTAGCCAAAGTCTGCGTTCGACGATCTTCCAGCAATCTGCGTTCGACGATTTGCCAGGGATCTGCGTTCAACGATCTGGCTGCGTTCGACGATTTTACCAGGGATCTGCGTTCGACGATCTGGCTGCGTTCGACGATTTTGCCAGGGAACTCTGTTCGACGATTTGGCTGGTTCGACGAGTTGCCAGTGATTCTCCGTTCGACGATTTGACAGCGGTCGACGATTTTGGTTCGACGATCGTCGAGCGGAGTTCATGACTGGTTGTCACGGGGTGTCCTTGACGGGATGTCGTGTTCGGCCCATTTACAGGCTGGACTCGGATCACAGCCGTGCTTTTCTTTCTTGGGATCCGACAGCTGGTTGTCTTTCCGAATGGATTATACCCGAGGGCAGGGTTTCAAAACCCTTGTTCTTCTGCCGTTGGTTCTCTGTCTAAGTTCTAGAGAGAAGGGAGAGCGAAGGAGGAAGAAGAGATCCGGCTGTTGGAGAGGCTTCGGTGCTCCAAATCGCGAGTCGAGCCCAAATCCGTGGAGGATAGATCGTTGCGAAGGTTTTCTTTCGGCTATTTTTCCATGGCTAGGAAGAGGAGTCGGAAGGTAACGACACTTCTCCTCTTGGTTTTAGGATGCATGTTTTAGCATCTTTTATTTTCTATTTTTTGGGCATCAAACTCTCAAATGAGAGGGGTTTGGGTCGCCAAGGTTCAAGAGGAATCTCTGGGTCGATTGAGTCCGTCCCTGGCATGTTTTTTTTGCATTAGAGATCTGCTTCGTTAGTGGATTAGGCATGGTGGGTGAAGTCGTAGTCGCGACCGTTAGTCCGACACGGTGATGTTGCATACGAGGTTTAAGGATTCGTAGAGATTCGTTGCGGCAAGAGGCCGTTTGTGATGTTTGTGATGTTTGTGATGTTCTTCCCTTTATCTTGCGTGAGTACGTGTGGCCGGTACCGGACAAGGTTAGCTCCTCATTGGCGGTAGATGGTTTCCTTGGTGGACAAGGTTAGCTCTGCATGGGTGGTAAATGGTTTCCTTGGTGCACGGGAACGCTGCAGTACGAATGAGGGATTATGGTGGAATTGTCTTGGATTGTGATGTGCCAAGGCGTGGCTGTGTCTCCGTTATCGGCTGGCTATCCCGTGACGTGCACTTCATGTGTGGAGAGTGTCCCGGCGAGACTAGTCCCCTTCTGTGAGACTGAAGAGAACGTCAAGCTTGGGGCAAGCCTGGGCAATGAGGCCATGAGCGGGTGGGGTCCAGCAAGGCTTCTTAGGATTGGTCTGTGTGTTTGTTGGAATCCTGACATGAGAAGTCAGAGCTTGCAGGCAAGCCCGGGTTTAAGACCTTGAGTGGGTTGGGCCTTGGCAAGAGTTTCGTGTGGCGGCTTGTGTGCCGTTGGGGGAATGTTGGTAAACCCCCTTTGTTTGCGGCTTTATGTCAATGGGGAAATGATGAGTACCCATATGATGTGATGATGTGCTAGATGCATACGCGATAGGGTGCCTTGGGTGAAACCCGGGTTGTTGCATACATGCTGCATAAGTAGGCCCCTTTTATTATATGCTCAACAATAGAGAACATGTATGTTGTTTGAGACATCCAAGTCTGTTCTTAGTGCATTACTTGTTTATATATATTGCATATGAAGTGCTGACTTGCAGGTTGGAGGGTTCACCGGGGTCCGTTAGGGGCGGCCGGTAGGAGATGTGTTGGTTACACAGTTTGAGGTCAGCCTTTGCTGACCCACATTACTAATAATTTTTACAGGGCAAGAATCGCAAGCAGTAGCTAGCTCGCCGGCCAGAAAGGCCTAAGCCTCATGAAGTGTTACCTTTTTGATGTAGCTCTACTTTTATGACATTGTATGTTTGATGCCCATGTTGACCGGCTTGCATGCCGAGGTAGACTAGGAGTGCTTATGCACTTTATGACTGATGTATTATTTTAGTTTGGACTCACTTTTGTAGTAAGGTCATAAGGCCATTTCGTTACACTTATAGGTGTGGATAACTTCTAGTCTTGCTTATTGTTTCCGCTGTGTTGTGTTATGAGTTTTGAGATTGGGTAGCTATATCATCTTATAATACTGAAGCTGCGGCGTCTGTATGTTGTGGGGTCCCGGCCGGACTCATATTATACGGTCATTACAGGGGAGGTGTTACATATGAAGCAAGGCATCTCGCTCCCACGCTATTGGGCATTTTGCCACTGCGTTGCAGGGCATCTCGCTCCCACGCTGCAGGGCATTTCGCCCCCGCATTGTAGGGCATCTCGCTCCCACGGTGCAAGGAATTTTGCTCCCGCACTGCAGAACATCTCTCTCCCACGCAGTAGGGAATTTCTCCCCCACGTTGCAGGGCATCTTGCCCCCACACTGCAGGGCATTTCTCCCTCGCATTGCAGGGCATCTCTCTCCCATGTTGTCGGGCATCACACCCCCGCGTTGTAAGGCATCTCGATAAGACAGATCCTCCAAAGACGAGATCGGTGAAAGCCCTTCTGCACCTCTCAAGCGAGATGGACAAAAATCTTTCTGCACCATTAAGGTGAGACAGACAAAGGTTTGTATGCTTCTCTCGGGAGAGATGGACGAAAGTCCTTCTACACTTTTAAGACAAGACGAACAAAAGTTCGTCTGCACCTCTCAAGCGAAATGAACAAAGGTTCATCTGCACCTTCACCCAGGCTGACCTCGATACTCCTAAGGCACGAACGAGCAAAGGATCTTCGTCACCTCCACCCGGACGGAGCCCGGTCCTCCTGAGTCGTGAAAGGTTCTTTGCTACCTCCACCCAGATAAATCTCGGTCCTCTTGAGGGGCGAACTCATAAATATTTTTTACCACCTCCACATGGACAGACCGGGTCCTCCTAATGCACGAATGAATAAAGGTTTTTTGCCGCCTCCACCCGGACGGACCAGGTCCTAAAGCACGAACAAAAAAAGATTCTTTGTCACCTCCACCCGGACAGACCCAGGTCCTCCTAAAACGCGAACAAACGAAGGTTTTTTGCCGCCTCTAGCAGAAACAGACTCTAGTCCTCCTAAGAAGCAAATGAACGAATGTTCAATGCCTCCACCAGCAGCGGAGGGGACCCCAAGCCCTTCCATGACACAAACAGACAAAGATCCTTCGCCACATCCAAAAGAACAATCTGCAAGACCTCCTGCAGACTCTGAGTCCTGAGGAGCCACCCAAACGAAGGGGGAAAACATCCCCTAGCACTACATTCAAGCATCGACCACAGGCACGCCCTCCGAGTCACCATCGCAAAATCAACACGTCGTGTCAAACACGCGCACTCAGGGAAGGGGGCACGAAAGGTAAAGCGCTCACGATCTAACGAGTCACCGAAGGCTCAAGCAAGAGAACAATTCTGTGACGCCTTTGGAGACGTATCGCAAGCAAAAAACATGCTACAGGGTTAAGTCACACCCGCAACAACAAGGGCAAAACACTAACAGAAGAGACAAAGCGTGTGCACGACGCGGATATGATCAAGTACTCCCCCATCATCAACACCATTTTTCGAGGCATCACTTGTTCAGGGGACGTAATGCCCCTGAAACCTTCATATTGCACGAAGCCCATTTCCAAGTGCAAAGCAGAGCTCAATGGCACGCTCATCCCACCGTGACAGACCTACTCACGTAGCAGTCATCGCATTGCCCACTCAACCATCTGGCACCACTCCACTCCAAGGCCCTAGGACCCCATGTATTCTGCAAACGAAAAAGCACGCGTCATTCCGACATCCCGAGGCATAGACACCATCAAAGACTTACGCATAACAAGGCACCGTCTCAATTTTCGATAAGAATGGACACCAAAATCATTCTATGCCTCCACGCGAGAACAGACACAGAGTCCTTTCGAATCTTCCGGTAGGAACAGATCCGCTGACCCCTTCGCAACACCGGGACAAGGGGGCAGAAAGACCCTCCATGCCGAGGAATCTGTCACCAGCACCAGTATCAGCGCCTCATGGAAACAACTCACGTTAACGCGCAGCGTCATACTTGCGCGTTCATACAAGGGGAACGTGAAAAGTAGCACGCTTCCACACCAACGCACCAAGCCTGGAGCAGGACATCTCCTTCAACGCACCACCAACACCACATAACAAACAAGGGCGATGTACGAGTAATCAACCCCAAGGCAAGGTGGTCAAGCTTAGAAATTTTCGTGTTTGTCGCTTTGCAGTTCACCACCTGCAAAAATATGGAGGAATTTGATGGGGTTCCTCAAAAATTTTCTAAGCTGGACTAGAAAGACTTAGACAGAGGACACGTGGGGCAAACCAACCTGACAGGCCAAGCCCCGCTCCCCCAGAAGGATCGAAAACACCTGAGAAGAAGGCAAAACCAAACAAGTACCCGCACAAGCGGAACAAGCGCGCAGGTGACGCACCCAAGCACGAACGGCCAGCCCGCGCGCACAGTCAGTCCCTGCGTGCGTGTGGTCGGGCCCTGCGTGCGCGTGTGCGGCCAGCCCACCCCCCACCCCCTGCGCGGCCTGCGCTCCAGCGCACACATAGCCTGCGTGTGCGCCCCTTGCGCACACGCGAGTCACGCGTGTCGAGCGTGACGGCGACTGCTAACGCCTCCGGCCGTCGTTGGGCACCCTGCCCGGACTACCCGAACCGCCCGTAGGCACTTTCATCATTTCGCAAAAATTGGTGATCTGAGTTACCGAAATGTAGCAATGTCATTTGTCAGCATAAATTTCGCTCTGACACAATTACCAACATATCCCTCCGGAAAACTATAAATATGTCATCAGGCCTTCATTTGAAGACAAGCAACTTCAGAGGATAGAGAGAGTTCTGAGGTTTTCCGACGAGAACATGGGACTTAGATCGTTCCTCCACTCGGAATTTGCTCTGTTCCCTCTCTAGTGCGAAGGCAACTCAAAACTTCCAAGGCGTAACATTCTTCCCAACCGGAGCACTCTCACAAACACTCTGACTCAGTATGAGCGCTTTCATTGAGGCTTCATGGACTTAACGATTCTTCCCAACCGGAGCGCTTTCACCAAGGCTTTGACTCAGCAGGAGCGCGTCCATCGAGACTCTGTGAGCTTAGCGATTATTCCCAACTTGAGCGTTCTCATCCAGGCTCCAAGGACTTAGTTTCTTTTCCACCGTTGTCATACTTTGAACTTGTAATGAAGAGGTGGTCTTTCACCCTTCGAGAAATTGTCTTAACTTTTATAATATCAAGCGAACTAGTGAATTTTGGCCCATCACAGATCTGACCACGCGGTTTTTCACCCCTTTGGGGTTTTTGTTGCTTGTTTTTATTGACTGTTTGCCAGCTCGGTCCAATTTCGAGCTAAGACGGTCTGATTCTCCGGACCGGGAAAAAACTGGGGGACCCGCAATAGTGTAGTTCCTATCACAAGGTGTGAAATTGATTTTGTATACTAAAATGTATATTTTAAAAAAATAAATATCGGAATATCAATTCATATTTTCTTCTGATCAATTTAAGTACTCATATATATATATTTTGAATAAAAGTTGAAAAAAATACAAATCCATAAAAGTCTTTCTTTCTACTCTAAAATAAAACTATATATTTGCGGTCAAATGAGATTAAAAACACAATTTATTGCAACTGTATTTTCTAGTACAACTGTATTGTTTAAAAAAATAGTCTCACCCCACAAAGTATAGAAACAACACTCATATGTAAAAAATAGTTAGTATTTTTGGAACCAAATCTGTAGTTCGGAATTCCTGCAGCCTGAGTTGACTAAAGAATAAGAAATAAACCTTTCAATCCCGTTTGGCTAGGAATTTAACAAGAAATAGCAGTGGAACAGAGTTTTATCATGCTAAAACACATGCAAGGAGGAAAAGAAAATATCAAATCATATCTAAATATTGAGTTTAGTTTATTTAGAAGAGATTGGTTTTAAAGGATTAGTTTTCAATCAAATACCTAGAAATTGGTGTTGATTTTAAATTCAATTTTATTGTACGGTTGAATTATGATATTCTATGACAGGAATTGACATTAGTTACTTTTCTTGAATTGACATTAGTTACTTTTCTTTGTTGATATGGAAGACAATGGTTTTTCACCCAGGCTGTCTTTCAGCCCGGACACAAATTTTTGGCCCGTGCACATGTTTTACTCCAGGCCATGCATTTTCTGTCCTGGAAGCGAATTCTTTCCCCTGGCATGAACATCTCTCTTGGACTGGTTTTTTTGCCATGTAGCTTGTTTTTCGGTCTAGATGCAAATTTTTCACCTGGATTCTCATTTTTCGTCCGAGTGCGCATTTTTCGCCCCGCCGCACTTTTTTTTGCCCCGAAGCGTGTTATTCAGAAAGGGCGCAAAATTTTCACACGGGTGCATGTGTTTCGCCTGGGAGCGCATTTTCCGCTCGGGTGCTTGTTTTTGTCTCAGACACATATTTTTCGTCGGGGTGTAGGTTTTTCTCTGAGGCGCGTATTTTTCAACCGGGCAAGCGTTTTTCTCTTTGGGGTTCTTTTTTTGGCAAGACGAGCGTTTTTCGCACGAGTGCGGGTTTTTCCCTTGGGTGTGCGTTTTTCACCCGAGCACAAGTTTTTTCGACCCAGACATGCATTTTTCGCTCGGATACGCCCTTGCGCTTCAGGGCCAAAAAACCCGCTCTTGGACGAAAAATGCGTTCTCGGGCATAAAAATTGGGCCCGCGCGAAAAACTCATATCTGGGCCGCAAAACCCGCTCCTAGGCAAACAAACGTGCGCCCTAACAAAAAACGCGTTCAGGATAAAAAAAACGCGCCGAGCGAAAAACTCGAGCTCGGGAAAAAAATTCGTGTTCGGGCAAAATAATCATGTTTGAGCCGGAAAACACACCTAGGCAGAAAAATGTGTGCTTGCCCAAAAAATGCTCTCTTGGCCGAAAGACACGAGCCCCGCCGAAAAATTCTCGTCTTGAGCCAATAAACGCACTTCCAGGCAAAAAACGTGTGTCCTGTCAAAAAACAAGCGTGGGCAAAAAATGTGCGCCCGAACGAATAATGCGTGCTCGGGAAAAAAGCGAGCACTCGGGCGAAAAATTCGTGTCCGGACAAAAAAACGCACTCTCGAGCGAAAAAAGCATATCCAGGCCAAAAAAACAAGAGTCGAGCAAAAAACACAGGCCAAAAACACACCCTCGGGCGAAAACACGTGCCTCGACAAAAAAACAAGCCCATGTCAAAAACGTGCTCCCGAGATGTAACTCGCCCGTCAAAAAAACACAAGCACGAAAATGCCCACATGCTTGAAATCATTCAATTTTGCAGAAAACCCATGGGGGGAGGCGTAAAAATTGGCAATTTGGTATTTTTGTTCAAAGTCAGTCGTAGGTTTTCGCTTCAAAGCCAACAGTCGCATAAATTTAGTGGCGTTGAGCATGGAAATTTTATTTCTAATCCCCAATGTCAATTCCAGAAAGCCAACTCCGTTCAAACAAACGGACTCTAATTGATATAAGGTGATTGTTAGCGATCAATTTAAGAGTTGGTAGAAAGGCATGAGAAAGGGTATCACAGGTGTTGGGAAGAATGATTTAGGAGTTAGTAGATAGAAGGTATTCCGATCACTAAGGTGTCGGTAGAAGAGCCCCAAGAATGAGTATAACCAGTCACACCCGAATTTTACGTATACTAGATATAATAATATATTCTAAAATCAAAAATTAGCATAACAAGTTTGTGAACATTAAGTTATGTATATCTCAAAATAAATTTAAAAAGTATGCAAATAAAATAATAGTAACATGCTACGATAATTATTAACAATAGATACATACTAAATTATATTTAATATTATACAATAATTTTATTTACATAACATTATATTTATAGCAAATAAAAAATTTAAAAGTTAAATACTTTATATTGATTATAGGCTTTTTCATACTTAACAAATTTATATTAAAAATATAACAATAATCACTTCAAAGAAACATTTGGGCTCGGATTCGAACCAGAACTGACAGAATCAATCCGTCCGATTTTGGCATGTTCAGGATTAGTTCTTATTCTTCAGTTATTAATACAGAGTCCTCTTTGAGAATAAATTTGTGTCCAGGGTAGCATTTTCATGGGCAAAAAGATCACACTTTCAGTTGTCAGCACAAGAAAATGTTCCTCCTAAAATTTCAATCAAACACTAAAGCTTTTATCCCACTATAATGGGGTCTGCTATATGATCCTTTGTCATCAGTGTTCCCCATTTTTTGTCATAATCTCACTAATGTCTAAGTACATCATGTCTTTCCTTATAGTTTCATTCCTCGCCTTTATTGGTCTACCCCTCCCTCATTTAACATGTCGGGTGACTAGACTCTCACAACGCTTAACAGGTGTTTTTAATGGTCTCTTTTGTATGTCCAAACCATCTTAGTCAAGCTTCTCGCATCTTCTCTGCAATTGGTGCTACTCTTGTCTTATCCCTAAAATTTCAATCATTCTACAGAAATATAAAATAACTCTTCTTTAAAAATTCTTAATCATTTACAATAAAAAATTCAAAAAAAATAAATAAATCACAAGGTTATATAAATAATTAGGCAATTAATAATGTTAGGCAAAACAGTTTAACCAGATCAGACAGTAAAAAAATCGAGGTGGTTATGTTCGAAAGACTAACACGATCAGACAATAAAAAAATGAGGTAATTATGCTCGAAAGATCACTTCCATAACCGTAATCAATAACTTCATCCCAACTATTTATTCGCGATGATAATATCATGTAAAACTCAGAGATTTGAACCAGGCTTCACAAAATTCTGGGTTTTTTAAATCCAGCATGACACCAGTGTAGCAATTTAGAGGAGTAAATGTAGAAGAAACAAGACAGCAGTTACCAAAATTGCATGCTCACGGCTTAAACAATACAGCTCAGCCTTGTTATAGTGGTGTCACATACCCTACAAGAACGAATATAGAGTAATTACATTAACTGAGTAAAAAACTGAAATGCTGCAAGCGTTTCATGACATAAGCTAAAGAGAAAAAAAAAACACGAGAATAAGCAAAGTATATTTGAGCACATCGGCGGGGCCCACTTCTGTATATTCGCGAGGAGGCGATGATCGGATCGGCGATCCGAAACCGCGAGAGCGTCCGGTTCGTCGCGATATTATTTTTATGTATTTTACTTTATTTTGTTTGGATTAATTTTTGGTGTTTTAGGGCCTAGGGCGTAACGGTCAACCGCCCCCTCATGTTATAAATAGGGGCGGGTGTTGCAGTTTATTTTCATTACTTGTATTGTGAGAGATTCTAGACAGGCAATCGTTCGTGGTGCGACGCCGCGACCCTCGAGGTGCGAAGCCTTGGAAGTTTATCTTTCAGTTATTATTTTCCGTGAGCCAATTTCTCCCCTCAATTCCACGTCCCGTCCATCCCTGCCATCTGGCCGACAGTTCTTCGCACGTCATCTTCCTATTCACCTCCTTCCCTCTCTCGACGGAATCAAAACCAGCCTCACGATCTCCCCTCATTTCGCAGAGTCGTTCAACATTCTTTGTGCATCTCCTCTTCTCGCCGCCTGCCTCACAACATACCCCCATTCACTCAGTCCGTTGCTGCTTTCGCTTCTGTCGTGGATCCCGTCGCCTGGGCCGAACAACCACCATACCTCCCCGCCATTACCGTAACCAAAGCTTTCAGGCCGCACGAAAATCTCAGGTTCAGCCTAACCGCCTACAGCATCCCCCACGGCGGTCTCTCCTCACCTCCCGCCGCCCGCTTGCCATCTTCTCAAAGCCGCACGCCCTTTTTTCCTTGTTCTACCACTCACACCATCCCCTCCTTGTCCTGAATCCTCTGTTTCCTCAGTAGCCCCTCTCCCTACTCTATCCTACCAGCCACCAGAGATTTCAAACCACATAACTTCTCCTTCCTCCCATTTCTATCGTGGAACCATTGTTAGCACTTTCCTATCCTGAAATCAGCAACAGCCCAAACTTCCCCATTTCCCAACTCCGTCTCGTGGAGCCACGCCTGCCTCCATTGCCGGATCTTCTTTACTTGATAAAGTATTATTGTACGTGTTTTATTTTCTCCATTATTAACTGCTGGAAAACATTACATACTTATTTGGGTGTTTTGATGCATTTAGCGTGATTGTATTGTATTTTCTTTATCTTATAAATCTACTTCATGAAATTTGTGGTATAAAGCGCTCTTTGGGTAATTAAGCGTGGTTTACTTGCTTGCCGGAAAATTAATGTTCACCATGTGTTAATTTGCCTTGCTTATTTAAAACATTGCTGCAAAATTCTATTTTCGGATAATTTTTTAAAAAAACCCATTTGCATCTCATTCACTATTATTCGAGTCCACCGTGCATCACAAGCACATTGGATCGCTTTAGTGTCGGCACACCCAAGTTACACGGCCTACTGCGTCAAGGATATCTCAAAATATTTACCGCAAAATGCTTCTAATAATGTTGCACACTGTTCTATGAAATAAAGAACAGAGAAATTCTGACAGTATTTACACAAATTTGTTCGAAGTGCATTTAACATGAAATTGTGGCAAATTGTGATGGGAAAATAAGTTGTAGGTAACAGTGGTGAGAAAATAGGGTAATTCTTGAATTACCTCAATTCTCAAAGCAGTAGGGAGTATGAAAACTGTATTAAATGTCTAAACTAAGAACATGACATGAAAATTGTTACACATTTTCAGAATTAACCATTTGAAGCACAAACAAGAACAAATATTGCAGTGTCTTGTAATCAAGGACCACAGTGAATATCCAGTATAGTTTGTTTGTTTAAAATGTATATTCAAAGTATATAAAAAAAAAATCAAAAGGAATTTAATTCCAGCACAGGTTTTTAAATATTCCAAGCTATATCAAAACACACAACCGCTCAGAAAACATCTATAATAATTTCATATGCATTTCACACCATCATCCTATTACTGTTGTGTTTATCCCCAGCTGGAATTTATGAATGTTGATCATGAATGCTATTATTTTTCACAAGCAACATAATAATAGTGGTTTGAAATCATATATGCACATCCATTATGGATGGTTTTATGGATATACGCACTCATGATAGATTTAATTACTATACATAGACCTATAATGGATATGATTATGCGCACATCATAACCATATAATTTACTGCACGCACAACATTACGCGCATTTTCGATATATGCACACCGTCATGAGACTTTTTGCAATACGCACACCAGTTATCATATATTTTATTATGCGCACATTCGAATTAATGTATCCAGTTATGCGCACACTCATTATGTGGATTCTATTATATGCAACCCCATAATGGGTGGTTATGTGGATGATGGGTGTGTTGGTTGCACGGCCGAGGTAGTGGACGCCAGAAGTTAAGTGGAGGCCGAGGGGCCGGCGGGTGGAAGTCAGCCGGTGGCGAAGGTCGGCCGACAGAGGATGGTTGGTGGAGGAGCCCGGCCCGCGGTGGCCAGCCGGTTGACGGTCAGTCGGGTGGCAGGTCGGGCGGCCAAAGAGGGACGGAGGGACGGTCGGTCAAAGGGGCCGAACGAGGGGGTCGGCCAGACGGCAAGCCGCACAGCCTTGCGGTCATGCGGCCAATGGGCCGCACGCAAGAGCGCATGCAACCGCGCGGTGACGACGTGGGGTCGTGCGTCCAAGAGGTCGCGCGCGGCCAGGTGGTTCATGTGGCATGGTGCGCGTGCGTGCGGTCATAACATTAGTGGGGTTGACTATGGTCAACCCACTTAGCCCTCATTTTCCCCACTAAGTTAGTGGGGGAGGGGGAATTTTTGGCTATCTGCAGCCCAAAATTTCTATAAATTGGAGGGGTCCTTCTCCTTTGCACCCCAAGTTCATGTGGTCTACGGCTAGAGCGAGAGAAGTGCGAGAACTTTACCTCCATTTCTACTGCGTGCGTGGAAGGTTTGTTGCGACCATACCGGAGGTCGGAAAATGGCAAAGGTGGGGTGGCGATAGCAAGGAGCGGAAGGGAATCCAGAATGGGGCGCACGGTCGTGCGGGCGCACGACGCATGGTTGTGGGCCTGTGCGGGCGCACAGTCGTGCGCCCGTGCGGCTGTGCGGTCGTATGGTCGTGAGCCCGTGCTCCCTCTCGAACGCGCACATTTGCGTGCGCATCTGTGGACGTGTGTCTGCAAACGCATTTTCTGATGTTATTTGGTTTGATTGACCGATGTCGCATGTTTGCCGAGCATTGCGGTGGTGCGCGAGTTTGTGAAAAAATTCCTTATTAACTTTGTGGCCCTTGAATTCTCAGGTACCGAGGCAGGGCGCTCAAGGGTGGCAGACGCGATTACGCTCTTCCCTCACTGGTGAGCGGATCGAGATTTGGAGAAAATGTTACGGGATACCTGTTGGCATGGAGGTGAAAATCCCGCATATTGAGGAGCGTGCGCAAAAAACTCATGTTGGTAGCATGATAATATGCGAGTCTTGCTTGAAATCAGGCTTTCGTCTTCCGTCTTTCGAGGAGGCGATTGAGATCTTTAAGCTCCGTGGCGTGCCGGTCTCAGAATTCACTCATGTTGGGATGATGAGGATTATGGGCATGATTGCATTCTTCCGGGAGCGGGGTTCTCGGTTCTCCTTGGACTTCTTCAAGGATTGGTGTGAGGTGTTTACTGGCGATGATGTTCGGATCAAAGTGTGCAGCAATAAGAGGTGGCTTAGTAGAGAAGGGAAAATAACTCTTATTATTCATCAAAGGAGACTCCTCATACTTATATATGTAGGGGAGAAAGGTACAAAGACAATAATACTCTTATGGGTAAAATACAATAGAAATGAAATAAAAACGACTTGATTTCAACTCTCCCCCTCGAGTCGAACGGTAGATATCCGTCATTCCGAGCTTATGAGTATCATCAGTGAAGACATCGGAACCTAGACTCTTGGTGAAGATGTCAGCCAGCTGGTCTCTGGAGTGAACGAAGGGTGTGACTAAGCTTCCTTTTTCAAGATGATCTTTGATGAAATGCTGATCCACCTCAACGTGTTTAGTCCTATCATGCTGAACTGGATTGTGTGCTATGTTGATGGCAGCTTTGTTGTCACAGTACAGGGATATGGGTGCTTCCTCCTAAAGCCCCAAATCTTGCAATAGGGTACGTAACCACAGGCCTTCACAAAGGCCTTGAGACATTGCCCGGTACTCAACCTCAGCACTAGATCTTGCCACCACAATCTGTTTCTTACTACGCCATGTGACCAGATTTCCTCCAATGAAAGTGCAATAACCCGTTGTAGATTTTTGGTCATCGTGGCATTCAGCCCAGTCAGCGTCAGTAAAAACATCGATCCGCGAATGATTGTTCTTAGAGAACATTAGCCCCCGTCCTGGGGACTTCTTCAAATACCGGAGGACACGGTAAGCTGTCTCCTGGTGTCTGAGCCTTAGGGCATGCATGTACCTACTCAGGATCCCAACAGCATATGTAATGTCAGGGCGAGTATGTGAGAGATATAAGAGCTTTCCCACCAATCTTTGATAACTGGAGGCATCTGTACGATCACCATTGGTATCCTCATCGATCTTATGGTTCTCCTCTGTTGAAACCACCCGTCACCACACATCTTCCCAAAACCTCGAGGTGATGGTAAGGGGGGACGGGGGTACATGAAAACAAAGGATCGTCTGCTGCAGGCGATGGGGGACTAACCCCAACCACAGGACCGCGGGGATATTCCGCCACACAAGGGGGCCCACCGGGGTCAACACCCAGACCTGGAACGCGATGGGGAAAGCCCAAACATGCGGTCCCACACACACGTGTCCTGCTGGCTAATATAATCTCAACACACCCCCGCAGCAGGACAACCTGGCTCTGATACCATGTTGAAACCACCTGTCACCACAAATCTTCCCAAAACCCCGAGGTTATAGGAAGGGGGACGGGGGTACATAAACACCAAGGACCACCCGCTGCAGGCGATGTGGGACTAATCCATCCACAGGATGGCGGGGATATTCCGCCACATGGGGGCCCACCGGGGTCAACACCCAGACCTGGAACGCGATGAGGAAACCCAAATATGCGGTCTCACACACACTCAATCCCGCTGGACCTTGGTTCTCAACACACCCCCGCAGCGGGATGGCTCTGATATCATGTGGAAACCACCCGTCACCACACATCTTCCCAAAACCCCGAGGTGATGGTAAGGGGGGACGGGGGTACATGAACACAAAGGATCACCTGCTGCAGGCGATGTGGGACTAACCCCAACCACAGGACCGCGGGGATATTCCTCCACATAAGGGGGCCCACCGGGGTCAACACCCAGACCTGGAACGCGATGGGGAAAGCCCAAACACGTGGTCTCGCACACACGTGTCCTGCTGGCTAATATAATCTCAATACACCCCCGCAGCAGGACAACCTGGCTCTGATACCATGTTGAAACCACCCGTCACCACACATCTTCCCAAAACCCCGAGGTGATGGTAAGAGGGGACGGGGGTACATGAACACAAAGGATCGCCTGCTGCAGGCGATGTGGGACTAACCACAACCACAGGATGGCGGGGATATTCCGCCACACGGGGGGCCCACCGGGGTCAACACCCAGACCTGGAACGCGATGGGGAAGCCCAAATATGCGGTCCCACACACACTCAATCCCGATGGACCTTGGTTCTCAACACACCCCCGCAGCGGGATGGCTCTGATACCATGTGGAAACCACCCGTCACCACACATCTTCCCAAAACCCCGAGGTGATAGGAAGGGGGGACGGGGGTACATAAACACCAAGAACCACCCGCTGCAGGCGATGTGGGACTAATCCATCCACGGGATGGCGGGTATATTCCTGATGGCGACGTTGTCCCGCCATTTGCTCGTGATGATCGTGACCGTTCGATTGGTGGCGATGATGTCCCGCCATTTGTTCATGATGACGTTGCAGATGGTGCTAACGAGTTCTTTGGCGAGCTCCATGACGACGCCGGGTCCATGCATTATGTTGATCGTCGCCGCAACCGTACATTTGAAGACTCGGATGGACGATGCCGCAACAATAATTTTGATGCACGTCATCGCCGCTACAACGCCATCACCGTGACAATTATTTTGCTACAACACCATCGCTGCTATAACGCCATCGTCGCGACAATAATTTTGCTACAACGTCATCGTCGCTACAACGCCATCGTCGCGACAATAATCTAATAATTATAGTATTATATTATATTTATTAATTTTCTTGTTGCATTGTTTTAATTTGAGAGTTTTTATTTCATGCATTTAGTTATTGTATTTGTTATATCATGTTTATGATGGGTGCATATAACCATCATGTGTTTATTTTATTTGAATGAAGGAGATTGAGTGGTGTAGGCTATAAAAGGCCATGTTTATGAAGGATTTAGGAAGAAGAATGAAAAGAAAAAATCTGGAATTCAAGTTTTGAATTTTCCCCCTCTTTCCTCTTTCCCTCTAAGGCAAATTTTGGCCCCTCCTTGTTTCTCCTCCTCTCTTGGCCGCCGGCCTCATCTTCTTCCCCTCTCCTCCCTCCTCTCGTCTTCTCCACAAAATCATTTCTCCTCTCCACTACGAGTAACAAATCAAAGAACTCCTCTCCTTGAAGAATTCGACCAACATTCTTTCCCCCTCCTTGGGTGATTTTAGTCAAGGACAACAACTTCGGCGACGACGAACCTTCTCCGGCGTGAAGCAAGGAAGGGGGACGAGTTTCTCTCCGTTCGGCGTGACTCCGGCGGAGCCGTGGAAGAGAGAACCATTTTTCATCGGAATCATCTATTCCGATTGGGGTAACGAAAATTACTACTCTTGTGTGATTCCCTCTTAGATAGATCTTGTGGTGGTTTTCTTTGGCGTTGCTTCCGAACTTTTGAATTCATCGTGGTTTTGATCCGAACGATATTGTTATCTATTTTTGATCTATTTTAAGTTCGTGAGGATTGACGAACCTCGTTTTCTTTTTGTTGGGAGAGATCTACCATTTTCGAATCGTTTACTTTTGGTGGATCTCTTTTGGTACAACACACGCTCGAACGGATCGGGTCGATCCATTTGATCGCCTCTATTTGATCTATAAGGGTATAGCGAACCCGTGCGTTAGCATTAGATTGATATTATTGTGAATCGGGTGCGCTGCGTTTAAATTGTGCGAGCGTAGAATTGAAACGAGTGAGAACAATTCGGTGTCTTTGTCCGTTGCGGCTCGTCAGGAAACGTAGCCTGCATCAATTCCACCACACGTGGGCCCACCGGGGTCAACACCCAGACCTGGAACGCGATGAGGAAACTCAAATATGCGGTCCCACACACACTCAATCCCGCTGGACCTTGGTTCTCAACACACCCCCGCAGCGGGATGGATCTGATACCATGTGCAAACCACCCGTCACCACACATCTTCCCAAAACCCCGAGGTGATGGTAAGGGGGGACGGGGGTACATAAACACCAAGGACCACCCGTTGCAGGCAATGTGTGACTAATCCAACCACGGGATGGCGGGGATATTCCGCCACACGGGGGGGCCCACCGGGGTCAACACCCAGACCTGGAACGCGATGGGGAAGCCCAAATATGCGGTCCCACACACACCCAATCCCGCTGGACCTTAGTTCTCAACACACCCCCGCAGCGGGATGGCTCTGATACCATGTGGAAACCACCCGTCACCACACATCTTCCCAAAACCCCGAGGTGATAGTAAGGGGGGACGGGGGTACATAAACACCAAGGACCACCCGCTGCAGGCGATGTGAGACTAACCCTAACCACAGGATGGCGGGGATATTCCGCCACACGGGGGGCCCACCGGGGTCAACACCCAGACCTGGAACGCGATGGGGAAGCCCAAATATGCGGTCTCACACACCCAATCCCGATGGACCTTAGTTCTCAACACATCCCCGCAACAGAACAACCTGGCTTTGATACCATGTTGAAACCTCGGGGTTTTGGGAAGATGTGTGGTGACGGGTGGTTTCAACATGGTATCAAAGTCAGGTTGTCCTGCTGCGGGGGTGTGTTGAGATTATATTAGCCAGCATGACAACCTGGCTTTGATACCATGTTGAAACCACCCGTCACCACACATCTTCCCAAAACCCCGAGGTGATGGTAAGGGTGGACGGGGGTACATGAACACAAAGGATCGCCTGCTGCAGGCGATGTGGGACTAACCCCAACCACAGGACCGCGGGGATATTCCACCACACAAGGGAGCCCACCGGGGTCAACACCCAGACCTGGAACGCGATGGGGAAAGCCCAAACATGCGGTCCCACACACACGTGTCCTGCTGGCTAATATAATCTCAACACACCCCCGCAGCAGGACAACCTGCCTCTGATACCATGTTGAAACCACCCGTCACCACACATCTTCCCAAAACCCCGAGGTGATGGTAAGGGGGGACGGGGGTACATGAACACAAAGGATCGCCTGCTGCAGGCGATGTGGGACTAACCCCAACCACAGGACCGCGGGGATATTCCGCCACACAAGGGGGCCCACCAGGGTCAACACCCAGACCTGGAACGCGATGGGGAAAGCTCAAACATGCGGTCCCACACACACGTGTCATGCTGGCTAATATAATCTCAACATCCTCCATAGGGGTGTTTGCAGGAGCACAACCGAGAAGACCGGTCTCTGTTAGCATGTCCAACACATATTTGCGTTGGGAGATACAAATACCTTTGTCAGAACAGGTCACTTCAATTCCTAGGAAGTAGCGTAGCCTTCCCAGGTTTTCACTTCGAACTCAGCTGAAAGACGGCCCTTCAACTTGGAGATTTCATCTGTGTCATTTCCTGTGATCACGATGTCGTCAACATAGACAATCAGAACAACAATTTTCCCTTCATTCCTCCTTAAAAACAAGGTATGGTCTGAGTGTCCCTGCTTGTAGCCAAACTGGATCATGGTCTTGTGGAATCTACCAAACCATGCCCTCGGCGACTGCTTTAGCCCATACAAGGCCTTTCATAGGCGACAGCCAAGGCCCTCTTGTCCCTTCCTCACAAAGCATGATGGAAAGACCATGTACACCTCTTCCTCGAGGTCACCGTGTAAGAACGCATTTTTGATGTCCAGTTGATGAAACTCCCAATCTAAAATCACAGCACAAGATATGATCACACGTATAGAGTCCATCTTTGCAACAGGTGCAAAGGTCTTTTGGTAATCAATCCCCTGAGTCTGGGTATAACCACGAGCAACCAACCGGGCCTTATATCGGTCGACTTTCCCATCCGGATTCTGCTTGACGGAGAAGACCCATCGTGAACCAATGGGTTTCTTGCCATGAGGGAGAGGGATGATATCCCATGTGTGATTCTTCTCCAGAGCGGACATTTCTTCCTTCATTGCTTGAGCCCACACTGGGATGCCAAGTGTCTCCTACCATGTCTTAGGAATAGAGATCTCGGACAAGGAGGATATAAAAGACTGATGAGGCTTAGAGAGATGATTATAAGCAACATGGTTAGAAATGGAGTGTTTGGTACATCGGGCCTTACCTCTTAGCTGAGCAATAGGAACATGTAAATCAACATCAGGATCCGGGTCCAAAGACAGCATCGGCAGCAGCGGAGCAATGACGGGCTATTCACCTAGTTTTCGACGATGATAAACATGAGATAGCGGTGTGATGAGAGACAGATGGTGGGAAAGGGTTATATGAGAGATATCTGGAGTGGATGGTATAGTGGAGGGTAAATGAGCGGTACCAATCACAAGAGGAACAATAGGAAGGGGAACGGAACCAATACCATCATAATCCTCCTCCCCCTGACGACAAGAGGAAGTCGAAGCTAAGTAATAAGATTCTTATTCGCGAAACGTCACATCCATAGTACAGTGAGTCCGTCTGGAGGGTGGGTGGTAACACCTGTACCCCTTGGTGGTGGTAGAATAACCAAGGAAAACACAACGGAGAGCTCGGGGATCAAGCTTGTCACAAAGTGGCTGATGAACATGAACAAAGCAAACACACCCAAACACGCGGGGTGGAAGAGAAGAGGTATGAACAACAGTCGTAGAGGGCAGACGGGCTAGAGGGGTAGTATACGCAAGAACCCGGGAAGGAAGACGGTTGATAAGATGAGTGGCCGTCAGGATGACATCACCCCAATAGGGTTTCGGAAGGTGCATGGAGATGAGGAGACAACGGGCAACATCAAGAAGATGCTTGTTTTTGCGTTCAGCCACACCATTTTATGTGGAAGTGTAAACACATGTGGTCTGGTGGATAATGCCATGTCTTGAGAGGTAGGCCCCAAACTCACCCCGATCATCATATTCCCACTCATTGTCGCTGCGAAGAACACGAATGGTTCCATTGAACTGTGTTTGTACCATCTTATGAAAGGAGAGAGGAAGCAGGCACGATCAGAAGGCTGACTGCAACAACGGATCGAGATCTGGGGCATCGGCGATGGCGCGGCGTCGGTAGCGGAACTGCATCGGTAGAGGAGCAAGCAGATAGAGGCAGCAAAGAGCAGGATCGGGATCAGGCAGATCGGGCTGATGAGGCCTGATCGGAGCTTCAGTGAGCGGAGGATGCGGGCTGATCGGGATTCAGCGAGCGACAACAGAGCACGATCGGGAGAGCGGGAGCGGGATCAGTCAGATCGGGCTGATCGGGGGTTCAGCGAGCAGCGAATGCGGGCTGATCGGGGCTTCAGCGAGCGGCAGCAAAACGCGGCAGCAGCGAGCGGCAGCAAAACGCGGCAGCAGCGAGCGGCGGAGCGATGGCAACGGGATTCAGCGATGCTTCATGAGGAGACAGTCGGCTCCTTCAGCATGCCTCGCTGCCATCGAGAGAGCCGTCATGCTCCATGCGTGACGGAGGCGACCAAAACCGCGGGAGAGGGGGCGGCCGAAAGAGGAGATCGGGAGAGCGGCGGCGAGCAGAGATTAGGGTTCGTTTTTTTTCTCCCTTTGCTCTGATACCAAGTAGAGAAGGGAAAATAACTCTTATTATTCATCAAAGGAGACTCCCCATACCAAGCTTTTAAAAACCGGACCGGACCGGCCGGTCGGACCGGGCACCGAGCCGGTCCGGTCCAGGTACAAAAACCGCACCATCCACGGACCGCCCAAGAATCGGGGAACCGGGCGGGCGGACCGGGGGGCCGGGAACCGGGCGCGATTTTACGGAACCGGGCGGGCCAAAGACCCATATTAAAATAACAGATAATTTATGAATGGCGGGATTCGAACCCTCACCACTACTGAGATAGGAGAACAACTAACCACCTAGCCATTTAGATCTTATGGTTTCATTGTATAATATTTTATATACATATAAATATTAACATATATATATATAATTAATATACATATCTATATAAAAATTAATTACATATCTATATAAAAATTAATTACATATCTATATGAAAATTAATTACATATTTTTAGATATATTATTATATTAACATATGACATTATCATTTAAAAATTAAAATATATATTTTTTTAATATATGCATACATCTACATAAATTGTACGTTCTGTTTGGCACGGCGGTGGCGGTCATCAAGTGGTGGTTATGAACCGTCGCTCTTGAACGTTCGACTTTATTTAAGAAACTTCATACGCTTTTATGTTCCAAAGTAAAAAACTAGTTTTATTTTCTAGACTGTGGTCTTAACCGTTGTCATGTCAAAACTTCATTCTATTACTCTATTACAATGTCATTTTTATTCTATTTTATATATATAACGGTTCGACCCCGGTTGAACCTTGAACTTTTCCCTCCGCCGGTTCGATATCCGGTCCGGTTTTCAAAACCTTGCCCCATACATATATATGTAGGGGAGAAAGGTACAAAGACAATAATACCCTTATGGGTAAAATACAATAGAAATGAAATAAAAACGACTTGATTTCAACTGGCTTCACTTTGAGGACAGGGTCGAGCATCGCCATAGGAATACACTGTGTGGGTATGACAGGAATTCCTGAGAGCTTCCCGAGCTTTGGAGGTCTCTTCCCGGTCGTTGTCGTCGCGTAACGGGACGAGATCATGAGTTTACGCCGGTTCCGGGGTTCAATGATCCGGCCACTTTGGCGAGGCCTGTTTTTCCGCATCTCAACTTTTGTCGAGGAGAAGTGATTGTTGTTGTGCGGTCTTTCTTCAAACACTGAGTGATTTGTTGTCGTTCCTATGGATGGCGAGAGAAAACGGAAACTGTTTTTCAAGTGCGGCAGCTCTGGGTCCGCATTGCCATCTTCTTGGTTGGGGGGGGGCATGCTGACGAGGCAGCTTCCCGCAATCTTATAGTGGAGGTTGTGCATGCCGATCCTGAGATAGAGATCCTGGCTTATCGTGCCCCCAGCCTCCCTCCGAGGGCGCTTCTGTGCCTTCTCTAGCGAAAGCAAAGCGAGTCTCTTCTTCTCTCCAGGCAATGACCTCTGCGGTGAGTAAAGTGTTTTTGTTTTGCTTTGAATTTTGTTGTTTGGAAGAAATCTAACATTTCTATTCTTTTTTGCAGACCAGAGTTCTAACAAGTGGTGCCCACACGTGGAACGATGGTCATGTGAGTCTGAAGGATGGATATTTTAGGAGGAGCTTCATGGGGCGAAGAGATCCATGACTGATCTGAAGGCAAAGCAGGCGCGCGATGCTTTTCACATCTAGTGGATGGAGTCGGATTTAGCTGCATCTCGAGCTGAACTGGAGAAGCTGCGGGAGGAGCTTGGTACGGAGAGGTCTCTTGTCCAGAAGATGGTCCTCTTGTTGGAGGATGCGCAGGGAGAGGTGTTCCGCCAAGACAATGAGCTAGATTTTCTGAGGACCGAGGTGGAGAGACTCTTCCTATTCAAGCAAGTTGTCGAGGAGCTGAAGGTCGTTGGGGTTGCCGAGTATAAGGACTCCTTGGCCTTTATGCAGGATCGCTCCCAGCTCTCTGAGGAGATTCGGGCGAAGGTGATGATCGCAGAGATGGAGCCTTTGATAGAAGATAAACGTGAGATTGCCTTTAAGCGCGGTCGGGGGAACCCTTTGTATGGTGGAGCGGAAGCTCAGCTGCAGCGTTGTTGTACTCGGTGTCGAAGACCTTTCCGAGGATGAGCGCTCCGATGTTGACATCGAGAAGTGAATCATATATTTATGTACCTTTGTACCTAAATATTCAGTTTGTAATTTTTGTATTCACAGTGTTTGTATGTTATTGCGTTTTGGACGTTTATGCTTGTATGTTGCATAGTTATTTATGAATCCTTCCAGTGGAGTGAATCACTTCTGTGATTACTTTGTTTTTCTGGAGCTGACATTCTTCTTTTTTAAGCGCGACTATATTGTTTTCCAGTTTTTTACCGCTGACTGCATGGGGGCAGGACCCCGACAGTGTCGTGACCTATTACGATGGCGAAGGGTGGACGAATGCGCGGTCAAGGGGACTGGCCCAGGAAAGACGGTGAAGGGCGAACGTGTTCGAACCATTGGCGACCATATGGGGGGCTGACCTTAGCAGTGGCGTAAACTACTACGACAGCAAAGGGCAAACGCGTTCGAGCCGGTAGTTTCAGTGAAGGGCGGACGCTTTAAGCCGTCGGTGACCGTGAGGAGGGCAGGCTCTGGAAGTGTCGTAACCTAGTACAATGGCGAAGGGAGGACGCTTCGTGCCAGTAGTGCGCGGTCAGGGAGACTGGCCACGGAGAACAGATGAAGGGCAGATGCTTCGAACCGTTGGCAACTGTGAGGGAGGCAGGCCCTGGCGGTGTCGTGACCTACTACAATGGCGAAGGGAGGACGTTTCGAGCCGATAATGCGCGGTCGGGAGGGGGGAACAAGCCCAGGAAAGAGTTGGTGTTGATTGCGAGGAGGGCGGACCCGCTCGATGGCTTGGTGCCGGAGTGTAGCGTCGTTGGAGGGTTCTTTTGTTTGAGCCAGTTACGCAGCCTTTTCCGAGTTTACCTAGTCAAGATATGAGCAAAAGTTAAGTTCGTCATTGGAAATCGGTCTTGTACCTCACAGTTTTTATACAAAAAAAAACAAGTATCTCCCGAAGTAGCTCGTCGTTCTTCTCTGGGTCGAAGGTTTGAATGCGGGAACTTGGGATGCCGATGTCGACGGGGATGACGGCTTCAGTTCCGTAGCAAAGTTTGTATGGTGTTTCCCCAGTTGGAGTTCTCTTTGTGGTGCGGCATGCCTATAGTACATTTGGGAGCGCGCCGACCCACTGCCCCTGCCTCCTGGAGGCAGGTCTTCAACCCTTTGAGGATGTTGCAATTTGTTACCTCCACCTGCCTGTTTGTATATGGGTGCACCACAGCTGTGTGGCGGAGGCTGATCTTCAGATCTTCATACATCTTTGTGAATGACCTTCCCATGAACTGGGTGTCATTGTCTGCGACGATGACTGCCGGAATGTCAAAATGACAGATAATGTTCTTCCAGACGAACTGCTTGACATTTTTTGCGGTTATTTTGGCAAGGGGTTCAGCTTACACCCACTTGATAAAGTAGTCGATGGAAATGATGAAGAACTTTCTCCGTCCAGACACCAAGGGGAGAGGAACTAGGAGATTGATTCCCATTGTGTGAAAGACCAGGCACTCTGAAGTGTTGTGAGCGTGACTGGTGACTGGTGTGGTACGTTCGCGTGCATCTGACAACTTTTGCACTTTTGGACGAACTCTGGTGCGTCTTTAATCGTTGTCCAATAGAGACTTGGCACAGGATTTTCTTGGCCAAGACCTTTCCTCCCAAGTTGTTCTCCACAGATTCCTCCATGCACTTCCCGCAGGGTGTATTCAGCCTCGATTGTTGGTAGGCACTTTAGATAGGGTCAGGAGAAGGCCGCTTGTAGAGCTCTCCATCGATAATGGCAAACATTGTTGCTCGCATCCGAAGTCATCGTGCTTCTAAGATTCCTCAGGGAGATGCCCATGCTCAAGGTAGGCCCGCAGAAGGGTCATCCATGATGACTCTTCGTCGCTAATTGCAGCAATCTCCTATGGCCCTTGGATGCTTGGGACCATGACCTCTTCAACTTGGCGCCTTCGGGACTCCTAGCTAGTAGTTGAGGTTGCGACTTTGGAGAGTGCATCAGCCCTGGTGTTTTGTTCCCTGGGAATGTGGAGGACCTGGTGTGATGGTATCTTCTGGACTAGGGACCTGACAAGTGCGAGATACCATGCTAGCTGGTTGTTCCTTGCTTCGTGGACGCTCTCGATTTGCAAAACAACCAGTTGGAAGTCAGTGTAGATTGTAAGGTTTTCTACCTTGCAATCGATGGTTCGACGATCAATGCCTTGTATTATGCAATATTGTTAGTGGCTGGGAACTTCAGTCAGAGTCCATACTCCATGGTGATTTCTTCGGGACTTACTAGGAGTAAACCCGCTCCGGCTCTTACGGCTCCTGAAACGCCATCGACATAAAGAGTTCAACGGGTGGCGGAAGTACCTTCGACAGGATTTAGCTCCGCAGGAATGGTGCATTCCACGACAAAATCGTTGAGCACTTGGGCCTTAATGTTCGGTCGGGGTAGGAATTAGATATCAAATTCGTCGAGTTTGGCTGCCTACTTGACTAATCTTTCGGAGACCTCCAATTTTTGGAGGATTGTTCGCAGTGGTAGTTGTGTCAACACCTTTATCGAATGGGCCCGGAAATAGGGCCGAAGTTTTTTTCCTGAGAAGACAAGAGCTAAGGCTCTCTTGTCTGTTGATGAATATCTGGTCCCGGTGTTGGTGAGAACCTTGTTGAGGTAGTAGATGGGTCGTTGAACGTCTCCTTCACCCTTGACGTACACCGAGCTAAGGGCAATTGAAGATGCTGCCAAGTACATGAACAAGACTTCTCTGGGGACGGAATTTGACCGGAGTGGAGCTGAAGCCAGGTACTGCTTAAGAAGCTAGAAGGTTGTCTGACATTCATCTGTCCACTTGAAGTCGGAGTTGCGCCCACCCCCCCCCCCCCCGACAAATTTGAAGAAGGGGGTATTTGTCTCACGTTTGTGCGAGGAAACGTGAAAGCGTGGCGATTCTCCCAATCAGGTGTTGCACCTCCTTGATGGAACGAGGGGGCGCTATATCCGCCAACTTTTTGATCTTTTTGGGGTTTACTTCAATCCCCGGATGGGTTCCCAAGAAACCCAAGAATTTCCCTGTCGTCACACCAAACACGCATTTGTTGGGGTTGAGCCATATTTGGAAGCGGCGAAGGAGTTGGAAGCATTTCTCCAAGTCTTTCAGATGGAGTGGACGCTATCACTAACATATCATCCACATAAACCTCCATCGTCTTCCCAATAAGTTCCTTGAATACCCTGTTCATCAACATTTGATAGGTTGCTCCAATATTTTTGAGGCCGAAGAGCATCACCTTGTAGCAGTAGACACCTTTGTCGGTTCGGAAGGTAGTGTGTTCCTCGTCAGCAGGATTCATCCTTATCTGATTGTATCTGGAGGATGCATCCATAAAGCTTAGGAGCTTGTGTCCGGTTGTCTCTTCTACAAGCTGATCAATTCTTGAAGGTGGGAAGTTATCCTTCGGGCATGTATGATTTAGATTCCTATAGTCGACGCACATTCTCCACTTCCCGGAAGTTTTCTCCACAATAACCACGTTTGTGAGTCATGTCAGGTATTCTGCTTCGCGGATGAACCTTGCTTCCATAAGCTTTGCTGCTACTTCTTCGATTGCTTGAAGTGCAAAGGGGAGAAGTTCGTCTTTTTCTGGATAATCGGCTTGCAGGAGGGATTAATATTCAAAGAATGTAGGATTACTTCCAGATCTATCCCTGACATGTCTTTTGGACTCGAAGCAAAAATGTCTTAGTTTGCGCGGAGGAAAGTTGTGTACTCCTCCCGTTCTTGGGATAGGAGGGATCCGAAGTGATACCTCTACTAGGTAAAATCTCGTGACGTGATGAAATTTAAGCTAGACATCAAACTTATCACTTTCAACACAACTCTTGCCTAAGATCATTACCAACGGAAAACGAAGGTACTCAAGCTGCACAAGGCGTTTGACCATACACAGATGCCCGGTCAACGAAAGTAAAAAACTCTTGCAATAAAAAAACAATTATTTTTAAGCTGCAAAAGTCCCTTGATTTTCTCCCTCGGATTTTAAGTTTTTGGCGTTAAGATTGTTATTATCATCTCTCTTTTGATGTTTTGTACCTGATTCTCTTGAGCCTAAATGACACCTATACACTCCTAAAAACGTTAATCAGACCGCAATATTTTGTTTTTTTACTATGTCTGGGCTGAGTTAAAATCTTAGTTTCGTGTGTATGTATATAGGAGTAGTCACGGGCAATGCAAGTGCACGACTGATCTTGGTTACTGTAGAGAAGTACACGAGTAATGCAGGAAAACCAGTCAACCTTGTATATGCTTCTTCAATATGTAAATACAAGTATTAGTATAAATATATAGGGAGAGAAGAGAGAGGACCCCAAATACAACAAAAAAGGAGAAAAATACATAAATGGGCCAAAAACATGGGCCTTTACATGGTCTTTTCTAACACTCCCCCGCAAGCTGGAGCGTACAAGTCGTAGGAACCCAGTTTGGACAAGAACTGATAAAATAGAATACTTGATAGGACCTTAGTGAGGATGTCAACCACTTGCTCAGTAGCCGGAACATGTCTCAATTCCAGCTTCTTCATTTGAACCTTTTCCCGAACAAAATGACAGTTGACTTCAATGTGTTTCGTTCATTCATGAAAGACAGGGTTCTTAGCTATGTGAATAGCAGCTTGACTGTCACAGAGCAACGTAGCCGGTGAGGAAAGTTTTACTCTCATATCACTTAAGAGACTTTCAAGCCATGTAAGCTCGGATACAGCAGACGTCATTGACCGGTATTCAGCTTCAGCTGAGGATCGAGCAACCACGGCTTGTTTCTTACTGCGCCAGGTAACAAGGTGACCTCAAAAGTAGGTACAAAATCCGCTGGTAAAACGCCGATCTACAGGGAACCAGCATATTCTGCATCAGAATACGCAATCAATGTTGGAGAAGAGGTTTTGTAAGTCAGCCCTTGACCAGGAGCAGTTTTTAAATACCTCAGGATGCGTTTGGCGGCCTGAAGATGAGACATCCGAAGAGAATGCATAAACTGGTTGACTATCACAACAGCAAAGGATATGTCCGGTCTCATGACCATTAGGTAAATCAACTTCCCAACGAGTCATCGATATTATTCTGAATTTGGAATAAAATCTGCATGAGAAGCATGTGCACACGGCTTGTGATTGGCATCCATAGGAGTGTTAACCGGCTTGCATCCAGAATAGTCAGCATCCAGGAGAAGATCGAGACAGTACTTTCGTTGAGATGGAACGAGACCATCAGGACGTCTGACAATCTCAATGTCAAGGAAGAATTGAAGGTTCCCCTTTCCCTTTGAATCATCTCCGATGATTAAGATGTCATCAACACACACCAAAATAAGAACCGTTCCTGTTGTTCGATGTCGAGTAAACAGAGAGAAGTTTGTCGAGCTTCGAGTAAAGCCAACCTCCCAAATTGTCTTACTGAACTTATCGAACCATGTTTGAGGGGATTGTTTGAGACCATAAATTGACCTCTTAAGATGACAAACTTGGGACTCCCCCGTGGTCTCAAACCCGGGACACTGCTGCATGTAGATTGTCTCTTGAAGATCTCCATTTAAAAAAGTATTTTTGATATCCAGTTGATGTAATGGTCACTGGCGATGCACAATAACAGATAGTAGGACACGAACTGTGTTGAGTTTCGCTACCAGAGAGAAGGTTTTATCATAGTCAAGGCTCTGTTGTTGAGTGAAACCGTGAGCCACCAGTCGGGCTTTAAGACAGTCAATTGACCCAACAGGAGCACACTTGATGACAAAGACTCATTTACAGCCAACAGGGGACTATCCTGGAGGAAGAGGGACCAGATCCCACGTGTGATTTGCCCAGAGAGTAATCATTTATTCGTCCATGGCCGCCCGCCAACCTGGATGTTGGAGAGCCTCCTGCACAGAATTAGGGACAGAAATAGAGGATAATGTAGTGACAGTCCTGAAGCGTCGGAGACATGTGATGTAAGGATACGTAATTTGTCATGGGATGGGCGGTGGAAGCCTGTGTCGGATCAGCAGGTCGCAAAGTGTTAGAGGTGGAAGCTGGCTACAATGGGGCGGCGGAACGAGGGGGCGACGAGTGTATACACGAAGAAGAGGTTGGTGGTGAACAGGAACTTCGGTGGGAAGTGGCAGTGGTGGAGAAGACGTAACTGGAACAACAAATCGAGGTAATGATGGTGATGGATGAGGTGGTGAAGAAGCAGAAAAAACGGTTTATCTTCTAGAAAGGTAACATCTGCCGAAACAGTCACCTTGCGGGTAGTCGGAGAGTAACAAACGTACTCTTTTTGAGTACGGGAGTAACCAACAAACATATATTTGTCCGTCCGAGGATTGAACTTGTCAGTGGAGGTCCCGAGATAATGAATATAGCAAGTATAACCAAATGTGCGAGGGGTAGGAGGGAATGGTGGTGTAGAGGGAAAAAGGAGACTGAATGGGGTAGCGTTGTTGAGAACGGAGGAAGGGAGACGGTTGATGAGATGACAGTACATGGAAAACGCAAAATGTCAATACATCTTGGGAACATGCATTTGAATCATGAGACAGCGAGCAACATCAAGAAGATGTCTATTTTTGCGCTCAGTCATACCATTTTGCTGAGCAGTATAGACACACAAAGTCTGATGAATAATCTCAAATTCAGAGCAGAGAGTATTGAATTCATGACTAGTGTATTCTCGAGCATTATCTATCCGGAGCGTTTTGAGTGTATCGACAAACTAAGTGTGAGTCTCAAGAATGAAAGCACGGAACACACGAGGAAGTTCGGAGCGGTCATGAAGTAGGTACAACCAGGTCAGCTGTGAATAGTCATCAATGAAAGTAATGAAATAACGATAACCAGATACACTTGTTATTTTATAGGGGGCCCAAATATCAAAATGAACTAACATAAAAGGAGCAGAGCTGAGGGGTACAATGAGTGGGAAACGAGGAACGATGTTATTTCCCCAGAATACATGAATCACAGGAAAAACTTTAAGCGGAACATCAGGAAGTGTCTTCGGAGAACGGGAAGCAGAGCATGCCCTAGACGCTGATGTCAGTCAATTGAGAAGACGGAGGAGAGAATGGTAGGAGAGACATCGAGAAGATAGAGCCCGTTTTGCAGTCGTACTCTACCAATGATACTCTGCATCGTGCGATCCTGCATCAGAAAAGAAGAAGGGGTGAACATAATAGAACAATCCAAATCTGCAGAGAGACGACTAACAGACAGTAAATTAAAGGGAGAGCTCGGGACATGGAGAGTTGAGCGAAGAGAAATAGGGGGACTAAGGGGTATGTCAGCAGAGCCGAAGACATGAGCGGTGTTGTCATTGGCAACGGTGATAAACATTGGATGCGGAGAATCCAAATATAGGGGTAGCTTCAGGGATGTGATATGGTGAGTAGCACCTGAATCCACTATCCAGCACAGATTAGTGGAGAGACAAGCGATAACTTCAGTAGAGACTGAGGCAACAGAGGCAGGCGAGTTGTGGAGCAACCCTTGAAGTTGTTGTAGCTGGAGACAGACTTCATCAAGATCAGCTCGAGTGGCTGACGGACTGAAGGCGGCAACAGAAGATGTTGGACGAGGAGGAAGACCATGTTTGCGGTAGCAGATGGCCTCAAGATGGTCATCCTTACCACAAAAAGAACACTTATGTCGTGGTCGGCCTCCTCAACCCCTCCCCCGAGAGCCTGAACGTCCTCTACGAGCCGGGGGAGGGAGAGGTAGTAATGTCGCTGAAGAGTGCTGGAGAAGAGCTGGGGAGGGAGGTCCGATGGTATCAGCAGGTGGTGAAACCTTTAGCAGCATGGAGCACACATCAGAGAATGAGGGAGTAGTAGCAGACGAGAGAATCTGAGCCCGAACACTCTGAAGATGAGGCGGGGCACGATCCATCATCATGGCAATACCGACTGCTTTCTTTTGAGTGCGTTGGGCAGTGAGATTCGTAGTAGGGGGTTGATGCTGGATACAGGATTCAATCACTGTCTTGGAACGAGCAACAAATGAGGTTAAGTCAATAGCACTGCCTGAGTCAAGGCTCTGGAGATCAGTAATGATGTCATATAGGTGCTGGAGACTGTCCTTGTCTGAGTAAAGAGAATGGAGCTCATACCACATCGTCTTAGCTGTCTCGTGATACATGGTCATGCGGTATGGTTCGCCATCAAAGGAGTTAAGAAGTCATGTTTGAACACGACCATCGTTACGAAGCCAGTCATCGGTAGGGACAGAAGAAAAAACATCTTTGGTTAGATGATGAAGAAATCCTTTGGACTGAAGAACTCAGCGAACTGAATGCACCCACTCCGCAAAGTTCTTCTTCTCAGTCGTCACGGACTTTAGGGATGGGGACAGCCGCCCCAGCTGAAATGGAGGTCGCAGAAGAAGAACCCATGTCATGCGGTTAAGAGACAAGGGGTAAGCGGATAAAGAGAGACAGCCCGCTCGGGAAGAAGAAGCCGGCAAGAGGAACCCCGACAAACACAGGGAGCAGTCCAAGCGAGCAACGACCAGCGACCAGAGGAGAAGATCGCAGCGGACAGTAAGCCGCAGCGAATAGATAAGAATCTGCAGCAGACTGCAGGAAGCAGGGAAGATCGCAGTGGCCAGCGGCTGCGGAGAATCCGCAACGACTAGAGACAAGAAAGTCGCCGGACAGGAGGCCGCAGCAGTTAGCACAGCAGACAGCGACTAGAGAAGGCCGCAGAGAGATGTCGCTAGTAGATATACAGAGTGGACATCGGCTGCAGAGAATCCACAGCGACTAGAGCAGCGGCAAAAGCAAGCGAACAGGTCGCGCGACAAAGAAGAAGCGGCTATATCATGCAAAGACACAGGTCGCAACAAGAATAGGCGGCGAGAGCAAGCGGCTAGAGCAGGAGACCGCAGCGAGAACAGAAGGAACTCTGGGACAGACCGCGCGGCTAACCGGTCACAAATCAAGGAAAGACCGCGTGGCAAAGAGAAAGACCGTGCGGCAATCCTCACAAGAAACTTCGACCAGGAGAGACGTTAGAGAGCGCGGCTAGAAAATGGCGGCTAGACAAGAAGAGAAGAGGTCGCAGCACGAAGAGAAGCCCGACAAGAGAAGCAGCTAGAAGAGGAAAACGCGCAAGAAGGCCGCGGTTAAGCCAGTAGAGATCGCAGCGGTAAGAAGATCCGCAGCAGCAAGAAGATCCGCAGCGGAGAGGTCGGTAACAAGAAGGTCGCCATCACTAGAGGAGAGGTCGTCGCGACTAGAGGAGAGGAGGTAGCCACGACTAAAGGAGAGGAGGTCGCCGCGACTAGAAGAGAGGCCGACAACAGAATAACGGCGGCCACAGCAGAGGAGAGACATGGCTAGGAGTGGAAGACCGCGCGAGAAGGGGTGGTTCCACGGGAGAGAGGGTAAAGCTATAAAAGCGGAGCGAGAGAGAAAAGGGGGTGGTTCCACGAGAGGAGGGGAGAAGCCGGGTAGAGAAAAGGAAGACTGCGAAGGAGACGCGGTTAGACAGAAGAGGCGGATAGCAAGGGAGTAACCGCAGGGGTTGGGCGGTTAGAAAAAGAAGTGTCTGCTCGAAACCGTAGGTAGGACCGGATGCTCTGATACCATGTAGAGAAGTACATGAATAATGCAGGAAAACCAGTCAACCTTGTATATGCTTCTTCAGTATGTAAATACAAGTATGAGTAAAAATATATAGGGAGAGAAGAGAGAAGGATCTCAAATCCAAGATGTGGGAATAAAACAAAAAAGGAGGAAAATACATAAATGATCCCAAAGTCTTTACATGGTCTTTTCTAACAGTTACCAATGGGCTCCACCCATTTGTGGAATCTTTGGGTGGCACGTGCGCAACAAAAGTAGTGGCCTTTGGGTTTCACCCATAAGCACTATCGGGCTCCTTATAGTTTTTGAAAAAAAAGACAAATATTTTTGAATAAAAAACAACATCAACAACACTCAAGCCTTTATCCCACTATAGTGAGGTCAGCTATATGGAACTTTTGTTGTCATTGTGCCCTATCTTTAGTCATAATCTTACTAATGTCAAAGTACGACATGTCTTTCCTTATATTTTCATTTCAAGTTGTTAAGGAAAAATGATAAAAGCCTAATATAAAAGCCCACTCTTGGGGCCCATGTAAATCTCTCTTTAGTCCCACATCATAGGATTGGAGTTCTCTCCTCTTCTCTTCCTATATAAGTGCATGTATACATGTAACCAAGTTGTACAAGTTGGAGAAATTAATAAAATTGATTTATTTTTCTCCTAATTTCGGTCTTTTTTACATGGTATTAGAGGCAAACAGGCCCTCCCGGTTAGACTTCTTATAACTGCCGGCCATGATCTTCTCTTTTTCTAAACCGCACTCCTTGCGGTTTCCTGTTTTCTACCCATCTTGTGGCTCCACTACTCTCCTTATCTCTAAACCGCACCTCTTGCGATTACCTATTTTTACCCGCTTTTCTCCCTCCTTCCCCTCTCATCCCTGTCTCACTCCCTTTATAGGGATTCCTCTGGGCCCCAGTTTTCTTCAGGACGGTTCGAACTCTTCCTGCAGCTCCCAGCGGTCTCCGCTTCTCTCTCCCAACAGTCTCGGCTTCTCGCTATTGTCAACCATCTCTTGTCGCGCGGACCGATCGGTTGAGCTCTCAAGCGGACTGCCCTTGCAGACCTTCTATTGTCGCACGGTCTTCCCGCTGCGGCATCTTCTCCCTAGCCGCTTATTTGTAATTCCTTGCTGTCCGACCTTCTTGTTGTTCATCAACCTCTTCTCTAACTGTTGCGACCTCTTATTTTCTAGCCGCTGCGAACTGGTCTTGCCGACCCCGATCACACTCTCTCTGCCGATCCGCGATCTCTTGTCGTGCGGTCTGCCGATCTGCCCTGTTGTCGTGCAATCTGTCATCCTCACTGTTGTTCATTGTGGGTTGTCGGGTCTCTGTCGTTGTGTTGTCGTCACGGTTTGTTTCTCTTCTAGCCGTTGCGGTCTCTTGAGAACTTACTCTACCCACTGCTCTAACCGCTGCGGCTTTGCTCTACCCGTTGTTCTTGTCGCAGACTGTTTCTCTTCTAGTCGTTGCGGTCTTCTGCGACCTTGCTCTACCCGCAGCTCATCTAGGCCGCCCTCCTCTCTTGCTGCCATGAACTCCATGGCCTCCTCACTTCCCGCTCGTGTCGATGCTCCCTCTCCCGAAATCTACGATGAGATTCGAATCACCACCATTTCTCTCAGTGGGAAGTACAACTTTGTGGAATGGGTACATTTTGTTCGTCGGGTTCTACAAACTAAAGGTTTTCTTCATCATTTTACTTGAAATGTTCCCCTTGCTCCCACCGACAACTGGCTCTGTGATGAAGACCGGATCCAATCTTGGATTCTCAATTCCATGGACACCAAGTCATACCGCATGACCATGTATCATGAGACGGCCAAGGCAATGTGGGAGGAGCTTCACTCTCTCTATTCTGGCAAATACAGCTTACTGCATTTGTTTAACATCATTTTCGCGCTTCAATCTCTGGACCACGACACAACGGGCGATTTCACTCCTTTGTGGTCAAGGCCAAAACTCTGGTGGAGGCCTGGATACAACATCAGCCTCCATCCACGGATCTCGCTACACAACGGGCACAAAAGGAAACTGTTGGGATTGTTATAATGATGGCTCGTGTTCCGCCTCATCTTCACAGTGTCCGAGCTCAGATTCTTTCCTCCTCTACCACACCCTTGTTGTCTGATGTCTATTTTATGTTGCTCAAGGTTACTCCACCATCTGAGGTCCCAGGAAATTATTCTCCAGCTCTTCTCCAGCAGACCCTTTTATCTACTCCTGCTCCTACTCATGGATCACCAGCTCGTGGAGGTCACCACACGCCTCGGGGACGAGGACGTGTTGGGTGTTATGCTTCTAAATGTGTGTACTGTGGTCGAGAGGGCCATCTTAAATCCACCTGCTACCGCAAGCATGGTCTGCCTCCACACCTTACTCTTTTACTACAGTTGCTCCTCCTCCCACTGATGTTGTTACACAGAGTTCTGACTCTATCACTCGGCAAGATATCAACGCTCTCCGGACCCAGCTTCAGCAGCTCTATGGCGTTATCGGTCGCTTGTCTGGCTCGGTTGCGTCTTTCTCCACTGAAGGAATATCATGTCTCTCTCATAGCCCCACTGGATTGTGGACTCGGGAGCAACTCATCACATTACCTCCCAGAAGCCACCTCAGTACATACAGGTTGTCCATCGCAAGTTCATCATTGTAGCAAATGGTGACACCACTCCGGTTTTCGGCATTGCTGACCTTCGGCTTACCCAAACTCTCTCTCTCTCTCTCTCTCTTCACGGTTCATGTTCTGAGGTCTCATTTCAATCTGCTATCAGTTAATTGCTTTACTCAGGAACTTGACTGTTGTATAATCTTTTCTCCTTCCTCTTTTGTTGTGCGGGATCGTCGAACGCGGAGTACTATTGGTAAAGGGCGGCTGCCAAATGGGCTCTATTTCTTGGATATTCCTCCTATCGTTCTCTCTGCAATTTCCATTGTTGATTGGTATCATCGCCTTGGGTTGCTCCCCTCCAGATTCTCAAAAAGACACTTCCTGATGTTCATTGCATGAATTTACTTATGAGTCGTGTATCTATAGCAAACAGCATCGTACTTTTTTCCCTCCTACAAGTACTCGGAGTAATACTCCTTTATCTTTGGTGCATTCTGATATCTGGGGGCCCTATAAAATCCCTAGTAACTTTGGATATCGATATTTTGTAATTTTTATTGATGATTACTCGCATCTCACCTGGTTATATCTACTTCATGATCGTATTGAACTAATATATGTGTTTCGTACTTTTATTACTGAGACGCGTATGCAATTCTCGACTATGTTCAAAGTAATTCGCACCGACAACGCTCGTGAATATACTAGTCGCACCTTCTCAAATTTATGCACCGAGTTCGGCAGTCTACATCAAACTTTGTGTGTTTATACCCCCTCCCCCGGCAAAACAGTGTGGCCGCGTGGAAAAATCATCACCTCTTTGATGTCGCCCGGTCACTCATGTTTCAAATGCAGGTACCTACAGAATACTGGAATTGCGCTGCTTCTACTGTCTGTCATCTCATCAATCGCATGTCCTCCTTTGTGCTCGACTTCACTTCTCCATTTAGTCTTCTCTTTCCTTCCAAGTCTTTGTTCTCCCTCACACCTCGTATCTTCGATTGTGTATGTTATATTCACACTCTTGGTCCACCCACTGATAAGTTGGCTTCTAGCGCTACCAAGTGTATGTTCGTTGGTTACTCCCACGCTCAGAAGGGTTATGTCTGCTACACTCCTACTGATGCCAAGCAGATCGTTTCTGCAGATGTGACCTTTCTTGAGGATCAACCATTCCACTTCTCTCCTTTGACACTGTATCTACCTATCTCTGTCGCTCGTTCTGCTATCCCTGTGACGACTCCGTCTCTCCCGCTTCTTCCTTCACCACTCTCGGCGCCAACTCCACCACCAACACTTCTTTGTGTCTATACTTGTCGTTCGTCCAAGACTAGTCCCCTACAGTAGCTCCCTTCTACCAATATCATCCCGCGGCCAGACGATTCAGCATCAACCTCTACGGCTCATCCCTTGGCGAATTATGTATCTATGCATCACCTCTCTCCGCGACTCCTCAAATTTGTCACCTCTCTTTCTTCCATTTTTATTTCTAACTCTGTGCAGGAAGCTCATCAACACCCGGGGTGGCGTGCGGTCATAGATAACAAAATGACTACCCTCTGGGCTAGCCACACCTGGGATCTGGTTCCTCTTCCTCTCGGCCAGTCCTGTGTCAGTTGCAAGTTGGTATTTGTTGTCAAACATGCTCCATGTGGGACTTTTGACCGCTTAAAGGCTCGCCTCGTGGCCCGGGGCTTCACTCAGCAACAAGAACTTGATTATGATGAAACCTTCTCCCCGGTCGCCAAGCTAAATACCGTTCGAGTCATGATCTCCTTAGTTGTGCATCATCAATGGCCCTTACATCAGTTGGATATTAAAAACACATTTCTCAATAGCGATCTCCATGAGACTATTTATATGCACCAACTTCTGGGGTTTGTGACCACGGGGGAGACTCGGGTATGTCTTCTTCGGAAGTCTATATATGATCTCAAACAGTCCCATCGTGCTTGCTTTGAGAAATTCAGTAAGGTTGTTCGCGAAGTTGATTTTATACGGAGCTCGGCAAACTTCTCCCTCATCACTCGTCATCAACCAACAGGCCCTGTGATTCTCCTTATGTATGTTGATGATATTTTGATTATGTGCGACAACTCCATGGGGATACAAACAATCAAGCAACATTTAAACTCAGCATTTCAGATAAAAGACTTAGGAAATCTTTGATACTTCTTTGGGCTTAAGGTCGCAAGACGACCTGATGGTCTTGTCTTATCCCAACAGAATTATTGCATTGATCTTCTTCAAGATGTAGGCTACTCCGGGTGCAAACTTGCGGACACCCCTATGGATATAAATCACAAGCTCTCTGCACATGGGTCTGATTCCGACCCACTACTTACAAATCCAGAGTATTATCGATTCTTGGTGGGGAAGTTGATTTATCTGACAGTTACACGACCTGATATCTCATTTGTTGTGGGGGTTGTGAGTCGATTTATGCATGCTCCTCGGACATCTCATCTCCAAGTCGTCGAACGCATTCTCTGATATTTGAAGACTGCTCCGGGACAAAAACTCATTTAGAAATCATTTACCTTTCTATCTCTTGTTGTGTATTATGACGCTGACTACGCGAGTTCTTTTGATGATAGGCGTTCCGCAACAGGTTTTTATACATACTTTGGTGGACACCTTATTACCTGGCGTAGCAAGAAGCAGACTATTGTTGCTCGCTCGTCTGCTGAGGTCGAGTACCATGTCATGACAGCGGTTGTTTCTGAGCTAACATAGCTTGAAAGTCTTCTAAATGATTTGGGACTCAAACTCTCATCTTCGAAGACCTTATTTTGTAACAATCAAGCAGTTATACATATTGCTAAGAATCTCGTATTCCATGAATGAACAAAGCATATTGAAGTTGACTGTCACTTCGTTTAAGAAAAATTTTAATCAAAGAAGTTAGAGTTGGAGCATGTTCCCGCTATTGGACAAGTTGTTGACATCCTGACTAAAGCTCTCTCTTGGTCATTATATTATCAGTTCTTATCCAAACTTGGTGTCTACGACTTGTACGCTCCAGCTTGTGGGGGAGTGTTAAGGAAAAATGATAAAAACCCAATATAAAAGCTCACTCTTGAGCCCCATATAAATCTCTCTTTAGTCTCACATCATAGGATTGGAGTTCTCTCCTCTTTTCTCTTCCTATATAAGTGTATGTATACATGTAACCACACATACACATGTAACCACGTTGTACATGTTGAAGAAATTAATAAATTTGATTTATTTTTCTCTCAATTTCGGTCTCTTTTACACAAGTCTTTATCGGTCTTACTCATCCCCTGTTTAACATGCCCAATGACTAAACTCTCACAACACCTAACAGGAGTCTCTAATGGTCTCGTTTATACGTGTCCAAACCATCTTAGTCGAGATTCTTGCATCTTCTCTGCAATTGGAGTCACTGTTGTCTTATCAAGGATATATTCATTCCTAATTTTATCCAGTCTCGTGTGTCCACACATCCATCTAAGCATTTTCATCTCCGCAACTCACTTTTTGCTCATGTACACAATTCACTGTCCAACACTCAGAACCATAGAGCATCGCTGATCTAATTGCACTACGGTAAAAATTGCCTTTAAGTTTTAATGGTATTTTACGATCACATAAGATCCCAGCCGCACCTCTCCACTTCAATCAACCTACTTGGATTCTAATGCAGTACTATATTCATATAAAAAATTTCAATGTGGCAGCTTTTTTAATTATTATGAAGCTGATATTTAACAAGTTTAGTGGCAACCCCTCTCGAAAATCACGCTGACAAGTCTAGTGGTAGCCAGCGTAGTTGGGATAGGAGCTCTAGGAAAATATTTTGAGGAACATGTTGTGTACCAAATACATCGTTGGAGGTGACAGCGGTGGCGGAGATAAACGGGAGAGCCGAGCTCAACCCGCGGAGAACGCTAGGAGGCGAAGAAGAGAGTCGTGCTTAACCCAAAATCTAGAAATGGGGAAGAAAAAGAGAGAGCATGAGAGAGAGGGAAGAATTTGAGAGAGAGAGAAATTGATTTTAGTCTTTGATATCCATACAAGACCTAAGGGGCCTACATATAAGACCCTCATGTCATGGGCGTAAATACTCAATTTAAAGAAAATGCATAAAACGCTAAAATGCCAAGACGCTAATAACTTGTAATCACGACTCGACTCGATGTGACTCGAATCAATATGACTCGGCTAGATACGACTTGACTCGATACGACTTGACTCATTCAATTCAACTAATAAAATTCAACTTGATACAACTCGACTCAGTACTGAAAGGCTCATAATAATATAACTACTAGATAACTAGCAATGTGGGATTCCTAACATTCCACTCGGTCTTCAAATCGGGCTTGCCCTCAAGATCGAACAATCTTGAATGGCCTAAGCAACTGGATCTTTGATTTCCCTCGAGAACAACTCTCAGTAGCGTGTCGTTGTAGCGAAGGCGAAAGACATCAAAACACGCGGCGTAGGCATGCTTACAGGTGTCATAAAATACTACAAGGTGCTGGCGTGGCAAAAACACTTATGGAGGGGAGACTGTCGGGTGGAGCTGGAATCGGGGCGAGCGCGCCGGATCGACGGTCAATGGAGATGAAAGAAAAGGATGTTGGTGAGCTGCGGTGATGAGAAGCGGCGGCGCCAACTGGGGAACGCTTTGTGAAAGGAATGAATCTAGAGGGGACGATAAGGCAGGTAGTCGAAGCAGAGGCCGTGAGATGGTGACCACGGGGACTAGTGGAGGTGACACAAACTGGGACGAGAATTGCAGGGCTTGGAGGTGACGATGTCAGTGGGGTAAATTGCATGGCGGGAACAACTGGTAACGATGGTTGGGTGACAAGAATTGCGGAGAGCCGCAGAGCTTCTGCATGAGTCGATGGGAGCGCCGAGTGTGCTAGTGGAATCAGCGAAGGGAAAGTAAAACCTGCGTATAACATTGTTCACAAACCAAATATTTCGTGAAAAATTCGGGAACCGAATCGTGAAGATTCGATTAAAATTCGTATTTTTTGAATTTGTGCCCAAATCCGAGTAATATTATCTACATTAAAAGGATTCGCGAATAGTAGGAAAAAATAATTTACTAAATTTTATCTAACAAATTAAACTTCTCACAAATCATAATATAAATTTTATGTACAAACTAAACTTCTTCATGCCCGAATCCGAAATCGAATTCGAATCTAAGATTTTGGGATGAATCTGAATCCAAATCTAAATTCAAATATTCTGACGAATCTGAATCTATGGATTCTTTCTCAATTTTGGAAGCGATTGATATGTTATTCGATTTGATTCGGTTCGTAAACACCCCAAGCTGTGTATGGAGGCGTCCTACAGGGTCCAACAATGGCAGGGGATGTCGGAGCATAATCGGCGACCTCGATGGAGCAGTCGTCGATGTCGACCCATTGGAAATGTTGGCGATGAGTTGTGACATGGAGGCCTAACATGAAGACATCAACGAATGGAGGATAGCCTCATCGACGGCGTTTAGCTTCATGTACAACATAAATAGTTAATGGATTAAACTCAGTTAAGTGTTCAGGGGAAAGAACTAATTGGTTAGTGTTGAGGGTTGGTTTATAAGCACCAGGGAGAAGATAATGGCAAGGACCAGTTGTTGTGGTCTCACCAAGCTTTTGAGTAGGTTCCAAGGTGAAAGGAAAAGTAGGTTGAACGCAGGCTTGGGAAAGTACTAATCAATTAAACTTTCTTTTTTTAGTTTTTTGTTGTCGCTCGCCTCACAGAAATTGGGATTAATGGGTTTGAGGAGAAGGGGGAACTGTCGTGCGGGTCTCGAGAGACTGGACCCATGTTGTTGGTGCAGAAGGTAGAAGGTATGTGTGTTGGCGCTGGGCTCGATACCTAAACAACAGCAGTAGACGATGGGATGGCGTTGATTAGGAGGTGCAAACGCAAGGAGGGCAGGATCCAATGGCACGGGTTCAATATAGGAGAACATCAGAACAAAGAACAGTGACTCGGCCTGCGTACATTGTCTATCTCCCTCTAAGTGCGGACCGATCAAGCGAGGTGAGCACCGATCCAGCGAAACGAGACAAAGATGAGGTGGTATCGAGCCAGAGGAAGGCAACATTGTCGTCGGTTTAGAAAAAAGAGTTGTGTGCGACAACCTACAAGATGTGGAGGAATCAGGAGCGGGAAAAGGGGCAATACTTTGATGGCCGTGGATGGTGGAGAACAGTGGCACCGGAGGAAAGAAGGCTATGTTACCAAATTTGTTGTGTTCTTGAATTTCATCGGAGGCGGCGGTGGAAGCGGAGATACAAGGGGGAGTCGAGCTCACCCGCGGAGAATGCGAGGGAGGGGAAGAAGAGGGAGTCGTGCTCAACTCTAACCTAACTCTGATACCAAATTTGTTGCGTGCCTAATTCGGACTTCATCGGAGGTGGCGGTGGAGGCGAAGATACAAGGGGGAGTTGAGCTCAACCCACGGAGAATGCGATGGGGGAGGAAGATGGGGGAGTCGTGCTCAACTCTAACCCTAGAAATGGGGAAGAAGAGGAGAGAACTTGACAGAGAGGGAAGAACTTGAGAGAGAAAGAGAAATTAATTTCATTCTTTGATATCCATACAAGACCTAAGGGGACCTATATATAGGACCCCGATGGCATGAGCGTAAATACCCCATCTAAAGAAAATGCTTGAAACATTAAAACACTACGACACTAATAATAAGTAACGACGACTCGACTCGATAGACCTCGATTCAATACCTAAAGACCCATAAAAATATAACCGCTAAATAATTGATGGTGTGGGACCCAGGACAGAACACCAAACGCTCATAAGCACTATGATGTTCATTACACCACAACAATACAAAAGTTTTCCATTTTATATAGTTTACACAAACACACATACAGATAGATCAAAATTTATGGGCTTATATTCATTTGTTGACTTTATTTCAGAACCATGATCACCCCAAGTTTTTATTTTATAATATAGTATATATACACACACAGTAGAAGTTATGCACAGGGTTATGCCCGAGCACGGCTGCTCTTGGTTGTGAACGGTCCACCCATCTATGGAAGCTCTGGGTGTGCACGTGTGCAACCAAAGTACCATCCTACAAGCATCCCTCGTGCACAGTACTGGGCTCCTCCAGTGTGACAAAATTGAAAAAGAAGAAAAACGCTTTGCAACAATATTTTAGAGATAAAAATGAAGAATAAAAAGCCTAAAATGCAAATAAAAATACTCTCTTACTGGGTACCTTTTCTCTCCACTAGGCCCTCTATTTGATTAGGTTTAAGAGATCTAGGAAAAAAATTTATCTCTTTCCCTCTCTCCCCCCTAATAGAAAGATCAGACAGCTCATGCTTTTGATGGTTTTATACGAGGAGCATAAACTCTTCAAAGAACTTCTTTCAATGTAGTTTTTATATATCTTTCACTATTATATGGGAAAACTTGGCTTTGGTGCAACATTTAAAATTGTCATAAATGGCTTTTTCCTTTTACTATAATGACTTAACATATACTATAATATATTCCAAAAAAATTAAAAAATAATGCATATTTATGTAATTACACTATATCCTCAAATTAAAAGTAATTATGGAAATTCATAAAAAGTGAAAAAGTTTTTAGTATAGCTCATAAACCTACTATAGTACACTATCATTACACATGTCAATGGTCTTTTCGAGCAAGGTTATCGATAGGCATGTCAATGGTATTTTCGAGGAGCTACCATTAAGCTCATCAACTTTATTAAAGTTGATTTAACATGAATGATAATATATACATTAAAGTAAAATAATTGATAGTGTGTTTATTTAAAATTGTATTAATTAACTGATAGGGGTGGATCCCTGTATATGTCAGAGTCGAGGTACTGTCGTGATTGGCCGTTAGGGGCGGAACCCCATGTCTGCACTATATATATATATATATATATATATATATATATATATATATATATATATATATATATATATATATATATCTTTATACTATAAGCAAACTCCAAAACAAGCATTGTGTAACATTCTTCTTCTCAAAATACCCCTCGGCCATGGTGTAACTTTTTAATGCCAAAATACCCCTCATTTTTCTTATTCCCCTACTCATTTGCATAATTTTTTTGTCATCAGATCATAAATTTTCTTATTCCCCTATTCATTTGCATGTGTTTTTTTTCTTATTCCCCTACTCGCCGCCCCGCCAATGTCGCCGCCCTCGCCAATGTCGCCGCCCCCGACAAATGTCGCCGCCCCCGACAAATGTCTCCGTCCAAGACCAATGTTGTCGTCATGCACGGGGTCTCCCGTGCACGATTGCTTGTATATATATATATATATACATATATATATATACACACATATATATATATGGCATGACATCAACTTCAAGTAACATCCCTAAAGACGTCAAGGAAAATCCCTAACTAAAATTAACCTTTTTTAAACACAGGAAAACTTTTCATTCATGTGAATCCAGAATCATCAAGCACATGAGGAGAAGACAAGATGGCTCATCAAACGAAATAGCAGCGACAACGTGAGCCACCCGATTAACATCCTGACGCAAAAAAGAGAATGAGAATAATGCCAGCCTCTGAGTGAATCCAGGATGTCCAACACAATAGGCCAATCCACTGACGAAGGCACCACTCCCCCTGGAGGGTTCTAATAATAGGAGCACAATCACCCTCAAAAGTGACCATATCCCAGCCCCACGACAAGGCCAGATCAAGTGCCAGACGAGCAGCCAAAGCCTCTGTCATTGTCGGGCAACCAACACGAGGGACGCAACTCACCTGCCAATCAAGCAAGGCACTCACAGAATCACGCGCAACAACTCCCATCACCACCCTGTCAGGACCCTGAAGCACAGTACCATAAAAATATTCTTTTATCCCACCATCCACAGGGGGAACCCAAACGGAAGTCCCAGTCAGGCTCAGTGACTCCCCCACCAACAAAGTCTCAGAAAAAGCAGAGGAAATTTACCGAGCAAAAATCACCGTCACTACAACGGGTTGCGTCACCCCATCCCAAACCATTTTGTTCCCCCTCCACCAGAGAGCCTAGCATAGTGTAGCAAACAACCCATCCCAAACCATTTTGTTCCCCCTCCACCAAAGAGCCTAGCATAATGTAGCAAACAACGCAAAAGCGTCGTGCGAGAGCACCCGGAACGCCTCCCGAATCCAGAACTCCGAGGATTCAACACTCCAACATAAATCAACCCACGGGATACCAATATAACGCCAAGAAGGCACCACACTCCGGCAACGGAAGAGGGTGTGCCGCACATCCTCATCAAAGTGCCCACAGAAGGACAGGCCAACAACGCCATCAAGTGGCGGCGCCGAAGATTGACCCCAATGGGAAGAATGTCACAGGCAAGCTTCCATAAAAATTTCTTCACCTGAGGGGGAACAGCCACCCTCCAAATAAATTTTCAATCAGGCAGACCAACAGAAGAGACGCCCCTCCCGATTGATGAAGCAAGTGATAAGCGCTCCAAACAAAAAATAACACAGCTAGAGTAATGTCAAACCCACCGGTCTGAAACTGGAGCACACCCCATTGGCAAGGAGAGAATCAACGTTGCATTCTCTGCGGAAAAAAGGCCTCTCACCAACGCAGGGTCCCAAACTTGCCCATCAGGCAACATAAGTTCAGCAACACGCTCCAGGAAAGTAGCAGTCGGCCTGGTCGCCAACACCCGAAAGGTCAAAAGGCGTGGCAACCACCTATCCCGTCCAGATTCGTATATCCTACCCAGATCCAACAGCAAGTCGAGAACCTCCCACCAGCACCTCCTGAGATGCAAAAATACTAGTCCAGCAAAGAGAAGGGCGGGGACCCAAACTGGCATCAAAGAAATTACCCGTCGGGAAGTAGCGGGCACGGTAAACAGAACTGACCAATGAATCCGGTGTATGAAAAACTACACATGCCTGCTTCACCGGGAGCGCCAAATTAAATATAGACAAGCACCAAAATCTCATAACTACACATGATTTTGGCAAACATAACGCACTCCAAGAGCGCAAGCAGCAACGATCATCCCCACCCTTCCACCAAAAACCCGCCAAATGCGAGTTAATCTCACCAACAAGAGATCGGGGAAGCATCAAGCAACTCATATGTAGGAATGGATGTAAGCACAACCTTAATGAGGATCTCCCTGCCTGCATGAGACAGCATCTTAACCTTCCATCCCTGAATCCGTTGCCATATACGATCTTTAATATATTTGAACGCAGCATAGCAGGGCCGCCGACAGTAGCTGGTACCCCTAAATACATCTCATGCTGGACACTTCTATTGATACCAATATAGCCACAGTATCCCCCGCAACCTCCTCCTGGACCGAGGTCCCAATCATGACTGATTATATGATAAAATTAATCACCAACCCAAATACAGACGCAAAAACACCAAAAATGTCAGAAATAGCCTCAGCCTCCACCATGCGCTCACCACAGAAAATGAGAGTATCATCTACAAACAACAAGTGACACACCACATATCCTCACATCTCATTCCGCACGAGCCAGCATCCTACTAAGAAATTTTGAGCACATAATGAACAAGTAGGGGGAAAGTGGATCACCTTGTTGAAGCCCCTGCTCAGGTCGAACCCTCCCGAACCGCTCCTCATTCATAAGAAAAGATAGCACATGAGAGGAGATGCACAACATAATAAGATAAATAAAGTCCTCCTTAAAACTCAGTCTCCCAAGCACCCTCACAAGGAAAGGCCACGCCACCATATCACAAGTTTTGGCCATATCCAACTTAATATCAAGACCACCCTCTGGCAACCCAGACGGCGTCCAAAGGCAATGATTAATCTCATAAGCAATCAAAATGTTCTCTGTGATTAGCCGGCCCGGTATGAACGTCGATTGGAAGGGGGAGATTATACCATAAATGATGGGCCTAAGGCGAAGGGAAATACACTTTGCTGCAATGCGGTAAATCATATTACACAAACTAATAGGGAGAAATTGGGATAATAATGTGGGGGTATCGCATTTCGAGATGAGCACCACGTTCGTATCATGAAAAGTTGGAAAAGAGATATGTTTGTTCAAAAAATTCAGCACCAGAATAGTTACCTTCTCTCACACAATATGCCAATTTCTCTGGAAAAACACAGGGGGCAAACCATTCGTTCCTGGAGCCTTCAACGGGGCCAAAAGGAAAAGAGCAACATGCACATCCGACGGGGCAAATGGGCGGCAGAGCATTGAGTTCATTTCGGCAGTCACCAATGGCCAATCCGAACACAAAACAGAACCAATCTGATCCTCACTGGGACAGCAAGACCGAAACAGAGCCTCAAAAAAAGAAATAATCATTCATTGAATATCCACCGGAGAGTTCACCCAACACCCATTGTCTGTTCTTTCGCCGCCTAGCTGATTCCCTCCTCAAGCTACAGAGCCCTACTTCTCTGTCGCCACTTAAAATCCTCCATCAACACCAATTTCTCCAACATCGTACGAAGTTGGAGGAAACACTCCTACGAATCTTCCGACACCACGTCCTTCTGGATACTGTCAATCTCAGCCTCAATTTTCCGAATGAGGGGCAGTACCGCATCCACCGTTCGTCGGCAATGACCCCGGATGTTTGAAAGATGTGAGAAAACAGGTAAATAACAGAACTTTATTGCTTCAAAAAGTTACATAATACATGGGTATGCCCCCCCCCCTATTTATAGAAAAAGAGGGGAAGAGAGAGAAAATAAACAACCCATGTCACAAGCGACTAGGCGGTTACACAAAATCTTAACCGCTCAGAACAAGCGGTTAGAAAACAACAAGTTGTACAACTACAGAACTCTATACTAGCTTGTCGTCTGTCCGCCTTTACTGAGCAGTTGTCTGCTTCCAAAACAATAGCAGTAGTTAGCACAATCTAACCGACGGATAAAGCTGTGGTCTGCGGTTAGACAAATTCTAACCGCCAGAACAAGAGAAGCTTGAGAATAGCGAACACCAACTGCGGTCTGGACTATGTTGATTAACAAGAAGCACAGCTGCGGTAAGAATATAGAAGTATCTCATGCGGTTAGGCAGGTGCTAACAGCCTGACCGTCAATTGGATCTGACCTCAGCAGTCCGCACAACTATCTTAGAAACATCGCCAGATCGCCAGACCGGTCTATCTGTCCGTCAATCCTGTCCGCCAGTGCTAGCCTCCAAACCGCCTAATAGTACAGGTTCTCACCGGCTCCAACACTGCCAAGCCGCCAAGGACGGAACGCTACTTCGGACTGTCTGTCCGTCAGTACTGTCTGTCAGACAGCCAAGACCTATCCGCCAAAGCTGACTGCCTAACTGCCCAGACTATATATGTTCTGACACTCCCCCTCAAGCTGGAGCATATATGCCAACCATGCACAGCTTGTTGCAGACATCTGAAAAGGAATACAATGGTTTGGTAAAAACATCGACAAGCTCTTTATCAAAGGTGACAAACGGAGTGCAGATATGATTCTTCAACACCTTTTTTCTGATGAAATGACAGTCAACTTCAATATGTTTCGTCCTTTCATAAAAAACTGGATTCTTCAAAATATATATAGTTGCTTTGTTATCACAAAACATTGGCAGAGGATGATCATAAACTTCTCTCAAATCAAGCATAAGTGCCTGTGGTAGTCAAGGTCATACTTCTGTATTCGGCTTCAGCACTTGACCTAGAAACTATAGTTTGTTCCTTGCTCTTCCAGCTGAACAGATTCCCTCCAACGAAGGTACAGAAACAAGACGTGGGCTTCTTATCTTCCTTATCATCTACATAGCTAGCATCAGAATAAGCCTCAATTCTCAAATGACCATTCTTCTGAAACAGGAGCCATTTTCCCGGAGCTTCTTTCACATATTCCAATATTTTTAGAATTGATTGAAGATGACACTTCTTAAGAGTATGCATAAACTAGCTCACCCTTCCTTCAACATAACAGATATTCGGTCTTGTAACTGTCAGATAAATGAGTTTCCAACAAGCCGTCTATATCTAGTAACATCTTCAAGGAGAGTTGAATCATCATTCCAGCACTATCATCACCAACAGTCATTGGACACCAAGCAGGTTTAGCCCCAAGAAGACCCGTCTCTTTCAAAGGATGTCCTGGACGTGGAAACCATCTCCGTACCGGTGGCGATTTGACATTGCGTGCCTATTGTGACTCTGATTGGGGTAGTTGTCTGATTACCCGGCGTTCCACTACCGGTTATTTTATTATGTTGGGAGATTCACCATAATAAACAGAGAGTGATCTGCAGCACTACGAGCAAACCCTACAACAGAAATAACCTCGATGAACTTCTCAAACCAGGCTCTTGGACTTTGCTTAAGGTCATAGACTGTCTTCCTTAACTTACAGACCTGATACTCCCCCTGAGCAACATACCCAGGAGATTGCTCAATATAGACAGTCTCCTGTAAATTACCATAAAAAGGCATTTTTGACGTCCAACTGAGACATCTCTCAGTCTTTGTTAATAGCCGCAGAAAAAAGAACGTGGATTGCAGTAATCCGAGCAACAGGAGAGAAAGTGTCAAAGAAATCCACACTGTAAAACTGAATAAAACCCTTGGCGACAAGCCTAGCCTTGTAACGATCAATTGTAGCATCAGGAAAAAATTTGATTACAAAGACCCAGCGACATCCAACCACATCAGCACCTGGAGGGGTAGGGACAAGAGTTCAAGTACCCCGTTCAGTCAAAGTTTTCATTTCTTCATCCATGGAGGCTTTCCAATGAGGAACAGAAAGAGCCTCTTGATAGGTACTCGAGAGGACATTTGCTGAGAGAGCGAGAGCAAAGCTCTTGGAGGAAGTGGATAGCCGAGCAATAGGATGTTGAGTGCATGTCAGAACTCCTTTTTGAAAAGCAATTGGCAGATTAAAATTTGTCTTTGCTAGAGCATCATATCCTTCTGTTGGAGCGACTGCTGGCCCGGGAACTTTCAGTGGTGGCTCAGGGAGAGAAACAGAATTCGGAGAAGAAGGAGAAGACTCGAAGATAGTTGGTGAAGGGAGAGACATTGGTTCTGGTGGAGGAGCAGAGACAATGGGTAGAGAAGATGTATTATCAGAAGGTGGAAACGGAGTAGTGCGGGAAAAGTATGGAGTATCTTCAAAGAAAGTGACGTCCACGGAAACATATTGTTTCCGGAGAAGAGGATCATATCACTGATATCCCTTCTGTGTCGGACAGTAGCCCAGAAAAATGCACTTAACTAAGTGAGTAGAGAGTTTGTCACGCCCTGGAGAGAAAGAATGAATAAACGATGTGCATCCGAAGACACGTAGGGGTAAATGAAACGGTGTCGCATCAGGATCAGGGGCGGATCCAGGAATCTTGGCTAGGGGGGGCCCAGTCAGGAAGCCAACTTTTTTAAAATAAAATATTTAAATACAAAAGATATATAGACAATTTTTCGACAAAATCACAAAATATATCATATATCTTCAATGAGCAAAAAAGTTACAAACAACCACATACATGTTACTTCAATTGTGCACGACGTTTTTTCACTTCATAGAATTCATCTATGATACAATCTTTGTTAATTTTCTCCGCTATTTCTCGCTCAATATATAAAATCATGCAATTAGCAAGAAATTCATCTTCCATCTTATTGCGAAGTCTTGTCTTTACCAGTTTCATAGCAGAGAAAGACCTTTCTGTGGTTGCTGTTGATACCGGAAGAATTAAAATGAGTCTGATAATTTTGTCAATAAGATAGTAGGTTTTCGATTTTTTCGTTTCCACCAATTTTTGATAAAGCTCGGAAATTGTAAGCAAATTCTTGAAGTCCTTGTGGGAAGAAATATCAATCTGATAATGTTGCAACTGAGTCTTCAACACAAAAATTTCATGTTCACTGAAATCTTTAGGATAGAAATTCTTTGCAAGGGCACATATATCATCAATATTGAAAGATTTGTATGCATCACTTGGATCTAAAGTCATACTTAGACGAAGTAGTTCCATAGAATTTTCACTGAATCTTGAGTTGAGCTCCTGCAACACAGAATCTATTGTGGAGTTGAAAATGTCCACTCGAAAATGATGTTCCACTGTAATGATATCACGTAGACTTCGAAACCGACGATTACTAAATTGAGCATTCATGTCGGGTACTTCGACTTCATTTTTCTCACAAAATATGTTCACAACCTTTAAGAACTTTTCCCAGCCAGATTCCCGCAATTTCTGAATCAGAGCTTTTGTTGTCGAAACTAAATTTATAGCATTTAATATATCCTGAGATTGATGTTGCAGTGCTTTGCATAAAACGTCACTGATTCCCAAAACTTCTTTCATCAAATGCAAAATAAATACAAATTCGAATACTCCCATTTTTCTAAACGCTGCTTCTGCATCTCCACGCTGAGCAGATGTCCCTCCATTTTCACTAATATCAAGCAACACAGAGCACGTGGCATTGTACATATTTAAAACACTACAAACAGAGTTTAAATGAGATGACCACCTAGTATCACCATGTCGTTGTAGTGAACCAATTTGATTGGCTCCTGTGCCCGTTTCAATTTCACCTAGAGCAATCATGTGATCGAAGTATTCCTTTTGAGCAGATCGCAATTGATCATTACGTTTGGAGGAAGCACCAACAGTATTAACAATATATATTAATTCATTGAAAAAATTATGTACTGTCTTCACTTCTCTTGATGTTGCAACAAGTACTAACTGAAGTTTATGTGCAAAACAGTAAACATAATAAGCTTGTGAACATTCATTAAGGAATAACGTTTTTAGACCTTTCCATTCACCTCGCATGTTACTTGCATCATCATATCCTTGACCACGCATATCCTGAATACTCAAATTATGACGAGAGAGAACTGTTGAAATTTCATTTTTAAGAGTCTGTGCACTTGTCTCAGTAACATGAACAAGATCTAAAAACCTTTCCTGCACAAAGCCATAAATATCCACAAAGCGAATCACGATAGCCATTTGCTCTCTTTTTGACTCATCCCTGGATTCATCGACAATTATGCAATATTTAGAATCACCAATTTCCTTACGAATAATATCTTGCACCATTCTTGACATAACAGAAAGAAGATCCTTTTGAATAAGAGGTGATATATACATAGCATTTCCCGGGGCATTTTCTAATACAACATCATCAACATCCTTGTTATAAGTTCGGAGTAATTTAATCACTTGGACAAAATTACCGCGATTAATTGATTCTTGACTTTCATCATGACCTCAAAATGCAGTACCTTGGAATGCACAATATCGCAAAGCATCAATTGAAGTTCCGACCCGCAATCGATTCATGACAATTTGCTTAAAAGATTGTCTTTCCATTACTGTATCTATATGTTGACATTGAGAAATTAAATCTGCACAACCTTGGACTGCAATGTTGTGTGGAGAACAATGATCCTTCCCAATATGAGTTAAAAAAGCACAATTCTTTCCATTGACTTTCTTCCAGTTTCGAAAACCTTCAGTTGTGAACGAGCTTGTCCCAAATCGACCAGGGATCTGTTTATTGAAAATATAGCACGGCAAACAATATGCGGCATCTTTTGCAGGAGAATACTCTAACCATGGGAATCTCTCGAACCAGGAACTTTGAAATCTTCGATGATGTTCGCCAGAGGATGGATACTCTTGAAGCTTGTGTTGATAAGACCCAGCTTTAAGATATGATCGTCGCATTTCATCTTGTTGATTTAGAGGATACTCCCAAATTTGAGGCCGTAATCCAGGATCACGCTCGAAAGCGAGTGAATGGTGGTCAAGTGGGGAATAATCAACATTAACTAACGGAGAATCAACATTAACTTGCTCTGATGATGTAGGTGTGTCGATTTCACTTGAGGATTTCTTATTGAAAAATGAGTGAATTGTTTTTACCTTTTTCATGAAAACCTAATAACGTAATATTGTAGATTAATCACAAAACCATTCCAAAACATAACACAAAAATTGATAATGTACAGAGTAAATTAGGCTGGTGAGCATTTTCCTCAGCGAGCATTCCAGTTGGAAATAAATAATCTTTTAAATCAAGTGAGCATACTGTTATATAAGACTTTGCTCTAAAAAACTATTAAAGACTCAGCTATAAAAGAATCAAGTGATGAGCTGCAACTAAGAACTGAAAAACATGAAAATTCCACTTGGCAACGAAGAAAAATCTGTTAAGTTACCAGCTTTCGATCAGGAATCAGGAGAAGAGGAGCACCGGCGAGCCTCGATCGGAATCGACTACGACTCGGCGAGACGGGCGGCGACCAGCGAGCCTCGATCGGAATTCCGAAAGGATGGAAAGGGGAGCAGCCAAGCAGGAATCGGGAGAAGAGGAGCAGTCACCGAGATTTAGGGCCGGCTGGAGGCTGGAGCGGATATAAGTATACATATATATAAACGAATAGACTGCGGTTCTTTCTAAAAACCGCAGTCTATTCTTATATATATTTATATATATATAAATATATATTCATAAAACATAGACTGCGGTTCTTTCTAAGAACCGCAGTCTATACGTTATATATATATATGCGTATACTGTGCGGGCAAATATTAGATGCGGGCGTACGGGCAAGCCATTTTGGGGGTCAAGATGATTTCAAATCGAAAAGTGATCAGCATGAAAGTTGTAGATCTCGGCGAGACGAACAACTTTCATGTTGACCACTTTTTAATATAGAGGCGTCTTGGACCTCTATTTAGGCCCCGAAATCGGGGGCGGCGGAACTGCTACAGTAAACTGTTCCGCCGCCCCCGATTTCGGGGCCCAAATCGAGCACCAAGACGGCTCCATATCAAAAAGTGGTCAACATGAAAGTTGTTCGTATCGCCGAGATCTACAACTTTCGTGTTGATTACTTTTCGATTTGAGACCATCTTGACCACCAAAATGGCTTACCCGTACAGCCCATACGTTATACATGCTCGTATAATATCTATTCAGCCCTATATATATATAGGTCTGAATAGACTGCGGTTCTTTCTAAGAACTGCAGTCTATTCAGCCCTCTATATATATATATATATATGCATAGACTGCGGTTCTTTCTAAGAACCGCAGTCTATGCTTTATATATATATATTTATATATATATATATATATGTTTTTCGGGGAGAAAGATTGATGGAGACTTTCGTGTCAGCATTAAGCAGTATGAGCATGTTGATTTTTTTTTTATTTCTTGTCAGTAAAACAAGCTGGCGGGTATCAAAAAGAACCAGAAAACATGATTACACAGCAGAAGTTCTGAATTTTTTTATTTCTTGGGGGGGGCCCGGGCCCCCCCGGGCCCCCCCTTGTATCCGCCCCTGATCAGGATACAGAATGGAGAAATGAGTTTTGCCGTTTAGAACAGAAGAAGGGACTCAGTTGATGAGGTATCAAGAAAGAAGAACGGCATGTCCCCAATAGGACCGAGGAACACTCATATGAGTGAGAAGTGAACGAGCCACATCAAGAAGATGGCGGTTTTTGCATTCAGTAACTCCATTCTGTTGGGAGGCGTAAGGACAACTTGTCTGATATATATTCTCATAATGCATATAAAACGCAGAGAATTGATGACTACGGTATTCTTTGGCATAATCTGTAAGTAGAATTTTAACAGTAGTATCAAACTGATTACACACCCCATTATAAAACGTACTGAAAATAGAAAAAAGTTCAGAAAGCTCTTCATCAAGTACAATCAAGTACAATCAAGTACATACATTTAGAAAAATCATCAATGAAAGTAACAAAATACAGACTACCCCATCCAACAGACTGGGTCGGAGCAGGTCCCCAAATGTCAGAATGGACAAACTCAAAAGAACGAGAAGAACTACGTTCTTGCTTTGCTGGGAAAGATACACGACGGGGTTTGCCGAGTTGGCAGGCTTCACAACTGAGAGAAGAGTCTCATCGCGATAGATCAAGGAAGAGTTGATAAAGAAGACGGGAGGAGGAAGTCCCAGGCGAAGATGTCATTATAGAAGAGTAGTGGAGGCAGATAAAACAGACACATTGTCGAGGTAGAGCAAGCCACCACTTTTAGTCCAAGTAGCAATCGTCTCCTTGGACTGACGATCCTGAAAAGAGCAAGAAGACGGTGTAAAAGTAACCGTGCAATTTAGATGTTTACAGAGAGAAGTAACAGAAAGAAAATTGCATGAAAAAGTTGGGACGTAGAGGGTGGCGGTAAGTTGAAGAGAAGAAGTAACATGCACTACTCCAGAGCCACACACAGGGGATGGAGAACCATCCGCAATAAAAACCGGAGGTAACCGGTTATGTTTGTCCAGTCGAGAGAAGAGATGAGGATTGTCTGTCATATGATTCGTAGCACCAGAATCAATAAGCCACCTACTCGTACTGGCCACATTAGCACTACCCGAAGAGGTAGCAAGAGAAGTAGTCTTCTTTGAAGTAGTATCACCCGGAGCAGGGCGAAGATGAGGATGCTTGATCCAGCAGTGATCAACAAGGTGACAAGCCTTGCCGCAGTGAGAACAGAGATATCTAGAGGGGTCACGGCCACCAGAGCGGCCTTCACGGCCACTGGGAATACCATGACGGACCTGATGAGCAATAGTCGCGCAGCAGTAGCATCCAGAGTATGGGTATCAGCTTCTCCAAGAATTTGATGTTGAATCATATCATAAGAGTCAGGCAAGCGAAGCAAATAGCAGACAACCAGAAGCTCCTAAAAGTGCTTATGTTGCGCGGTAAGATCAGCAGAAAATGGGCGATTTTGAATAAGCTCAGCGCCAAGAGCTTGCACTTCCTGATAGACAGCAACAGGAGTCATGACAAGTCGGGCAAAAAGATCCGCATAATATGCGGGAAGTTTGAGCTCCCTTGGAATACATGGCAGCAAGATGATTCCAGTCAACCTTAACCGTCACATCATATCGAATGTCGGGAAGGCACTCATCAGACAGACTATTGGCAAGCCACGTTCTAACCAGAGCATCACTAGCATCTCAGTCGTAAAAAGCGGCAGAGCCATGGGCAGGAGGGTCATCATTGAGATGATGACGCTTACGTTGAGAGCGCGGTAGAAAAACAAATGAAACACTCCAATCGACGTAATTCGGCCAAGTGAGTTTGAAGGAAGTAACCGGATTGCCAGAGACAGAGACAGGAGCGGGTAGAACTACAGGAGCGGATAAAGTAGAGGATGAGAAGTCTGAGTTCTCTATAGAAGAAGAGGCAAGCCGCGCGGTTAAAGAAAAGAAGTCGCGCGGTTAAAGAAGAGAAGCCGAGAAGAAGAGGGAAGTCGCGCGGTTAAAAAAGAGAAGCCGCGCGGATAAAGTAGAGAAGTCGCGCGAACACAGACGACAAGCCGCGCGGAAAAAGAGGACCGGCTGAGAGAATCTAACCGCCTGGTTAGAGGAAGATGCCAGAAAAGAGGAGACCGCGTTTAAGGGAAAAAACTGTGGTTAAGCAAGATAGTGCGGACAACAGAGAGAGACCACGGGAAGAAAGCGAGAGATCAATAAAAGAAACTGCGGAAAAGAAGAGAAAACCGCGGATAAGAAAACCGCGGCAAGAGAGAAGAAGAGGAGATCGCGAAGAAGAGGAGAGCGCGGTTAAGAAAAGAAACTGCAGAAAAGAAGAGAAGACCGCGGTTAAGAAATTCGCGGCAAGAGAGAAGAGAGAAGAAGAGGAGACCGCGACTAAGGCTCTATTTGTTTGGGCGTTTTGCTGCTCCGTTTTGGGCAAACGCTGCCGGAAGGAGGGTAAACAAATGAACATCCGACGGCGTTTGCTCTGTTTCCACCCGCCGGCCTTGAGAAACGCCCCCAAAAAGCTCCTTTTGGAGCAGCCACCTCCCCCTCCATTTCGAATACTCTGTTTCCACCCGCCAGATCGACCCGCCACCGCCGAACCAAATGAAGCCTAAGAAGATCGCGGTAAAAAAGAAGAAGAACAGGCGGTTAAAGAAAAAGTAACCGCTTACACTGTTGCTTGCCCCAAAAAAACGGAAACCGAAGCAAATGAACCGAAAGTTCTGATACCATGTGAAAAAACAAGTCAATAACAGAACTTTATTGCTCCAAAAAATTACATAATACATGAGTATGCCCCCAATTTATAGAAAAAGAGGGGAAGAAAGAGAAAACAAGAGAGAGAATAAACAACATCTGTCACAAGCGAATAGGCGGTTACACAAAATCTTAACTGTTCAGAAAAAGCGGTTAGAAAACAATTAGTTGTACAACTACAGAACTCTATACTAGCTTGTCGTCTATCCGCCTCTACTGAGCAGTTGCCTACTTCCAGAACAATAGCAGTGGTTAGCACAATCTAACTGACGAATAAAGCTACGGTCTGCAGGTAGACAAAGTCTAACCACCAGAACATAAGAGAAGCTTGAGAACAGCGAACACTAGATGCGGTCTGGACTCTGTTGATCAACAAGGAGCACAGCTGCGGTAAGAATTTAGAAGTATCTCATGCGGTTAGGTAGGTGCTAACCGTCTGACCGTCAATTGGATCTGACCTCAGCAGTCCGCACTTGACCTCAGCAGTCCGCACAATTATCTTAAAAACATCGACAGACCGCCCGATCGGTATATCTGTCCGCCAATCCTTTCCGCGGGTGCTAGCCGCCAAACCGCCTACCAACACAGGTTCTGCCCGGCTCCAACACTGCCAAGTTGCCGCCAAGGACAGACCGCTACTTCAGACTGTCTGTCCGTCAGTACTGTCCGTCAGATCTATCTGTCAGACCGCCAAGATCTATCTGCCAAAGTTGACCACCTAACCGCCCCGACTACATATGTTTTGACAAAAGGCAACCCGCCACCGCTCGCGACCACTCCATATGAGGATGAGCTCCCGACATAGAATCCCAAACATGGACAATAATATCCCTAGTTTCCGACAAGCACAAACACAGCCTCAAATTTGAGCTCACACTTCGCCCGGGCCAACGACTCAGAACCACATAAGGAAAGCAAAATGGGGCAGCGATCAAAGTACAAGGCTGGGAGATGATGAACCACCGTCGAGGCACATAATCGGTCAAGTCGGGCCTGAACCGCGAATGGAGAAGCCCGCCAATTCCACCAGGTAAATCCATCGCCAACATATGGAAGAGAATACAAACCGGCATCCATAAGCGCCCCCCCCCCCCCTGAAAATTCTGAATCTACCACTTCGGACGAGGAAGAGAGCTCGCGAGCTCCTCTTGACAAACTATTTCATTGAAATCACCTTAACAAACCCATGGCAAGGAAGAATCACTAGCCAGCATCCGCAACAAATCTCAAGTCGACCAACAAAGATGCGATTCAGGATGCCCATAGAAACCTATGAACCTCCAATGCCCATGGCGAGACAACGACTAAATGTCAACATCAATATGGGGGCGAGAGAAGCTCCGCAACTGCACATCCACAACCTTATCCCAGAAAAACACGAGACCTCCTCTACGTCCATTAGACGCAACAGCCACACCAAATAAATTCCACTTATTCTTCAAGCGATCCACACACGAAGCAAAAAAGCTTAGTCTCCAAAATGAAAACTAAAGAAGCGTGATGAGTGCGCAGAAGCACACCCAGATGTCGAACTGTGCAAGTGCCCCCCGAACCTTGACAGTTCCAACATAAGATTTCCATGGCGTCTGGTGAGGTCGTCGAGCGACCTCCACCGAAATCACATAATTTGTAGCAATAGCTTTTCCTTTCTTATCCTGATAGGCAAACTCATCATCTTCCACGCATTTCGCTGGTCGCTTCGGCCGCAGAGCCTGATGAGTAGTATTTCGAGTAATAGTAGGCATCGGTGGACATCCCAAGGAAGGGCGCGCGATAACATCCTAAAGCTTGAGAGTCATGGAAAGAGAAGGGCGCACCGGAGTGTTGACATGCTTTTCTCCACGTTGAGGGCATGAGAACAAGACAGCTTCACTCGGCCTCCACAAAAGATCGGGATAAACAATAGGGGAGGACATCACCGGAACTGAGAACATATGGGACTCTGCATCAGCACACACTGGTGCACCACATCTTATAACAACAACGACAGTCTGCTCCTAATTAGAAGTACAAACAAGTGAGTCAAGCCCCTCAGCGGAGCCTTAATCAGGAGAAGACCCGGTATGGGGAAGGCCTAATAAAACATACCTTGAAACAAGAGCAGCACCCCGATCAGCTCCACCAATCCGAAGGATGCACCGCAGACGGAGGAGACGAAGCCTTGGCAGCAAGAATGAAAGTCGGCCCAGGCTTACTCCCCAAACTTCGTCGACGCAACCGGAACCCGGAGCCAAGGGCCAAACGGAGGTTGATCCCACGGGTCGCAGAAATCCTCCTCCAACTGTCTTGGACAATCCTAACACAAGTGCCTGCTGAAACCACATAGGTAGCAAAAGTTTGTCGACGCAACCGGAGCCCGAAGCCAGGCTTACTCCCCAACCCCTGAAACTTTGTCGACACAACCATAGCCCGGAGTCAAGGGGCAAGGGACAAACGGAGGTTGATCCCTCGGGTCGCAGAAATCCTCCTCCAACTGTCTTGGACAATCCCGACACAAGTGCCCGATTAAACGACATAGGTAACAAAAATAGGGAGTCTTTCGTACTGAACCGTGGCCAATATCATCTACCCACCACCCCCAGAAATCCTCACCGCACACCGCAATGGAAGCTCAGAATTCGCCAAAACTGATAGTCGAAGGGAAGCCCCCCATATGGTACCCCGATCATCCTCCTCCGCAGCTAAAAATTTCCCGAGTCGGTTACCAACCCGTACAGCCAACCTGACTAAAATTAACATAAAGAACGCAAACCAATTTCTAAACAAAAGGATTCAGAACCTATACCCAAGAAACATTTCTTTAAAGCAAACCAAAAAAAACAAAGTTAAATAAAAAATACACAAAGTGTAAATCAAAATTTATAAAATCTCAAAATCTATCTCCATGAATTTATTTTATTGTAGGAAATTCTGATGAGTTGGATGGAACTGGCCTATGGAATTGGGTTTATGTGGGTAAATTCCAATTTCATTGTTAGGTTAAATTGATGGAGATAATTGAAGTTAAAAATAAAAATGAATTCCACTAAATTCATTTTAAGATGCACGAAATTTTTTCATTTAGATATAGGAATTAGGTAATTCCAAACTGAAATGAGCCATCTATAAGCTAAAGTATGATGTTTGCCCATGTTTTGGCCAGATGGGAGGATTCTTCAATTAGCATGAATATTTGTATAAGCTGAAATGAGCCCTCTGTGAGCTAAAGTAAGCAGATCAAGCCAAGATATTTGATGCTCAATTCCTGTTTGAACCGAGCAGATTATTATCATGAGGTTTCTTAAGCATTAGTATGTGTTAGAGAAGCTCATTTAATCTAGGCTCATTATGTATTTTTTATTGTTATTCTCTCTCCTCTTTAATCTCACATCATGTATAGGACCTTCCTCTCTCTTTCTCTCATCTATATATTTGTACTCATTCTTTGTATTTTAAACAAGTGAACATATATACAAGGTTGACTTTTCCCTTCTCTACATGGTATCAGAGGGAGGTTTTCTCCTTGGGCGGATTCCCTCTTCTTAACCGCCTATCCCGTGTGGTCGTCTTCCCTGCCTGCGGCCTGCTGCGGACTACTCTTCTGTCTGTTGCCTGCTCCTGCCGCTCGGTCTCCTGCGGCCTATCTCACCTGTCCGCTCTGCTTTTCTTCTTCTGCTTCCTCTTCTTCTTCGTGGTTCCACACCTCCTCTCAGGCTTCTTATATCCTTCCCTATCTTTCCCGTGGGGTCCAGACCGCTTCGATCTCCTCCAGACCGCACTCTCTTCTCGCGGTCTCTTCTCGCGGTCTCTTCTCGAGGCCTGCTCCTTCTCTCGGCCTACTCCTCTCGCGGTCTGCTCTTCTCACGGCCTGCTCCTCTCGCGACCTGCTCTTCTCGCAGCCTGCTCCCCTAATCGCATCTACTAGTCCAGACCACGATCTCTTCTCGCGGCCTGCTCCTGCTCGCCTCTTGCGGCCTCTAGCGCCCTGCTCCTACTCCTGCTCTTCTGGCGGACTGCTCCAGTTCGCTGCGGCCTGTTTCAACTCGCCATCTTCTGCCTCGGCTTACTCGCGGACTCTTCTTGTCCGCTGTGTTCTGCTATCTGCTGCCATGTCGCTGGAGTCCTACTCGCGACCTTTTACTCGTCGCGGACTGTTCCTGTTCGTTGTGATCTGATCTCTCTATCCGCTTGAGTCTTCTTTTCTCGCGGTCTCTTCTCTCTGCCCGCTTGTAGCCTTCTTTTTCTCTGACCGCTGTTGTGCTCATCCAGACCGTGCGGACTGTTGCCTTCTCGCATTTAGGTCTTGGTCTTCTCCTCTCTCCTATCCGCGTAGCTTGTTTCTGCCCGCTGCTGTCTTCTGTTTCTACCGGGCTCCGCCTTTGGTCGCGGCCTCCTCCTGCCGCTGGTATCTTCACATCGTGACCAGGCGGTCTCAGCTCTAGTCGCGCGGTCTCCTCGGTTGCCGGTTTGTTCTCCAAGCCGCAACTCTTCTTCATGACCTCTTCTGCTGATTCTATTGGAACGGCGGTTCCTCCTGCAGACCGCCCGGCCTCTATTCTGGAAGTGCGAGATGAGCTCCGTATTACTACTGTAGAAAGGAGAAATGGAATAGAAGGTACAATATATTCTTCCTCAAAGGGGCTATAAATAGAAACTACAACATGACACTCAACACCGATAGGCGGTGTGGGACTAAACTCACTAATATTAAAATATTGCATATATTAACTCTAACACTCCCCCTCAAGCTGAATGGGGACACTACAGCTTGAACACAACATAAAACAGAAGGTACAAGAAGGTTGACAACGTGTGACAAAACAACAGCCACCGAGGCCCAACCGCGTGTCACCGGGGATACTTCAACCTGGCAAGAGCCCCACGACGTTGGTCCACAAAACCGACCATGACCACGCTGGATACACTCGGAGCGGAAACTAGGTCAACCACGAAATACCAAACCAACCCTACCAAATCCAAAGAAAATAAGAGAAGACACAAACAACATACGAGATCAACATGGGGGCATGTGTGATTGAGGCAGGAGTCGGGAAAGAGGCATCTGAGTCGCCGTTATCACAAACACTCCCCCTCACGTGGAATACGTGCATGAAGGCATAGACTATGCCTGGAGGTCGTGACGTGCACTCCCCCTCACGTAGACCACGTGCACGTGTGGGACCCTCGTCGGGTACATGAACCCAGATCACGCGGAAGAAAGTCGAAATCGTAAAGATGCAGACACAGACAAAGGCAACAACCTAACAGAAATAATAAACTCAAAATATAAAAACTACAGCAGCACCGGAAGCTAGGAGTAGCAGCAACCTAACGGGATCAGCAGAGGACGGCCACCTGGACTCGGCCAGAAGACAGGAGCAGCAAACTGCAGGTGAAAGAGGCATGTCGTCGATGGAGCGGTCTGGAAGAGGCATAGATCGGGCGCAGAAGATAGGCACGGCGCACAGAGGAGCAGCCGGCAAGACGGAGAAGAAGCGGCTGCAGCAGCAGCTGTCCGGAGAAGCAGCGGCAGAGCAGCATCCATGCTGGAGAAGAGAGCTGCAACGGGTGCAGACAGAAGCCGGAGAAGAAGAAGCGGCTGGAGCAACAGGCCGGAGAAGAAGAAGCGGCAGAGCAGCAGGCCGGAGAAGCAGCGGCAGAGCAGCATCCATGCCGGAGAAGAAGAAGCGGTTGCAGCAGCAGGTCGGAGAAGATGAGAAGTGGCAAGAGGCGCAGCTAAAGCAGGAGGAACCGTCGATGTCGCAGAGGAAGCAGCCCAGGGCGACGACGATGCAGAGGGGAGCCGACGAAGCCGTCGGGATTGTCGTCGAGGAGCAGCGACGCCAATCGGTGTTGCAGAGGCGTCGGGAGAAGACGAAGTAGATGTCGACATCGACGATGTCGGGAGAAGCATCCGTCGGGAGAAGCTGTACAGGGAGATTTGAGCCGCTCCTGTCGACGGGATCAGATATCGACTCCGTCGACAGGAGCGGGAGCAGCGGGCGTAAGCCCTAGCAGCGCGCGGGGCGGAAGCACGGGCCGGGTGCGGGATTTAGGTCGGGACGGGAGCGTGGGGGGGAACAGCAGCTGATCGGGAAAAAAAATTTAGGTCACAGAACCTGCTCTGATACCATGTAGAAAGGAGAAATGGAATAGAAGGTACAATATATTCTTCCTCAAAGGGGCTATAAATAGGAACTACAACATGACACCCAACACCGATAGGCGGTGTGGGACTAAACTCACTAATATTAAAATATTGCATATATTAACTCTAACAACTACTATATCTCTGACCGCAAGAAGAATTTTGTGGAATGGGCGCACTTTGTTCGTCGGGTCCTGCAATCCAAGGGGTTTCTTCATCACTTAACCCTGGTCGTTACCGGTACTCCTACTGACGATTGGTTACGCAATGATGGTCGTGTGCAGACATGGATCCTTAATTCCCTTGATGGTGAGTCTTATCGCCTGGCCATGTACCACGAGACGGCCAAGGGCATGTGGGACGAGCTTCATACCCTTTACTCTGGCAAGGATAGTCTCCACCATTTGTACAACATTATCACTGCTCTCCAGGCCCTTGATAGCGGTGACGCGACCGATCTGACCTCCTTGGTTGCCCAGGTTCGGTCTCTGGTCGAAGCTTGGATCCAACATCAGCCTCCTACTGTGGACCTTGCTGCCAAACGTGCCCAAAAGAAAGCTGTGGGTATAGCCATGATGATGGCTCGGGTACCCCATCACCTTCACAGTGTACGGACTCACATCCTCTCCTCTACTGTTACCCTGTCCTTCTCGGATGTGTGCTCGATGCTTCTCAAAGTCTCCCCGCCTCCGGATGTGTCTGTACCTCCTTCTCCGTCCCTTGTCCAGCAGGCCCCTGCTCCTTTACTGCATCTTCCGTCTTCAGCTCGTGGAGGCCGCTCTGATTCTCGGGGACGTGGTCGGGGTGGACGGTCTCGGCCTAAGTGCTCGTTCTGCGGCAAAGACGGGCATCTTGAAGCCACGTGTTATCGCAAGCATGGTCGCCCTCCTCATCCGCAGGCATCTGTTGTTGTCACCGACCCCTCTCCCACTCGTACTGACCTCGACGAGGTTCGTCTTCAGCTCCGGCATCTTCATGGACTGCTCAGCCGCCCGCCAGCCTCGGTTGCCTCCGCTGCCTCCATCTCCAATGAAGGTATTGCATGCCTCTCCTCTGGCCCGCGATGGATCCTCGATTCTGGTGTCACTCATCACATCACCTCTGTTCGACCGCCTCAGTACTTGTCTTCACCTCACCCGAAGTACATTATTGTGGCCAATGGGGCATCTGTCCCTGTCTCTGGATGTGCTGATATTCCTCTTGCCTCCTCTCTTCTCCTGCGCTCGGCTCTTCACGTTTCGGGCTCTTCTTTCAATTTACTTTTTGGTGGTCGCCTTACTACTGATTTAAATTGCTCAGTGATCTTTACTTCCTCTTCTTTTCTGATACAGGATCAGCAGACGCGGACTATCATTGGTAGGGGATGGCTGCAGAATGGGCTCTACCTTCTTGATGACTCTCCTACTCTCCTCGCATTTGTCTCCTCCTCGGATTGGCATCGACGTCTTGGTCATGCTCCTCTCTCAGTCCTCCAGAAGGTTACTCTAGCTATGAATTGACTCTACTAAAATCAAAAATTAATCAAGGTTCCATTTAAATGTCTATCTCAAAGATGTTAGGTTCTCAAAATCGGTAAACCTTAATTAGCCACTTAATTTTGATTCTATCCTACCTGTAAATACACCTTTTGCATCTCCAATTTCAGTCTTAAGAGCAAACATTACAAGACAGGGGTTACATTTTGTTAGAACCCGTCAATCCATTAGTTCATCTCAAAACCCAGGTGTTGAGATGAAGGGTGGCGGGGTACATGAACACAAAGTGGAGAAGTCTGCAGGCGATGTGGGACTAACCCCAACCACAGGACCGCGGGGATATTCCGCCACACAAGGGGGCCCACCGGGGTCAACACCCAGACCTGGAACGCGATGGGGAAAGCCCAAACATGCGGTCCCACACACACGTGTCCTGCTGGCAAATATAGTCTCAACACACCCCCGCAGCAGGACAACCTGGCTCTGATACCATGTTAGAACCCGCCAACCCATTAGTTCATCTCAAAACCCAGGTGTTGAGATGAAGGGTGGCGGGGTACATGAACACAAAGTGGAGAAGTCTGCAGGCGATGTGGGACTAACCCCAACCACAGGACCGCGGGGATCTTCCGCCACACAAGGGGGCCCACCGGGGTCAACACCCAGACCTGGAACGCGATGGGGAAAGCCCAAACATGCGGTCCCACACACACGTGTCCTGCTGGCAAATATAGTCTCAACACATTTCATACAGCATCTTCATTACTCTTCTACTTCAATCTACAATATCATACCATTCAAAGTGGTCTCATTAGAAAGAACAAAGCAAACGACAGTTTCCATGTGTTTTGGCTCAAAGAAGTGGATCTTGAATGAAATATCTCCTTGGTTGAAAGCAAGTTTGTTTTATTTTATTTACTTGGTTTTTTAACTTTGTGATAGGTTGCTCTTAAACATAGAAAAATAACAGGTTTCTCTTAACTTTAGAAAATTATTAGGTCCCCGTTAATTAGTAATGAATGTATCAGAAATAAGACAAGAGTAGCACCAATTGCAGAGAAGATGCGAGAAGTTCGACTAAGATGATTTGAACGTGTACAAATGAGACCACTAGAGGCGCCTATTAGGCGTTGTGAGAGTCTAGTCCCTAGGCATGTTAAACGAGGGAGGGGTGGACCAATAAAAACTTTAAATGAAACTATAGGGAAAGACATGATGTACTTAGACATTAGTGAGATTAGGACAAAAGATAGAGCACAATGGTGACAAAGGATCCATATAGACGACCCCACTATAATGGGATAAAGGCTTGAGTGTTGTTGTTGTTAACCTTTAGAAAAATAATAGGTCTCCAGAAATCCCTCTTGTATGGCGACACACGATGAAAGACGGTGATAATTGTTGAAGCCAAATATGACCTCAACGGGAGTTCGAAGAAAAAGGGGGTGCAGCCAAAACCTACTTCTCTCAAGCCTCAACCCTCGACTGGATTCCAAAGGACCTAAGACTGACTCAAAGCCTCAGCAGGGAGGTCTCACCTCACACCCGGAAGATCTCTGAGAGCTTCCCCTCCAAAGCCAAAGCTGGGCTAGGAGCTCCTCAGAAAGCGCTGGAAGTTGAGAGATAATGACAGCTTGCCTTCTAAGGAGCCCTTATGGGTCTATTTATAGCATCTTGCTGACCTGAAATTACTGAAAAGCCCCTAGTTGGTCTGTCAATAGCCGAATCCCGTTGTTTTCCTGAGGGCACAGGGGTACATTTACCTGGGGACAATCTGGTCCTCTAACCCTAGGCCTTGGGCCACACTCGGCGAGAGCTCTGAACCGAGAGCCTTTTACCCAGAGACGGCGCGAACGATCTCGCCTGCTTACAGGAGAGAGCCCCTTCAAGACTGGAGCTTGGTGCTAGCGTAAGCGCTCCCGCGTTGGCTGTGCTCGGCGATCTTGGCCCGTTGATCTCCATTCGACGACTTGACGTGAACGCTCCCGCCACCTTGGGCGAGACCTCCTTTCGGGCGGGAGCTCCTTTGGCTAGCTCAATTGTGACCATTGCGCCTCCTGGTCTGACTCAGCGAATATGGGGTTGTACACTATCCCCGCTCTTTTTGAGCTAGCTCTGCGCTCGAAAAGACACGTCCAACCCAAAAATATTCGCTGAGCACGTGTCATCATCAGGGAATCTTTTGGAGGGCCGTACCGTGTCTATAAATACGTGTGCCGATAGACGGTCATAACACCTCCCCTGAGTCGTCATTCTTCGTCTGAGCTCTCGCCTCCTCTCGCGATGCCTTTCAAGCGCGCCGACAAATCGCTTCCGCAGGATCTGCAAGACCGCATCAACGCGGCACAGGCGCGAGCCAAGGCTAACAGCGCCCTGGTTGCCCCATGGCTAGCGAGACGGTCGTCGGCCGATGAGCCTTCTTTGCCCAAGAAGAAAAAGAAGAGGGCGAAGGTGGTTCAGCGGGACCTGCCCCACGAGAACAGGAGCCCGCCAACCCCAACCCCAAGTCGCGCGGATGATCCCTCGCCGCGGAAGGTATGTTTGATTTGCCAATTATTGAAAACGCTAGCCGCTCAGTAGTTGACACGATACCTCTCGCAGGAAACGGTTCCCGACGCCGCCACGTCCCCGCGCGAATCCTTGGATCCATCCTCTCGCCACCTCGAGGATCAACCACGGGTTTCGGAGGTGGATCCTCCACCTGACCCGAGCACCGCAGGTAACTGTTCCTCTCTCGCCCTTAACTCAAATCTTTGAATGCTGAACTGTCTTCTCGCAGCGCCAGTTTTCGCACCGCCGGGTCTCGCCACCCGGGAAAGCGGAGCGAGGGCTGCAAATCAGCCTGCCCTTGCGGTTGATTCCTCCCTGCCGGCGGGAGGAAAGACTGCCGAATCTTCCGCACCTCCACTAGATGTCCGCCATCCTGCGGGAGAGGAGACCCCCTCCCCCGCTCCCGACCAAGCCGGGATTACCATTCGCAAAATTTACACCCCCCCCCCCCGGAAAAGGAAAGCCGATCCACCTACTCTTTGGAGGGGGCGGGCCTTCTCGCCTGCCATCGACCGGGGGGCCTCGTCATGCTGCAGGTATGTGGAAATTTTATCACAGCAATCCTCTAGCTCTCGCTATAACTGGAATTCTTTTGCCAGGGGACATGGGTTCGCGGCCTGAAGCCGAGGTAGAGGAAGAAGAAGAAAGAGAGGGGGAAGACGGCAAGAGTTCCCCTTTCCTTTCATCTGACGAGATGGAGGAGATCCTGACCGGTGCCGGGAGCGCTAAGAGACGGGGGAAGAAGGTTGTCGTCGTCCTATCGAAGCTTATCCGGCGAGAACGGGTCCGCGACCTCGCGGCGAAAGAGTTTCGTCAATCAGTGGAAAAGAGGCTAGAGACTCTGGAGCGGGACTATCTTATCGGCGAGATGGACCGGCCAGGGGGGTCTACCGCCGGATCCTCACCCGAAAGGTGCATCGAGCGGATCCGGGATCTGTCTCGCCGGGTCAACCTAGGATGCACTGTTTTGTCGTCCTACTTCAACCCGCAGGCGCCACCCCGGACCAAGCTGCGGGAGCAACGGAAATGGCGGTGGGAGCAAGGTAAATGGCGGTGGGAGCCTTATTGAATCGCGAGACCTCCCCTTCTCTTCCCCAGGCCTTCCCCTTCTCAGATGTACCATTATTTATTCACTAGAATTGTAGCTAATAACTCTGCTATTATTGCTTGCTCTTTATCCAGTTCTCGCTCAGCGAGAATAATAACTCTGCTTTTATCATTAATATTATTATTGTATGCGCATATATGTTATTATCCTGGGCTCTCGGTTGGCGAGAGCAGCCTTGCTTCCGCTTATCTTGATTGTCGCATGTCATTTCACAACGCTTACGCTAATCATTCGGTCAATCAGTCACTATCAAACTTGGGCGGGAAAACGAAGCGCCGCTGACCTGGGACGTGTCGGCTATACCCCCGCCGCCTTTTTGAAAACAGTCATCATGATCACGGTTTTTTATAAATAGGGAAGCTCACCTACCACATTCATTTCTCTGATCCCAATCTCTCTCCTCTTCTGTTGCTTTCGCGGTCTCTCAAAAGCTCTCGCTTGTCTCCGCCTTCTCCTTCCGTTCCCGTACGGTTCTTGCCCTCGCCTCCCTCTTGAAGCTCTCGCCTTCAAACTCTTCATCACGATGCCAGGCAGAGGTGAGGGACGGTCCAACTGTGCGGAAGCTTTTCAGAAGCACTTTTTCCCTTACTGCACCCTCACCGTGGACAAGTTCAACCTAATCCAGACTCGCCACGTTCCCGCCGGCTTCACCGCGCGGAACCCGGGCAACCATGATAAGGTAAACACCGCGAGGGAGGGGGAGCTCGCCATCCCCCTGGAGCACTTCGAGGTGGGCTTCCGCCTCCCGTTGTAGCCCGAGATGCGCCAGGCCCTCCGGTATTACGGAGTGGTTCCCGGGCAACTGAATCCAAATTCGGTTGCGATTCTCGTGGCTTTCATATGTTACATGCGATCCGAGAGGATCGAGTTCAGTCTGCCAATTTTCCGCAAGCTGTTCACTTTCCGCGCCAAAGGAGGGGTGGTCTTCTTCTCAGGACAACTGCTCAAGACGATTGGTCTCGCCAACAAGCACCATCACTGGGGCGAGAGGTTCATCTTTGTTTCCGGCGACTTCGGGAACGTGCCTCTCGCGCCCATCCAATACGAGGATGCCGCCTACAAGCCTCCCTCCTTGGGCTCGCGCGAGAGCGCCCTCCTTGAGTTCTTTGGGACCAAGGACTTCGACGTCCTCTTTCTGCGGCGAGACATTGATTCACTCCTCCCCGTGCTCCCATGCGAAGGTAAGGTCTCGCCTTTATCTTGCTAATCCACGTCCTTTTCAAGGTTTGAACTTAGTATTGCCACTTTCGCAGGAGAGCGCGAGATCCCCTTACGCCAACCCTTTGACGAGGCTCGCGCTGGCGGGAGCCAACCTCCCAAAGACCCGCTGGCTCTCGCAAAGGCCGTTGCACAAGCCTGCCGGAAAGAGCCGGCCCCGCCTCCTTCAAATGGGGTCGGGAAGCGAAAGCCCGGTGCCCCTCCGCCTCAACCGATCAAGAGACCCAAGACAACTGATACCGAGAAGGGCAAAGTCGTTATGGTGCCGCCCTCCCAACCTCTCGCTGCAGGCCGCTCCTTTGAGGAGATCTTGCAGGCTGTCAACGAGATCGCAGCTACAAGGGGCGGCGCCGAGGCCCCTGCCGAGAACCCTCAGGCCCCCGGTGTTGCAGAGGGCGAGGGAGCTGCCGCCGAGACCTCCGGCCAGCCTCTGTCTGGAGAGGTGGCGCGGGGCCACCGTAATTTTGGTCTCGGCATGAGGTGCTTAGACGTGGAGAACAAGCCGCTGCTACAGTGGGATCCCGATGCCAACAGGGTATCGATCTCGTCCCTCCTGCCTAGCTGGGCAGAGCGGGACGAGGTTACCAGCGAGGCTTTCGCCTTAGGTTACTGCCTCTACAGCCGGGAGGATGCCAGTGTCTACGACAGGATGTCGACCCGGCTCCTGGCTTATGATTCTACTCGCGCCCTGATGCGCGGGTTGGAGCTTGCGCACATGTGTGCTCGCCGGAGGATCACCATAGACCGCAATTTTCAGGATATGTTCAAGGCCAGGGATGACGCGGTGGCTCAGGCGGCCACTTTGGCAAAGGAGCTGGCCGAGGCCCAGCAACTGCTATCTTCGCGCCAGGCGGAAGGGGTAAGCGAGATCTTTCACAGCGCTTGCTCTCGCTACTTTAACTCTTCTCTTTCATGCTAACCTCTCGATGTTCAGGATTCCGCCCAAGCCACGCTTCGCGAGGAGCTATCCCAGGCGCGATACGACAACGTCCTTCTGAGGGAGCAGATTGCGCGTCTGGAGGCGAATGCGCCACCCCCCCCCCCCCCCCCCGCTGGACGAGAGACTAAAGAGCCGCTACTACTCGGTCTATGACATCGACAAGCTTCTCCAGGCCAACGCGCAGGCTACAGTCAGGTTGACGCTGGAGACGCTGCGCGATGTCGACTGCTGGGATGGAAGGGGCAAAAGCATCACCGCCCAACAGCTCGTTCCATGGCTTTTCGAGCTCGTTCCAAAGCCCTCGGGCGCCCCTGATACCCCACCCTCGGATGTCCCGAAATCCCCTGCAGCGGGTGGCGAGACCTCCGGGGAGAGCTCCGGCGAAAGCTCCAGCGGGAGCTCAAGCGGGAGCTCTGAGGGGTACAGCTTGTCTCATTGAGGGGCCCCTTTTTCTTTTCTTTTTGCCTCAATGTAAAGCGCGAGACTCTCTAAGCTTGTACTTATATAATATATTTATTGCAAACGTTTTCATTGTAAATGCCTCGTCCTGTTATTGTGAATGTGTTTGATGTAATTGTTGTGGCCGAGTGCTTCTTTCGTATGCTTCCGCCGAGGCCCCCGGCCTCCGTAGGGCAGCCTCCCTTAGCGATGAATAGGCGGGAACCTGGCGCAAACTATCTGCCGGGAACATGGCTTACGATCCCTTAAGACGGGGCCATCTTCCTTCAGGTTGCGCGAACCGTACACAGCTGCCGCATAACGCTTCCGCCTCTCTGTCCGAGAATGTTATTAGGTGCCCTCTCGCCGAAAGTCTCCTTCCGCGAGGCCTTCTTGACGGGGGTCTCCCTGCCGAGATCAATTCTTGTCGAGACCTCCCTTATCTTCACCTCTTTTCGTTTCGTGTTCCGGGTGCGTTTCTTGCCTTGACCAAGCCAAACATATCCCCCACAGGCGAGCCTTCGGACCTGCCAGCTAGATGAGAGTCTGCGCAGCGGATCTACCTGGGGCCGAGCCGAGCTCGGGGTGCCGATGAAGTTTCCACAAACCTAACCTAACATATCATAACCTATCCCCCACAGGCAAGCCTTCGGACCTGCCAGCTAGATGAGAGCCTGCGCAGCGGGTCTACCTAGGGCCGAGCCGAGCTCGGGGTACCGATGAAGTTTCCACAAACCTAACCTAACCTATCCCCCACAGGCGAGCCTTCGGACCTGTCAGCTAGATGAGAGACTGCTCAGCGGGTCTACCTGGGGCCGAGCCGAGCTCGGGGTGCCGATGACGATCTCAAACCAACCAAACATATCCCCCACAGGCGAGCCTTCGGACCTGTCAGCTAGATGAGAGCCTGCGCAGCGAGTCTACTTGGGGCCGAGCCGAGCTCGGGGTGCCGATGACGATCTCAAACCAACCAAACCTATCCCCCATAGGCGAGTCTTCGGACCTGCCAGCTAGATGAGAGCCTGCGCAGCGGGTCTACCTGGGGCCGAGCCGAGCTCGGGGTGCCGATGAAGTTTCCACAAACCTAACCTAACCTATCCTAACCTATCCCCCACAGGCGAGCCTTCGGACCTGCCAGCTAGATGAGAGCCTGCACAGCGGGTCTACCTGGGGCCGAACCGAGCTCGGGGTGCCGATGACGATCTCAAACCAACCAAACCTATCCCCCACAGGCGAGCATTCGGACCTGCCAGCTAGATGAGAGCCTGCGCAGTGGGTCTACCTGGGGCCGAGCCGAGCTCGGGGTGCCGATGACGATCTCAAACCAACCAAACCTATCCCCCACAGGCGAGCCTTTGGACCTGCCAGATAGATGAGAGCCTGCGCAGCGGGTCTCCCTGGGGCCGAGCCGAGCTCGGGGTGCCGATGACGATCTCAAACCAAACAAACCTATCCGCCAAAGGCGAGCCTTCGGACCTGCCAGCTAGATGAGAGCCTGCGCAGCGGGTCTACCTGGGACCGAGCCGAGCTCGGGGTGCCGATGACGATCTCAAACCAAACAAACTTATCCCCCACAGGCGAGCCTTCAGACCTGCCAGCTAGATGAGAGCCTGCGCAGCGGGTCTACCTGGGGCCGAGCCGAGCTCGGGGTGTCGATGACGATCTCAAACCAAACAAACCTATCCCCCACAGGCGAGCCTTCGGACCTGCTAGCTAGATGAGAGCCTGCGCAGCGGGTCTACCTGGGGCCGAGCCGAGCTCGGGGTGCCGATGACGATCTCAAACCAAACAAACATATCCCCCACAGGCGAGCCTTCAGACATGCCATCTAGATGATAGCCTGCGCAGCGGGTCTACCTGGGGCCGAGCCGAGCTGGGGGTGCCGATGACGATCTCAAACCAAACAAACCTATCCCCCACAGGCGAGCCTTCGGACCAGTCAGCTAGATGAGAGTCTGCGCAGCGGGTCTACCTGGGGCCGAGCCGAGCTCGGGGTATTACAAATCACATAATTACGTTATATTATAAAAGATTTGACAATAGTTAAGAGAAAATCAACCGATGTAGTATAATAAGTTTATTTTTGAGATACATGGTTACATCCTTCCCCCTTCATGGGTAGAAGCGTTTTAGGTCATCACCGCTCCAGGTGTGGCTTAGGGCCCTCCCCTCCACGTCCTGGAGGTAGAATCCTCCTGTTCCGAGGACTTCCTTCACTATGTATGGTCCTTCCAAGTTCGGGTTGAGCTTGCCCACGGGAGCCGACCTTCCTGCCGCGTCAACCTTTCTCAGCACCAGATCCCCTTCAGTAAACTGCTTGACCCTGACATGCTTATCAAAATACTTGGTCATTCGCCGCTTGATCTCTTCTTGCCTGATAGCTGCTACGTCTCGCAGTTCTTCCATCATATCTAGCGAGAGGCGTTGCCCCTCCTCATTCTCCAACCTCCAAGTCTCGTCTCCTTCGCCCGCGGTTGTGACTCGCGGGGACCGGACCTCGAATTCCACTGGTAGGACGGCCTCACACCCATGAGAGAGCTTGAAGGGGGTCTCACCGGTGGCCGTGTTCGGGGTCGTTCGCAGGGCCCACAGGACCGAGGGGAGCTGCTCCACCCAATTTCCCTTTAAGTTCTCCACCTTTTTCTTTAATAGATTCACAATGATTTTGTTCGCCGCTTCCACCTGGCCGTTACTCCGGGGGTGGTGGACCGAGGCAAACCGGAGATCTATCCCTAGTTGAGCGCAGAAGCTGATGAACTCCTCACTGGCAAACTGGGGGTCGTTATCTGTCACTATTGCTTGGGGCAACCCGTGTCTGCAAATGATCTCCCCCCAGACGAAGTTCCTTATGACCTGTGAGGTGACCTTGTCTAAGGCTTTAACCTCCAGCCACTTCGAGAAATAATCGACCATGACCAAGAGGAATCTCCTCTGCCCACTAGCCGGAGGGAAGGGCCCAACTAAATCCATTCCCCAGATGGCGAACGGTCACGGTGCCGTGATGCTTCGGAGCCTTTGAGCTGCCAAGAGATGAAGGGGGGCGCAGAGCTGACATTTATGACACCTTGCAAACTCCGTGGCATCCTTCCTTAGGGTGGGCCAGAAGTACCCCTGCCTGACCACCCTTGCCTCCAACGTCCTCCCACCAGAGTGACTGTCACACTCGTCCGAGTGCACCTCCCCCAAGATCCTCGAGATCTCTTCTTCGGTCACACATCTAGCTAGGAGCCCTGACAACATCTTACGATGCAGACCCCCCTCCATCATTAGGTAGTGAGCGACTTTGCGTTTGAAGCTTCTCCCATCCTTGGTCCCCTCAGGAAGTTCACCGGTGGCTAGGAAAGTCACAAATGGATTCACCCACGAGGGTCGCCGGTCTACCACCATCAACTCTCCTTCCTCGATAGCCGGTCGAAATAGCTCCGTCAAGGTCCCTCCTCCCCGAGGTCCAAACTTGGCTAATCGATCGGCGGCTATACTTTCTTCCCTTGGAACATGCTGGATTGAGAATGACCGGAACCCGCCGATGATCACCCTTACCTTGGAGAGGTATTTGATGAGGGTAGGCTCCCGAGCTTCAAACTCTCCCCGGATCTGCGATGTTACTACCTTTGAAACAGTGAATGCTTCCACATCCTGAATCTCCAGCTCCTTTGTCAAGCGAAGGTCGGCGATCACGGCCTCATACTCCGCTTGATTGTTGGTCACGGGGAAATGTAAAATGACTGCTTGCTCTATGGTTACCCCCTGAGGACTTGTCAATACCACCCCTGCTCCGATGGAGTGCTTTCCCGAGGCCCCATCAACCATCATCTTCCACGCTTCTCGTGGTCGCTGTTCTCCCTCATCAACTTCAACAATGTAGTCGGCTAGGAAGTCCGCCACTGCCTGCGCCTTGATGGAGAGTCTTGGGACAAAAGAGATGTCAAACTCGCTTAGCTCAATAGACCACTTAGTCAGTCTCCCCGAGTGCTCCATTCCTTCGAATATCTTGCGAAGAGGGTGGTCGGTCACCACCCTAACCGAATGTGCTTGAAAGTACGGCCGGAGCTTTCTTGCAGAGATGACCAAGGCGTAAGCGAGCTTTTCTAGGATGGGGTAGCGGAGCTCTGCTTTCCTCAGTATCCGGCTGACGTAGTAGATGGGCAGTTGCTTCTTCCCTTCCTCCCTCACTAGGACGGAGCTCACTGCCTCTGCTCCTACTCCGAGGTATAAGGTCAGGTCCTCTCGTTCTTTTGGGCTCTGAAGCAGAGGAGCCTGAGAGAGTTGTCTTTTCAGCCCTTGGAAGGCCTCTTCGCACTCATTGGTTCATTTAAACCTTTGATTCCCTCTCAGCACCTTAAAGAATGAAGAACACTTGTCTCCTGCCCTGGAGAGGAACCTGCTCAGCCCAGCCAGTTTGCCTGTCAAGCGTTGGACCTCCTTAGCGTCGCGAGGTGATTCCAAATCCAGGATGGCCTTTACCTTGTCCGGGTTGGGCTCCACTCCTGTCGGAGTCAGAAGATACCCGAGAAACTTTCCGCGGCTGGCTCCGAAGACACATTTCAAGGGGTTAAGCCTCATCTTGAACCTCCTTAAGGTGGCGAAAGTCTCTTCCAGATCTTGCAGGTGCGAATCCATGCACTTGCTTTTGATCATTAGGTCGTCGACGTAGACCTCCAAATTCCTCCCCCTCTGATCTCGGAAGACCCGATCCATCATGCGTTGGTAGGTAGCCTCTGCGTTCTTCAACCCAAATGGCATCATTTTGTAACTGAAGCATCCCTCCCTTGTGATGAAGGAAACATCCTTGGTATCAGGAGGGTGCATCCGGATCTGTTGATAACCTGAAAAAACATCTAAAAAGCTCATGACAGAAAAACCGACGGCTGAATCAACCAGCGCGTCGATCCGAGGCAGGGGGTAGCAATCATTTGGGCATGATTTATTTAACAAAGAAAAATCAATACACATTCTCCATTTACCACCTCCTTTTTTAACCATTACCACATTTGAGATGCATCCCGGATACTGGATCTCTGAGATGAAGCCGGCCTCCATGAGCTTCCTGACCTCCTCACAAATGGGCTCCTCCAGCTTGGTGGCGATGGCTCTCATCTTCTGGCGTATGGGGCGAGTGCATGGGTCCAAGTTCAGGCGATGGCAGGCCACGTCTGCGTCGATGCCCGACATGTCCGCCGTGCTCCAGGCGAAGATGTCGACGTTGCTTTGAATGCAAGCCCGCACTCGCTCCCGAGCCTCGGGACTCAAGCCCCTGCTGACCCGCACCCTTTGTACTTGCCCTGCGCTGGTGAAGACCTCCATCTCCACCACTTATTCGGTCGGCTCTAGCCGCGACTGCTCCCAGCCGACCCTTGCCTCTTCCTCTAGCTCCAGCTCTCCCCTTCCTACCTCCTCCTCAACTCTCATCACTTCTACTAGCCCCTCCTGCTGCTGCTCGACCCCCACGCCCCTCGGGGCCTCTCCCTCAACTCCTCCTGCCACTTGTTCTCCTACTTCCATCGCCCCTTCTGGGCTCTCCTGCTCCTCGTCCCCCCGGACCACCTGCACCTCTCCTTGCTGCTTCTCAGTCTCCTCTTCTCCGACTTCCTCTTCAGCTATCTCTCTTGCCGCCTCTAGGCCCATTTCCTCCTCCTCAACAACCTCCTCAAGTGTCGCCATCTCTATCTCCAACTCCTATGCCTCTGCCATCCACGAAATGATGTTGACTGCTGTAACGTAGCATTGTCTTGCCACCTTCGGGTCCCCTCTTACCCTGACCTGCACCCCCCCCCCATTGTTGAACTTGAGGCATTGGTGGAACGAGGAGGGAACGCAGCGAAAGGCGTTGATGAGGGGGCGCCCAAAGATGGCATTATAGCTGCTTGGGGCGTCCACGATCACGAACCTGCAGTTCCGTGACACGCCCCGAACTTCACGTGCAGCCCTACTCCCCCTTCCACTTCCTTCCTCTCTCCGGAGAACCCAAACAACGGTCCGTCCGAGGCCAGGATCCTCTTCCCTTCAACCCTCATCTCATCGAAGGCCTTTTTGAAGACGACATTCACCGAGCTCCCGTTATCTACGAGTATCCTCGAGACAGTATAATTTTCCACCGTCGTCTGGATCACCAGGGCGTCACAGAATGGATCCTCATAGTCTGGCATGTCCGCTGACGAGAAAGTGATTTTTTCTTCTGGTGGGGGAGCCTGGGAGGTAGAGGCGACCCCCCTTCGGTAAATGGTCTGCAAGCTCCCCTTGCGGGTTGCCTCAATCCCCACTCCTCCGTGAATCACCCTGATTCCCCCCCGGGTCCCTACATCTACCCGATCTTCACATCTATCTTCCATCTCCCCCTGCTGCACCTCTACGATCCTCACCGGCGGATCCTGCCTCCCTGCTCCTCTTGCTTCCCTCATTTCTAAGAATTCCGGGCAGGTGGCCGTTGCGTGACCTTCCTCCTGGTGGAAGTCACAAAATAGCAACGCCACCCCACCCCTTCTTCCTTCTCCTCTCCCTCTTCTCCCTCCTCCTCGAGCTCCCCTCCCCGCTCCTCTTCCTCTTCCCACTTCCATGGCCTCTTGCGGTGGTGGGGGACGGCCCCTCGGCTCCTGTCTCCATGCCGGTTGGTCGAACCTCCGGGGTTCCCGCGGGTTATCTCTCCCCTGGTAGCCTCCTCCTAGGCCCTGGGGGCGACCCTCCTGGGGCCTCCAACCTAACCGGTTGTTCGGCTCCCGGGCCCCCCAACCCTGTTGCTGCCCAAACCTCCGGGGCTCTTCCCTTCTCCTTTCTTCTCTCTGCTCCCTCTGTTCCTTTGGCTCCTTTTGTCTTCCTGCTGCTGGTTCCTTCACGTCGTCCTCCGCCAGCCTGGCCAACTTCCTGGCGAATGCTGGGTTTGCTCTCTCGAAGTCTATCTCCTTTGCTGCCCTCTCCATGAGCTCCTCAAAAGAGAGGGGGGGCACTCTCTTCAATTCCATGCTAAAGAATCTCGGTCTCAGCCCCAGGGTAAAGGCTAGCATCAGTGCGTACCCTGGAACCTCCTGGACCAGGAGGATCTCTTCCTGAAACCGGTCGACATAGTGACCCAGTGTCTCATCCGGCTTCTGCCTCACCGCAAACAGGCACTCCGCCTCCTTCTTCCGCTTCTTCGAGGTTGAGAACCTCAACAGGAAACTTCTCCGCAGATCCTCAAAACAGTAGATTGATCTTGCTCGCAACTGGTGGAACCAGTCCCGAGCCTTCTCCTTCAACGTGATGGCAAATAGCCGGCACTTGAAGGCATCCGTCATCTGCCTTATCGACACGACGTCCTCAAACCACTGTACGTGCTGTACAGGGTCATCCTTCCCCGAGTAGTAGGACATGTCAGGCTCCCGGAACCCCTCCGGTACCGGAGCTGAGATGATGAGCTCACTGAACGGGCTCTCGCCTCCTGTCTGGCGAGAAGGCACGTCTCGCGGCCTCGGCTGGTTGGCCCGATCCGCGAGACCGTGCCCAGGGAAGAGCTCTCGCACTGCCGCCTCCTTCTCGCCCAGATCCGTCAAAGTCTCCTTGCCGGGACGCTGGCCTGGGAAGAGCTCCCGTGCCGCCACGTCTCTCTCGATAGCCTCTGCCGGGACCTCCTTCTCGGGGCGCTGTCCTGGGGCATTCTCGCCCAAGAGCGGGACCTCTTCTATCGGGACGTGAGGGGTGGCCCACTCGCTTCTGGCCGAGAAGGCCAAGCTGATCGTCTGCAGGACCTCCCGCCTGAATTCATCCAACATCCTCTTCGTCGCTTCCTCTCCCCGGGTGGGGGAGCCTCCAGAACCTGACCCTTCACCTTCACCTCCAGCCATGGGACAAGACGCGAGGCTTTCTTGTATCGGCTACCTTCCACGCTCACCGCACCAGAACTGTTGAAGTCAAATATGACCTCAACGGGAGTTCGAAGAAAAAGGGGATGCAGCCAAAACCTACTTCTCTCAAGCCTCAACCCTCGACTGGATTTCAAAGGACCTAAGACTGACCCAAAGCCTCAGCAGGGAGGTCTCACCTCACACCCGGAAGATCTCTGAGAGCTTCCCCTCCAAAACCAAAGTTGGGCTAGGAGCTCCTCAGAAAGCGCTGGAAGTTGAGAGATAATGACAGCTTGCCTTCTAAGGAGCTCTTATGGGTCTATTTATAGCATCTTGTTGACCTGAAATTACTGAAAAGTCCCTAGTTGGTCTGCCAATAGCCGAATCCCATTGTTTTCCTGAGGGCACAGGGGTAAATTTACCTGGGGACAATCTGGTCCTCTAACCCTAGGCCTTGGTCCACACTCGGCGAGAGCTCTGAACCGAGAGCCTTTTACCCAGAGACGGCGCGAACGATCTCGCCTGCTTACAGGCGAGAGCCCCTTCAATACTGGAGCTTGGTGCTAGCGTAAGCGCTCCCGCGTTGGCTGTGCTCGGCGATCTTGGCCCGTTGATCTCCATTCGACGACTTGACGCGAACGCTCCCGCCACCTTGGGCGAGACCTCCTTTCGGGCGGGAGCTCCTTTGGCTAGCTCAATTGTGAGCATTGCGCCTCCTGGTCTGACTCAGCGAATATGGGGTTGTACAATAATGGAAATGAGGATTTTAGAAGAATTTTCTTCGAAGAAGAAGCTCGGGATGATATTTTATTTAACTCATGGTAATCCATTTTCTCCAAATGTATTTCCATCAAAACTCTCATTGTGGTTTTCCCGATGACCTATACAGCACTAAGGAGACGAGGATAAAATGGCTTTGCAGTTCAGCGGAGACGGGATTAAGTTATGTTATCCTTATTCTACTCCATCCCAAGTTCGGCAGAGACCAGCGGACAAACCCATTATTTCATGCAAAGATTTTTAATTCGGAAGTTTCTTATAATGGAAAATGGAGCAAAAGTTATTTTCATATTTACAATGCTTCTATCTCGGTCCTTTCACAAAACACAAATTGCTACAATTGATGAAGTAAAATCAACTTACGTGTTAAGAAACCAGCTCAACTGCATGTCTTTGAAAAAAAATCCCCAACATTCATGTTGTCGGGGAAATATTTTGATGGATGAAAATGGCTCATTCCCACGCTTCAAAACATATTGCCCCTACTCCTACCCAGCACAGCTACTTGAAATACTAAGTTATATATAAACTTTTGTGAAACACTGTATGGAGATGCATGCCCAACACCACTTTTCTCTCCATTTCTAGGCTAGTACTATTATCAAATGACACAAAAGGAACAAAATAGCAATTAATACAACTAGAGATCGTAGAAATTTCAATCAAACCTAGGAACTGGTTTTTTTCCCATCGCAAATCCCATCATAGGAGTTGGAAGTAAATCCAACTCAAAATGAAACCAAAGTTTCAAGCTTAATTAGAGATAAAGAAAAAGAATCACCTTCTGACAGCCACGCCCAATTCCCAGGCTTCAAAGAAAGCTTCGAAGTAAGCAAAGCCGAAGCAGTGGCGCTGTGCAATGGCATCAACGACTGCATAGAACTCAATTCCACCGGAAGCCTACACAATCAATAACCAGAGTTCCTAATCAAACAAGCGAAATAAACTCGACCAAAAAACTACAAAAAGTCAAAGAAGTTTGTAAAATTCGAAACCTAAAATGATCGTATTAGTGTAAGCTAAAGAAACAAAGTAGAGCATCAATACTCGGAGTCCATCTGAATGCTAAGAATCCAAGTTTCAACCATCGGGCTCAGCAAACTAGGTCGAAATCGAAAAGGAGCAGCAGCATGATTCGAAGGATAACAGGAAAGCATTCGGCGGGAGATGCGAGAGGAAATTGTAAGTGAAAATGAAGGGGAAGAAACGGGGAAAATAATACCTCGAGATGCTTGATGATGGCACTCGGCGGGAGATGCGAGAGGAGTAGTTGGCCGGGAGGGAGTTACTTGAGCTTATGCACCCCCTAGGTGTAGCCGAGGTGGATAGCCGCGGCGGGATGGAGGAGCAGCGGAGAAGTGTACGACGTGCAGCGACGACAGCCGCCGCCATTGGCTTGCTCAATCCTCTGTTAGGCTCCGAAAGGCTGACGGCAGTGGCAGGGGAACGGGTTCAGAGGGCAAGAAGTAGGCATAAATTTTGGGAATTGTTATTTGTACGGGATATTTGTAACTCATAAATATTTATATTCAAAATAAATATTTGTACCTATAATTTATATTTGTATTCATACATAATAATATTAAGAAAAACGATAAGATCTTCTGAGAGGCGTTAGCCGCTCCCGCAACCATGCATGAGGTGCGGTTATCTGAACCTTCCCCGACGTAACCAAAATCGTCGTCGTCACAAACCACCTTCGTCGTCGCCGCACCAACGCCCATCATAGTCGTCGTCGCGCCAACCGTCATCGTCGTCCCCGCAAACCGCCATAACCGTCGCCGTAAACCGCCATCGCCGACGCTACACCGAAACTGCCGCCGCCGCAAACCGTCATCGCCGTCTCCACTAACCGTCATCGTCGTCGCCGCAAACCGTCATCGCTGACGCCGCACCGAAATCTCCATCACCGCTGCCACGTCAACCGTCATCGCCGCCGCCGCGCCAACTGGTATCATGTGTCTTCGGCTTCTAACTCGTGTATTTGGGAGTGGGTTATTATTGGACTTACCTTACTCTGTTGTTATGCTAGAACATACACATACGACATAAAACGAATTATTTATAGGTTGACCGACGGCGAGGAGATGGGCGGAAGGCGCGACAGAATAAAGGGCGCCACAGGCGGAGAGATATATCGGACCGCCAGCGAGAGACTGCGAGCGGAGAGGTGAAGGTTCGACTGCGGGAGTTTAAGGCTCGACTGCGGGAGTTTAAGACTCGAGAGAAACAAAAACGAAGTTTGTGTTTGGTACAAATATCAGATGAGTTTAGGGGAAAATATGTTAAATTTTGTATTATTCTGAGTATGAATATTCAATTGTGCGGTGTGAATAACAATTTCCTAAATTTCTAACCTGAATACATGAACGAATCTGTAGAAAAAAAGAGTGATGTAAAAGTACATCAGTATTGCTATGGATAATACTTCATACACCTAACAAATAGCAAAAGCCCGCAAAAAGTGGTCCCCACTAATAAAAAACACTCACTACATCCTTTTATTTTATTGTCGGGTGTTTTTTTATCTGTGGGCTCTACTTTTAAAATTAGAATATTAAAAAATCTATTGACGGTTATTTTTTAAATCAGTGAGCCCCACTTTTTTTGTGTATTTTTGCTATTTGTTAGGTATGTGTAGTATTATCCGTATTGCTATTGTCGTACCCAAAAAACACAAATAAAGTTATGGCGTTATTATGTACACATCATCTTTGACTATGTGCACACTATTAATATGTGCACAACATAAATTTTATTTGCAGATCAAAATGTCAAATAAACAGCATCAATTTTATTTGCATGTCAAATTGTTAAATAAATACCAAAATAAAATTTGAACTTTTTTTAACTTCAAATACAAAAGATTCCTTCTTTTTTTACATTTCAAACTAACAAAAAACAAACAAAATAAAAATACAAAAATCTCAAATCATTTCCACCGTTATAACTAAAAATTTGCATTGTTCATTTTTAAGTTCATGTCGACATGCACAAAAATAAATATATGAATATAAGTTGTCTTAAATAAATAAAATATTTGCAAGTTTTTTTAAACTGCATATTAATACCTGCACGGTCATTTTGTTTGTTCAAGCTTCCTTTTGGTCACCCTTTAAGCTACCCGGAACCAAAAGTTCAACAGTTTGGTTTGTTGTAGAATTCAATAGCTCCCGTAGTTTTCTTTTTAATTCATTTTTTTGAATAGTTGATGATGTATTATATTTTTGCAGTATTCCATCCAACTCTGCTTGTATGGCATGTGAAGCGCGGCTGAAGTTGGGGCGTGGGTAGGGTTTCAGCTTTCGGGAGAAAATATGAGTGAGGTGTGCGCTTAGGGTTAATATGAGTGAGATTGGAAAAAGGTAGTGATATTGTTTATTGTAAGAGTTTGGTGTGCGCATTGCCAAAAGTGGTGGGCACATAACATCACCCTTTATTTTAGTAGTTTGGTGTGCACATAGCCAAAAGTGGTGTGCACGTAACAGCGCTCAAAAGTTAAAACTCTAAATCTTCAAACAACACAAAGCTTTAGTCGCACTCCAACCCGACGGCGTCCTCTCCTCCCTGTTTCACGATTTTCGCGGCCACTCCTGCTTGTTCGAGCTCGCCCTCACCTCTCTTCTCGAGCAAGTTCACTGTCGCTCCCTCCAGATCGACGACATGATTTCCTTGCAACGACGACGTCCTTTCCTTGCAACGACAATGCCCTCTCCTCTTGTTCGCGATTTGCACTGTTATTGCTTTCTCTGACGAGTTCACGGTTGCCCACTCCTCCTGCTCTTCTCTCTTCTCCCGCAAGTTTGTCGCCCTCCTCTCCAAATCGACCGCGCTTTCTCCGACATGCCCTAGACGACGATGAGGAACGAGTGTCTACCCTCCTCTCCAGTTTGTCGCCCTCCTCTCCAGTTCTGAATTTTTAATTTTCAGTAGATCTTCTCTTCTCCCCTTTTGGATTGCTCCTCTAGTTGTTGATTAGAAGTATATAGTTGATTAATTTCTCTCCTCTTCTCCGTCGCCGACGTCGCGTCAACCGTCATTGTTGTCGCCACGCCAACCGGTATCATGTGTCTTCGGCTTCTAACTCGTGGACTTGGGAGGGGGTTATTATTGGACTTACGCTACTTTGTTGTTATGCTAGAACATACACATACGACCTAAAACGAACTATTTATGGGTTGACCGACGGAACGGAGATAAGCGAAAGGCGCGACGAAACAAAGGGCGCCACGGGCGGCGAGATATTATAGGACCGTCAGCGAGAGACTGCGAGCGGAGAGGTGAAGGTTCGACTGCGGGAGTTTAAGGCTCGACTGCAGGAGTTTAAGGTTCGAGAGAAACAAAAACGAAGTTTGTGTTTGGTACAAATATCAGATAAGTTTAGGGAAAAATATACTAAAATTTGTATTATTCTGGGTATGAATATTCAATTGTGCGGTGTGAATAACAATTCCCTAAATTCTTAACATGAATACATGAACGAATCTGGAGAAAAAAAAGGGCGGTGTGAAAGCACATCAGTATTCTATGGATAATACTTCATACACCTAACAAATAGCAAAAACCCACAAAAAGTGGGCCCCACTAATAAAAAAACACCCCACTCCATCACTTTATTTTAATGTCGCGTGATTTTTATCTGTGGGCCCCACTTTTAATATTAGAATATTGAAAAAACCTATTACCTGGTATTTTTTTATCAGTGAGCCCCACTTTTTGGTGTGTTTTTGCTATTTGTTAGGTATGTGTACTATTATCTGTATTGTTATTGTCGTACCCAAAAAACACAAATAAAGTTAGGGCGTTATTACGTACACATCATTTTTGGCTATGTGCACACTATTAATATGTGCACAACATAAATTTTATTTGCAGACCAAAATGTCAAATTAACATCATAAATTTTATTTGCATGTCAAATTGTTAAATAAATACCAAAATAAAATTTGAGTTTTTTTTTAATTCAAATACAAAAGATTTCTTCTTTTTTTACATTTCAAACTAACAAAAAACAAACAAAATAAAAAACAAAAATCTCAAATCATTTACACCGATATAACTAAAAATTTGCAATGTTCATTTTTAAGTTCATGTCGACATGCACAAACATAAATATATAAATATTAGTTTTCTTAAATAAATAAAATATTTGCAAGTTATTTTAAATTGAATATTAATACATGCACGGTCATTTTGCTTGTTCAAGCTTCCTTTTGGTCACCCCTTTAAGCTACCCGGGACCAAAAGTTCTACAGTTGGCTTTGTTGTAGGATCCAATAGCTCCAGTAGTTTTCTTTTCAATTCATTTTTTTGAATAGCCGATGATGTATTTTATTTTTGCAGTATTCCATCCAACTCTACTTGTATGACATGTGAAGCGAGGCTGAAGTTGGGGCGTGGGTAGGGTTTCAGTTTTTGGGAGAAAATATGAGTGAGGTGTGCGCTTAGGGTTAATATGGGTGGGATTGGAAAAAGGTAGTGGTATTGTTTATTATAAGAGTTTGGTGTGCACATTGCCAAAAGGTGTGCACATAACAACGCCCTTTATTTTAGCAGTTTGGTGTGCACATAACAGCGCCCAAAAGTGGTGTGCACATAACAGCGCCCAAAAGTTAAAACTCTAAATCATCAAACAGCACAAAGCTTTAGCCGCACTCCAGCCCAACGACATCCTCTTCTCCCTGTTTCGCGGTTTTCGCTGCCACTCCCGCCTGTTTGAGCTCGCCCTCACCTCTCTTCTTCAGCGAGTTCACTGTCGCTCCCTCCAGATCGACGACGTCCTTTCCTTGCAATGACGACGTCCTTTCCTTGCAACGACGATGCCCTCTCCTCATGTTCGCGATTTGCACTGTTGTTGCTTTCTCCGACGAGTTCACGGTCACCATCTCCTCCTGCTCTTCTTTCTTCTCCCATAAGTTTGTCGCCCTCCTCTCCAAATCGACCGCGCTTTCTCCGACATGCCCTAGACGACGATGAGGAAAGAGTGTCTACCCTCCTCTCCAGTTTGCCGCCCTCCTCTCCAGTTCTGAATTTCTAATTTTCAGTAGATCTGCTCTTCTCCCCTTTTGGATTGTTCCTCTAGTTGTTGATTAGAGGTATATAGTTGATTAATTTCTCTCCTCTTCTCTCGTTACTTCCTCTTATTGTTATTGTGAGAAATTTGTGGTTTTTATTTAGAATTTTTTGTTTCCAATTTCCTCTTTATTTGGGATTTTCGGATTTTGTTACTTTGGAGTTCTCTTTGGAATTGTGCAGTGAAGTGTGTGTATTAGTGTATATGTGTGTGTGTTAAGTGCAGTGAACTATGAAGTGTGTGTGAAGCGTGATGTTAAGTGCAGTGAAGTGTGTGTGTGTGCCGTTAAGTGTGTTATTAAGTGTGCCTGTGTGTGAAGTGTGTATTTAAGTGTGTGTATAGTTAATTGTGCTATTGAGTTCTCTGTTATTAAGTGTATGTGTTGTTAAGTATGCAGTTAGGTGTGTGTGTGTGAAGTGTATGCTATTAAGTGTGGTGTTTGTGAAGTGTGTGTGAACTGTGAAGTGTGTGTGCGTGAACTGTGAAGTGTGTGTGCGTGAACTGGGAAGTGTGTGTGTGTGTGTGTGTGTGTGTGTGAATTGTGCAGTAAAGTGTGCGTGTGAATTGTGTAGTGAAGTGTGTATGTGTGTGTTAGCTACAGTGAACTGTGAAGTTTTAGCTATAAGAATTCTTTTTTCATTTCTTCTATTTTTTTGCTTATGCTAGGTTTTTGCTGATTTCATTGTGATCCCTTGTTCCCATCTCATCTCTGTAGGCAATTTTTTGGCAAATATTTTCAATGGAGACACACATTGGCATCAAGCAAGAAGTTCATATTAGTAAGACGAGGATGTTAGTTCAACTTAATTGCATTTTATTTTTTGTACAAATTTGTTGTAAATATCTTGCATTCCCTTTTATTTGTACTTGTTCGGATTGAGTTTTTGCATCTGGTGCATAATCAAGTTCATTTCAAGAAATTCTTCACACATTAAGCTAGATAATTAATACTTCCGAAGTTTATTTTTAATGCAATGGTTTTGGGTATTGAATGGTTATGTATTTTCATTTCGTTTAATTTTTTTATAGGATGGAAGTAGATGTAGGAATGTATTTTGATACAGATACTCTTTTTCCTACTAAAGATGAATTAGTTCAGTGGGTTCGGAATATTGCCATCGGGTTGGGATTCATTGTTACTATTCAGAGAGCGGACGAGATTGATGGTAGAATAAGACCAAAGGTTTTCCTAGGATGTGATAGAGGTGATTTCCTTAGGGATAATCAACAGAGAAAGGACAATATTAAAAGAAACTTATGAAAAACTAGCTCTAAAAGATGTGGATGTTCATTTGCTTTACTTGAACAAAAAGATTCTTGTCTAGACGCGTGGAAAGTAGAAGTCAAATGTGGAATGCACAATCATATCTTTGTTCATCTTGAGGCATACAGTTATGCTAGTAGATTAGATGTCGATGAAAAAAATTTATTATAGAAATGTATACATCTGGTGTAAAGCCAATAAAAATATTGCAACATTAAAAAAAAGAAACTCTTCCAACGTCTCAGTAATGAGAACAATTTACAATGATAAAGTTATGTTATTTAAGGAAGTGATGTGATATTGATGAGTATAATTATATAAGTCTTTTTTACTATCATATTTGTAATCATGTTCACTATTATTTACCTTCATTCGTTATAATTGCACGAAAATAGTTAAGAAGATGAATTATCATGAATAGAAGAGCGCAATATGGACTTTCCTTTATTTTCTTTATTATTTAATTAATTTATTTATTCACTAATCTTCTTAATGCAGGTATTGCAAGTCCTTAGAACTAAAAGTCTTCGAGCAAACAGAGGTGTTCACGGATCCAACATGACTGATGACAAAGGTCTTGGATTGGGCACACACGGGTAGAGACACGCCTATGTCACTACTCATGTCCTTCTCTGGAAAGATCACAAAGCTTGGAAGAAAAGGCATCAAAATTTACAAGAGCACCACACTGGTAGGGACACGCCCGTGTCACTACCCGTGTCCTTATCAGGAAGAATCAGAGGTCTGATGCCAAACCAACCCGTGTGTGGAGCCATGAAGAACACACAGCTGTGTTACTAGCCATGTCAAATGACACGGCTCACGACCAGGCGCACCTTTTTATACTGAACCGCCCAGACACATCGTTTCATACCCTACACGGCTGGTGACAGGCCGTGTTGGAACCCATGTTCAACCTCTATTTGCAAGAAGACTATAAAAATCTGCACACAAAAATAGAAAGGGAACTTTTGGATTCAAGGACTTGGAGAATTTCTAGAGGACGAAAGTACAACACTCAAGCGAAGGGGAAGTCGAAGGAGATAATTCGTATGGTTTTAATTTTTTTGTATCTCTTTTAATTTCTCCCTTCTCTTAGTGGATCTAAACTTTATTTTACATTTCGCACGGGACTTGTTTTTCTGAACTGATTCAGTAATCATGTATGTTGGTTTTCATTTCAGATTTGTGGTATTTTATTCATATGTGTGATTTCAAACAAAGAGATTGATCATAGATTTGAAGTTATTATTTGTTTTATATGAATCTCAAACTTCTAGATTGAGAAATTGGAAGGTTGTGATGATGGTTTATTAATTTCATTCTCTAGTGTTTTTTCTCTTTGCATTTCAAATTTCATGATCGAGAGATATGTTGTTTGTATAACGGCAATATGGATAATGATATTCATGATATCTTAGAGATATGATTTTATGAATTTATTTATTAGATAGGGTTACTTTATATTAATGTAAATTTGAGTGTTGTGATTTGTTCGAGAGAAAATTTACTCAACTTAAGTTTAGGTATTGAATTGCTCGAGAGAGAATTCGACAAAGATTGAACTCTTACAATACAACGAATTTGATAATATTCTTAATACGTGGTTACATAGAATTGAATTAATGAGTGAATATTCTTATGTGATTACTCTTAGACTATCTGCTTTTTACCATCCTTAATCATCCAATGTCACTTCATCCAATTAGTCCTAGTAATGTTAATTTAGAATAACAACTAATTTTAAATATATGTACAATAATAGAGTGAGTATGAGTACTTGAAAAGACCCTGAGGAATACGATACGAGATGTAGATTTCTCCTATACTATGATTGATAGGTGCACTTGCCTACGATTAAAATCAATTTAGCTTATAAATATCTACATAGTTTATACTAGAGTAGAAATAATCGCATCAAGTTTTTGGCATCGTTGCCGGGGACTCGTTTTCAATATTTTGAAAGCTTAAACTCTATTAATCTACCAATTTTTGATTACTAAAATATAATTATAAATTAGTTTATTGCATAATTATATCACTTAATCTTTGTTTTTTAGTCTGTTAGTCTATGACCAGGGGAGAAATTATGGGATAACACCATTTTATCCTGATCCGGAACAAATTATTTGCAACACCTCATAAAGGGACTTGAGAACTGATAACACAGATAATTCAAACGGACTTTCAGAAGAGGAAATAGTAAACTTAGGAGATCATCATCCAGATAACATGACAAATCAGAACGAGCAAACCATGTCTGACTTTGCTAGACCTAATCTCCTGGGTAATGGGTCAAGCATTGTTAGACCACCAATTGACGCCAACAATTTCGAATTGAAGCCTAGCATTATTCAAATGGTTTAATAATATGTCTAATATGATGGTCTGCAAGATGAAGATCCTAACACACACTTAGCTGGATTCTTTGAGATATGTGATACATTCAAGATCAATGGCGTTACCAATGATGTCGTTCGATTGAGGTTGTTTTCGTTCTCACTAAGGCACAAGGCGAAGCAGTGGCTAAACTCATTACCTAGAGGGTCGATCATTATATGGGATATGATGGTTGAGAAGTTCTTGATGAAGTATTTTCCATTGGCGAAGACTGCAAAGATAAGGAATGACATTTCTACATATGCTCAATTAGAATCTGAATCGTTGTATGACACATGAGAATGATTCAAGGAACTTTTAAGGAAGTGTCCCCATCATGCATTACCTTCTTAGCTTCAGATTCAGACCTTCTGTAACACCCCAGTTTTGCAAGAGAGTCAGTGTGCAGTTCTGGAAAATTTTGGGTTTCTGGCAGAGGGCACACGACCTGCGACACGGGCGTGTCGCAGGGCGTGTCGAGGTCGTGTCGACACTCGGTCCAAGTGTCGACACTTTCGCTCGACATAGTGTCGAGAGTGGGGCACACGGCCTGCGACACGTGCGTGTCGCAGGGCGTGTCGAGGCCGTGTCGACACTCGGTCCAAGTGTCGACACTTTCGCTCGACATTGTGTCGAGAGTAGGGCACACGGCCTGCGACATGGGCGTGTCGCAGGGCGTGTCGAGGCCGTGTCGACACTCGACCCAAGTGTCGACACTTTCGCTCGACAATGTGTCGAGTTTGGGGCACACGGCCTGTGACACGGGCGTGTCACAGGGCGTGTCCCGCTTGGTCGACGATCTTCGCTCGACGTTTTTCCGCGGTGTCGACACAAAGCCTATCGACGGGTGTCGAGACTTGGCACACGGCTTGGGACACGGGCGTGTCCCAGGCCGTGTCACCTCTCGGGTTGGTTTCGGGGCCGTGTCGTTGGAGGCACACGGCCGGTCACACGGCCGTGTCACTGGGGACACGGGCGTGTCGGATTGAACACGGGCGTGTCGGATGCCCGTGTGCGGTTCCAGGCGCGTCGATTTGAGACGGCGAATGAGACACACGGCCCTGGACACGGGCGTGTGCCAGGCCGTGTTCGGCCCAGGTCTTTTATTTTTCCATGCGGATCGTGGCCATTCTTTCCCAGATTTTAGGATCTGACGGTTCAGGACTGTTCTTGTTGAGTTAAGTCCGAGAATAGGGTTGAAAACCCTCATTCTCTTCCAAGCTTTCTCTTACTAAAGATCTAGAGAGAAGTGAGAACAAGGAAGAAGGGGAAAGAGAGTTCGGGCTGTAGGAAGGGTTTCAGTGCTCCAAATCGCGAACCGAGTCCAGATCCGTGGAGCTTAGATCGTTGCGAAGGTTTTCATCCGGCTATTTTGCCATGGCAAGAAAGAGGAGTCGGAAGGTAACGATATTTCTCCTCTCGGTCTTTAGGATGCATGTTTTAACATCATTTTCTTCTAGATTTTGGGCACCAACCACTCGAACGAGAGGTGTTTTAGTTGCCAAGGTTCAAGAAGAACCTCCGGGTCGATTGAGTCCGTCCCCGGCATATTTTTGCATTAGAGATCCGCTCCGCTAGTGGATTAGGCATGATGGGTGAAGCCGTAGTCGCGACCGTTAGTCCGACTCGGTGATGTTGCATACGAACTTAGGGATTCGTAGAGTTTCCGATGCGGCAAGATGTCGCTTGTGATGTGGTGGTGATTTTCCCTTTTGCTTGAAAGAGTACGTGTGGTCGGAACCGGGCAAGGTTAGCTCCTCGTGGCGGTAGATGGTTTCCTTGGGGGACAAGGTTAGCTCCGTATGAGTTGGAGATGGTTTCCTTGGTGGACAAGGTTAGCTCCGCACGAGTTGGAGATGGTTTCCTTGGTGCGCGGGAATGCTGCAGTACAAATGAGGGATTAGGGTGGTTTAGACTTGGTTTGTGATGTGCCAAGGCGTGGCTATGTCTCCGTGGTCGGCTGGCTATCCCATGACATGTACGTCATGCGTGGAGAGTGTCCCGGCGAGACTAGTCCCCTTCTGTGAGACTGACGAGAATGCCAAGCTTGGGGCAAGCCCGGGCAATGAGGCCATGAGCGGGTGGGGTCCAGCAAGGCTTCTTAGAATCGGTCAGTTTGTGTTTGTTGGAATCCTGACATGAGACGTCAGAATTTGCAGGCAAGCCCGGGGCTAAGCCTTTGAGCGGGTGGGGCCTAGGCAAGATTCCATGCGGCGGCATGTGTGCCGTTTGATGGAGTTGTGTCTCCCTTAGTGTTTGCAGCTTTATGCCAATGGGGAAATGATGAGTACCCAATTGATGTGATGTTGTGCTAGATGCATACGCAGTAGGGTGCCTTGGGTGAAGCCCGGGTGTTGCATTCATGTTGCATAAGTAGGCCCTTTTATTAAATGCTCAACCAGTAGAGAACGTGTATGTTGATTGAGACATCCAAGCCTGATTTAATGCATTTCTATTTATAGATATTTATATTGCATACGAAGTGCTGACTTGCAGGTTGGAGAGTTCCCCGGGGTCCGTTAGGGGCGGCCGGGAGGAGATGTGTTGTTACACAGTTTGAGGTCAGCCTTTGCTGACCCACGTTACTAATAAATTTTACAGGGCAAGGATCGCATGCAGGAGCTAGCACGCCGGCCAGAAAGGCCCAAGCCCCATAAAGTGTTTTCCTCTTTTGTAGCGCTACTGTTATGATGATGTATGATTGAGACTCTTTTGTCCGGCTTGCATGTCGAGGTAGACTAGGAGTGCTGTGCACATTCTTGACTGCTATTCTTTTTACTTGAGTTTGGATATTTGTTGTAAGGCCCTAAGGCCATTGTTGTGACTCTTATAGTGGTGGATAACTTCTAGTCGTGCTTTGTTTCCGCTGTGTTATGCAAGTGTTTTGAGTTTGGGTAGCTATATCAACTTATAATACTAAAGCTGTGGCATTCGTATGTTGTGGGGCCCCGGCCGGACCCATATTATACGGTCATTACAGGGGAGGTGTTATACCTTTTACAATGGTCTCAATACAGCCACTAAACAGATGATCGATGCAGCTAGTGGAGGCACCTTGAACAATAAGACACCAGAAGCAGCTCAATAGTTGATAGAAGACATGACAATGAATAACTATCAATGGACTACCATAAGACAAACCTAAAAAGACTTTAGGAATCTATGAAGTGGATGCAGTCACTACCTTAGCTATTCAAGTGGAGAAGCTTCATCAGAAGATGGATAACCTATCTTTAGCATCACCCTCCATGGTACCTCAACAATGGGACCATTCATTTAGTGGAATGTCTGGTCGTGAACCTCAAGTGCATGAACATGTTGACTATATATGCAATAATACCAGACCTCCCTTCAACCAAACAAACAACTCATATAGTTCTACATACAATCCGGGATGGGGGAACCACCCCAATTTTTCTTGGGGAGGACAAGGAAATCAAGGCAAGCAACCTGTGTTTGGACAACCATAACAACCGGAGCAAAGGAAGCCATCATTAGAAGATGTACTCACCAAGTTCATGCAAACAACTGATGTAGCTTTCCGGAATTAAGCGGGTTCTATTCGGAATTTGGAGAATCAGATAGGTTAGCTCGCAAGGATGGTATCTGAAAGAAAACAAGAAACACTCCCGAGTAATACTGAAACAAACCCGAAGGAGCATGCAAAAGAAATCTAATTGAGGAGTGGAAAGGAATTACAAGACCAAAGGCTTACAAAGGAAACACCCCAAAAGGAGTCTAGTGGCGAAGGACAGAATCAGATGAATTCAAAATCGAAGGAGTATCGACCATCAATACCATATCCAGCGAAGCTGAACAAGGAGCACATGGATGCGCAATATGGTAAGTTCTTATCTATATTTAAACAATTACATGTTAATTTACCTTTTTCGGAAGTTATTCAAATATCGAATTATGCTAAATTTTTAAAGGACTTGATTTCAAATAAAAAGAAAATAGAATATTTATCTTTAATAACACTTAGTGAAGAATGTTCCGCTATTTTACAGAACAAATTACCACAAAACTTAGGGATCCCGGTTCATTTTCAATTCCATGTTTAATCGGTGATTTACAAGTGAATAAAGTTTTAGCGGACTTAGGAGCTAGTATAAACTTAATGTCTTATAAACTATATTTGAAACTAGATCTAGGAGAACTTAGCCCTACTAGAATGAGTATTCAATTAGCAGATCGTTTGTTTAAGTATCCTAGAGGAATAATAGAGAATGTATTGGTTAAGGTAGATAAGTTTATATTCCCCGTCGATTTTGTTATTTTAGATATAGATGAAAATGTAGAAGTGTCACTCATACTAGGTCGTCCATTCTTAGCCACATCTAGAGCTCTTATCGGCGTTTTTATGGTAAATTAGTTTTTCGAGTAGGGGAAGATGAAGTTACTTTTCAAATCAACAATACAATGAAACAATCTTTGGATAATGATGATTGTTGCTATTTTTGTCATGGTGTTGATAATATTATGACTTCTATGAATTCTGAATTTTATTATAGAGATCATTTAGAGATTTTCATCACTAACAAATATCTAGAAGAAGACAAAAATTAAGATATTGTTGAACATTTATATTATCTAGGTAACTCTATTTTGATGAATATGAAGATTGAGTATAGTTTGATTACACAAGGAGATCTTGAAGTTCTTAAGAATAATACTAATGATCCACCGATAGTAGAACTTAAAAAATTATCGGATCATCTTGAGTATGCATTCTTAGGATCTAATTCTACTTACCCAATTATTATTTCTTCTAATGTTTCTGAAATTGAAAAACAAAAGTTAATAACTGTGCTAAAGAAGTATAAAGGTGATATAGCATGACAAATAATTGATATAAAAGTTATAAACCCTAGTTTTTGCACCCATAAGATCCTTTTGGAAGAAAACTATAAGCCTTTTATTCAACCGCAACCTAGGCTAAATCCCAATATGAAAGAGGTAGTGAAAGCTGAGATTGTTAAGTTGTTAGATGCTGGAATGATATACCTTATTTCAGATAGTTCATGTGTTAGTCCTGTACAAGTCGTTCCTAATAAGGGTGGTTTAACAGTACTAGCAAACGATAAGAATGAATTGATTCCAACGCGAATAGTAACATGTCGGCGTGTCTTTGTTGATTATCAGAAGTTAAATGATGCTACTAGGAAAGACCATTTCCCTCTACCATTTATTGATCAAATATTAGAATGATTATCAGGTAATTCTCATTATTGTTTTCTAAATGGATTATCTGGATATTTTCAAATCCCTATAGCACCAGAAGACCAGGAGAAAACAATATTCACTTTCTCATTTGGTACCTTTGCCTATAGACATATGTCATTTGGTTTATGTAATGCACCCGCCACTTTCCAAAGGTGCATGTTAGCTATATTTAATGAGTATGTTGAAGATATTATGGAAGTCTTTATGGATGATTTTTTTGTGTTTGGTGATTTTTTTGATTTGTCTTTGAGAAATTTAGAAAAAGTTCCGAGGAGATGTGAGGAAACAAATCTAGTACTTAGTTTGGGGAAATGTCATTTTATGGTGCAAGAAGGGTTAGTACTTGTCCATAAGATCTCAAGCCAAGGACTTCAAGTGGATAAAGCGAAGATTGAAACCATAGAAAATTTGCCACCACCAACCTGTTAAGGTAGTGAGAAGCTTTTTAGGTCATGCCGGATTCTATCGCTGGTTCATTAAAGACTTCTCTAAAATAACTAAACCACTTACTAGACTTTTAGAGAAAGACACGTCTATTATTTTTGATCAAGAGTGTCTGCAAGCCTTTGAGTTTTTGAAAGAAACATTAATTAATTCTCTTATTATGATCGCACCTGATTTCGGTCAACCTTTCGAGATCATGTGTGATGCTTGCAGTTTTGCGGCAGGGGCTGTTTTAGGAATACACCGAAACAAACACTTTCACCCTATATATTTATGCTAACAAAACACTTAATAACGCACATGAGAATTATACAACTACGAAAAAAGAACTCCTAGCAGTGGTATTTGCCTTCGATAAATTTAGATCCTATTTAACATTGTCTAAGGTGGTAGTATTCACAGATCATTCTGCCCTAAGATATTTAATCTGTTGGGTTTTTTTATTGCAAGAATTTGATTTGAAAATTAGTGATAAACGAGGAGCAGAAAACTTAGCTGCAGATCATCTCTCATGTTTAGAAAATCCACTACGAATAATATTAGATGAGCCTGAGATTAGTGATACATTTCCGGAGGAATCGCTGTTTGCATTATCTACAAATATAAATACTGATTATCTGTGGTTTGCCGACTATGCAAACTATATTGTGGCTAAGGTCCTTCCAAAAGATTTTTCACATTAGCAGAAAAAGAAATTTTTCTCTAACTTGAAATATTACTTTTGGGAGGACCCCTATCTTTTTCGAATATGTGCAGAGTCCATTATACGTAGATGTGTATCAGCGGAGGAGAGCTGGAAAATCTTGGAGCAGTGTCATTCAGGCCCTACAGGTGGTCACTTTGGAGCAAACGACTCAGCTAAAAAGGTTCTTGATTTCGGTTTTTATTTGCCCATTTTATTCAGGGATGCCCAAATATATGTACTTTCATGTGATTCTTGTCAAAAAATCAGGTAATATCTTTAAATTACATGAAATGACACCAAAATTTATTCTTGAATGTGAAGTGTTTGATGTGTGGGGGATTGACTTTATGGTACCGTTTCCAATTTCTTATGTGAATAAATATATTTTGGTAGCTGTAGATTATGTATCGAAGTGGGTAGAGGCACAAGCTTTCCCTACTAATGATAATAGAGTAGTAATTCAATTTCTGAAATCCTTACTTGCATGATTTGGCACACCACGTGCGCTTATTAGCGATAGGGGTACACATTTTTGTAATCTACAGTTAGATAAAGTCTTAAAAAATACGGGGTCACGTATATGATAACCACTCCTTATCATCAACAAACTAGTGGTCAGGTTGAAGTTTCAAATAGAGAACTCAAGAGAATCATAAAAAAATCTATAGAATGGAATATGAAACAATGGCCTAAGAAACTAAACGATTGTTTGTGGGCATATAGGACCGCCTACAAAACACTGATAGGGACCACTCCCTTTAGACTAGTCTATGTTAAATCATGTCACCTGCCTATAGAATTAGAACATAAATCGTATTGGACAATACATTTTTTGAATTTTGACACCGATTCTATAGGGGAGAAACAAAAACTTCAACTTAACGAGTTACATGAGTGGAGAACCATGACTTATGAAAATTCTCGGATATATAAGGAGAAGACTAAATTGACCCATGACCGTCACCTTCGAAAACCTAAGACATTCCAAAAAGGTGACCAAGTCCTCCTTAAGAATTCATGTCTTAGTTTATTCCTAGGGAAGTTAAGGTCTAAGTGGTCCGGACCTTTCCAAGTCAAAGGGGTTTTTCCCTATGACACCATTGAACTAACCCACCCTGAGAAGGGAGATTTTAAAGTCAACGGGCACCGATTAAAACTTTATTATGGAGAGTTTCCTCAAGATTTCACTCGCCAAGAATCATGCCTCCGACTAGACATGGATTAAGTATAATTTAGTAAATTTTCTAAGTTTTTATTATCTTTGGTAAAATTTTAGTATAAAAACATTATAAAATCACTTAAAAAGTAATTCCATTTCAGAGGAGCACACGGGTTTGCACTCTCTCGTGTGTCATACCGTGTTCATGAAAAAAATTTAACCCAGTCATGTTCAATTTAAAACCTGAGTAGGAATTATTTTTCCCGAGCACCACATGGGTGGCACCCGTGTGCTTTGCCGTGTCGCATTAGCTACATTTCTCTCGTACTCATCCCGAGCACCACACGGGTGGACACACACCCGTGTGTGTGCAGCCGTGTCAAATCGCCCCGAGCACCACACATATAGCTATCTAGCCGTGTGCGTACCCGGGTGTAGGGTAATGAGTTTGACAATGCAATGTTCCCGAGCAGGACACGGGTCCACACACGTACGTGTCGTTGACAGTGTTCGCCTGGCGCGCCGCTTCCCCATCAGTTTGACCACAAGTCATTTTGAGACCCGTGTACTGCGCGGTTATTGATTAGTGAACACGGGTCTACACACGTCCTTGTTGTAACCCGTGTTCAAAACATTATATAAGGTCGCGTGTGCTGTCGGTAGTCATCTTCCTCCTCTCCAATTCCTGGTTAAAACCCTAGTTTCCAGCACCCCTTCACGCCACGAACTCAGTGGGGAATTTTTTCCTTCAAACTTCGCGGATCCGTCTCCTCTAATCTCGATCTATATTCCTAGGTAAAATTTCTATCATTTTCTTGTTTTTAAATTCTTATTTTTTCATCTCCCTTCTCATTCTTCTTCATTCTCTTCTCATTCTTCTCTTTCTCATTCTTCCTTCTTCTCTCCCATTCTTCTAAATTTTATTTCTCCTCATTCCTCTTCATTTTCTTCTTTCCCCAAGAAATCTTAATTCATTTCTTCTTCCTTTTCTTAAAACATTGCTTTTTCTTTTTCTTTTCTGTCCATCCAAAATAGTTTTGTTTCAAAAATCCAACTAATTTTAATCGTTCAACTTATCTATAGATCATGTCGACGGGACGATCGCAAGGGGGACGCCGTCGTCGTCCGAATCTCACAGTGTTATCTACAGAAGGGGCGCGACAATGCTACACACCTGGAGTTTACAGATCCGGCACACGTTAATCGTTTTAATCGCCTCCAATCCAAGAAATTTCAGGATATTCGTACTATATATTGTAGCATTTTAGAGGAGATCCATTTGTCTGACGAAGTACGAGAGTTAGTTTCTGTAGGGGGTGGGCACAATTTTTTTAATATTGATGAGTTGGGGTTTAAAGAACTTACGTTAGAGTTTATGTCATCTTTCTACCTCAATCTCAGGTCGACCTTCACCGAGACGACCAACACGCAGGGAGGGATTATTTCGTTTCGAGTCGCGGGCACCACCTATACTCTTTCTCTTATCCAGTTCACCCATTATTTAGGGGTGTATGAGGACTCTTTCCTCTATAGTGCTGCATATTATGACCTTCACCTAGATCTCACCTCTCGTGACCACGCGCCAATATCTGGTCTCGACTTGCTTTCGATCTGTCCCCATATGAGGCCAAGAGGTCTAAGGCCTCTAAGTTGCATTCTCCCGTTCTTCATTACATCCATCATCTACTGAGTCATACTTTGAGTGGTCAGGGAGAAAGCTTTGGTGTAGTGAGTAGCTAGGATATTCTTTACCTCTATAGCATGTCTTCGTGATACCACATTCACTTGGGATATATGTTAGCACATTTTATTCTTCATCAGACCAACAATTCCCGTATTGGGTCTATCTGTGTAGCACCCTACATCACACGCTTGGCGAAGAACATGAATATCTTTGATTCCCTTTCCTCGATGACAGTAGTAGCGAGGACAGTTCCTATCACTATAGCTAGTCTTCGATCACTCCACCTTGTCACTGCTCTTCAGGGTCAGGGTGGACTTGTTTATTCTATTGCGAGGCGCGGACCTCAGCTTGCTTCTGATTCCGACGATGACGACCATGACCTCGACGAGTCAATTGGGATGATTCCACCATCCCAGTCTATTTATCATCATGGAGAGTCTTCTGCCCCTCCTCCTCGATCGCGCTCTCAGTATTCACGTGATTTCCATCATCTTTATGAGGCCATGATCTCACCGTACTTACAACATATAGAGGAATCACAGCAGCGGACAGAGGACGTCGTAGCTCAGATCAGGGATCACTTGAAGATCTCTCATCGACGACCGGCAGCTCCCTGCTCCCCTCACCTCCCTGATGATCCTTCAGATCCTGCCGATCCAACAGTTTATTTTTGATTTCTCTATAGTATCTTACATTTGTATATATATCATCAGATATTATATGCTATCACTTTTGCTCCTGTTGTACTTCTTATGCTCTCCTATTTTATTGATGCTCAGTTCTTTACATATTATTTTATTTGCTTTATCAATTCTTTGCGTTGCATTGAAGATACTACAAATTTTAAGTCTGGGGGTGGATATTCCTAAATTCTATTATTTAACTACTGGACATGATTACAATTTGTTAAGAAACAGACCAAAATAAAAAAAATTTAATATTTTTTTACTCAATATTGTTAAACGCCCCTAATAAAATTATTTTTGCTTCTTTTTAAGCTTTCATTAATTCACTCACTTGTGATTATAACTTGTTAATTTGCTTTGGCAAGCTGATTAAAAATGAATTAAAGTAGACTCATTGAGTGTACAAATTTGTTGTTAGTAAATATGTATAGAAATTCATCAGCTTAATTTTCTCTATATAACTTAGTTTTAAGATTAGTCCTCGATATTATTAACTAACAATCACTTTATTTTAGAAAATATAATTATCTATAATAAAGCCAGTCAAAGATTGTAACATTTTGATAGTTTTGTATTAGGGAATCAAAATGAAGAATACTCTGTATTGGTGTCTAGAACTTGCCCCTAACGATCCTCAAAACATTCACATAAGTTAATTAGTTACGACGAAAATGACTTAGACCTCCCATTGGATAGCTTGAGCCTTGCAAGCCCAAAACCCTAAACATTATACCCTTGCACACCCAATTTGGACCCAATCCATATTTCCTTTGATACACCACTACTAAAATTCAGCAAGGCCAAAAATCCTTACCTATTAGCACATTTATCATTGAGTTTACATCTTTTGCTATGTGAATTATAAAATTTAAACAGATGATGTAAAACACTTTGATAAGCTATTTATTGGTGAAGAAAAAAAAGAAAAAATATGAGTATGCATCAAAAGAAAGAAAAAGAAAAACAAAGGATTGAAGAAAAAAAAGTAAAACAAAAAAGGGAAGTATAATAATTGGGAAGTCTGGGGATGTTTTTATAATATTGATGTATGTTAGGGTAATTACATAGCAAGAGGCTCAATCGTGATCTAGGTGTAATAAGAACCATCGAGTTTATTTTTGATTACCCCACCTATAATCTTTTATCTTATACCAAAAAATTACATCCTAATACAAGTCCTAAGGATCCAACCTTGCTAATCCTAACTAGTGTCGTGGAGAGGGTGTGAAAAGGCAAGCTTATGACTATCAATATTGATACTTATAAGTTTTGAAACATCAATGCCTACCTTATTAAGATTGTTATTTTCTCCTCATATTTGTTATGGATGATTGTAATTTTATTTATAGGAAAGAGTGAAAGATAGTTAAGAGATATATGAGAGGAATTTTAAGATAAAATTATATTTAGAAAAGTTTGTTATACTATTTCCTATACAATTACAACATCAAATTTCTCTTTGAATTCATAGCAACCAGCTTACAGAAGAAAAATTAATTATTGGTAATCCAAATGCTTGAATTAGTTTTCTTAGGGACAAACAAACACTTAAGTCCGGAGGTATTTGATGAGTATAATTATATAAGTCCTTTTTACTATCATATTTGTAATCATGTCCACTATTATCTACATTCATTCGTTATAATTACACGAAAATAGTTAAGAATTTGAATTATCATGAATAGAAGAGCGCAAACAGAGGTGTTCGCGGATCCAACATGACTGATGGCAAAGGTCTTAGATTGGGCACATACGGGTAGGGACACGCCCATGTCACTACCCATGTCCTTCTCTGGAAAGATCACAAAGCTTGGAAGAAAAGGCGTAAAAATTTACAAGAGCGCCACACGGGTAGGGACACGCCCGTGTCACTACCCGTGTCCTTATCAGGGAGAATCAAAGGTCTGATGCCAAACCAACCCGTGTGTGGAGCCATGAAGAACACACAACCATGTTACCAGCCGTGTCAAATGACACGGCTCACGAACAGGCGCACCTTTTCATACCGAACCGCCCAGACACACTGTTTCATACCTTATACGGCCGGTGACACGACCGTGTTGGAACCCGTGTTCAACCTCTGTTTGCAAGAAGACTATAAAAACCTGCACAAAAAAATAAAAAGGGAACTTTTGGATTCAAGGACTTGGAGAATTTCTGCAGGACGAAAGTAGAGCACTCAAGTGAAGGGGAAGTCGAAGGAGATAATCCGTATGGTTTTAATTTTTATGTATCTCTTTTAATTTCCCCATTATCTTAGTGGATCAAAACTTTATTTTACATTTCGCATGAGACTTATTTTTCTGAACCGATTCAGTAATCATGTATGTTAGTTTTCATTCCGGATTTTTTGTATTTTATTCGTATGTGTGGTTTCAAACAAAGAGATTGATCATAGATTTGAAGTTAGTATTTATTTTATATAAATCCCAAAATTCTAGATTGAGAAATTGAAAGGTTGTAATGATGGTTTATAATTTTATTCTGTGGTGTTCTTTCTTTTTGTATTTCAAATTTCATGATCAAGAGATATGTTGTTTGGATAACGGCAATACGGATAATGAGATTCATGATATCTTAGAGATAGAATTTCATGAATTTATGTATTAGACATGGTTACTTTATATTTATGTAAATTTGAGTGTTCTGAATTGTTCGAGAGAAAATTTACTCAACTTAAGTTTAGGTATCGAATTGCTCGAGAGAGAATTCAATAAAGATTGAACTCTTACAATACAACGAATTTGATAATATTGTTAATATGTGGTTACATAGAATTGAATTAATGAGTGAATATTCTAATGTGATTACTCTTAGACTATCTGCTTTTTACCATCCTTAATCCTCCAATGTCATTTTATCCAATTAGTCCTAGTAATGTTAATTTAGAGTAACAACCAATTTTAAATGTAGGTACGATAATAAAGTGAGAGTGAATATGAGTACTTGAAAAGACCCTGAGGAATACGACACGAGATGTAGATTTCTCCTATACTATGACTGATAGATGCATTTGCCTGAGATTAAAATAAATTTAGCTTATACCTATCTACATAGTTTATACAAGAGTAGAAATAATCGCATCATGTATCATGCTTTAGTGGCAGAAGGTTGAGACTTGACTTATGTTTCACGAGCTAGAGTGAATGATTCTAAAGAACAATTTGATGAAATCGTTAATTTGGCAGAATTTTGAACCTATGGTATGCTTTTTTTTCAATTAATATTCCAGTATTTAGTGTTGACATTAATTCTCACACTATAACTTCTAGTGCAGGTATTTTGCATTTTGGTTATATTGGATCTTCATTATAAATATGATTATATCCTATATATAAGCTATAACAATTATTTTTTATTATCTTTGTTAAAATTGTATAAGATTTTTTTTTAAAATTGCAGGTCCACAAAATTGGATGACAATTGGTGATCTTTGAAGACTTGAAACAATGATGATTGACATATATTATTTATATTAATATTTATTTTTTGTTAAACATATATTATCTATTTTGAATGCTTGCTTTAATTGAACAATTTTTCAATCTGTTACTCCACTAGTAATGTTAGCAAGATAGAGCCACAATTTTGAAAAATTGGAAAAGAGTTTTTGGTGTGCATTTTAAATTTTTTTTATTTGTGTGTTAATAAATATTTGGTGTGTAAATATATATTTTTTGTGTGTCAATAGCATTTGGCCGTCAATAGCCAAAAAACGGTGCGTTTTTAACATTGTCCCAAAAAGCCAAAAAAACTGTCAAAAAAAACAAGGCTGATTGTTAATCACAGTCTAAATTTTAGCTTGTCACACCCCAATATTAACCGTAATCTGAAAATTTTAAAATATTAACTGCAACCTAATTTTTGACTTGCCGCACCATGTTATTAACCACAAAGTTTGTCTTGCAGAAATATTTGATAGTGAATTTAGTACTTTATTTCTTTCAAAAATTCAAGGAAAACAGGTTACTTCTATATCGCTTGGTTGGAACACATCATCATCATGCCATTTTCTTCGGTTTTTTGCTTTGACAAAGGCAGATTTCCTGGAACATTCATTGCGGCATTTCCACGAACACCAGGTGGTCATCTTGTATCAACATAAATCTGCACCTAATATGATTCCAGTGAAGCATCCAAAATAGCAATTAAAGAAGCTGATTGGGGGAGGAGTTATCATCCTAGTTTTTTTCCCATTTATGCTGCAGCAACAAGGGCACCAACACACTGAAGGACTCCAACCCCGATTTCCTGCAAGAGCGATCTAAGACAGGGGTTAGATCTTACTTGAGGACGAAACATCACCGGCCTGCTGCCCTCACGGGTGCCGCTGCACAGCGGCCGCCCACCACACGTCAAGCACCCTTTTCACCGCCAAGTGCGGCTTCATCGGAAGGAGGAAGATCTCGACTGCGAAAAGGAGGAAGGAGGTCTAGATCCCTCGAACGATTTTAGTGAAGAGGAGCAACAGAAGAAGTGTATATGAAGATTATGGGTTTCCTAAACTTTCAGGGTTGTAGTTAAACACAAAAAAAAGATGTATTTTTTAAAAATATTGGGGTTGCGTTTAGCCAAAATTGGTGTGTGGTTAACAATCGCCAAAAACAAAAGCCTACAGCGAGAGAGGAAGGAAAACTGATACAATCCAAAATGCATTGTATGAGAAGAAGGATAATGGTCATCAGTGGAGCGCACCACTGATGACGTCTTGCTTGGGGCGCACTACTGGTGGCATCCTGCTTTGGAATGAAGGTTAAATTAAGAAAGAAGATAAGTTAATGGTGCACCATTAACTTGTTGGGTCATGAGGAAGAGAGTGATACATGTGAATAACATTCAAATCATTTCATATATCTCATTCATGTACATCACAGAGGCTTTTATAGCCTTTACATTACAGTTACACAGGCGGGAAAAGTTATAAGCTGTAACCATTCAGGCCTGGCCCCTCATGAGCGAAGTGCGTTCAGATCATCTGGGTTGTAGCTCAATTGGTGATAAGTAGTGGTTTGAAGACTCTTTATCAAGAGAGTTACGGGTTCGAGACCCGGCCTCAAGAACGCGCGGCAGCCGGGAAACATGCGCGGAGATGCCAAACAGGCTTTAGGGTGCTTGGGTTGAAGCCCAGATGATCTGCGCACTTCGACCATGAGGGGCTGGGCCTGGATCATTACAAAAGCAATGGACAAATGCTAGATTCAAATGAAGTGGTGTCCCAATTTCTCATCCTTAAATTTGGTTCACCATTGCCCCCAAGCTTGGTGGTGGATCCTTGGCCATTATTTTTTGTCGCACTTGTTATGTTGAGAGACCCTAGTTGCTATCGTGACAGTATAAATGTGATTTGGCGTCGGTCCATATCTTCTGTCGTCACAGCTATATTGTAGTCTGGTGCTTGCTCAACTGTGTTGATACCCCGCTAAAATTCTAGCACCATGCAGGCTAGGTTTAGCTCTGTGAGACTGCTTATGTTCATGTGAAATTGTATGGGAATTTTGGATGGAGTAGTGTTGAATTGGGGCTGAAATTTTTGGGGGGGGGGGGGGTGGCAGTGGAATGTTCTGTCAACATCCACATGTCCCCATTAATTTGTTCCTGTTTGAACTGTAGGGGGCAAGCTTCTGGCTGATGGTCGCGAGTCTCCAAGGCCACTGGTCGAGGCGAAGAAGAAGCTGACTTGTTTATTCTCGCTATCATTATGATCAAGCCACACAACTCTTTCATTGTTCTCGATTGCCTCAGGTGCATCTCTCGCAGTGTAATACCTCTCTTTTAATGACCACATAATATGGGTCCGGATGAGGCCGCACAACATATAGACAACACCGGTTTGACATTATAAAGTGATATAAAAGTACGACCCATCTCAAAACTCAAAAAGCATGATAGTGGAAATACAAAAACAAAGCTAAAAGTTATCAACGACTACAAGGAGTTCGAAATGGCCTTAAGACCTTACAACATTCAAGCATCCAAAACAACATCAACACCAAACATATCAATGCAACATAACACTCCTAGGCTACCTCGGCATGCAAATCGGATTACAGTGAATGAAACATAACATGCAAACACATATATAATTCATGAGGTTATGACTTTTTTGGTCGGCGAGCTTGCTACAGCTTGTCATCCTTGCCCTGTAAGAATTTGATATAACATGGGTCAGCAAACGCTGACTTCAACTGTGTAACCAACAACCCTCCTCACGTTCGTCTCTAGCTGATCTCGGGGCACTCCATCACCTTGCGAGTCAGCACTTTATATGCATATGCAAATAAACATGAGCAAACATAAAAAACAACATGTTTTGGTGTCTCACACATCAAGTACGTTTCTATGTTGAGCATTTAAATAAAAAGGGCATACAATGCAACATGTATACGAACTTGGGTTTCACCCAAGACACCATATAACACGTATGAATCTAACACATCATCACAACGCATGGGTACTTCCAATTTCCCCATTGTCTTTCAGCCACAAAATGGAACTCTTGTGTAGGCCCCACCCGCTCATGGATCTCAACACCCGAGCTTGCCTGCAAGATCTGTCGCTCACGTCAGTTCCGTCACAACAAATTCATCTGATGCTAAGAACCCTTGCTTGACCTTGCCCGCTCATAGGCGTCATCGCCCGGGCTTGTCCAAAAGCTTGGTGTTCTCGTCAGTTTCCACGAAAGGGGACTTGTCTTACCGAGACACTCCACACGTAACTTGCAGTATCATGGGATAACAAGCTGATCACAGAGACAAGTCATGCTTTCACAAAACATTCAACAATCACATCCTTTCCCGCCCTAAGCCACCATTCGTTCTCACACAAAAAAGAGGGCATCACAAACGTCATCTTCGTCACAATCAGATTTCTAGCAAAACTCCCTATAACGCACGTCATGCAACATAACTGAATCAGTCCGCCGATCGCAATTACGGTTTAACCCATAATGACTAATCTATTAACGGGGTGGATCTCTAATGCAACAATATGGCGGAGATGGACTCAATCGACCTGGTGGTTGCTCTTAAACCATGACGACCCGAACCTCTCTCATTTGAGAGATTTGGTGTCTAAATGCTCGAATAAAGGCATAAACGAAATGGATGCCATGCACATATACTAAAAACAAGGAGTAGAAGTGTTGTTATCTTACGATTTCTCTTCCTAGCCATAGAGATCTTGATTTGCACCGATGGAAGTGTGCACCTTCAAGCCCTCTCCACGAATCCGGCCTCGGATCAACGAAAGGAGCTCTGAAGTTTCATCAATGGCGGAAGATACCTCTTCCTCCTCCTCCAAGCTCTCTCAAGACCTTAACCGCACAAACTCTCAAACGGTTCCGTCCGCTACCGCCGGGCGGTAGCTACCTACCGCGCCGCGGTAACTCACTGAGTCGTTAACCACTTCCGGACATCGCTCTACCGATAGCGGTAGAGCTATTGCTCAGCGTTATCGCCTTCCTCTCGATGCACTCGAATAATAAAAGGCTACCGTCGGGAGGTAGCTACCTACCGCCGTGCGGTAGCGTCCAGAGACTCCAAATTCCTTAAGCAGGAAAAATTTGGTGTTACAACTCCACCCCCTTAAAAGAATTTTCACCTCAAAATTTAACATGCAATCGAAACAACAAGCATACCTGATGCAAACAGTTTCGAGAAGTCTTCCCGCATCGCTTGCTCATGCTCCCAAGAGAATTCATCTTGCCAGCAATTATTCCAACGCACTTTCACGAGCTTAACTTCTTTATTCTACAACTGCCGAATTTCTGTCCTCTACGCAAACCGGACGGACTCTCGTCCTTAAGTCCTCTTCCACCAGCACCGTCGTTGACTCGACCACGACACTTGCCTCCACCAAGCTTTCCTAAACACTGAGATATGAAAAACATCGTGTAATCCACTCAGCTCTGTGGACAACGCCAAGCTATAAGTTGCTTCTCTAATGCGCTCCTTAACTTCAAACGACCCCAAATACCTCGTACTCAACTTCTTGAGTCACCGAATTCGCGAAACGTTTTTAAACGGCTTAGGCTTTGTTTTGTTCAGCATTTCGCTACCTCCGTTTGGAGCAAACATCGCCGGATGACAGGTAAACAAATGGCCTCCGACGGCGTTTGCTCTGTTTACACCCGCAACAAGGAGGAAACGGCCCCGATCCGCTCCATTTTGATCCCCTCCTCTCCCCCTCCAGTTCCAAAGTGGCGTTTCAACCCACCGGATGGACCCGCCACTGACGAACCAAATATAGATTTAATCTTTAAATAGACCAAGTCGCCTACTGCGAACTCCACATTTTTGTTGTGTGCATTGAAATACTTTACATGCCGATCCTGAGCAACATTCATGTGCTTCTAAATTGTCTGCACAAACTCAAAAGCATCGACCACCACTTCTTTTCCGAAAAGTTTGGTGTCTCTTGCCTCTATCCAAGATATCGACGTTCGACACCGCTTTCCATACAAAGCCTTGTATGGTACCATCTTGATACTCGCTTTGAAACTATTGTTATAAGCAAATTCCACCATGAAAAAGCGGTCTTCCCACTTCTTCCCAAAATCAAGGGTACACATTCTCAACATATCCTCTAAAGTATGATTCGTCCTCACCATTTGACCATCGATTTGAGGATGGAACGTCGTACTAAACTTGAGTTTTGTGCCCAGACTCTTCTGCACAAGCCTCTAGTCCTTGGCATAAATCGTCCATCATGATCACTAACAACGCTCTTTAAAACCTCGTGCAACCACACAACGTTACGAGTATATAATTCCACAAGCTTCTTCATATTGTGCTCCTTCAGATTAGGAATGAAGTAAACCACCTTGCGAAAGTGAGGGATAGATCTAACTAACTCTAAAAGGGGGTGAATAGAGTATTTTAAAATTTTAATTTATATTCACTATGGATTTCAAAGTAGGTGATATATATATAAAGAGAAATATCACAGCATAAAAAATAAACGAGTAAAGGCACAACCAGACGACACAAAGAATTTATAGTGGTTCTCCAATAAACCTGGATACATCCACTCTTTTACCACCATGGTAAGAATCCACTACAGGTTTTTGATCAGATGCCCTGCCACCACAGGTTTTGATCAGGTTCCCTGCCGCCACAGGTTTTTGATCAAGTGCCCTGTCACCGGAAGTTCTATTTTTCTAAGGGAGATCTAGCAACCCTTTGAGCCATTTGAGCTTTTGATCAGGTGCTCAAAAACCAATACCAATTCTTTTGATCAGGTGACTTATGAACCAAAAGGTTAACTTTTGAAGGGAGTTATAACCCTGTACACAGTGAAAGGAAAATGAAAATGATGTTGTCTTCTCTGTCTCAAATCTCTGAGAAGACTACTGGATTGTTGATGATGTCAAAGCTCCCCTGAGTTGTATGAATCTGATCAGGAGTGAAAGCTTTGTTTCAGGGTGTAGGCCTTCAAGGTGATGTTGCTCTTCAGCAAGCTTTTAGACTGATTTTGATTATTTGTCTCTTGAAAGTCTGGAGCAGATGATGAAGAACTCTATTCTATGTTCCTTAGCTTTCTGTATATCTTTTTCTTGTTCCCTGCTCTGCAATTTTCAGGAGTATATATGTCCTGGCAGATTTCAAAACCTCTGAATATTTTTAAAATCTTTCTTTGAAATCTTCTACATAATTTCTAGGAGTTGGAACGACTAATTTAGTCTTGAATGTATTTACCTAACTGTCCTCGTAAATTTGGTAGAGTAATAACTCTATGAAATCCATAATTAATACTGTCAGGTAACGACTATACTTTTGAGAATATTGAGCATTAATTATCAGAGTATTACTGTATTAATATAATATAATTTGAAATCAAACTGCTATAGTTGAACTGAGAAACTGCAGAGAAGATTAGTCGAACAGAACCTGAAAGGAGTTAGTCGAATATAAAAAGGATTTCGTTGACCTGAGCTCTAAGTTCGTCGAACTGAGATAGTCCTTCATCGAGCTGAACTTCTGATATGAGACCACAGTTCGTCGATCTCAGCTACACTTTCGTCGAGCTGAACTTCTGATATGAGATCACAGTTCGTCGATCTCAGGTAGACTTTCGTCGAGCTCAACTTAGAGAAGGAACTCTGAGTTCGTCGATCTGAGATCGACAATCATCGAGCTGAGTTCAGCAATCGTCGAACGTCTTTTTCTGCATTCTTTAAACTGCCTTGTCTCTAAAGTCTGCTGTCTCTAAAGTCTTCTGAAGGTGGGTTCCAACAATCTAACATCATGTGACTGACCTTGACCCTGGAAATAACTTATGACCCTAGACTATACATATTGGGTCATCTAAATAATCCTAATAGTAAACCTAGCCCAAATCACAAGTAGTGTTCCAACACATTGGTCAGACAATCCACAACCACCCAAATCGCATTGTTACTCTGCTGTGACTAAGAAAAACCATGCACAAAGTCCATGGAGATGTCAAATTTCCATTCGGGTATAGGAAGAGGTTTCAAGAACTCGTCCAGCCTTTGATACTCAGCTTTCACTAAGGCACAAGTCTGACACCGACTCACGTACAATGCTACATCTCGCTTCTTCCCTGGCCACCAAAAGGATTTCTTGAAATTCAAGTACATCTTTGTACTTCTTGGATGAATGAAGTACTTTGTAAAGTGAGCCTCAAACGTCACCTCCTTACGGATCATGCCGAAGCGCGGAACACACTCCCTTTCATTATTTTTCAAGAGCCCACCGACCATATCCAAAACACTACCTTCGCTTTGATGATCGTCCAGTACTAACCATTGGAACTCTTCGTCCCTACTGGTGGCCTCCCAAATCTGATCAGCTAAGTCACATTGCATCTCTATCCAATTTAACCGAGCTAAGCTGGACTCACCTCTAGCTACATAAACAATACCAAGAGACTCAAAGTCTAGCACCAACTATGTGTCATGTGCTTTAATGAAGTTACTTTGACCAGAATACTTCCTACTCAAGGCGTCAGCCACCATACTGACCTTGTCAAGAGTATATTAAATCGCCATGTCATAGTTCCCAAGGAACTCGACCCACCTACGCTGCCACATATTTACATCCTTCTGATCCAGGAGATACTTCAGGCTCTTATGATCAGTGAGGATCACCACCTTTGCGCCATAAATATAGTGCCACCACGATTTCAAAACAAAGATCTCCACCGCCAACTCCAAATTATGGGTAGGGTAATTCCTTTCAAGGGGTTTCAGCTGCCTCGAACCAAAGGCAATCACGTTGCCATGCTGTACTAGCATGCAACCCAAACCGCAACCCGATGCATCGCTAAAAATTTTAAATCCTTCAGTCCCCTTAGGAAGACTTAGGATTGAAGCCGACAACAATCTTTCCTTCAAGGTTTCAAATTCTCGGTTACACTCTTGTGTCCACATGAACTTTTGGTTTTTGTGAGTAAGAGAGGTGAGAGGCAAAGCCACCCATGAAAAGTTCTCAATGAACCTCCTGTAGTAACCAGCTAATACAAGGAAACTCCTGACCTCCGCCATAGTTCTCAGAACAGGCCAATCTCTAATGGCTTCTACCTTAGTCGGATCCACTGTCACCCCTTTGCCACTAATTACATGGCCCAAGAATTCCACCATCTCCAACCAAAACTTGCACTTTGAGAACTTAGCATAAAACCGTTCTCCCTCAAAATCTACAAAAAAATCCTCAAGTGAGTCTTATGCTCCTCTTCTGACTTCGAGCATACAAGGATATCATTGATGAACACCACCACGAAGGAATCCAAGTGTTGCCGAAATACTCTATTCATCAAGTCCATGAATACTGATGGTGTGTTCGTCAAACCGAACGACATCACCGAGAACTCGAAGTGGCTACATATCGTAACAAACACTGTTTTGAGTATATCCTCTTCCTTGATATGCAACTGGTAATACCCTGACCTTGGGTACAACTTGGAGTACACCACCGACTCTACCAGTTGGTTAAACAAGTGATATATCCGCCGGATCAGATACTTATTCTTGACAGTCAGTTTATTCAGCTCACGGTAGTCTATACACAACCACATACCGTCATCTTTATTATTTACAAACAACACCAGCGTGCTCCATGACTAAGAGCTTGGCCTAATGTACCCATGCTCCAATAACTCATGCAGCTATACTTTAAGCTCGACTAGCTGCTTTGGTGCCATCCTAAAAGAAGGACGCGATATCGGCCTCGGTCCTGAAACCAAATTAATCGTGAAATCAATCTCCCACTGAGGAGGTGTTTCTGGAAGTTCCTCGGGAAACACTGTAACACCCCGAAATCAGGCGGAGCATTTTGAGCAAAATCGGGTTCAGGCTTGAGTGACACGGCCTGGGACACGGGCGTGTCCCATGGCGTGTCAGGCCTGGGTAGTGTCGAGTCGGGCAGTCGACGAAATTCGGAGTCGACACAGCGGACACGGCCTGCGACACGGGCGTGTCGCAGGGCGTGTCGGGGCCGTGTCGACGATCGGCCATGATGTCGACGAATTTTTCTCGATGATCGTCGAGAGTCGAGTGTCGAGTGAGGACACGGCCTGTGGCACGGGCGTGTCACAGGGCGTGTCAGTGATCGTCGAACTCAACTCGACGTCTCGGGCTAGGGCATGTTTGCGGGACATGGGTGTGTCCTGGTGCACACGACCATGAACACGGGCGTGTGCCAGGCCGTGTGCCAGGCCGTGTGAAGTTTCGGGTTGTTTTGGGATTATTTCTGTTGAGGTACACGGCCTCAGACACGGGCGTGTCTGAGGGCGTGTCGAGGACACGGCCGTGACACGGGCGTGTCACACGGCCGTGTACTAGCTGGATTGAGTCGGTTGTCTGCCGCTTAGAGGGACACGGCCTGTGACACGGGCGTGTCACAGGGCGTGTCATGCCGTGTTTTAGCTTTTCTGGCCAAATCTGAGCCGTTTGTTTCCCTCTTCCTGGATCCAGTGGCTGGGCTTTGTCCAGGTGTTGTGAAGGCCGAGAAAAAGGGGATTTAAACCCTCTTTTCTCTTCTTCTTCTTCTTCATCTTCATTCCAAGAGAGAGAGAGAAGAAAGGCCTAAGGGAGAGAGAAGGGAGGAGTCTACCAGCTGCTGTAGGAGCTGCGGAGTGCGGAGCGAAGATCCGAGAGCGGATTCGTGAAGGCAGATCCGAGGCGGTGATTTCCATCCGGCTACTTCATGGCGCCGAAGCGATCTTCAAGGATAACGATCTCCTTCTTGGACATCGAAGTCCTTCCTTTATTCATGTGCTTGGAATCCCCCACCAAGAGGAGGATATTCGTGAAGGGATTCCTTTGTTGAGCCTGCATCTAGAGCCGGAAATATGGGGTACGGCATAGGCATGCTGTGTGAAGCCCATCTGGACCGGTAGTCTGGATTGGTGATGTTCATGGGTAAACCGGAGATGACTCCGTGGATTTGATGAGATGCAACTGGTTTTCTCTTGTGATGAATGTATGGATGTGATGCTGAATATGAGGAGACTTTGGTAAAGCTCCTGGTTGTGATATGATCAATTGGTAACATGCCTGGGGAGCTCGTGATAAACCCGACTGTTACACCACTAGGGTGGGTTGATCTAGTTAGGAAGGGATCGATGGGTGGCAATGCTAGGGGAGCCGAGTTAAACCCGGGTTGCTGCACCACATAGTGTGGGTCGATCGGATTAGGAGGGGGGTCGATGGGTAGACATTGCCTGGGGAGCTTAGATAAACCCGGCGTGCTACACCACATGTTGTGGGTCGACCTACTCTGGTTGTTGAATGCTGTGAGGGTGTACCTCTGTGTGGTTTGGGCGGGATGTCGCCAGCTTGCGAGATTGGTGGACTAGGGCCGGTCAACCAACAAGTTAAAACCTCGAATCAGCGGTGTATGACTGTGGATTCCGGTACACCAAGAAGGTGCCCTGAGTGCACGGAGCGTCTGGTGGATTCCAGCGTTTGTGATGGAATGTGTTTGCTAGCGGAATAAAGTAATGATATGCATATGATGTTGGATGATACTTGATGATAGATGATAAGCACTGCATACAGGGAAGGAACCACTACCCCGGGTAGGGGGTAGGGTCGTTATAATGGGTCAGCAATGCTGACCGTTACTTTGTTTTCTGTGTTGGCTTGGATATGGAATTGCAGGTGCCGCGGCGTGAACGGAATAAGTGACATGGATAGCTTGCTGATATAGGCCCTTGAAGGCCGTGTGAAGAGCTGTGTTTGGATTTCATGTGTGGCCGGCCTGCGTGCCGATGTACGAAATGATTGTTGTGTAAAAGAGGAACTTGTAAGGCCATAAGGCCAGGGTGTGTGAGTTGTATACATTCCTGGTGTTGGTATATATAAATGTGACCTATATATATTGTGGACATTCTCGTTTGAGTTCATGCTAACAAGAAAATATGCTGCGCTAGAATGGAATGAGTTAAGGATACGCATCGATTTTGATTTCCACACGTGATTCCTTCGCTTTGTCTGTGAGATATGGCGTGGGGCCCCGGCCGGACCCACCGTTATATGTCATGTGACAGGTGGGGCGTTACAAAGTGGTATCAGAGCCAGGTTTAGATTGTTTGGGAGGAGAGAACATAAATGAACTCATGAATGTCCACTAGGAATGTATGTCATGCACATGCTGTGCGTGCCTGTGTAGTCAATGTAGCAGTACCGCTATGATTTGATGGATTAATGGGGTTCTGTACATTGATAGGTGGCGAGGGATGGAGCTGGGCCGTCTGAGCCCCAGCGGTCGGATGAGAGTGCAACACCCGTGGAAGCGCCTATACCTCCCTCGGTAGAAGCCATACGGGTGGTGGCGGAGACAGTGCTTGCAGTGTTACAAGCACATCCTGCTGGACAGGCAAGACCTGGTGGAAGGCAAGAGCACGCTGCAGTGGTGGTGGAAGCGCAAGCAAGTGACGACGCATTGACACGTTTTATGCACTTTCATCCACCTACGTTTGGTGGCGCGCTCTCACCAACGCAGGCAGAAGATTGGTTGGCAAGAGTAAAAAGGATCTTAACTGCAATCAGGACGGTAGAGGAGCAGAAAGTGATGTTGGACACTTTTCTGTTGGAAGGCGATGCGAGATTATGGTGGGATGAAATTGAAGTGCATCACTTGGCAGGTCGAGGATTAACAGAGGTTTCAATGGAGGAATTCTCCCATATATTTGTAGCCAAGTATGTTCCAGTGTTGCAGAGGATTGCAATGGAAAATGAGTTTCTCCGCTTGGTGCAGGGTGAGCAAGATATTGATACCTACCTGCATGAGTTTACAAGATTGGGGAGATATGAGGGATCTACCTTTGCGGAGGAAGCGCGAAAGACAAATCGGTTTTATGAAGGATTGCGGGATGAATTGAGGTTGGCACTTTCGAGTTCCGTGAGCCAAGGCTTCCAAGCGTTGGTCGATACAGCCCGTGCCTTGGAGAAGGATATGAAGCGAGTATAAGCGAATAAGAGACGGGCAATAGAAAAGTCAGAGTTTAAAATGTCACCATCGGATCAATCGGAGTTTCGACGACAAGAGAAGAAAAGATTTAGGCCGGAGGAATCAGCTCCGTCGACTATTTCTTCAGGGGCGACTTATGGGTCAGGACGTGTGGATACACGTATCTGCTATAAATGTGGGCAGCAAGGGCATATAGCAAGATTTTGTCGGAATGCCCCTCCAGGGAGTGAGAAAAAGATAGGTGCGTCCTATGAAGAAAAGGGAAAAGCAGTGGCCGAATCATCTGCACCCCATACGCAATCTCGATTTCATGCGATGGAAGTGCAAGAGCCGCAAAGCTCAGTTGGTGAAATTCAGCCTCGGGCGTTTAAGTTGTCTCTTAATCATGAATGTCAAAATCGGGAGGCTGAGCGGAAGTGACGTGTGATGCGAATTATAGTTTTGATGGATCATCCATAGTAGTGTTTATCTATATTGTTGTATGTCAACTATATGGCTAGAGGATGAATAAAATCGTAATGTTGACAATCTTGATTAAAATGTGGTGCACGTGTGATGGTAAGGTGATATGAAAGCATGTTGTTTTGTTTTGAGGTCTTCTGTGGTTGCATGTGCACAAGTGGAAGATAGGGATGTTTGTTGTGTTGTATGTTTGTTAGTTTGTGCGGTGTAAGTTTTGATGATGTTGTGGCTGCTTGGATTCAATTTCGAGGACGAAATTATTTGAAGGGGGGAGGATTGTAACACCCTGAAATCAGGCGGAGCATTTTGAGCAAAATCGGGTTCAGGCTTGAGTGACACGGCCTGGGACACGGGCGTGTCCCAGGGCGTGTCAGGCCTGGGTAGTGTCGAGTCGGGCAGTCGACGAAATTCGGAGTCGACACAGCGGACACGGCCTGCGACACGGGCGTGTCGCAGGGCGTGTCGGGGCCATGTCGACGATCGGCCGTGATGTCGACGAATTTATCTCGATGATCGTCGAGAGTCGAGTGTCGAGTGAGGACACGGCCTGTGACACGGGCGTGTCAGAGGGCGTGTCAGTGATCGTCGAACTCAACTCGACGTCTCGGGCTAGGGCGTGTTTGCGGGACACGGGTGTGTCCTGGTGCACACGGCCATGAACACGGGCGTGTGCCAGGCCGTGTGCCAGGCCGTGTGAAGTCTCGGGTTGTTTTGAGATTATTTCTGTTGAGGTACACGGCCTCAGACACGGGCGTGTCTGAGGGCGTGTCGAGGACACGGCCGTGACACGGGCGTGTCACACGACTGTGTACTAGCTGGATTGAGTCGGTTGTCTGCCGCTTAGAGGGACACAGCCTGTGACACGGGCGTGTCACAGGGCGTGTCAGGCCGTGTTTTAGCTTTTCTGGCCAAATCTGAGCCGTTTGTTTCCCTCTTCCTGGATCCAGTGGCTGGGCTTTGTCCAGGTGTTGTGAAGGCCGAGAAAAAGGGGATTTAAACCCTCTTTTCTCTTCTTCTTCTTCTTCATCTTCATTCCAAGAGAGAGAGAGAAGAAAGGCCTAAGGGAGAGAGAAGGGAGGAGTCTACCAGCTGCTGTAGGAGCTGCGGAGTGCGGAGCGAAGATCCGAGAGCGGATTCGTGAAGGCAGAGCCGAGGTGGTGATTTCCATCCGGCTACTTCATGGCGCCGAAGCGATCTTCAAGGGTAACGATCTCCTTCTTGGACATCGAAGTCCTTCCTTTATTCATGTGCTTGGAATCCCCCACCAAGAGGTGGATATTCGTGAAGGGATTCCTTTGTTGAGTCTGCATCTAGAGCCGGAAATATGGGGTACGGCATAGGCATGCTGTGTGAAGCCCATCTGGACCGGTAGTCTGGATTGGTGATGTTCATGGGTAAACCGGAGATGACTCCGTGGATTTGATGAGTTGCAACTGGTTTTCTCTTGTGATGAATATATGAATGTGATGCTGAATGTGAGGAGACTTTGGTAAAGCTCCTGGTTGTGATATGATCAATTGGTAACATGCCTGGGGAGCACGTGATAAACCCGACTGTTACACCACTAGGGTGGGTTGATCTAGTTAGGAAGGGATCGATGGGTGGCAATGCTAGGGGAGCCGAGTTAAACCCGGGTTGCTGCACCACATAGTGTGGGTCGATCGGATTAGGAGGGGGGTCGATGGGTAGACATTGCCTGGGGAGCTTAGATAAACCCGGCGTGCTACACCACATGTTGTGGGTCGACCTACTCTGGTTGTTGAATGCTGTGAGGGTGTACCTCTGTGTGGTTTGGGCGGGATGTCGCCAGCTTGCGAGATTGGTGGACTAGGGCCGGTCAACCAACAAGTTAAAACCTCGAATCAGCGGTGTATGACTGTGGATTCCGGTACACCAAGAAGGTGCCCTGAGTGCACGGAGCGTCTGGTGGATTCCAGCGTTTGTGATGGAATGTGTTTGCTAGCGGAATAAAGTAATGATATGCATATGATGTTGGATGATACTTGATGATAGATGATAAGCACTGCATACAGGGAAGGAACCACTACCCCGGGTAGGGGGTAGGGTCGTTATAATGGGTCAGCAATGCTGACCGTTACTTTGTTTTCTGTGTTGGCTTGGATATGGAATTGCAGGTGCCGCGGCATGAACGGAATAAGTGACATGGATAGCTTGCTGATATAGGCCCTTGAAGGCCGTGTGAAGATCTGTGTTTGGATTTCATGTGTGGCCGGCCTGCGTGCCGATGTACGAAATGATTGTTGTGTAAAAGAGGAACTTGTAAGGCCATAAGGCCAGGGTGTATGAGTTGTATACATTCCTAGTGTTGGTATATATAAATGTGACCTATATATATTGTGGACATTCTCGTTTGAGTTCATGCTAACAAGAAAATATGCTGCGCTAGAATGGAATGAGTTAAGGATACGCATCGATTTTGATTTCCACACGTGATTCCTTCGCTTTGTCTGTGAGATATGGCGTGGGGCCCCGGCCGGACCCACCGTTATATGTCATGTGACAGGTGGGGGCGTTACAAACACATCCTCAAAATTTGTCACCACCGACACTTCTCTAATTGAAAACATTGAAAAATGGACCTCCAGCAAAACTACGAATGCTACTCCTCACCAATTTATTGTCTGCACCAACTGCATGACTGAAATCAGGGTGCATGCCACTCTACTAAGGCCCTCAAACTTGACTTCTTCTTTTCCCTTGCTTCGCAGGGTCACCACCTTTGATAGGCAGTCAATACTGGCCTACTGCTCTGCAAATCAGTCCATCCCTAAGATCACATCAAACTCGGCTAACGGTAGGATTGTCATTACCAACACAAAGTCAACTCTGCCTATACTCCAACCAATGTGCCCCCTTTTTTCAGTAGTCATGAAAGACCCATTGGGCATGCGCCCCCTAAGCTTTGCATCTGTCGAAAATGGCTCGACCCCAGTTCTCCGAATAAAGCTTTCCGTGAGGAAGGAGTGTGACGCTCCCGTTGCGAACAATACTCTAGCGGGGTAGCCGAAAACTAATACAAAGCATAGTATACATGCAATACACATAAAAAGGTCACAAAAAGTTTTAAGCTAACAAATGAACTTAAACTTTTCATACTTGTCACCACATCGGGTTGCTGAATCACTTCTTGCTGCCCAAGATTGTAGGCACTTGGTTGCACTAGTTGGAAACGAGAAGTGCTCGACTCCGTCGCTTTCCCTTTCTCCGCAATACTAGGACCAGAACACACTGACTACTCCTGCCTTGGCTCTGGCTCAGAACCACCCTCGTTACAATACCGAGCTATGTGGCATGGCTTGCCACACTTGTAGCACGTTGGTGGTCCCTTCGAAACGTGACTCTCCCAACATATACCGCTCTTTTATCCTGACCTAAAAGGATGAGGCTTCTTCCTCTACCTATTCCCTACCGACTTCCACTGTGACTAAGAAGGCTTGCCTTCTCCCTGCTTCACTGCATGACCACTACGACATTAGGTTCGCTCCATGTCACTTTCCAACATCCTAGAGGTTTCAACCAACTCATTGAAGTCAGCGTTCTTTAGACCTATAAGTGGTTGTCTCAAGTTCTCTCTTAAACCATGATAAAAAAGATTGTCCATCTCCTCATCATCAGCCATAATCGTTCTCGCATAACGAATCAGACGAGTAAAATCTTGCCCATACTCATCCACGGTTTTGTCTCGCTGCACCAAGTGCAAAAATTACCTTTGAAGGGCTAACCTTGTCGATGATGGAATGTACTTCTTTAAGAAGGCACTGGCAAACTCATCCATGGACGAGATGCGTCCAAGAAACTAGCGGCCGCTATGGCTCACCCACCACAGTTTTGCGTCACCTTCTAACATGAAGGCCGCAAATTAGGGCGGGTTATCCTATGGTGTCTTTGTCGCTCTTAAGAGTTCCTGAATCCTTGTCAACCAGTCCTCATCATAAGTCAGTGTGCCGCCTCCCTTGAATGTTGGAGGATGGAAGCTTAAAAAATACTTCATCTGTCGGTCTCCCTTCCCAACAAAAGCTCTCTCAATCAACGGCTCTACCTGCCTGGCCCCTCCGCCCGGTATGACCGGTATTGTATCCGGGGTATGAGAGTCGTTACCTGAGCAACATAGGTCACAACCTGTGTTGTCACCGAAGCATGGGCCGCTACCATGACTTCTGCTAGCAAGCGACAAAAATCGGTCGGGGATAATTTATGCCCATGAAACCCGAAGCAGTAGCACTGCTTGCCAAAGGCTCCTCTCACGGCCTCGACAACCCCGCATTGTCGCTTTCACCTATAACAAAAGCATGGTAAATCAAGAATCAAGTTCTATTCGCAAAACTTGAACACAAAAACACTCATGGTCCTACAATAATCCTATGTGGACAACTTCTTTACGTGATTCGATTACATTAAATCGACCAATAAACCTACCTTTGACACTAACCTCGCTTTGATACCAAATTGTAACACCTCCTCTATAATGACCATATAATATGGGTTCAGTTGGAGCCCCACAACATATATACACTACAACTTATGTATTATAAAGTGATATAATACTACCCATCTCAAAACTCAAAAAGTATGATAGCGGAAACACAACAACAAAGCTAGAAGTTATACACGACTACAAGGAGTTCAAAATAGACTTAAGACCTTACAACATCCAAGCGTACAAAACAACGTCAACACCAAACATTTCAATATGATATAGCACTCCTAGGCTATCTCGGCATGCAAGCCGGATTACAGTGAATGAAACATAGCATGCAATCACATAAGCAATATTAGAAGGGATACACTTCATGAGTCTTAGGCCTTTCTGGCCGGCGAGCTTGCTTCAGCTTGCGATCCTTGCCATGTAAGAATTTGATGTAATGTGGGTCAGCAAAGACTAACCTCAACTATGTAACCAACACCCCTCCACCGGCCGCCCCTAGCGGACCTCGGGGCACTTCATCACCCTGCAGGTCAGAAATTCGTTTACATATGTAAATAAACATGAGAAAACATAGAAAACAACAGGTTTTGGTGTATCACACATCAAACACATTTCTCTATTGAGCATTTAAATGAAAGGGGCCTACAATACAACATGCATGCAAACTTGGGTTTCATCAAGGCACCCTATAACGTGTATGAATCTAACACATCAACACGCATCATCACATCACATGGGTACTTCCAATTTCCCCCATTGGCTTTCAGCCGCAAAATGGAACTCCTGGGCAGGCCCCACCTTCTCATGAGTCTCAACACCCGGGCTTGCTTGCAAGCTCTGTCTCTCATGTCAGTTCTGTCACAACAAATTCAACCAATACTAAGAACCTTGCTTGACCCTACCCGCTTGTGCACTTCATCGTCTGGGCTTGTCCAAAAGCTTGGCGTTGTCGTCAGTTTCTACAGAAGAGGACTTGTCTTGCCGGGACACTCTCCACATGTGACTTGCAGCACCATGGGCTAGCCAACCGACCATAGAGACAAGTCATGTCTTTGCAAAACATTCAACAATCACATCCTTTCCCACCCTAAACCACCATTCGTTCTCACATGAAACGCGGGCATCACAAGCAACATCTTTGTCGCAATAAGATTTCTAGAAAAAATCTCGATAGCGCACGTCATGTAACATCAACGAATTGGACCACCGGTCGCGATTACGGCTTAACCCACAATGCGTAAACCACTAACAGAGTGTATCTCTAATGCAAAAATATGTCGGGGACTGACTCAATCGGCTCGGTGGTTGCTCTTGAACCATGACGACCTGAACCCCTCTCATTTGAGAGATCTGGTGCCTAAATGCTCGAATAAAGGCATAAACAAAATGGATGTCATGCACGCATCCTAAAAACCAGGAGGAAAAATGTCGCTACCTTATGATTCCTCTTCCTAGCAATGAAGATCTTGATTTGCATGGATGGAAGTGTGCGCCTTCAAGCACTCTCCACGAATCCGGTCTCGGATCAACGAAAGGAGCTCCGAAGCTTCATCAATGACGGAAGATACCACTTCTTCCTCCTCCAAGCTTTCTCAAGATCCTACCCTCCCAAACTCTTAGATGAGGAATGAAGTGGAAGGAGAACCCATTTGCCTTACTTAGGGTTCACAGACAGACATTCTTGGGCCACCCGATCAAGTTTTAAGAGGATCCGACGGCCAGAAATTGCAACTTACAGAACTGGTTCGGTCCACTACCGCCAGGCAGTAGCTACCTATCACACCGCGGTAACTCACTAAGTCACTAACCACCTCCAGATGTCACTCTACCGACAGCGGTAGAGTTATCGCTCAGCGCCATCGCATTCCTCTCGACGCACTCGACACACTCAACAAATAAAATCTAACACCCCTTATCCGTCGCATAACATATAATAGTAGGTCCGGCCGGGGCCCGACACCATATACCACAGACAGACCTGGTGGTTACTCACCACCGCCACTTTGACGACCAAACATATGAGCTATTTGTCTTCCCGGCATGGGTCACGACAATTTAAGCCATATACCGCCGAAGACCCTCATCTATGCCAACGACTCTAACCGAACGACATAGAAATGGGTACGTTTCCATCTAACCTGTGCTCACATCGCAACGACATTTTAAGCCATATACGCGGGTCAAACTTCTCCCGAGTCCCGTTTCCGTCACACATTTCACATAACCCGGTTATGTTCAAGTTGGCTCTCAGGCCTCCAAGTTGGCAAAATCACGCATCCGCCCAGTTTTCCGGGTGCACCTTAGGGTTAATCCCCAAGGCTCGCTGTTGCAATCTACCGTGTAGAAAACCCGAAAAACAACCAATCGCACGGAGTCTTCTCCGGCATTTATGCAATGCAACATCACCGATCCAGACCAACATGTCCGGGTAGGCTTCACACATCATACCTATGTCCATTCTCGCTTAAGGACTCTAAACAACGGGTACTTTACATATCTACCCGAAGGAACGCCTCCAACTCACCGCAAACTCGCGAGAGCGGGCTTCCTATGCAAATAAGGAGAGCTTCATATGCTCAAGAAGAGAATCGTTACCCTAGCGTTCTTCCTTGATTCCATGAAAAAGTAAGCGGATGAAAAGCACCGCACTCTCTTTGCCTCCGTAGATCCGAAGTCGGCTCGCTATTTGGAGCTTCGAAGCTCCTCAAATGGCCGGATCTAACTTCTTCTTCCTCCTTTGCTCTCCTCTCTCTAGACTTTAGAAAGGGAACCACTCAAGTAAAAGTGAGGGTTTCAAAGGTCCAATCCCGGGTATATCCCATCAGGAACAACCCCCAGCCGTTGGATCCCAAATTAAAGAAACGAACGGACTTGATTCGGGCCTGAAATGTACAATCTGGACCGAACACGGCCTGGCACACGCCCGTGTCCAGGGCCGTGTCCCCCATTCGCTGTCAAAATTGACGCGACTGGAACAACACACGGGTATCCGACACGCCCGTGCTCGACCTGACACGCCCGTGTTCCAACTGACACAACCGTGTGGTCGGCCGTGTGCCTCCATCGATTTAGCCCGAAAACAACCCGAGACTCACACAGGTTCTTGGACATGCCCATGTCCGAACCCATGTCCACTCGAATACGCCTGGGCTCCAGGCCATGTTCGCGATCTCAACACTTCGTCGAGCGAAGTTCGTCGACCACATGACACGGCCTTGGACACGCCCGTGTACTAGGTCGTGTGCCTTGTCTCGACACTTCGTCGAGCGAAAATGTCGACACCCCGGGCTGGTTGTCAACACGGGCTCGACATACCCTGAAACACGCCCGTGTCTCAGGCCGTGTGCCTCGTCTCGACACTTCGTCGAGCGAAAATCGTCGACACCTCGGGCCGATCGTCGATACGGGCTCGATACGCCCTGAGACACGCCCGTGTCTCAGGCCGTGTGCCCTGTCTCGACACAATGTCAACCGAAATTCGTCGACTTCGCGGCCAAATCGTCGACTCCAGTCTGACACACCCTGGGACACGCCCGTGTCCCAGGCCATGTGCCTACTGCCAGATTCCAAATCTGGCCCAAAACCTCCCCGGTCGCTCTTTTGAGTTTCGGGGCGTTACAACTCTCCCCCTCTTAAAAGAATTTCGTCCACGAAATTATATATAAAGGAAAGAAACATACAAAATTAAATTGTACCTGAGCGGAACAACTCAGGATACTCATCAAGCATAGTCTGCTCTCGCTCCCAAGTGAGCTCCTCACGACCACAATTGTCTCATCGGACCTTGACCATCCTGATCTCTTTATTGCGTAGCCGCTTGACCTCCGAGTCCTCAATCCGCACGGGCTTGACTTTTATCGTCAGCCCACTATCCACCGGTACTTGATCAACCGCGATCACTTGCGAAGGCTCTTGCACCGCCTTCCGTAGCACCGAAATATGGAATACATTATGTAAACCACTTAGCTCCACTGAGAGCTTCAATCGATAGGCTTCTTCACCAACCCGCTCCAGAACCTCAAACGGCCCAAGGTACCTCGGGCTTAGCTTTTTTAATCGCCGCACCCGCGAGACACCCTTGAACGACTTGATTTTTAAGTACACATAGTCGCCCACAGCGAACTCCACGTTCCTGTGCTTGGCATTATAGTACTTCGCTTGCCGGTCCTGAGCGATAAGCAACCTCTCCCGAATGGTACACACCAACGAAGTAGCATCTTCCACTTCTAATTGCTTATACTACTTTGACTCACCCGTTTCTAGCCAAGACAACGACGTGCAATATTTTCTACCATATAGGTCCTCTAAGGGCGCCATTTGAATACTCGCTTGATAGCTATTGTTGTATGCGAACTCCACCAAATAAAGATGGTCTTCCCATTGCTTTCCAAAATCCAAGACACACATGCAAAACATGTCTTCCATAGTTCTATTGACCCTCTCAGTCTGCCCATCCATTTGCGGATGGAAGGCTGTGCTGAATTTCAGCTTTGTTCCCAACATTTGATGCACTAGCCTCCAATCATTGGACGTGAACCGTCCATCACGGTCACTCACGATGCTGCGAGGCACACCATGAAGCCGCACTATATTATCCACATACAGTTTTTCCAACTTCTCCACTGGATCATCCTTCCTATGCGGAATGAAATGCGACACCTTTGTTAGCCGATCTATGACCACCCAAATGGCGTCGTTCCCCTTTTGCGACCTTGACAAACCGTGCACAAAGTCCATAGAGATGTCGTCGAATTTCCACTCCGGAATAGGCAATGACTTAAGAAATCCTCCCGGCTTTTGGCATTCCGCCTTCACCAAGGCGCAAGTTTGGCACTTCGCCACGTAGAGCGCCACATCTTTCTTCAAACCCGGACACCAAAATAGTTTCTTTACATCATGGTACATCGTCGTGCTCCCTGGGTGAATCGAGTACTTGGTATGGTGTGCCTTGTACAACAATTCCACCCGCAAATTGCCCACACTTGGGACGCACAGACGGCCGTCTGTCCAAAGCAATCCGTCCTCCACAACGAATTGGGAATTTGACCCATCCAGAGCCTCTACCATGAACTGCTTCATAAGGACATCCATATCCAAAGCCTGCCGAATCCGATCAGCCAGGTCATATTGGACTTCAGTCCAATACAGTACTGCTTTAACACTTGATTGCTTATCCACACAAACAATCCCCAATGCCTCCAACTCGCGAACCAACTGCTCATCATGCACTGATAGCCAATTGGCTTGAGCTGGGGCCCGGCGGCTCAACGCGTCCGCAACTGCATTACCTTTACCAGACACGTAGTGGATCTTGAATGTATAGTCCCCCAGGAACTCCATCCATCTACGTTGCCGCATATTCAGATCCTTCTGATCGATCAGATACTTCAGGCTCTTATGATCAGTGTAGATATCAATCTTCACACCGTACAAATAGTGTCTCCACAGCTTCAAGGCAAAAATCACGACCGCTAACTCCAAGTCATGGACCAGATAATTCCTCTCGTGCACTTTTAGCTGTCTCGAGCCATAAGCTATTACACTTCCGTGTTGCAGTAGCACGCAACCCAAACCACTGCCCGAAGCATCGCTATAAATCTCATAACCTTCGGTCCCAATCGGCGAACTCAGCACATTCGTCGTGGTCAACCGACACTTCAACTCCTCAAAAGCTCGTGCGCACTCCGACGTCCAAACGAACTTCTACTCCTTCCTCGTCAAAGTAGTGAGAGGTAATGCTATCCGCGAGAAGTTCTCTACGAAGCGCCTATAATAGCCGGCAAGCCCCAGAAAGCTTCGGACTTCCGCTACCGTAGCAAGCTCAGGCCACTCCCGTATCACTTCAATCTTCACCGGATCCACTACAATACCCTCCCCACTCACTATATGACCAAGGAACGCCACTGAGGATAACCAAAACTCGCACTTCGAGAACTTGACATACAACTAATTCCCCCTTAGCGTCTCCAAAACCAAATGAAGATGCTTGAAGTGATCTTCCTCACTCTGCGAGTACACCAAAATATCGTCGATGAAGACGATCACAAAATGGTCCAAGTACTCCCTGAAGGTCCTGTTCATCAAATCCATGAACACTGACGGTACATTAGTCAACCCAAACGGCGTGACCGTAAACTCATAATGCCCGTATCTCGTACTGAATGCTATCTTCGGGATATCTCTCTCCCTTATTCGCAGCTGATAGTACCCAGACTTGAGATCCAACTTCGAGTACACCGTCGACCCGACCAACTGATCTAAAAAAGCACCGATCCGGGGAATCGGGTACTTGTTCTTCTCCGTCAACTTGTTAAGCTCCCGATAATCAATACATAGCCTCAAGCTTCCATCCTTATTCTTAACAAAGAGGGCCGACGCGCTCCAAGGCGAAGAACTTGGGCGCACATAACCTTGCTCCAACAACTCTTGCAGTTGAACCTTCAGCTCCGTCATTTCCTTAGGCGCTAGCCGATACGGAGATCGTGACACAGGCTTTGCACCTGACACTAGCTCAATCGTAAAATCTATCTCCCGCTGAGGCGGGGCTCCATGAAGATCTGCAGGGAACACATCAGGGTATTCCGATACCACTGAAATACTATCCAACGCGGGCTTCGGCTTTGCAACCTCCACTAGTGTAAAGAACAGTTCTGCACCGACACGAACCGCCTTCACCACCTGAAGAGCAGACATCAACGTCTTGCTCGACCCCTTTAAGTCCGTAAAAGTCGTCTCACGACTTGTTCCCAACTTCACTTCCTTGCGACCGCAATCAATATAGGCATGCTGCTCCGAGAGCCAGTCCATGCCAAATATAACATCGAACTCCACCAACAGAAGTAACGACGCTTGCAGATCGAACTCCTGATTCCCGATACGAATCTTAACATCGTAGATCCTATCCGCGTGCATCGAACACCCGTTGGGCAATAACACATCCAACTTATCCTTCGCCATCGAAGAAGGTGAAAGAAATTGTACCTAATCACCTAGAGGGGGGGGGGGGGTGAATAGGTGACTAAATCTTTTTAAACTTTTAGGCAGATTATATCACAGATTTCACAGAACTATAAACATCATACACAACATCAATCACAGACACAGAGTACACACAGTTTTATAGTGGTTCCCCAAGGTTTAGGTACATCCACTTTCCCCCTTCGCCTATCTAGTAGTGTACTAGATTCGGCCAAACTCCTCCACTATTCCTCAGATCCTCAGATCTTACACTCAGAACCCCAACCAGGTTCCTACAGCTCAGAGTGATTCCACTCCTACAACTCAGGCTCAACAGCCCTACCACTCAGTTTTCACAAAGACCTACACTCAGCCACAAGGCCTACAGTCAGAGATATGAATCTCCTACACTCAGGCACACATGCCCTACTACTCAACCTTTATAATTTCAGGCTTACAACTCAGATCCGTAAGGATCCTACAAGAGATTAAGAATACAATGTATATACCTACAACTCAGAATAAGAGAGAAGAGTTGACAGGTTTCTTGATGAGTTCTTGAAAGAACTCTGCTGAGATCAACCTCACTTGGCTTTCTTCAAAGCTTCTTGAATGTAGAACACAATAGGGTTGAGTCTCTCTGCAGTTGATCTTCAATCACTGCAACTTAAGTTTCAGATCTCAATCTGAAACCTTCTTCACAGCCTGGTTCCAACAGCTATCTTCTTGGAAGGAGCTCTCTCTATCCAACTACTTAGATCTTCACTTGAATTGATTCTTCAATGAATTGCTTGATCTTCACTTTAATCTTCAATTGTGTATTTCTGTTGACAGAATAAGCCTATATATAGGCCTTCTTCATGGTGACCGGCTGATCCGGTTCCTAACAGCTTTCTGACAACTCTGACAGTTGTAGTAGACCGGCTGGAATGGCAGCTGTCAAGTCATCCAGTCACTTCTTGAAATATCTGTAACTGTCTGAGAGTGTCGAGATAGTCTGTCTTTAAGTGTCGACACTTATAGACTAAGTGTCGACACAAGTAGACTAAGTGTCGACACTTATAGACTAAGTGTCGACACAAGTAGACTAAGTGTCGACACTAGCCTTCAAGGTGTTGACACAACTTCTTGTGTTGTAGAATTTACTTCTCGACACAGTTTATTCAATATGTGTCGACACTGATATTGTGTGTCGACACAACTCCTTGTTCTTCAGTACTTAGTTGAATTCTGCTAAGTGTCGACACAACTCCTTTGTGTCGACACATCTTCTTGTGTTGAACTTGTTCAGTGTCGACACATCTTCTTGGTGTCGACACATGCCTTCTATGTTGATACTTTCTGAGTGTCGACACTTCTCCTTGTGTCGACACATTCTTCTTATGTTGAGACTTTGGCTGAGTGTCGACACATCTCCTTTGTGTCGACACTTGTACTTAGAATTTGTTGAACTTTGCTGAGTGTCGACACAACCTCCTAGTGTCGACACTTTATTCATGTGTTGAGTATTCTGCTGTGTGTCGACACATCCTTCATTATATCGACACTTGTACTTAAACTCTGTTGAATTAGCTGAGTGTCGACACAGCCTCCAAGTGTCGACACTTTCTGATGCCGACGAAGTTCCTCTGGGTGTCGACACTGCTTCTAAGTGTCGACACAGCTTCACTGGACATTTCTTCATTGAGTGTCGACACAACCTGTATGTGTCGACACCTTCCTTCTGGAGTCGACTCTGCATCCCTGGTGTCGACACAATTACTCCAAGTGTCGACACTGCTTCTTTGGGTGTCAACACAAGTCTTCTCAAGTGTCGACACTTTTCTTCTGGGTGTCGACACATGCACTTAGAAACTTTTCAGCTTTCCCTGCAAATACTTAATCTGCACAACTAAACTCAAAACACATCAAATACATTTTGATGTATATCATTGAGTAGGGTGAGGCTTCTTCAAATCAGGTACATTCATTCCAATGTACCCAACAATCTCCCCCTATTTGGAGAAGTCATAACCCTTAGTCAATGATATATACCATACATAACAAAATCACAGTATGATGTAAAGCAGGATTATATAACATGGTAAGCACATAAACATGTATTAATCAAAACATGTATACATAGATATCTCATAACAATTAATGTAATAGTTGAACATATATCACATTGTTCTAACAACTTCAATATTTTCATTATCCAAAAGTTTACAGAAAGTTTAAAATCAAATGATTACAACTGTAAACTAAAGATAAATTCTATCCTATTGCTGCTCAGGCTCCTTGATCACTATGCCCTTTCCAGATTGTATCTTTGCTTGGACTGGGGCTTCAGCATCTTCAGCAGCAGCAGGATTCTTTCCTTTTAGATCCTTCTTTTTCTGCTCTTCAGCCTTGATCTTTTGTCTTTCAAAATAATGATAAGGCTTTGGAAAGTACTTGCTAGGCTCCTGGACAGTAGGAGGTAACTTTCCCATCTTAGCCTTTCTTCCATATTGCACAATTGCCTCTTGCCTGGACTCATGCTTCCTCCACTCCACATCAGAATACCATTTGCCTCTGTCCACAATATTGTCTTTGGCAGCCTTCCATGCAGTCACAATGATATTCCTGGAGGTGGGGCTCCACTGTTCAAAATCAGGTCTGAGTTCAGCTTGCTCTCTGAATCTCTTCTTAAACAATTGAGTCTCTTGTTCTTTCTGCAAAGCTTCTTGTTCTTTCAGTATAGCCTCTGGCACTGGCTGAACTACTTTTTCTATGATGACCTTCTGATTTCCCTCAGGTGGGCTATACATTGACTGTATATCTGCATGTATCATATCAAAGTATGGTGGATGATAGATCACTTGAGCCACTTAAGCTTGCTCACCTCTAAGATATGCAGGATTAATCTCAGACTCTACAACATTGTCATCATCAAATAATGGAGGATATCCAAGGGTGGCTCTGATGGAATTGGAAATCCACTTTATATGATCAGAGCCTGCTTTGACTAACACCCTCTCCCCCTTTATGACTTCTCTTTCAATGTGATCCCTCAGATCATCTTTTTGAAATCTTATTTGGGCATTCAGATAATTTACTCCATTCTTGTAGAAAGGTTTCAACCTTTGGAGTTTTTCAGTGATTAACTTCTGAGAATCTTGAATTGCAGAAGTAACAACAGTGATTCCCTCTTGTAATGCTTTATCAAACTCTGCCTTAGCAGTAGCATTAGCTGTAGTCTGACCAGTAGCTATATTCTTCATTTCTGTGACTATTGCATTGTGTGAAGCTGTTAAATTATCATTCATCCTTAGCTGGTTCTCCAGAACATAGCCTTGCTTCACTGCAATATCATCCACTTGAGCTTTGATCTTCTCCTGATGAGTGGCTAGATAGACTACTGCATTCCCTCCTTTATGGAAGCAGTCAGTCATCTCTTTCTTATTCAGATTCATTTCAAATCTGATGGACTTAATGTCTTGTGCAAGATCAAACTGCAGAGACTTATGGCTTTCATCTATATATTTTTCAATTGCTAGCCTTTGCTCATCCATCTTTATCTGCAATGCAACCATCAGAGAACTGTAATCTGTAGATGGGGCAGGCTGTGGAGCAGGCTGTGGTGCTATTGTTTGCAGAGCTTTCTTATAATTCTGGCTCCTCCTCTTGAAAACTTGAAATTTTCTCTTCTTGGCTCTTGCAGCCTCTTCATCTTCAGAAGCAGATGTGCTTGCAATATCAACCCTGTCCTTAGAGCTTGGAGGTAACTCCTTCTCAGTCCTTTGAACCTGCTCAGCATCTTTTGTAGGGGTGTGCATGAAAAACCGAAAACCGACCAAACCGCCCTGAACCGCCCAAACCGAACCGATTTTACACCGAACCGAATGACTCGGTTCGGTTTTGGTTTTCCTCTCTGAAAAACCGAACCGCGCCGACTAATAATACATGTAAAAATATTACCAATAATGATCTTTGAACTATTTTTATTAACTAAATAATGTACACAAATTATATCAACTTAATAATTTTTATATCATTTGAACAAAAATAAATTTTTGTAATGCATATTTTATGCATCAAAAAGAATTAAACATTTTGTTTAAGTGATTTTATTTATATCTTTTTATATTTATTACTCGATTTCCCAATAAAAAAATTCAATCATAAATTTTTTAATGTAACATGAGATATTAGCTGTAATATATCATATGTAAATAAAATTGATGATATTTATTTTTTACTTATCATATCATTTTAAAAATTTTCTTGAGATATTTAAGTACAGAATTATTTAAAATAGTATAACTGAAAAACCGAAAACCGAACCGAGTAAACCGACCAAAAAACCGAACCGAACCGATAAACATCGGTTCAGTTTCGGTTTGGGTCCAAACCGACCTAAACCGAACCGCTTGCACCCCTGATCTTTTGGCACCTCAGTATCTTTGCCTGCAGTTTTCTCTATATTCTCCACTTGCTCCCCCTGAATAATTATTTTCTCCCCCTCACCAGCAGCACTTTCTTTCTCAAAGTCAGTTGGTAGAAGATCTGGGAATAGCTCTTCTAGGGTAAATTATTGTTGAGGATGGGGTGGAGAAACTCTTATCTCATCAACAACTTGATCAGATACCACTTGATCTGCAATAGATGTGTCCTCCATGACAACATCTTGGGGTTGACTATGTGTTTGTGTTTGCTGATTAACATTAGGTAATGAATCAGACAAAACAACATCTTCAATAGGGAAATCTAAGTTTTTAATTTCAGTTATTACCTCAAGTATTGTGAGGGTAGCTTGTTCACTTTCTAGAGGAGTTGGCTCATTAACCAATAGAGGCTCCCCCTGGATTGAATCCTAGTGAATTGGGCTAGCTTGTGGTAGCTCCCCCTGCCTCTCTGCATCTTCTTGTCTAGCTGGAGACTTTCCAGCATTTCCAGTTTCTTCTTCATCAGGAGTGAACATTATATGCTCTTTAGAGCTGCTTGATGATTCTTGAGCCACCGGGGCTGTATTCTTCTTCTTTTGGGGGTGTTACCTTCTCAGGAGTTGACATGTCCTTAGTCAAGACACTATCCCACCTAGAGAAGATCCTCAAATCCATTCTCTCCATGTGGTTAATTTTGGATCCTGCAGCTTGGGTCATTATCTCTGGTATACTACCAGATAGGTAAAGACTTAGAATCCTACCCAAATTGGGTTTCTTCAGGCTCTCCTTAATCTTCTCAAACACAACTACAGACCAATCAGTTTATAGTGTGAAAATAATCCTTGTCATGAGGCTAAACATATAAGCTGATACTCTGTCATGCCCTCCAGGCTTGCTCAAGATAACCTTGCCAACAATTTCAGAGAGAAATTTGCCCTGCATGTTCATTCCCTTCCTATTGAAAACAGATCCTATTTTCATCTTGGAATCCAGTCCACACCATGTTAATGCTTCCCTAGTTTTAGAAGCAGAAACATCTTCTTCTTCCTTAGTCCTAGGTAGTTGAAGTACCTTTCTCAGACTTTTGGGTGAGACCTTCACCTTTGTCCCATGAACCCTTGACTTAATCTTTAGTCCTGATACATCTAGGGTTATTGTATTCAGAAATTCCAGAACTTCTTTCTTCCATATCTTGGTCGGTTCGGAAACAAGAAATTCTAACCCTGTCTCTTCTATTAGGGTTATCACGCCTTTGATCTCTGGTTCCCCGTCATCAAAAGCATGCCGAACGAGTTCGTATCCTTCATTCACATTCTCTTCTAGCTTCGGCGCCATTAGAGTTTGAAGAAATTTGAATCTAGAGAAGAGAGGTGTCGACACACAAGTTTGGTCTCGAAACTTTAGTGAGCGTGTCGACAGACAATGGCGAAATCCTATTTATACCTTTCTAGGATCGAAGATGAAAGGGCGCGCCAAAATACTCAAATTGTGTCGACACTGTTGAAAAGTGTCGACACAGACTTATAATGTCTCGACAACTATGTGTCGACACAAGTATAGTCGACAGAATATATGTGTCGACACTTGTTTATGTGTCGACACCACTTAGATCGACACTTAGTCGAGACTTTACTTGTCTAATTCTGTGTAAATTCTAAGTGTCGACACCATCTTGGATGTGTCGACACCAACCCTGTATGTGTCGACACTAATTCTCTGAAGTGTCGACACCAACTTCCTAGATGTGTCGACACCTTTTCTCTGAAGTGTCGACACCAATTCTCTGTCTCGACACAAACAACTCTGTGTGTCGACACTATTTTACTTAGCCATTTCTGTAAACTTATTCTAAGTTTATCATACCTAATTCAATTTTAAACCTATTGAACTTGGTTTCTTCTAAGGGCTTAGTATACATGTCAGCTAGTTGATTATTTGTATTAACATACTCTAGTGAAATATCTCTTTTTTCACATGTTCTCTTAAAAAATGGTATTTTATTTCTATGTGCTTAGTCCTACTATGAGAGACAGGATTGTTTGCAATAGAAATAACACTAGTAGAATCACAAAATAGAGGTGTTCTACTTACTTGTATACCATAGTCTTCTAGCTGATGTTGTATCCATAGAAGTTGAGCACAGCAACTTCCTGCAGCCACATACTCTGATTCTGCTGTGTAGATAGCCACACTTGTTTGCTTCTTGCTACTCCATGATATCAGTCTTCCACCTAGGAATTGACAGGTACCAGTTGTACTTTTCCTATCTTCCTTGCAGCCTGCAAAATCTGCATCTGAATAACCTGTCAGTTCAAAGTCTCCATTCATAGGGTACCAAAGGCCTAGATAAGGAGTGCCCTTAAGATATCTCAGAATTCTTTTGACTGCTATCAAATGAGATTCTTTAGGGCAAGCTTGGTACCTAGCACATACACATGTAACATACATGATATCTGGTCTACTTGCAGTCAAATACAATAGGGAGCCAACTATCCCTCTATACAAAGTCTCATCTACAGGTTTCCCTGCATCATCTTTGCTAAGATACATACTTGACCCCATTGGAGTTTTCATGGTACTGGATGATTCCATACCATACTTCCTTATTAATTCTAGTGTGAACTTAGACTGTCATATGGATAAACCATTCTCAGTCTGTCTAACTTGGAGACCCAAGAAGAACTTAAGTTCCCCCATACTGCTCATTTCAAATTGTCCTTGCATTAGTTTTGCAAAATTTCTGCAAATACTACTTTCAGTAGACCCAAATATGATGTCATCTACATATATTTGGACTAGAATGATCTTGCCTCTAGATTCCCTAAGGAATAGAGTCTTGTCTATTTTACCCCTTGTGAATTTATTCTCAATGAGGAAACTAGACAGGGTTTCATACCAAGCCCTAGGGGCTTGTTTTAACCCATACAAAGCCTTCCTAAGTCAATAGACATAATTAGGTTGAGTTGAATCAACAAAACCTGATGGCTGTTCCACATAGACTTCTTCCTTCAGATTTCCATTCAGAAATGCCGACTTAACATCCATTTGGTATACTTTAAACCCTTGATAGGTTGCATAGGCCAGGAACATCCTTATGGCATCCTGTCTGGCTACTGGAGCAAAGGTTTGATCAAAGTCAATACCTTCTTCCTGCCTATATCCCTTAGCAACCAGTCTTGCTTTGTTCTTTATAATGACTCCATGTTCATCCATCTTGTTCCTGAAGATCCACTTAGTTCCAATTATGTTGTGGTCTTTTGGTTTAGGAACAAGCTCCCAGACTTTGCATCTTTTGAACTGATTCAGCTCCTCTTGCATTGCCTCAATCCAATGAGGGTCTAGGATGGCTTCTTCAAATTTCTTTGGCTCAACTTGGGATATAAAACTGGAGTAGAGTACTGAACTTAGATTTTTGCTCCTTGTTTGTACCCCTTGTCTTAGATCACCAATAATTTGATTGGCTGAATGATCTTTTAGATGTCTATTAGCTGGAGGCAGCCTGTCTTCGGGTTGTACTCCTTCAGCTTCTTCAACTTGCTGTACCCCTTGGTCTTCTTCTACATCAGGTGCATCTAGTACTCCCCCTGGACAACAACCACTATCATCTACATGTTGACTTGCAGTAGATCCTTCATCAATAGTGAGCTTGTCCATCTTCTTAGTCACACCTATAGAGTTGCAAATACTTCTAGACAATTCATTGTTAATAAGTCTAGCTTCATCAAATGCTACATGTACTGATTCTTCTACAACTTGAGTAGTCAAGTTGTAGACCCTATAATCCTTACTATTGTTGTTGTACCCAACAAAGATCCCTTCTTGGGATTTGGCAGCAAACTTGGTCAAGTAAGACTTTCCATGTTAAGTATATAACATTTACAACCAAAGATCCTGAAATAGGATAGATTTGGATTTCTGCCTTTCACAATCTCATAGAGAGTCTTATTGTGGCTCTTGGTGATAGTAGCCCTATTAATTACATGGCATGCAGTGTTTATTACCTCAGCCCAGAAATATTCTGGGAGAGATGTATCACTTAATAGGGTTCTACCAGCCTCAATTAAGGTTCTATTTTTCCTTTCAGCAATGCCATTTTGCTGAGGTGTTCTTGGTGAAGAAAATTCCTGAAATATCCCAAACTCTTCACATAGCTTTGTCATACTATCAGACTGGAATTCAGTACCATGGTCACTTCTTATTTTGACCACTGTACTGTCTAACTCATTCTGAATTTGTTTGACAAAACTATAGAAGATACTAGGTGTTTCAGATTTCTGTCTAAGGAAGAACACCCAGGAAAACCTTGAGTAGTCATCTACAACCACAAATGTGTAGACCTTCCTACCTAGGCTGTGAACTGGCATAGGACCAAAGAGATCCATATGCAAGAGGTATAAACACCTCACAGCATCTTTGTTTTCAATGCTATTAAAGTTGGATCTAGTCTCCTTGCCCTTTTGACAAGCTGAACATATTCCATCTTTAATACACTTAACCTGAGGACCATTCCTCACTAACTCTTTGCTATAGAGTTGGCCAATTGTCTTGTAGTTAAGATGGGCTAGCCTCTTGTGCCATTTGACACAATGAGAAACTTTCTCATCAACTACAAGACATACTGGAGAAACATTGTTCTCACACATAATGTCTAGGCAATAGACATTTCTCTTTCTATAACCTGTCAGAATGATCTCTTGATCATTTGACCTCCTGATATGACAACCATCTTTGACAAATAAGATGTCATATCCTAAATCACTCAGTTGACTTATACTAATAAGGTTATGTTTCAAGCTTTTAACATAAGCCACTTGAGTAATTGTTATAAGGTTGCTAGAGATGTTACCAAAACCCTTAATGATTCCTTTTTCAGAACCACCAAAGGTGACTTTAGGACCATCCTTGATTGGTGTGTAGTCCTTTAGCAATCCCCTAGTTCCAGTCATATGCCTGGAACATCCACTGTCCAAGTACCATATTGGGGCATGACCACTTGGACTCACATGCAAAACAGATTAGTTAATCTTAGAACCCAAAGAATTCTTGGGTCCTTGGTGCTGGTTAGTCTGTCTCTTAACAAAACTACCTGTAGCTTTTCTAGCAGGTAGATTGCTACTCACTTTGGCATTAGAATTGTGCCAACAGTCTATGGCAAAGTGGCCTACCTTGCCACATCACCAGCACTTAAATCTGTTGTACCTTTGCTTAGGTACAACCCTGGCTGTTTTGTCTACAGCAGGCTTGTTGAGTACTGGGGCTTTGCCATTAGACTTGGACTGAACAGTCCTAGTAGGTTTTGTAAACCCTAATCCAGTTTTACCCTTTTGATGTACAAATTCATCAATCAAAGGTAGAATAGACTTTGGTTTAGAAAACCTTGCAACTATATCTCTCTGCTTCTGAAGACTAATCTCCAGATTTTTGATTTGATCATTCTTGAATGCTATAGTCCTCATCTGAATAACAGTTATGTTCTTCAGCCTGGCTATTTCATTTAGTTTTTGGTCAATCAACTTATCAAAATCTGTTGCAGCAACTTTAATACTGGCAATCTCCTTAGCCTGACTCTTGGCCAAGGATTTGCTTTTCTTTAAAGCTTGCAACACTACTCTATATTCATCAATCAATTTATGAATGTCTCCTTCAGATTCAGATTCACTCTCATCACTTGATGCTGATGAATCTGATTCTGAACCAGTACAAGAAACTGAACTTGAAGAACAATTTTGTACCTGACTAGGTCCAGGCTGATCTTGGATTTTATCTCCTTCAGATAATGCCATCAGTCCTTGGCACTGATTGTCCTCTTGCTCATATATAGAGTTCATTAACTAGATGAACTCCTCTTCCTCTTCTACAGCAAACAGACCAATGTAAACTTCAGCTTCTGAATCTGATTCTGAAGAAGACATATCTGTCAAACTTTTGTCCTTTTTAGCAATAAAGGACCTTTCCTTCTTGCCCTTGATTTGAGTCTTCTTCTTATCAGTAGACTCTCTCCTCTTCTCTAGATAGTCAGCAACAATATGTCCTTGTTTGTTACAACAATAACAAACTATCCTTGAAGATGAAGTTCTATTTGACTTGTGCTTTCTCCTGTCATTCTTTGATGACCTCTGTGAAGTGGATGGCTTAGTCCTCCACTGTTTCTTCTTTAGGAATTTCTGAAAATGTCTTATGAAAGCTGCAAAGTCCTCATCACTCTCATTTCTTTCAGAATTCCTGCTTTCTGATTCATCTGACCCAGTCTCAGCAGCTTTTGGAGGTTGAGATGAAGACTTACTTTTATATTTCTTGGTGGCTTCTGTCTTGAATGCCACTGCTCTTTCTTTATGCTCAACTCTGGTAGTCTTCTCCTCTTCTTTCCTTACCATTAGCTACATTTCATAGGATAACAGCTTTCCAAATAATGTTGGAGGAGGAATATCTGCTAACTTGGCCATTTCCCTTATGACACAAATCTTGGTGTCCCAATCCTTTGTTAGGTACCTCAAGAACTTATCATTCAGCTCATAATTGCTGAATGCTCTTCCATAGGACATCAACTCATTGACAATCCTATAGAATTTCTTGTAGCATTCTGTTATGCTATCAGACTTTCCTTGTCTGAAGCTCTCATACTCTTGGTTTAACAAAGACTTCCTGTCTTGTCTAACTTCTTCTGAACCCTCCATGTACACTATCAGAGTATCCCACATCTCCTTTGATGTTTTACAGTGTATCAAGTTCTGAAATGTAGCATCATCTATTGCACTTACAATTATATTCTGGGCCCTCTTGTGCATAGTGGCCAGAATAATCTCATCCTTGGTCATTTCAGAATAGTCTTTTGGTGTTCTCTGATTTGCATCTAACACAGATACCTTCATAGGCACATATGACCCTTCTTTGACTGTGATATAGATTCTAGGGTCAGAGGCTTCCATAAATAGTCTAACCCTTTCTTTCCAGATGTCAAAAATCTCCTTTCTACATATTGGCAACTTCATGGATCCAAGTTCTTTGTGATTCTCTGTTGAACCCATTTTCTTGATTTTCTTGATTCTGCACTTGATTAAACTGAATCTGCCAACAGGATCTACTCAGACAGTTATGTCCTTTTTGAGCAACCTCCCTCTGATAACACTTGAAAGAAATTGTACCTAATCACCTAGAGGGGGGGGGTGAATAGGTGACTAAATCTTTTTAAACTTTTAGGCAGATTATATCACAGATTTCACAGAACTATAAACAACAAAAACAACATCAATCACATACACAGAGTACACACAGTTTTATAGCGGTTCCCCAAGGTTTGGGTACATCCACTTTCCCCCTTCGCCTATCTAGTAGTGTACTAGATTAGACCAAACTCCTCCTCTATTCCTCAGATCCTCAGATCTTACACTCAGAACCCCAACCAGGTTCCTACAGCTCAGAGTGATCCCACTCCTACAACTCAGGCTCAATAGCCCTACCACTCAGTCTTCACAAAGACCTACACTCAGCCACAAGGCCTACAGTCAGAGATATGAATCTCCTACACTCAGACACACAGACCCTACCACTCAGCCTTTATAATTTCAGGCTTACAACTCAGATCCCTAAAGATCCTACAAGAGATTAAGAATACAATGTATATACCTACAACTCAGAATAAGAGAGAAGAGTTGACAGGTTTCTTGATGAGTTCTTGAAAGAACTCTGCTGAGATCAACCTCACTTGGCTTTCTTCAAAGCTTCTTGAATGTTGAACACAATAGGGTTGAGTCTCTCTGCAGCTGATCTTTAAGCACTGCAACTTAAGTTTCAGATCTCAATCTAAAACCTTCTTCACAGCCTGGTTCCAACAGCTGTCTTCTTGGAAGGAGCTCTCTCTCTCCAACTACTTAGATCTTCACTTGAATTGATTTTTCAATGAATTGCTTGATCTTCACTTCAATCTTCAATCGTGTATTTCTGTTGACAGAATAAGCCTATATATAGGCCTTCTTCATGGTGACCGGCTGATCCAGTTCCTAACAGCTTTCTGACAACTCTGACAGTTGCAGTAGACCGGCTGGAATGACAGCTGTCAAGTCATCCAGTCACTTCTTGAAATATCTGTAACTGTCTGAGAGTGTCGAGACAGTCTGTCTTTAAGTGTCGACACTTATAGACTAAGTGTAGACACAAGTAGACTAAGTGTCGACACTAGCCTTCAAGGTGTCGACACAACTCCTTGTGTTGTAGAATTTACTTCTCGACACAGCTTCTTCAATATGTGTTGACACTGATATTGTGTGTCGACACAACTCCTTGTTCTTCAGTACTTAGTTGAATTCTGCTAAGTGTCGACACAACTCCTTTATGTCGACACATCTTCTTGTGTTGAACTTGTTCAGTGTCGACACATCTTCTTGGTGTCGACACATGCCTTCTGTGTTGATACTTTCTGAGTGTCGACACTTCTCCTTATGTCGACACATTCTTCTTATGTTGATACTTTGCCTGAGTGTCGACACATCTCCTTTGTGTCGACACTTGTACTTAGAATTTGTTGAACTTTGCGGAGTGTCGACACAGCCTCCTAGTGTCGACACTTTCTTCATGTGTTGAGTCTTCTGCTGTGTGTCGACACATACTTCATTATGTCGACACTTGTACTTAAACTCTGTTGAATTAGCTGAGTGTCGACACAGCCTCCAAGTGTCGACACTTTCTGATGTCGACGAAGTTCCTCTGGGTGTCGACACTGCTTCTAAGTGTCGACACAGCTTCACTGGACATTTCTTCATTGAGTGTCGACACAACCTGTATGTGTCGACACTTTCCTTCTGGTGTCGACTCTGCATCCCTGGTGTCGACACAATTACTCCAAGTGTCGACACTGTTTCTCTGGGTGTCGACACAAGTCTTCTCAAGTGTCGACACTTTTCTTCTGGGTGTCGACACATGAACTTAGAAACTTTTCAGCTTTCCCTGCAAATACTTAACCTGCACAACTAAACTCAAAACACATCAAATACATTTTGATGTATATCATTGAGTAGGGTGAGACTTCTTAAAATCAGGTACATTCATTCCAATATACCCAACAGAAGGGACTCCGATGCGTGATATAAATCCTTCGGACAAGGAGTGTGAAGCTCCGTATCGAAGAGTGCTCTTGCCAGATTTTCACAAAGCAAAACAAATCCTAAACAAGTAGTGGTAAGGTAATAGGTGCATAACAAGTATTTAAAGAAATTAACTTGCTATAAATTAAACCGTACATGTCACCACATCCGCCTGTTTAATGGCCTCTTGTTGGCCAAGATTATACACCCTTGGTTGGGCCGGAGCATAGTGGGACGTGGTTGACTCCACCACCTTGCCATTCTCTTCATAAGTCGCTCCCGGTCTCCTTTCGAACTTGGGACGTCCGCTCCGGCACTCACGGGCATAATGCCCTGGCTTCCCACAGTTGTAACATGTGCCCGGGATCCGACCCGTAGTCGCCCCAGAAGCACCAGCAGAGGGGGCTGGACCCGACGTCCTAGCTTTCTTGTTCCACTTCCGGAACATAGACTTTGAAGAGTTCGGCACTCTGAACTCCGACTTCTTATCACCCAAGCATTTCTTTGCTTGTACATTCTTCATGTCCTTCTCCAAGGACCGGGCCGTGTTGACCAAGGTCAAGAAACCCTGCGTCATCGGCCCCGAGAGTAGTAACCTCAACTCATCTCTCAACCCTTCATAGAAGCGATTAGTCTTGTGCTCCTCATCCACAATAGTGGAGCTAGCATATCGACTCAAACGGGTAAATTTGTGGAGATATTCATCCAAACTATTATCCCCTTGAACCAATTTCAGGAACACATTCTCCAACGCTATCCTTTGCGCCGACGGGAGATATCTAGCCAAGAATAATCTTGAGAACTCCTCCATCGAGACATCAACAAGTTGTCTACCTCTCAGTAGATGCAACTCCAAACCTTCCCACCACATTCTCGCTTCACCGTCCAAAAGGAACATTGCAATGGTGGTCATTTGCTACTCCTCCGTCTCCGTTGCTGTCATGACTCTCTTCACCCTGAAGAGCCAGTCTTCAGCTTGAGATGGGGTTCCCAACCCCGAGAATACCGGAGGATTAAAGCTCATTACATGCTTAAGCTGCCTCTCGGTTGCCCTCCTTAGCACCACCGGCTCCACTACTACTTGTTCCACCCTTCTCGGCTCAGCCGCTTGTAGCGGTACCTGCTCCATCGCAGGAGCGGGCTGTTGCATTTGCCTTGCAGGCTGCGCATTAATCATGGCCAACACTACTTCTGCCAGCAATCGTATGGTCTCAGCCGATAGAGGTGTTGCAGGAGCTTCATTAGGTGCACTGCTAGCCTCAGAAACTCGACGTTCCGACGGCCCATCACCACTTCTGGTCACCTATAGTGGTACAAAACACCGTTAAGCGACCAAATAAAATTGCAAACAACAATTATAGGAACACACAAGTTCCTCAAACACGTGTATTTTCATTCCTAAGTGGACATTCATGGGTTCTTTTACTGTTATAACGATGACGCACACACATGTGCTCACCACCCCTTAAAAATAATTCGACCACGAATTCATTTTAAGCTCGACCAAAAACCAGTAGTCTGATACCAAATTGTAACACCCCCTATTCGTCGCATAACATATAACAGTAGGTCCGGCCGGGGCCCGACGCCATATACTAGTAACAGACCGGGAGGTTACTCAATGGAAACCATCCAACCAATCATAACGTCCTACACAGAGCATTCTAGCGGAAGCAGTTTATATAAGTTGCAATTAAGAACCTAGCATAAAGAGCACGAATGTCCACTAACACCAAAACAACAAATAGGAATGTCGTACATACACGAGTACAAGCCTTAAGGCCTTACAAAATCGTTTACTTCAATATTACATGTTTTACAAACTACGGCACGCAGGCCGGTCATACATGAGTTAAAACAGTAAACACTCCAATTAGGCCTTCGAGGGCCGGCTTCGCAATTTGGGCTTTAGCCCGCTATTGACCGCTTGGTCCAGCAGCACCTGCAAGCAACAAAACCACCACACGGTGGGAAACAAAAGCAACAGTCAGCAATGTTGACCAAATTATAACGATCCCGCCCCCAACTCGGGGCGGCGATGCTCATTCCCTGCATTTTATTAGCATAAGCGAGCAATATAGTATTGTCACAACATCACAGGCGTAGGCTCGCACGACCACACACCCCGTGCACTCAGGGCACATTCTCAGTGAACCGGCCAATGTCACGTCAATTCAAGCCATAGACATTCCGGACTCACCACCGCCACTTTGACGGCCAAACATATGAGCTATTTGTCTTCCCGGCATGGGTCACAACAATTTAAGTCATAGACCTCCGAAGACCCTCATCTATGCCAACGGCTCTAACCAAACGACATAGAAATGGGTACGGTTCCATCTAACCAGTGCTCACATCGCAACGACATTTTAAGCCATATGCGCGGGTCAAACTTCTCCCGAGTCCCGTTTCCGTCACACATTTCACATAACCCGGTTATGTTCAAGTTGGCTCTTAGGCCTCCAAGTTGGCAAGATCACTCATCCGCCCAGTTTTCTGGCTGCACGTTAGGGTTAATCCCCAAGGCTCGCTGTTGCAATCTACCGTGTAGAAAACCCGAAAAACAACCAATCGCACGGAGTCTTCTCCGGCATTTATGCAATACAACATCACCGATCCAGACCAACATGTCCGGGTAGGCTTCACACATCATACCTATGTCCGTTCTCGCTTACGGACTCTAAACAACAGGGACTTTACATATCTACCCGAAGGAACGCCTCCAACTCACCGCAAACTCGCGAGAGCGGGCTTCCTATGCAAAGAAGGAGACCTTCATATGCTCAAGAAGAGAATCATTATCCTAGTGTTCTTCCTTGGCTCCATGGAAAAGTAAGCGAATGAAAAGCACCACACTCTCTTTGCCTCCGTAGATCCGAAGTCGGCTCGCAATTTGGAGCTTCGAAGCTCCTCCAATGGCCGGATCTAGCTTCTTCCTCCTCCTTTGCTCTCCCATCTCTCTAGACTTTAGAAAGGGAACCACTCAAGTAAAAGTGAGGGTTTCAAAGGTCCAATATTGGGTATATCCCATCAGGAACAACTCCCAACCGTTGGATCCCAAATTAAAGAAACGAACGGCCTTGATTCGGGCCTGAAATGTACAATCTGGACCGAACACGGCCTGACACACGCCCGTGTCCAGGGTCGTGTCCCCCATTCGCCGTCAAAATCGACGTGACTGGAACAACACACGGGTATCCGACACTCCCGTATTCCAACTGACACGGCCGTGTGGTCGGCTGTGTGCCCCCATCAATTTAGCCCGAAAACAACCCGAGACTCACACGGGTTCTTGGACACGCCCGTGTCCGAACCTGTGTCCACTCGAACATGCCTGGGCTCCAGACCGTGTTCACGATCTCGACACTTCGTCGAGCAAAGTTCGTCGACCACATGACATGGCCTTGGACACGCCCGTGTCCTAGGCCGTGTGCCTTGTCTCGATACTTCGTCGAGCGAAAATGTCGACACCCCGGGCCGGTTGTCGACACGGGCTCGACACGCCCTGAGACACGCCTGTGTCTCAGGCCGTGTGCCTCGTCTCGACACTTCGTCGAGCGAAAATCGTCGACACCCCGGGCCAATCGTCGACACGGGCTCGACACGCCCTGAGACACGCCTGTGTGCCCTGTCTCGACACAATGTCAACCGAAATTCATCGACTTCGCGGCCAAGTAGTCGACTCCAGTCTGACACGCCCTGGGACACACCCGTGTCCCTACTGCCAGATTCCAAATCTGGCCAAAAACTTCCCCCGCCGCTCTTTTGAGTTTTAGAGCGTTACATAAAAGGCTATCGTCGCGCAGTAGCTAACTACCGTCGTGCAGTAGCTACCTACCGTGGCGCGGTAGCGTACAAAGACTCCAAATTTCTTAAGCAGGAAAAATGGGGTGTTATACGCAGCATTTGCTTTATTTCATCTCTCTCTCCTGAGTGCTTGTGGTGCATTGTTGGAACCATAGTTCTGATTTGGGCAACGATCACTATTAAGTTTGCTTAGATTGACCCAAAATGTATAGTCATGGGTCATAGGTTTATCTCCAGAATTGCTGAAAGAATTCTGAGAAATGCAGTTAAGACAAAGTCAGAAAATCAGTTCGACGATATTCGAACTCAGGTCGACGAACGACGATCTAAGGTCGACGAACTCTGAGTTCCTTCTCTGAACTCAGGTCGACGAACTCTGATCTCAAGCAAGAAGTTTAGCTCGACGAATTCTAGCAGAGCTCGATGAACTCCGAGCTCAGGTTGATGATTGCTAAACTCAAGACAGATTCACAGCTCGACAAAATAGAAGCTGAGCTCGACAATCTACGAGCTCAGGTCGACGAATTCTATGCAATCAGTTACAGTTGGCAGAATTAATTACAGTCAATGACCATGCCTATTTATTTACAGTTGACAGATCAACTCAAGAATTAATACAGTCAATATGGAAAGAGTCGTTCAAATGTTGCATTAAACATGAGCTGTTTCAGAAGATTAATTCAGGATTAATTCCCAAGGCATCTTCTATTCTCGGGAATGCTTCTGCCGTCTTCAAGATTAAAGAATTTAAATGTTTGAATGAGATATAAAAGATTTTCAGGAAGAACAAGAAAAAATAAATAGAGACAGAAATAGACAAGACAGTGAACAAGAACACAGTGAAGGCTTTTCAGTTTACAAAAGAAGAAGAGAAACTCTACATCAACATTTACACAGAGTTCTCCATCTACCGCAGGATTCACAAGAGACATACATTCATATCAGTCTAAGAAGCTTGTTGGAGACATCATCATTCTGAAGGCCTATCACCCTGAAGCAAAGCTCTAGTTTTTCCTGAACCATCAACATCTCAGGGGGAGCTCTATGCTAATATCAACATCCACTAAAGTCTTCTCAGTTGTATATTGAGAAAGAGAAGACAACATCACTTCTTTCCCTTTCCTGTGTACAAGGTTATAACTCCGTTCAAAAGTTATTCCTAGTTGCAAGTCACCTGACCAAAAGACTTGAGGTTTGGTTTTTGAGCACCTGATCAAAATCTCATTGGTGTCAGACACCTGATCAAAACTCTGAGTGGATTCCTACCAGGGTGGTAGAAGAGTGGATGTACCCAGGTTAGGGAACCACTATAAAATCCTTATGTCTTCTGGTTGCTTGCTCTCTTTCTTTATTTTCTTTGTGCTATGATCTTCTGCTCTTTATAGTTATACATATATCTCTAATTAGTGTTAGTTAAGATCTATCCCCCAAACTTTCAATTGGTATCAGAGCAGATTTTCTTGGTTGTACATGCTAACACCTGAACCAAAACGATCTGATAGATCTTATGCATCTTTAGAGATTATCATGACACAAAATGAAGAGTTTTCAAGCACCAGACTACCTATGTGCAATCTAAATAAGCTTGCATTATGGAAGACAAGGATTAGGTTTTATATGAACTCCATTGATGAAAATATTTTCAACTCCATCTTGTCAGGTCCAGCTCCACCTCAGGAAACAACAAGTCCCAATGTTGTTCCATCATCTCAATGGACAGATGCCCATAAAAGACTGAAGATTGCTAATGCACAATCAATGAACATTCTTGCACAATCAATGTCTGATGACATTTTTTAGGAAATTGCTGAATGTTCATCTTCAAAAGATATGTGGGACTCCCTCACAGCAATGGATGCTGGATCAACTAAAGAAAGAATAATTGATGCTGAAACATGGAGTGACTCTGAAACATGCTGAAACATAGAGTGACTCATGTGGAAACCACCCGTCACCACACATCTTCCCAAAACCCCGAGGTGATGGTAAGGGGGGATGGGGGTACATGAACACAAAGGATCGCCTGCTACGAGCGATGTGGGACTAACCCCAACCACAGGACCGCGGGGATATTCCGCCACACAAGGGGGGCCCACCGGGGTCAACACCCAGACCTGGAACGCGATGGGGAAAGCCCAAACATGCGGTCCCACACACACGTGTCCTGCTGGCAAATATAGTCTCAACACACCCCCGCAGCAGGACAACCTCCCTCTGATACCATGTGGAAACCACCCGTCACCACACATCTTCCCAAAACCCCGAGGTAATGGTAAGGGGGGACGGGGGTATATGAACACAAAGGATTGCCTGCTACGAGCGATGTGGGACTAACCCCAACCACAGGACCAAGGGGATATTCCGCCACACAAGGGGGGCCCACCGGGGTCAACGCCCAGACCTGAAATGCGATGGGGAAAGCCCAAACATGCGATCCCACACACACGTATCCTGCTGGCAAATATAGTCTCAACATCCTGCACAACTGAAGAGGAAGAAGAGGCAAGAGCAAGAAAATTTTGCCTAATTGCAATAAATGCCTCCTATAACAACTCTGATGAAGAATCAGAATGTGAATCAGAAGATCAGGTAATATCTACCCTTGATCTTTCACCAGAAGATTTTAAAACTGATTTTAAATTATTGTGTGAAGATTTGATTCAATCTGAAAAAGAAATAAAACTTCTCAGAGAGAAATTAAATAATGTATCTTATGAAAATTCAAAACTCAAAGAAGATTTGAAGAATGCTATTGAATAAATAAGTTATTTAGAATCAATTAAAGAATAAGATAAGTTAGAGAACAAAGACAAAATAACTGAAGTTTTACCAAATTAAACCAAAAAACTTTTAGAAAATTTTAGTTCAAAATAATTCGTCGAACCGAGCTCGACGAAAACAACATCATTCGCCGAACAAAGCTCGGCGAACAATGAACAAAGATTTCAATCTTAACTGGTATGAAATCTATGCTCGACGAAATAGATATACTTCGTCGAACAGAGATCGACGATCTCAATACCATTCGTCAAACTCAGGTCGACGAAATTACTTTAATTCTTCGAACTCAAGATTTCAGAACAAAAATTTTTATTCCTTTCAAAATTATAATCAAGCTCAAAATGTTAAAAATCCTTTTACTGAATGGATAATCCCTCCTAGAAAATATCATCCACTTGGTTATCATAATCAACCTGGATATTCTTTTATTTCTAATTATTATAAAAGAGAACCAAGACCCAAGATAATCTGGGTCCAGAACTTCTAACATCTCTTTGCAAGACAAGGCAGGACAAGACATGCCTTACCACAATGGAGTAGTGATATTTGATAACAATCAAAGCTATAGTCTTAGCCAATATAGAGAATACTTTAGTGGCTGCATAATGAGAGATTATTTGAAAGACTACAATAGTAGAGAGTTATAAATTCTACTCAGATTTGGGCAAGGAATTTGGGTAAGGAAAAGTAAATAGGGGAGATTGTTTGTTTTATAAAGAGGAAACTACTTTGAAGGATGCACCAATACCTTTATTTTATTTAAATAGGGGATATTGTTTGTTGAAAATTTTTATAAATCAGGCAGATTGATTTTGCTTTGTATTATATTTATTTTTATATAAATAGGGTCCTCACCCAAATAGGGGGAAATTGTTGGAACCCTAGTTCTGATTTGGGCAAGGATCACTATTAGGTTTGCTTAGATTGACCCAAAATATATAGTCATGGGTCATAGGTTTATATCCAGAATTGCTGAAAGAATTTTGAGAAATGCAGTTAAGACAAAGTCAGAAAATCAGTTCGACGATAGTCGAACTCAGGTCGATGAACGACGATTTAAGGTCGACGAAATCTGAGTTCCTTCTCTGAACTCAGGTCGACGAACTCTGATCTCAAGCAAGAAGTTTAGCTCGACGAATTCCAGCAGAGCTCGACGAACTCCGAGCTCAGGTCGACGATCGCTAAACTCAAGACAGATTCCCAGCTTGACGAAATAGAAGCTGAGCTCGACGATCTGCGAGCTCAGGTCGATGAATTCTGTGCAATCAGTTACAGTTGGCAGAATTAATTACAGTCAATGACCAGACCTATTTATTTACAGTTGGCAGATCAACTCAAGAATTAATTACAGTCAATATGGAAAGAGTCGTTCAAATGTTGCATTAAACATGGGCTGTTTCAGAAGATTAATTCAGGACTAATTCCCAAGACATCTTCTATTTTCGGGAATGCTTCTACCGTCTTCAAGATTAAAGAATTCAAATGTTTGAATGAGATATAAAAGATTTACATGAAGAACAAGAAACAATAGATAGAGACAGAAATAGACAAGACAGTGAACAAGAACACAGTGAAGGATTTTCAGTTTACAGAAGAAAAAGAGAAACTCTACATCAACATTTACACAGAGTTCTCCATCTGCTCCAGGCTTCTCAAGAGACATACATTCATATCAGTCTAAGAAGCTTGCTGGAGACATCATCATTCTGAAGGCCTATCACCCTGAAGCAAAGCTCCAGTTTTTCCTGAACCATCAACATCTCAGGGGGAGCTCTTTGCTAATATCAACATCCACTAAAGTCTTCTCAGTAGTATATTGAGAAAGAGAAGACAACATCACTACTTTCCCTTTCCTGTGTACAGGGTTATAACTCCCTTCAAAAGTTATTCCTGGTTGCAAGTCACTTGATCAAAAGACCTGAGATTTGGTTTTTGAGCACCTGATCAAAAGCTCATTGGTGTCAGGCACCTGATCAAAACTCTGAGTGAATTCCTACCAGGGTGGTAGAAGAGTGGATGTACCCAGGTTGGGGAACCACTATAAAATCCTTGTGTCTTCTGGTTGCTTACTCTCTTTCTTTATTTTCTGTGCTGTGATCTTCTGCTCTTTATAGTTATACATATATCTCTAATTAGTGTTAATTAAGATCTATCCCCCAAACTTTCATGCATCTCCCGCAACATGTGTTTTATTTCATCAATTCTTCTTTGATGAACTTGATATTCTCATTTGTTTATCTCCATTGTAGCGACGTCAGAAAAAGTGCTACTTCTGATACTAATTGATACGATCCAAAATGGATAATATAAGAAGAAGGATAAGGGCCCTCAGCAGCGCATCACTGATGGCATCTTGCTTTGGAATGAAGGATAAATTGAGGAAGAAGATAAGTTAACGACATGTCATTAACTAGTTGGGCGATGTGGAAGAGAGTGATACATGTGAATAACATTCAAACCATTTCATATATCTCATTCATGTACATCATAGAGGCTTTTATAGCCTTCAACATTGCAGTTACACATGCGAGAATAGTTATAAACAACAAACAAATGCTAGATTCAAATAAAAAAGGCGAAAACGATTAAAATTTAAATTTAGGTATGTATCAAAAATAGGATGAGAGAGAAAGATGCAGATCTGAAGTAGATGGAAAGAAGTTGAACAAGTTGAGAAGAAGTGATGAACACACCTTGCAAAAGAGGAGAGTGGAGACCGATCTGTGATGTGATCCAGTCAACCAAGCCAGGTGGCAGCCACGACGCATGTAGAAGCTAATCATTGGAAGAGATTTGTGGTGGAGGGAAAATCTTCGGTCCGCTGATCGGACAATGCTTCATGTCTGAAATCAAGCCGAGCCTTGTAAAGGATGTGGGGCCCGCGCAGTTTTGACTTCTGTCATACACTTTTACGCGAGCCCCCCAAGTTTAGGCACCTGATTGGATTCAGTGGATACTGCTCATGATCCGCTGATCAGATAGAAGAAAAGTTCTTGTGGCAGAAGTTGGGATTTGGCAAGGAGGTGGGAATAAGTCCAAGAGCATTTTTGTAATTTCTTTTAAATGCATTGTTTTGTTTTGAAATATAAATTGGCTTGTGTGGGGAGGAAGGTAAGAAGTTTTCTAATGTGTGTAGCTGTTGTAGCAAATTTGGGAACAACCCATTCTTGCTTCTGTCCCGCTGTTCAGAGGGCGATCTTCTTAGGTGGAAGATTAAGGCTCTGTTTGGCGCGGCATATCGCGACTTATTTGCTCCGGTGTGTTTGGACAAAAATGTCATTGTCATACCAAATATTATGTCTCAAACTAGTTTCTTTTTTGTAACATTTGTGATACCAAACATACATTTACGACAATGACGTTTTTGTCCAACCTCACCAGAGCAAATAAGTTGTAATAAGGCGCACCAAACGCAGCCTAAGCGTGTTCTTTTCTTAAATTGCAATACGATTATTGATGATTCTTGTGTACCTATGTTGTATAACTTAATCGAAATCCCGTATAAATTTTGGATCTCATCAAGCTATCAGAGCCACCGATGCTTGGCCATTATAGAAATGCTGTCGAAGGAGGCATCCGAACCAGCGAAGTGGCAAATGGATTTGGAGAAGTTGCGTGTGAATTAAGAAACCATGGTTCACTCCCTTCATTCTTTGGAGGAGGAGCACAATCATTCTATCTTGAGCTTACAGGAACAACATCTCAAATCTATTGAGGATATGAGGATAATTTTCGCTGAAGTAAGTGGGCATAAAGAAGTGGCCAGCACAAAAAGGATGTCGCTTGAACCATCTTCTTCTAGCAACGTGCCATCTTCTGATATGTTCAATAAAGGCGACTCTCATGTGCCTCATATGCAGGCAACCAGATTACCTTGCACTGAGTTCTCATGTTAAGGGCAAAGCACTTTACTGGGATCAAACGTTCATCAAATCCCGACTTATTCGACATTGGCCTAGTTGGGTGAACTACTGCTCAGCCCTTCAGAATATTTTTGGTTCGCTTCTTTTTGATGATCTCATGATGGAGCTGAAGAATTGGCTCCAGACTTCATCAGTCCAAATATATTTGGATGAGTTGGATGTATTGCCAAATCGAGTTGACATTCCCGAAGAATACACAATTAGCTTTTGGCTCTGTTTGGTAGGACTTATTTTCACCGGTCAAGCGGTTACGACCGCATGAATCGGACCTTAACACGGTCGTAACCGCTTGACCGGTGAAAATAAATCCTCCCAAATGGAGCTTTTGTCTGGCAGGCCTTCGGGATGAACTGAGTTAGCCCTTTGAATGTTCCAACCTAAGACATTAGAAGAGGTGTTCTCCCTGGCATGCCAGGATTCAAGAACAATCTCTAGGGGTTCGTTAAAAGAATTTCGCAAGCCATACGTCAGGGGACTTGCCACTTGACAAGCTACTTCTATTTGTCAAGACATCTGCACCACCTTCTGGTGTTTCTCAAAATGCACGGCGGTTGACGTCATCGAAAATGGAAGAGAAGCGCTGAAAGAGGTTATGTTTTTAGTACGATGCTAAATATATCCATGACCATAAATGTTTGGCTGCGACAATCTTATCTTTTTGAAGTCATTCCGGATGATATTGACGCGGAATTTTTGGCGGTAGAGGATCACGAGGACATGTTGAAATCAGAATCAGATGTTGATTCTCCATCCCTTCAAGTCTCCGTGCATGCTTCACATGATTCCCCTCTTTTCAGGCGGTGTGAGTGACGACCTCTTACAACGGCCAGGCCATCAATGTGCTCATTGACATCAAAAGCATGCATAATTTTTTGTATGCAAGGGCAGCTGTCCATTTGCAATGCGAGCTCACCTCCATTGTCGTGTTTACTGTCACAGTTGCAGATGGGAAAAGGTTGTCCAGCTCTCACAAAGTTGCGGGATTTTGTTGGCGAATGCTGGTGGTGGAATTTACTTCTGATATGTTGGTATTGTTAGAACAAAACTAAAAGATACTGCACAACAATATGAGGAAGAAAATTTTTCATTTCTTGATAATTCAATTCAACACAAAAACCTCTATTACATATAGATGAGAAAATTTAAAACTGAAAAATAATAAGTACCTAAAACAATTAAGCCAAAAGAAAAAAAACTGAAATAGCCTTGAATAGAAATAACTCTCAAGAACGAAACGTCCAGATTGGACTTTATCAAAAAACTGAAATAAGACTTAATGAAGGAGAAACGTAACTAATTATTAACATTCAACCCCTAATTAGTTTGTTTTTCACGTCCCGCACTCGAAGTCGCTCCCGCATTTCAACAAACTTGTTCCTTGCGAGTGCCTTAGTGAATATGTCAGCAAGTTGGTCGTTAGTATGTACATACTCGACCTCGATCATCCCACGCTCCACGCAGTCCCGAATATAGTGGTAACGAGTATCAATGTGCTTTGACCGATCATGATACACGGGATTCTTGGTTAGTGCAATTGCCGACTTGTTGTCAACAAAGAGAGTTGCTTTGCACCTGATCCGCTTCCGAATATCATCGAGTAGGTTGAGTAACCATACTCCTTGCTGTGCCGCAATTGAAGCTGATATATATTCGGCCTCGCAAGAAGATAAGGCTACAACCCGTTGCTTCTGCGACATCCAAGTGATGATGTTCTGGCCTAGGAAGTATGCAACTCCCGTAGTGCTCTTCCTATCATCAATGCTCCCTCCATGATCACTGTCGCAGTAGCCGACTAGCTTCGTTCCTCCACAAAGATTCCTCTCATAAGAAAGACCAAACCCGCTTGTACCTTTCAGATACCGCAAAATCTGCTTCACCACCGCAAAATGCTGGGTATTGGGCTTCTCCATGAACCTGCTTGCTATCCCAACGACATATGCAATATCCGGACGCGTATTCACCAAATATCTCAAGCATCCTATTGCGCTCCGATACTCCGTAGGATCCACCAAAGGATAATCGCCCGTCTTGCTCAATTTGAGCCTTGGTTCCATCGGAACTTGAGAGCTATTGCAGTCTCCCATCCCAAATTTCTCAAGAATTTTTAATGTGTACGAAGACTGAGAAAGGGTGATTACCTGAGGTGTTTGAGATACCTCTATCCCCAAGTAATATGTGAGCAATCTGAGATCGCTCATGCGAAACAACTCCTTCATCTGAGCTTTGAACTTGTCCACCTCCACGCCGCTTGACCCGGTGATGATGAGATCATCCACATAGATTCCAACCAGCAAGTTGGTATCTCCCACAACTCGCTTGTAGACAGCATACTCAATCGGACTCCTCTCAAAACCCAATGAGGATAGACTTTGATCCAGCTTGAAATTCCAAGCCCGCGGGGCTTGTCGAAAGCCATACAATGCCTTCTTGAGCTTCAGCACCTTGTGTTCTTCTCCAGCAATGACAAAACCGGGAGGTTGAGAGACGTATACCTCTTCGATTAGATCCCCATTAAGAAATGCCGATTTGACGTCCATGTGGTGGATATCCCATCCTTCCGCCGCTGCTAAAGCGATGAGCAAACGGACCATCTCCAATCTTGCCACGGGTGCGAAAACCTCGTCGAAGTCAACCCCATTCGCTGCACATACCCCTTCGCCACAAGTAGAGCTTTATGCTTCACAATGTTTCCCTCCGGATCCCGCTTCGTCTTGAAAACCCACTTGAGTCCAATGGATTTTTGACCATTCGGGAGGGTGGTGATCTCCCAAGTGTTATTGTCCCGGATGGAGGTTAGCTCCTCTTCCATAGCTCGTCTCCAACTTGGTTCATCGATGGCTTCCTGGAACGTTGCTGGTTCCCCTGCTACGAGAAAACAGAGCTCAGCTTCGAAAGACTCCTGCAGTGGTTCCATGATTTCAGTTTCATCATAGATCTCCTTAACGGACCGGAATCGAATCGGTCCGCTGCAGCTCGACGTCGCCTCGGAAGTGGGGGAGGTACTGGCCGCGGGTGAGCCGCTGGTCGCGGGAGAGCTGCAGGCTGCGGACGAGCTGCTGGTCGTGGGAGAGTTGCAGTGGGGGGAGGCCGACCCGTCGCCGGTGGGGGATGGCTGTTACGAGTGCAGCGAGAGGAGCTGCTGCTCCTTCTATCATCAAAAACTGATCGCAGCCAGAGAGCATTTCACCAGCTTTCTCTTCCCAGTCCCACTTCGCCTCTTCGCTAAAGACTACATCACGGCTTATCACGAGTTTGCCCGTCTCTGGGTTTGCCCGTCTCTGGATTGAACAGCCGATATGCCTTAGAGCCCTCCTCGTAGCCGATGAGTACCATCTTGGTGCCCCGATCTTCCAGCTTTGCAAGTTTTGGCTTTGTTGTCTTTGCATACGCAAGGCAACCGAAAGTGCGAAGGTAGTGCACTTTTGGTTTCCTTCCGTAGAACGCCTCGTAAGACGTCTTCCCAACAACACTATGAGTGGCCGCCCGGTTAAGAAGATGCACCGCGGTTGCTAACACTTCTCCCCAAAACTTTGCCGGCACGTTTTTGCACTTGAGAAGACTGCGAACCATCCCCATGACTGTTTGATTTCGACGCTCCACCACGCCGTTCTGTTGCGGAGAATAAGGGGCTGTGAGAAATCGTTTGATCCCTACTTCCTCACAATAGGCATCAAACCCCTTGGAGGTGAACTCCCCACCTCGATCGCTACGAAATCCTTTCACTTTGAACTCCGTTGCCATCTCCGCTCGTGCCTTTAGCTTCTTGAATGCATCCAAGGCCTCGTCTTTGGATTTTAATAATTCCACCCACATGAACCTGCTATGATCATCCACTAGCAAGAAAAAATAGTTTTACCTCCCGGGGTGGTCGGATTGATGGGTCCGCACAAATCTCCATGCACCAATTGAAGAGGAATTGATGCACGATCCGCCGCAATGTTCGGAAATGGTAGTCGCCTTTGCTTCGCCACCAAGCACCCGTCACAAAATTCTTGTGAGTGCTCAATGGAGGGCATCCCCTCCACCATCTTGAAATGCCCCATATCATGAAGTGCCCGAAAATTGAGATGTCCCCATCTAGCATGCCATAGCCACGCCTTGTCTTTGTATTTCTCCGCTAGCAAGGTCACCGGAGCATCCGTCTTCATATTTAGGATGTAGAGAAGATTCTTTGACCTCTCCACCTTCGCCAAGAGACGCCTCTCTTGATCGAATAGACACAAGAATCCGTCCTCCATGACGATCTTGCATCCGTTGTCCTAAACTCACAATGTTTGTGCGGAGTTTCGGAATGTAGTAGACGTTGGTGAAGACTTTGTGCTTCTCCTTTTGGTCTTTGAAGAAGACCGCTCCCCGACCACATATCTCCACCGAAGAGCCATCGCCAAACTTCACCTTGCCTCTCACCATCTCATCTAGCGAGGATAAGTAATCCTTGCAACCCGTCATATGGTTGCTAGCCCCCGTATCAAGGTACCAAACTGATTTCTCCACGTCGCCGGGAAAAATGCTTGGTTGCACATTCTCTTCATTAAGGAGAAGATTAGAACATACCATTTTCGAGTGATCTTCTTCGCCCTCCGCCAATAAAAGGGCCGGTTCAAGATCCTCGAAGGCTTCGACCATGTGCGCTTTCTCCTCTTTGTCCCTCTTCTTTGAGCGGCACTCCGCGGCAAAGTGGCCCATCTTGTGGCAATAGAAGCACTCGACTCTTGACTTGTCTTTGACACCGTTATTGCGATCTTGACCTTCCCATCGGTCGTTGTTGCGATGTTGTCTGCCTCGCCATCGTCCACGGCCACGGCCTCCACGACCGCCGGTTTGGTGTCCGCCACCATTGGATGGCTTCTTGTCACGAGCCATAAACTCCCTCATCATCAAGAGAAGTTTCTCCTCGTCTTTGTTGGTAGCCCCACCAACACGCTCTTCATGAGTCTTGAGACGACCGACAACTTCCTCCACGGTCATCGTCTTGAAGTCGCCAAATTGCTCTATCGTCGAAGCAATCTGGACGAACTTCGATGGGACGGACCGCAAGAACTTCTTCACAACCGCAGTGTTGAAACCGAAAAATCGGTCTCACGTGGAGTTCGACCCTTGGGGAAGGGGTGACCGCGCACCTACTACCCTCAAGCAAACGATCTAGGCACAAGACTAGGAACACAAGGGACAGACCCAAGGTCTCAGCGTGGAGGACCCGCCGCATACCCGGAAGACTAACTAACTCTTCCCCTCCCAAGCCAAGGGCTGAGCTAAGGCACCTTCGGAGGGCTCTCTTGGCCGACCGGAACATCCAAGGAGGATCTCGAGATCCACTCCCAAACTAGAGGTGCCACCTCGGGTCTATGTAAAATGCGCTCCGTCCGCCTTACTATTGGCGACAAACCGCCCCGCAGCCCTACTCTACGCAGCCCCAATTGGGCCGCCAATAGCGGAACTCCGCTACTCTGAAAGGATGGCAACGGGCCATCAGGGGCTTCCCGGCATCTATACCTCGGGGCCCACACGGGGGGAGCGGTTCACGAACACGCCGCTCGCCCAAAACAGGAGTAAACCACTTATTCACAGAGCATCACAAATATAAAAGAATATTACAGGAATATAAATTCCATACTCGGCACGCAGGCCGGAAATATAAACAAAAATGCCTTCGAGGGCCGGCACAAGTTTGGGCTTAAGCCCGCTACTCCCCGCCTGGTACTGCAACACCTGTACGCCAACATCTCGACGAGCGGCGGCCAACTAGTCATCGGTCGGCTAACGGAAGCGGACCAAACATATTGCGCACACCCCCTTTTTGGGGCTTGTGGCGCGCATTCCCTGCAAGCGGCTAAATAAACAACTTCCTCGGAGTCTTCTCCGGGAACCCCAGAACATCACCAATCCGGCTCACACGTCCGGATGGGCTTCACACAGCATGCCTAAACCCGTACTCGCGCTTCCGGGTGCTAATGCAATTAACTGCGGGGACGTACACGTCAACCCGTCGGGGAGCTCCCTTCCCCCCACCCGTTGGTGGAGAGGGGCTTCCGTGCAAATATGGAAACTGAAGGCTTCACATGCCCAAGTTGAAACATCGTTACCCTTGTCGCGTGTTTGGCGGCGGGGACGGGAGAGGAGCTCCGGGTCGATTCTGCTACGTGCGGCCGCGTCGGTGGTCGCTCTCCACTCCAGGCCGAGCCTCGCTCCAGGCCGAGCCTCGCTCCAGGCCGAGCCTCGCTCCAGGCCGAGCCTCGCTCCAGGCCGAGCCTCGCTCCAGGCCGAGCCTCGCTCCAAGCCGAGCTTGTTGCCGGTGGAGGGGAAGGTCGAGGTGTGCTGCTCCCGGCCGGGAAAAAGTGAGGGAGGCCGGGTTGCTCCAGGCGGCTGGAAAAAGGAGTGGCGTGCGGTTGTTGCTGTTTTAGGTGGCCGGAGAGAAAGAGGGAGGCGAGCTCGGGCTGCCACCACCGTAGGCCGACGGGAAAGAGGAAAAGGGGCCGGCTGTGCTGCTCCTTTGCCGGCGACGGGTGCGAGGAAATGAGGAAGGGGCGGCCGGAAGAGAGGGAGAGAGGGGGCGGGCTGCCGCTCCAGCCGAGAAAAAGCAAAGGGAGGGGGGCCTGGGTGCTCCAGGCGGCCGGAGGGAGAGGGAGCGGCGCGGGTCGGGTTGCTCCAGGCGGCCGGAAGAGAGGGAGAGAGGGGCGGGCTGCCGCTCCAGCCGAGAAAAAGCAAAGGGAGGGGGGCCTGGGTGCTCCAGGCGGCCGGAGGGAGAGGGAGCGGCGCGGGTCGGGTTGCTCCAGGCGGCCGGAAGAGAGGGAGAGAGGGGGCGGGCTGCCGCTCCAGCCGAGCCCTAATCCCGCCCCTTATCCCCGATACCTGCTGCCCTTTTTCTTTTTCTGCTTTTTTTCTCCCTGTCCCCGAGCCCCACCTGCTTCTCCTTTCTTCCTTTTTATTTTTCCCCTTTAATTCCTCCTCTAATTCCTTCTTTAACTCCTTCTTTAATTCCCTCTTTAATTCCTTCTCCCTCATACCCGTGCTGCCCCTCCTCCCCCCTTTTTATCTCACATTTCATAAATCTAATTTATATATAATATATTATATATTATAATATAATATATAATATATATAATATATATATATATATATATGAAATATATGAACCTATGCGCATAGAACCTCCGCACGCACGCACGCACGAGGACCCGAACGTTTCCGAACGGGGTCGCACCAGCTCGTCGCCCACAACACGCCCCTAGGCTGATATTTGGGGAGGGTCCCACTCGCCCGGCTACGGGGTTGTACACAATCCCCGCTCTTTTCGAGCTTGGCACAAGCTCGGAAAGAATCATCCAACCCAACGTATCCGGCGAGTGGGAGCCGACCCAAAAAAAATTTCTGAGAGAAATTGAAATCTGCGCTTGGAGCATCGATCTCTCCACGACCTTTCTGAACCTTTTGAACCACTCGATACCCTTTGGCTCACTGCTATCAAATTGCCCTTATACCAATACTTACAACAAGTATACAATTTCTCGTGATATCGCGAAACAAAAAAGTCGTATCTTCTGTATCCTCTGGTACACGCTGAGCTAGTCCTTTCCCCCCAGGTGTGCCTACAGCCCTGCCAGCTAGTGAGAGCCTGACAGCGAGTCTACCCGGGGCCGAGCAGCACTCGGGGTCCCTTACCCCCCAGGTGTGCCTACAGCCCTGCCAGCTAGTGGGAGCCTGACAGCGAGTCTACCCGGGGCCGAGCATCACTCGGGGTCCTGCAAGATATCCAAACTCTCTCTCCAAACTCCAAACTCTCTCTCTTACCCCCCAGGTGTGCCTACAGCCCTGCCAGCTAGTGGGAGCCTGACAGCGAGTCTACCCGGGGTCCACTACTACCGCCATCGAGTGACTTCCGGCCCTGCCAGCTAGGTGAGAGCCTGGCAGCGGGATCTTCTCGAGGCCCACGGATGACACCGAGTGACGTCCGGCCCTGCCAGCTAGGTGAGAGCCTGGCAGCGGGATCTGCTCGGGGTCCAAAACAACCGCCATCGAGTGACTTCCGGCCCTGCCAGCTAGGTGAAAGCCTGGCAGTGGGATCTTCTCGAGGCCCACGGATGACACCGAGTGACGTCCGGCCCTGCCAGCTAGGTGAGAGCCTGACAGCGGGATCTGCTCGGGGTCCAAAACAACCGCCATCGAGTGACTTCCGGCCCTGCCAGCTAGGTGAGAGCCTGACAGCGGGATCTTCTCGAGGCCTACGGATGACACCGAGTGACGTCCGGCCCTGCCAGCTAGGTGAGAGCCTGGCAGCGGGATCTGCTCGGGGTCCAAAACAACCGCCATCGAGTGACTTCCGGCCCTGCCAGCTAGGTGAGAGCCTGACAGCGGGATCTTCTCGAGGCCTACGGATGACACCGAGTGACGTCCGACCCTGCCAGCTAGGTGAGAGCCTGGCAGCGGGATCTGCTCGGGGTCCAAAACAACCGCCATCGAGTGACTTCCGGCCCTGCCAGCTAGGTGAGAGCCTGGCAGCGAGATCTTCTCGAGGCCCACGGATGACACCGAGTGACGTCCGGCCCTGCCAGCTAGGTGAGAGCCTGGCAGCGGGATCTGCTCGGGGTCCAAAACTACTCGACTCGACTTTGCTCGAGATGGAGACATCTTATTTACTTAAGAGGTGCTGGAGAGTTAACTACACTGATGCTTTTACAAACGGAGGACGCATTCTATTCCTAAGAGAGATGATCTGGAGGTCGTCAAATCGGGAAGCTGGCGTCCGAGTCTGTTCCTAATAATTCCTCCAATCGGACGAGAGATGCTATCGGGGAGACATAGGCCGACGTGCAAGGGGGGAGCTGATCTCGGCCGTCAGTGCAGAGGCTCGGTCTTACAATAGCGCTTAGAGTCCCGAGGCATCGTCCCATCATCCGAACTGGGCTATTTAAAAGGAACGGGTTGGACGTTTCGTATCCTGATCTAATGACAAAGATCACTTTCCGCCACGTCACATGTGATTGCTTGGAGAGATCGGCCCTTTATCAAATCTGGGAGGTTAGCGTCTAGGCTCGTTCCTGATAATTCCTCTAGTCGGAGGAGAGGTGCGATCAGGAGGACATAGGCCGGCGTGCAAGGGGGGAGCTGATCTCGGCCGTCAGTGCAGAGGCTCGGTCTTACAATAGCGCTTAAAGTCCCGCGGCACCGTCCCATCGTCCGAACTAGGCTATTTAAAAGGAACGGGTTGGACGCTTGGCTTCCGGAGTCGATCGCGAGGCTAACCCTTGAAGCCCTCAGAAGCTCGAGGCGAATTGGTAATAAAGAGAAAACTTGACCGCTACTGAATTACAAGGAAGAGGTAACATATTACCGCTAGGGAGGGAACCCTTTCCGGTCCCCCCGGCTCATAATACCTCTCAGCTGCTCACTTACTCGATCTTGAAGATAAGAACCTTCAGGCTTCTCGTCGATGTAATAAGTGGGGATACACGGGTTTTCATAGGCAGAAGCGTTTCAAATAGGTGCAAATCCTACTCCAAATGCTATGGGATCCAAACAACAGCTATGGGAGGGGACAACTCCGAGTACGAGGACCTCACGCACAAAGCATCAACGCATGACCCTGGTTGTCACCTGGTTCCACTTCTATAGCCATGATGTTCGCCTGAGTTCTTCTGTGCTGGTCACTCTCCACGCTCACCGCACCAAAATGTTGAAACCGAAAAATCGGTCTCACGTGGAGTTCGACCCTTGGGGAAGGGGTGACCGCGCACCTACTACCCTCAAGCAAACGATCTAGGCACAAGACTAGGAACACAAGGGACAGACCCAAGGTCTCAGCGTGGAGGACCCGCCGCATACCCGGAAGACTAACTAACTCTTCCCCTCCCAAGCCAAGGGCTGAGCTAAGGCACCTTCGGAGGGCTCTCTTGGCCGACCGGAACATCCAAGGAGGATCTCGAGATCCACTCCCAAACTAGAGGTGCCACCTCGGGTCTATGTAAAATGCGCTCCGTCCGCCTTACTATTGGCGACAAACCGCCCCGCAGCCCTACTCTACGCAGCCCCAATTGGGCCGCCAATAGCGGAACTCCGCTACTCTGAAAGGATGGCAACGGGCCATCAGGGGCTTCCCGGCATCTATACCTCGGGGCCCACACGGGGGGAGCGGTTCACGAACACGCCGCTCGCCCAAAACAGGAGTAAACCACTTATTCACAGAGCATCACAGATATAAAAGAATATTACAGGAATATAAATTCCATACTCGGCACGCAGGCCGGAAATATAAACAAAAATGCCTTCGAGGGCCGGCACAAGTTTGGGCTTAAGCCCGCTACTCCCCGCCTGGTACTGCAACACTTGTACGCCAACATCTCGACGAGCGGCGGCCAACTAGTCATCGGTCGGCTAACGGAAGCGGACCAAACATATTGCGCACACCCCCTTTTTGGGGCTTGTGGCGCGCATTCCCTGCAAGCGGCTAAATAAACAACTTCCTCGGAGTCTTCTCCGGGAACCCCAGAACATCACCAATCCGGCTCACACGTCCGGATGGGCTTCACACAGCATGCCTAAACCCGTACTCGCGCTTCCGGGTGCTAATGCAATTAACTGCGGGGACGTACACGTCAACCCGTCGGGGAGCTCCCTTCCCCCCACCCGTTGGTGGAGAGGGGCTTCCGTGCAAATATGGAAACTGAAGGCTTCACATGCCCAAGTTGAAACATCGTTACCCTTGTCGCGTGTTTGGCGGCGGGGACGGGAGAGGAGCTCCGGGTCGATTCTGCTACGTGCGGCCGCGTCGGTGGTCGCTCTCCACTCCAGGCCGAGCCTCGCTCCAGGCCGAGCCTCGCTCCAGGCCGAGCCTCGCTCCAGGCCGAGCCTCGCTCCAGGCCGAGCCTCGCTCCAGGCCGAGCCTCGCTCCAAGCCGAGCTTGTTGCCGGTGGAGGGGAAGGTCGAGGTGTGCTGCTCCCGGCCGGGAAAAAGTGAGGGAGGCCGGGTTGCTCCAGGCGGCTGGAAAAAGGAGTGGCGTGCGGTTGTTGCTGTTTTAGGTGGCCGGAGAGAAAGAGGGAGGCGAGCTCGGGCTGCCACCACCGTAGGCCGACGGGAAAGAGGAAAAGGGGCCGGCTGTGCTGCTCCTTTGCCGGCGACGGGTGCGAGGAAATGAGGAAGGGGCGGCCGGAAGAGAGGGAGAGAGGGGGCGGGCTGCCGCTCCAGCCGAGAAAAAGCAAAGGGAGGGGGGCCTGGGTGCTCCAGGCGGCCGGAGGGAGAGGGAGCGGCGCGGGTCGGGTTGCTCCAGGCGGCCGGAAGAGAGGGAGAGAGGGGGCGGGCTGCCGCTCCAGCCGAGAAAAAGCAAAGGGAGGGGGGCCTGGGTGCTCCAGGCGGCCGGAGGGAGAGGGAGCGGCGCGGGTCGGGTTGCTCCAGGCGGCCGGAAGAGAGGGAGAGAGGGGGCGGGCTGCCGCTCCAGCCGAGCCCTAATCCCGCCCCTTATCCCCGATACCTGCTGCCCTTTTTCTTTTTCTGCTTTTTTTCTCCCTGTCCCCGAGCCCCACCTGCTTCTCCTTTCTTCCTTTTTATTTTTCCCCTTTAATTCCTCCTCTAATTCCTTCTTTAACTCCTTCTTTAATTCCCTCTTTAATTCCTTCTCCCTCATACCCGTGCTGCCCCTCCTCCCCCCTTTTTATCTCACATTTCATAAATCTAATTTATATATAATATATTATATATTATAATATAATATATAATATATATAATATATATATATATGAAATATATGAACCTATGCGCATAGAACCTCCGCACGCACGCACACACGAGGACCCGAACGTTTCCGAACGGGGTCGCACCAGCTCGTCGCCCACAACACGCCCCTAGGCTGATATTTGGGGAGGGTCCCACTCGCCCGGCTACGGGGTTGTACACGCAGCCTCCGCTACCTCTCCTCCCAACGCCCTTTGCATGTTGACGTTGGTGGTGAGCTTCATTGTGAAATCATCTATTGAATCCGTCTCCTTCATGCGAAGCATCTCAAACTCCGTCTGCAGAGTTTGAATCTTTGCATCCTTGACGCGGTCCGCGCCTTGGTACATGATCCTAAGCATGTCCCATATATCCTTCGCAGTTTTCTTCTCCGCAACCATCTGGAGAACGTCATCTGGAAGTGCTTGTTGGATGGCCGAAAAAGCTATTTTGTTCTTTTTCGCATCCACTTTCGCCGTTGCATCGATTGGTTCCACCGCCTCCAACGCATCTTGAACATCGAGGATCCCCCTCATTCTGATAGCCCAAACGCCATAGTTGCTCCTCGTGAGCACCGGGTATTTGAGCACATCGTTTTTCAAAGATGTCGCCATCGATCTCCTCCCGAGAACGATGGTCTGTGGCGGCGACGTCTGGCCTCTGATACCAAATGTTAGAACAAAACTAAAAGATACTGCACAACAATATGAGGAAGAAAACTTTTCATTTCTTGATAATTCAATTCAACACAAAAACCTCTATTACATATAGATGAGAAAACTTAAAACTGAAAAACAATAAGTGCCTAAAACAATTAAGGCAAAAGAAAAAAAAACTGAAATAGCCTTGAATAGAAATAACTCTCAAGAACGAAACGTCCAGATTGGACTTTATCAAAAAACTGAAATAAGACTTAATGAAGGGGAAACGTAACTAATTATTAACAGGTATTACCTTTAGGGGATGCGGTTGTATTTGGAATTCAATGGTTGATTACCTTGGGGGTAGTCAATTGTGATTTTCGGAATCTGGAAATGAAATTTTCCAAGGAAAGAAAGAAAGTGTGCTTAAGAGGTTCCACAAGTGATGCAGCAACCTTGGTGGGTCATCACAAAATGCAAAAGCTACTATGAAAGGAACATCAACTACAGATGATGGATGTTTGCTCGCTGCAGGAACAAGATTCAATAAACCATGCAATTGAGCATGAACCATTCGGTACTCTCCTTTGTGCAATTGAAGTATAGGGTCGAAAGCAACAACAATTGTAGAGTTTACTTAAAGAATTTCACAGTATTTTTGACAAACCTAGGGATTACCGCCCAAGTGGGAGCATGACCATTGCATTGTTTTATCCAATGATTTAGTAAAAATCAACATTCAGCCATACAGATATCCGACTTTGCAAAAAGTTGTTATTGAAAAACTGGTTCAAGAAATGCTGGATTCTTGAATCACCAGACTGAGTTATCATCCTTATGCATCTCCGGTGGTGTTGGTAAAGAAGGCGGGTGGCACCTGGAGGTTCTGTGTCGACTATCGACAGTTGAATGGAAACTCCATTAAGAACTAGCATCTTCGCACGGCCTACCGGTCCTGCTCAATGCTCCTAGTTGCCTTGGTGCGAACGGGCAAAGGATGAATTGTAAATTTATGTTCTTGCTTTAGGACGACCTTCATCCGCCTCCACCGGGGCTCCTCTCAAGTTGTTACATTGTTCTTTGCAGCTATCGATATGGACCTGCTTGTAATTCAAGCAGTTAGATTTTGAGAGAGCAATAATGTTGCTTGAAGAGGATGCTATACTTACTATGATTATGGTTGGTAGTTTAGTTTTGCAAAGATTTATTTGCACAACACATTTTTTGTATAAACACCCTAATGACCCTGTATTGTCGCCCTTCTAACCAATATTTTATTTTTTTGCACGGAAATTCCTCGTGAGAAAGCCACATATAATTGTCCATGACTGAAGACATTTTCTGAAAGGTAAATTCCTATATTTTCAATTATTTGTCCTTGAGATTTGTTTATGGTAATAACGAAGCAAAAAACGGACAAAAAACTGTTTTCGAGTTAACATAAATGACATGTTTACATCCTCAGAAGTCTATAAGGGTATGCAGGGTAAGAAGACTCTCTGACCACTGTGTTGTCCTGTTAGAATTTCTGCTTCAATGATGTTTTTTCCAAAACGGTGACAAAGTAGTCTCGTACCATTGCAAAGTCCTATATTTGGATCAATATTCCTCAACATCATTATTGGTGATCCTACTTTCAATGTAAGCTTGTAAGGCAACAAACTTTCATGTGACATAGAGTTTAAGAATTCAGGTAGGTATAAATTTCTCGTGCAATCAAGCACGAAGTAAAATGAGTAGTATGTATGTTCTTCTCCGAAGAAAAGAGCAACGATCATATCGTTCAACTTATGTACATACTCATTCAAAGGGGTTGTAAAAGCCTGACATTTCATGTACTCCACATTATCAAAATTGCAACTCAAGTTCTTGAAAACAAAGTTTACCAAATTAAAGACTGAATTCTCTCCAACCCACAGAATAATCATAAAATCCTGAATTCGGATCATGTCATCGTCCAGTGTCGGCTCTGCTCCATCACCAACTCGACGAACAAAATTGCTGAAATAAGTATCACCGGACGACCTCATATTGCTTGATAAGCGTAGCACGCGAATGTTATTCCACAAATATGACTGAATAATGCTCGAATTTATAATTTTAAATTTTGCACCATTTAAGACAACTAGAGTTAACTGCCCGAAGTCGCCTCCCAGTATTACGACCTTCCCACCGAATGGTCTATGAATGCCAAGCATGTTCTGAAATGTATGATCAACTGTTTTGAAGGCACGCCGATTATTCATAGGCGCATCATCCCATATTATTGCAGGCGCTTGATGTATAAGCTTACACAAATCAGATTGCTTACCAAATTTACACATTGTTGAAGCATCCAGTTGTATAGGAATTTTAAATTTTGAATGTGCAATTCGGCCACTAGGTAGTAAAGTCGCTGCAATCCTGGGTGAGGTTGTTACCAAAATAATGCAACTGTTGCGTCTAAATTTTGTAAGGATTGCCCGATAAAGGAAATTCTTTCTTTTTCCCCCAGTGCCATTAACAAATAAGGTAGCACTGCAATTTGTCATTATAGCCCCACTTATCGCGTTGAATGCGTTGAATTGGTTATTTTTTAGTGACTCAACAATACAGAGATCTTCAAGCGGAGTAAGTATTGTTAATTCATGTTGTAGAATGCTAGATTCATTTTGTAAATCTTCAAAATCAGCATTGATTGCAGGAAAATCAAACTCTTGTAGAGTGCGTTTGTGCTCATTGAGAATTCATGCTATATTGTATAATACCTTATTTTTATGTAATATGGATTGCTTGTCGATACAAAATCTTCGGCCATGCTGGCATATTTTTCTTCCCATAGTGATCGTATTGCAGTAGGATTAGAGTACAAAAGAATAGTTGTAAATAATCTTTGAAGTGCAGAAGGCATACATAATAGTCTAGCCTCCGCTAAGCATTCACGAATACTATTATCTTGAAAGTGTTATAGTGGACATCGTTAACAGTTAGATGATCATCAAAAGATTTCGGGTCTGGTTTGTGTGATAGAAGAAGGCGAAGGAAAAAATCACTCTCCTTCATTTGGTGAAACATCATAGAGCCTACCCACAACTTTTTAATTGGTTGATCTTTTCTTCCACTTTCACTTTGGCTTTAGCCACCTATAATACTTTGTAAATTCCTTGTATAGGTACTTGTGCTTTTCCTGGTCATTCATGTACACTTGAAAGAATTTAGTCAGCATCGTTTGTGAGTTACAGTCATTGGACAATATCGACGTTATGTTTTCATTATTATGAAATAACACATGATGCTTGTTTGGTAAGTGCACTTGCAGCCTTTCTACGGATGGATAAATTCAATTCATTGAGAATTTAAATATTTTCCATAATGATTCAGGTGCGCATAGCCATCTTCCTTTGACATACTTGTGGACTTCATTGTAGTTCGGTGCTGAACGAATCTCATATGCTATATGAACTGGGCCTTTGTAGACATATTTGTATAGGTATTTGATACTCTTGATGCTACAACATACTTCAATGTTTAAATGACAGTTTTATTTTAGTAGTAACCATGAGTTATAAGGGACCACCCAACCATTATCAAAAAAAGCTTCTTCATGTTTGTCTATTCTAATTGTTCCGTTATCATTGCGACGTCGACACTAAGGATAAGAGCCGACACCTTGCACTGTAATAGCAGCTTAGGGTTTAAGATATCCCTTCTTGCAGCGGGAATCATGCATGCATGGAGCATTTGGTTTGTAGGCCCCGCAAGTGTCATGGATCATATGTCGTAGTGCAACCACATATAACTCAAGTTCTAATTGTTGGTCTGGGAGTTTCGCTTGAACAATTATGTCGTAATCATTTGGTGAGTTTAATTTTTCAACCGTATCAAAAATAACTAACATGTGACGGTATGACATTCCATGCTTCTGAAACTCAATTACATGAACGCGTGTAATACCATGCCTAGAATGCCCCTGTTAAAAAATATCTTCTTCTAGCTCCTCATATTTTGCTCAAAAATTCTAATCAGGACAATCATGCGGAGCTTGTCCAGGTAGGAGCTCTGAGGTGATTTCTTCCCAAGATGGGTTGCAAGTCATTGTTATAAATAAATCTAGTCTACCAGTTGAACAATAGACAGTGCATCTTGATATCGTTGATACATATCCCTTGGGATTCCAATGAAAGTGCAGGGCAAGGTGGACTTTTTCCCAATAGTTTCTGAAAAGAGAAGGAAATGGTTTTATTAGTTTTCGATGCAATTAAGTTATCAATGCAAATCAACATGATCTGAAGTCAAACCTCCACTTGTTTTGCTCGCATTGAAGCAATCTTGTAGCCCTTTGTATAGTTCAACACAAATGCCTTTTTTGTGGTGTCGAATCCAATTAAACTTATGAGTTTCTATATTAGCATAGTTATCTACTACATATTGTTGGAGTAGATGACCACCAAGTAGAAGCAGTGATGGTGAATGCTAACGTATCTTGATGTAAAGAGAACAAAATTAAATTGGATTTAATTTTAAGATAAGAGATACTTGAAAATTTTTTGGATTTAAAAATTCTAATACCTGCAATAAATAGGAGTAGTAATCACAACAAAAGATTTTTCTTCCTTGTGTTGTGTTTAGGTTGCATGACCACCCGTATGTACAATAAAACAATAACAATGAATACTACAAAGGATCATAATATTCAGAGTAGTCATTAACATTGAGTAATTGACCTTCGGTCGTCTGCACGATTATGTCTCTGTCATTTAAACCCATGACGTCTTCTACACCAACCAATACAACAATGACTTGTGATGTTGTAGGTAGAGTGTATTGATGATTTGCGGCTGGACGTTCACGTATTAGTAATCTGCAATCTAGAATATCAGGTCTCTGTGCAAGTTGTCTCAGTGTTTGAACGAAAGGATCAAGTATGTGCTTAATCTTACGAGCAATTTAGTTTGTAGTGTAGCGTTCTAAGCAAAACAATTTTCCGTCCCATGCTCTGTGTTGTAGATGAACATTTGCAGAAATCTCGGGCAAGTTCCCTGTGGCGGTAGTAGGCTTCCAAACTAGTGATATATATCATCATGTGCTCTGAAAGTGTAGATTCAATTGTTTGGCTGTAACATCCACCACACTTCTAGACCCACTAAAGTTAGGGTTAGTGCTTGAGTGGTGCATGAGGCCCTAGTGTGACCCTAGCTCACTTTGAACTTAGAAAAATTGTTAGGTGCACCCCCAATATACACAAGTCAACCTAGGCCAATTCACACCCACATGAACTCGCCACCTCAAAGCAAGCTCCCTAACACGTCCCTAACCCTAAAGGAGAGGCAATTGAGCAATGAACTCAAGGCTAGATTATTCAAATGAGCTAAGTTGACCAAAGTCAACCCTAAGGTCAACCATGGTCAAATTAACCCCTAAAGGCTAAATGAGAGCCCAAGCCAATTCAAGTGGGCTAAGGCCTTGCCCAAGGCCCATCCTATGACCCATTAAATTATCAGATTTATTTAATCTGAATTAGGAGAATTTAATTAGGGTTTAATATGGGTAATTAATGGGGGAAGTTTAATTTGGAGGGGGAATAATTAAAGGAGGTCATGTGGCACTCGCTTGTTCTTCCCCAACCCCTCCTTCCATCTTCCCTGATGAATAGGAGGAGGTCTCCAGCAATTACAGGTCAGCCACCATTAAGGAGGCCCTTAATTAGCCATGACCGAAACTGCCCTTACTTGGATCTCCTTTATAGAGTCCCCCAAAGATCAATTCAACCCTTTCATCATCTTCAAAGGGCATCAAGCAGTCTAAATCGAGCCTTGGTTCATTGGATTTGGAGCAGAATTGCGTTAGGGAGGAGGTTCGCTTGAAAACACCAAAACCATGGCCACTCCCCGGAGTAGTCGCATCCAAGCCCGAAATCAGGCATGTTTCTCCTCCTCACTCTCTCTATGCTTGAATCTTAGTTGTTAGGAGCCGGAATCGGGCTCAATAGAGCCTAGATCTATTTTCAAATTCCATGGAAAAGGCCATTTTTGGCTCCTCTCGAGTTCGTCGGAAACGACCCCTCTGGCGGCCGAGCCGCCGCCCAACGATAGCCACCATCACAATGGAGGTGGTGGTGGAGGTGGCTGGCTGGGAAGTAGTCGGGTGGCTGAAAAATAGCTCTGGAAAGAGTTTCATATCGGGCAAATCCCGCCCCTCGGCAGGAGGTAGGGGATGAAATCACCATCGTCGATATGGATATATATTTTGCCCCCTTTAATATGCACGTTTTGATGCTGAAAAATGAGGCCCTTAGGTGTAGAACCATGAACCGTGCCAAACATGAACAAAGTAGCCCTATGAGTCTATTTTAATTAGAAATTAAAATCAGTCCATTTGGAGACCTATACCTTTCTGTAGGGCAGTTTTAGTGGGACTGGTCCTTAGGGTTGGAAATCCCTTATTTCTTGAATAACTTTTAATTAACTAAGGGTATTGACTTGAAATTTGGAAGTATCTACCATAGATACACCCAATGTCCAAAAATGATAATTTGTGAACAACATTTTCCTATAGTTTTAGGTAAAATGTAAGTTTCCATAAAAGTGAAATAATTTTGTGAAAATTAAATATAATGACCTCAAATTTTGCTCAGAGGCTTATTAGGTCAGTATAAGGACCTGGTAAAAATCTCAGGTCCATTGGACCTCAGTAGGTTTGTGAATCTACTTTGTATGTGGTCATGCTATATGAGATTAGGAGAACATTTAGGCAAAAGAGGGAAAAAGGGGATTGAGGTCCATATTGTTGAAAATTGTGAAGTGGAAGTGGTTGATGGGACAGGCCGGGCGGCCTGGGCAGATAGCATCGGCGGACTGGGCGGACTGGGCAGACTGCAGCCTGGTGTTAAGTCTAGTGGAAGCCGGCTGTTCTTTTGAGCGGGTTGTACGGATGAAGTCCGCGGATTGTGCGGCCTGTTATCTGCGGTAGGGCGTTGACTGATTGATTTAGCCAAGGGGCGGCCTGAGAGGATAGAGGCTTGCGGACTAGTGCATTGCTCAGTGGCCGCGTTGCAAGCTTGTGTAACCGGCGGTTTGGCTCATGTCCGTGGGAAGCATGCGGACTGACGTGTCCGCAGTGTGTGCTGTTGCGGACTGGGCTTAGAGCTTGGCTATGGCCTTGCCGAGCTCTGGTGATACAACAGGTGCTTTGCTGTGGAGGTCTTTGGCGGACTGGTGTGTGGAGTCCGGGAGGTGGCCGTTGCTCTGGGCAGGTGTGCGAGTAGCTTGCGGACTGCTGACGGTCTGTATGCTAGGATGTTTGGCGGACGGAGCTATGTCCGCCATGCTCGCATTAGGCCTTTGATGGTTCTGGACTTGGTCACACTCTATGCCAAGACCAGGGTGTCCGCAGTATCCGCCAAGTCCGCTGTTGACCGGGCGGACTGTTGCTAACTCTGCCTTTGGTCGTGGACTTGTGGTGGATGGAGGCTTGAGTCTTGTTCTATGCGGACTGCCTCGGGGTTGTGCGGAAAGCCATTGAAGGGGGTTACTGTCCTGCAGTGGTTGTAGGCTTTGCGGGCTGATGCCTTGTCCACATAGCTTAGACAAACTGAAGAGGGTTCGCCAAAGTTGCCTTGCTCCTGGCGGTTTATTCCTTGGTATTCGGCCAAGTCCTTGCGGACTCGGCGGACAGTGTTTTGCTATCACGCGGGCTAGGGCGGTGTCGCTATCTCTAGGGCGGTGACCACACTCCTCACCTCGCCTATAAATAGGACCCCCCTGACATGTCTACAGTAACTTGAGTGAACAGTAAGTTGGGTTCGGCGAGGAGCTGCGGTCTCATTTTTCTGTTCACGCGGATTGATTCAGAGCTGACGGTTTGCTGTGTGCAGGTCGCGCGGGTAGCTTCAAGGAGCCAGGAGTTTGGCTTTGACTTCGATCAAGTACTTGGAAGTGTGAGGTCTCTGAGGATTCAGCAGGTCGCTCTGCGGCTTGTCAGTTCTCTGCTTCAACTTTGCCAGTGCCAATAACCTGTCTGCCGGTCTCAGGCGGGTAGGCGGTCTGTTCCTCAGTTCCTCAGCAGGAGGCGAATAACGGTGTGTCCGCGCGGCCTCGCGGCTTCGGCGGACTCCGTGTCTATTCGGCGGATTGCAGCATAGCTCGGGCGTTTTCGGCGGACTTGGCGACCTCAGCGGTCCCGGCGGACTCCGGTGCTGTCCGCCCGGCTTGTTTTGTGTAACTTTCTGTGATAGCTTGTGTACTAGCGAAATCATGTCTCGCTACGTATACCTCGCCTTGTAAAGAAGTGGAATGTATAAAAGATCTTCTTATGCTTCCATTGTTTGTTGGTGTTAAACCTTGGCCCTTGGTTTTCCGCTGGTTCAAAGTGTGAACTGGGTAGTGCCGAAGATATTAATTTGGCGTTTGGGCTACCTTGCTGACCACTTTGAGAAAATTCAACATGGTATCAAAGCGAGGTTCAGTTGCACGAGCGGTAGTCAACCAATGTTGTTACTCAGTGTTTGAGTGGTGATCAACCTGTGTTGTTGCTCGGGCTTCTGAAAGGTTACCAACAGGTGTTGCAATGGAAGGGATTTATACAAGAGGTCTTGGCATTGAAATCTTAACACCGACTAACTTCAAGAAGTGGAAGTCATGCATGAAGAGTTATCTTTTGGGTGAGGAGCTATGAGAGGTCGTCGGTGGTGACGATAGGAAGGAAGTGACTGCTGCGTTTGGTACTGCTGAGCAGGTCAGGCTCTGGAGAAAAAACAAATACTAAGGCAGAATTTATTCTCAAGAGGGCCGTGTCACCAGAACTGTTTGATCACATCATTGGATGTGAGTCGGCTGCTGATATTTGGACAACCATAGATGAGTTGTTCAATAGGAAGAATGTGGCGCGACTTCAGTTCCTGGAGAATGAGTTGGCCAGGACAACTCAGGGAGACCTTTCCATCTCGAAGTACTTCTTAAAGATGAAGAGCTTGTGTGCTGAGCTGTCGGCACTTGATCCCGATGAGCTTATCTCTGAAGCTAAGATGAAAAGGCACATTATCCGCGGCTTGCGGAAGGAGTATGTGGCCTTTGTGACATCTGTTTAAGGGTGGGCTACTCAGCCGTCTCTGCTGGAGCTTGAGAACCTGCTTGCCTCACAGGAGAGCTTGGCAAGGCAGATGGCTGGAGTGAATATCAATCAGGAAGGCAGTGAAGCTCTCTTCTCAGGCAAGAAGAAAGGATGGGAAGGGAAGAAGAAGAAGAAGCAGGTCGCTGGTGATAAGGAGCCTTCAACTTCATATCAGCCGGAGAGGAGCAATGCTCCTAAGGACTGGAAGAAGAACTTGAAGTGCAAGGTCAAACTGCAGCTTGGGCATGCTGCGGGAAAGGAGGAAGCTTGCTCGAGAAGTGAAGAAGCAGAATGGGGCAGAGCTTTCATGACGGGCACTTGTGTCTGTAGCTTGTCTGCTGAGGACTTCAACATCGAGTGGATCGTGGACTCCGGGTGTGGTCATCACCTGACCGGAGACAAGTCGAAGTTCACCTCCATGCAAGCATACTCAAGTAATGAAGCTATTATCACTGCTGATAATACTGTTTATGCAGTAGAGAAAGAGGGGGTTGTGTCTTTGGGTAGTGATCAGGACCACTCACATTAAGGAGTGTGTATCACGTACCAGGCATGAAGAAAAACCTCTTCTCGGTGATCAATGCGATGGACGCTGGGTATCACGTTCTGTTTGGGGCAACAGTTGTGAGGTTCCTTCGCAACGTATCAGCGGTTAAGGCTGATGTTGCTCATGTAGGAAGGAGGGTTAAGAACTTGTGAACAATAAAATAAGCAGGTAATTCGCTTTGACCTTCATGGGCCAGCTTAGCAATCCTGGGCTCCAACCTGCTATATCCCGCTTGGCTCGGCTACACCTGCATGAAACATTCCATCGCACTGTGGCAAACAATAACAACGGTCATCATTAGCTGGCCAAATTATAACGACCTCACCCCTAACCCGGGGTGACAGTGCTCCTTCTCTGCAGGCATTAGTATAAACATATAATGGCAATCAAAACTTGCAACTTAAGCACCATTCGACACAGACGTTTGCGCAAATGTGAAATGCCTCGTGCTCTCAGGGCACATTCTCGGTGCACAGGACCACAAGGTTCGCACCACCATTCTCTTTGATGGTCAATAACGTTTGAGTTTTCAGTCTCACAAGGGCCAAGGCCAGAGACAACGCGCCCTAGTGCTACGACAAATCACGTGATTTACACATTGACCACTCCAAGTTGACCGACATAGGGGAGGGTACAGTTCAACCATATCCCGTGCTCAAATCGTCTGGCTCGCAGGCCTGACGCGGGTCAGCATCCCCTTTCCCTTTTTTGCATGATCCATAACTCTGTAAGGATCCTAGACTAGCGCTCATGGCTACGAAAGCTGAGAAATTCAAGCTCACACTGCACAAAACTGGCCCCAAGGTCTTCGGGATACAGGCCATCACGGCCCACAGGTCTCACAAGACAGGCCTCATAAAACAGCCCATAGGTCTCCCAGAGACAGGATTCAACAAACGACCACAATGTTTCCAAGAAACAGGCCTCAACAAACAACACAATGCTCACTGGGAGCTACCGCCGGTGGTAGCACTACCACCGCGCGGTAGGGGGATAAACTATCAATTCTTCCCCCAAATCGGGTGTTTTCCTGGAGTCTGCATCCAACACCCTCAACGCATCCATCTACACATCCTGTGACTCTGAAATCTACACGATAACCACAGAGTCTTATCCGGCATGCAAAACATACAAACATCACCAATCCAGACCAACCTGTTCGGATGGGCTTCACACAACATGCCTATTTCGTACTTCGATTCTGGATCTAATTGCATAACTAACGGGGATACACAGATTTACCTGCTGGGAGAACCACTTCCACGTGTTCGTGGAGTGTCTACCCTCTAATGACATAAAGAAGGATTTCACATGTCCAAGTAAGAGGATCGTTACCCAAGAAGTCCGCTTCAATGCCATAGGAGAAATTCTAGTTGGATGAACACGACTGTTGTGGCTTTGCCTCCGTAGATCCGAACTCGCTTCGCGAATCCGAGTTTCGAATCTCAAACGGCGGCGAGATCTCCTTTCCGGTGTTGTTGCTCCTCCAACAAAAGACGTGTCCAAGTTCTCAATTCCAAAGGAAAATTAAGTGAAACAGCTGAACCAACACTATAAACATAGCTACCATTACGCGGTACCTAACTAACGTCGCGCGGTACTGCTAATCAATGCCCCGGTTCGAGCGCAATCGCTCAAGACCTCCAATCACATTCCGATACGTGGCCACGCCGTTATGCTTTACTATTGCCAGGCGTTAGGATGTTTGTGCCTTGTGATAGCTAGTGACGGTTACGACACACCCGCTCCTACTACCGCCACTCGATAGCTACTACCGCCGCGCAGTAGAAATCCGAGCGCTTTGACAAATTAATTGCCAAGCAAACGCCTACGGTAACTCTACCGCTGGGTGATAGCTTGACAAAATAAATGCCTAACGCCGTGCGCTAACAACTTTCCGCCTCGCGTTAGACTAGGCATTGAGTGTAACATCCCGACTTTTATTGGGCCACCAAAGCCCTAGTGGGCCTAGTAAAAGTGGCCCAAACCCTACCCATGACCCGGTAAGAGATAACACTAGGAGAGAAATAGAGCTAGAGAACTCCGAATTGAGTTCTGTCAGTTCCCGTGACCTCATATAACCTAGACAGGTGCATCGTGACCCTTCACGACACAGTCCGTGATCTAATGACAGATTTAGACACTTTGACCGTTTTAGCGCTCTGCGACACGCAAATTTTAGACTTTCGTCAAATGGACTTCGATTCAACCCCAGTCAGCGGCGTTGGACTCGTGTTGTCAATACAAAGTCAACAGAAGTCATCCCAGTCAATTTCAACGACAATTGGTCAACTCGTGGTCAAATCAAGCATAGTCGTGCACCAAAAAGCGTGTGCACACCAATTGTGATACGACACCTGAACTTTGACCCGTCCCTGATAACTTGGACCCACTTTGACTTTGACCAGCAAGGGGACCCACCCTAGGATTGACTTTGTCAACCCCCCCCCCCCCCCCCCCCCCCCCCCCCCCGCCGCCGCCGCAAAAAACTGATTTTTGGATTTTTCTCCAAATAAGGACCCACCTCCTCTCCAAGGGAGGATAACCCTTGCCCATACCTCACTCTTCTTTGGGCCCCCAACCAGCAAACAACCACTAGGAATAGAGGCCCACCCCACCACTCCTCTCCTCTCTTTCCCTCTCTATTATTCAAAAGGCCCAAGCCCATAAGGGCTTAATCTTCTTTTCCCCACATGGGGGAAAAGATGGGGCCTCGAGCTGTCCTTGGACAGCTGGAGGGTGGGGATTAATCCCTCCCTAAGGAGGGATTAATCCCACCTTGGATAGGGGAGGAGAGCCCCTACTCCCCAAGCCTATAAAAGGCCCCTCTCCCCCTCTTTTCCCCCTCAAGTCTCTGATTAAGCTTCCCCACTCCTGCCCCCCTGTCGGAGGCCAGTTGGCCGGAAAAAAGGCAAGCTAAGGCCCCTCCTCCCTCCACCGCCACCACCTTGGCATGGCCGACCAGGCCGGCCCCTCCCAAGCCCACTAGACCCAGATGGAGTCTCTCTCTCCATCCCCCTCCCATAATTTGGACGTCGTGTATGCGCCTCCCGGCGGCCGGAGCACCGCCGGCGCCACCTGAGCCTTATTCCAGGCCGGGTCATGCCCAAGGAGGAAGAGCTCCTCCCCCAGCACCGGTGGTGGCGCTGGGGAGTGCTATTCCACTGGGGGCGGTGACCCCTAGCGGCGGAGAGCGGTGGTGCCACCAGAAAACGCGGTTCCGGCGGCACCCGCAAAAACAAAGAAAAGCTCTTTTTAGAGCTGGAGGCGGTGGCCGGCGGCGTAAGGCCACCGAACCACCGCCGACGAGAAGCTCGACCCACGACGCGCCGGCCGAGGGTGGACTGGTAGGCGGACAACTGCCCGAAGAGTGGGGGTGGCGCGGTGGCGCTGGGAGCAGGGCCACCGCCACCCCAAGCTCTCAAGTAGAGATTTCCGGCGGCTGCCGGCGGCACCAGGCCACCGGACCACCGCCCAAAGGGTCGCCGGCCCCCTGCGAGTCGATCGGGGTCAGTGACGGAGGCTAGAGGAGGCTTGCCGGCGGTGGTGGAGGCTGCCACCATCCACACCGTTGGGAAGCAGCAGCGGCCGTCCGATCTCAAGATGAGATCGGATGGCCCATATTATCTAAATCCCCCCCCCCCCCCCCCCCCCCCCCCCCCCCCCGCCTTAGCATCAGTGCCCGCCATAGCGGATTCACTGCTAATCCGCTGTGGGGACAGGAGGACAAAGCTCGTCCTGTGGCTCAATTTCAGCCGCAGGATCATGTGGATCTACTATAGGCAGACCAAATCAAAGGGCAAAAACTTTGAGAATTTTTTGGGCCAAACCTAGGCCTCTAGGAGAAAAGTGACCAATATCAAAAATGTTCCCCATGTAAGGGCTACCTCCACAAAAAATTTGAGAATTTTTGGAGTCAATTTAGTATTTTTAAAAGCCAAAATAAAATTTGATTGGCTAAATTAAATGCCCGAAACACCTTTGAAAATTATAAAAAATTACTAGGCTCATTTTAGGCCATCCTAAGGGTTGTATCAAAATTTGAGGTCATAGAGATAAGTTTTGATATTTTTCCTAAAATGTTGGAAGCCTAGGGTCACGCACGAAACGTTATTCCACTCGTTTTCCTTACAAGGTGGAAATTGGAGTGTGCGACCACCCCTTTATAATCAAATAAGTACTTTAAACTATTTTATCAACGAGAGCGGCCGAGGCAAGTGACTAAGCCCCGGGATTTCCAAGATTTCAAAAAAACCGTCGAGCACCTCGACTCTCGGGTGAATTGGGCACGCTCGAAAGGTGAGAGTACGAGTGATGACTTAAGAATTGTTCCCGGCGACTTATAAGAATGTAACTCCTAGCCAATCCTTGATCCAATTAGGCCATAATAAATATGGCGCAACCAAATTAATTGAATCCTAATAATTGTTGTAACCTAATGAAATCTCCTTTAAAACTGAAATGAAACTGAAGCCTCCTAGATGGAGTGATTGGAGTACTAACCATTTTCTTTGTGTTTTCTTCAGTCTCGTACTAGTCAAGCTTTTCTCAGTACTTTCTATTCAGTACTACTCCAGTCTCGTACTGGTCAAGCTTATTTCAGTACCACTCCAGTCTCGTACTGGTCAAGCTTATTTTAGTACTTTCAATTCAGTATAACTCCAGTCTCGTACTGGTCAAGCTTATTTCAGTACCACTCCAATCTCATACTGGTCAAGCTTATTTTAGTACTTTCAGTTCAGCATATCTCCAGTCTCGAACTGGTCAAGCTTATTTCAGTACTTTCTAAGCAATACTATTCCAGTCTCGTACTGGTCACATTTCATTCCAACACTTTAAGTAGCATAAACACCGCACTTATTCTCATTACAATTTACTATTATAATCTTGGGTCCTACTCTGACGAGCAGTTGTCGTTAAAGTTGAGCCATAGTTGGGGATAACCGGAGTTGAAGTAGTCCTCCAGGTCTAGCCCCAAATATTACGCTCCTATGCTCCTTGTTGAAAATTGAGCTAAGTGCCCATGCCCGAAGACTAAAGCCTAGTAGGGCAGGCCGACGTAGACCCGATGTATTTTATTGTTTGCCTTTTGTCTGATTGTTCGTAAATTTATTGCGGTGAAATAGTGGCGGGTCAGTCCCTCTTACAGACCGTTCGTACTGGTGTGGGAAGGTCGACGACTCAAGGCGACATGGAGATGAGTACCACGGGTGACCGGCCGTTTTATTATTCCCCGTCGGGTTTTCCTCCGCTAGTCAGCCAAAACATTTCGCCGGATGTCGCTCACATCCAAGAGTACACAAGGTTGTATGTTAGGGCCTGGGGTTGTACGGAACGATCACACCCATAAGTGGCAGGACTGGCCACTATCACCGACGGCCACATCGGTGAGGCCCGCAGGGCTCGCTACCCTGCTAGAACAAAATCGGTCCAAACTATATCGATATAGGGTTTGTGTGCGCGGCTATGAATGCCTGCAGTGTGTGCGCGACTATGAATGCTTGCGTCATGTGCGCGGCTGTGAATGCCTGTGTTAGAATTCAGGATATGAAAACCTGATGTGCTGATGAGCTAGTGGAGTCTTGTTATAACTGATTTATATTATTGCTGCTTTTCTTGCCAGTTATACTATGATGCACTCTTTTATAGTTGCTCCTAACTATATATATATGAAATGTTGTGCTAACTCTCTCTTGCTTCAGTTATTTATATTTGTTGGGTGGGTGTATGCTCGTCCCCAGGATATGGATCTGGGGAGGAGATTTGTCTGCACTTAGTTCTATGACTAACGGTTATCTAAACAATCATTCACAGGAAATGGAGCATCATAGTGACTCGCTGACGCAGGAGATTACACCAACGTCTAGGACTACTCGAGCAGATGCACCCCCGCCATCCCCAGAGTTTAGAGACATGAGTACCATCGAGCAGCATAGAGAGAGTATGAGGGTTATATGTAGTGCATGTATAGCCCACGAGCTTGTATAAATGCATAGGCTTCGGCCCTAGAACCTCTGTTTTGACTTGATGTGATATATATATATATATCTGCAGTGGTTTCCTGTTAATGCTTCCGCTATACTTTGATGGGTTGTGAATGTTATGATTCGAGCCGAGCAAGGCGGCCATCTAGTGCTTGGATAGGGTGGATCGTTTCCCCAAAGAGCACTGGGTGGACGTCTTGGGCCAGTAGTATCCCTCCGGCCCGACTCGGGAAAAAGGTTGGGGGGGGGGAGTACTACAAATGGATTAGAGCCATCACGATTCGTCCTTGTGGAGCAGTCTCAGGATCCCTCCGTCCCTCCCTTTGTTCTGGGTTCGGGACGAACCTTGCAGTGGAAGCCTGGTGGACCATAGTGTAGAGGCTTAGGGATTCTAGACTGTACGATAGTACGCCCATACACCGTTGCTTTCCGCTTGGGTTATCGTTTTGCAAATTTCCCCTACTTTTGTAAAATACTGACACTCTTTCCTGTTACTTCTCCAGATACTGGAGTACAGTAACGGAGGATCCTCATCCAGAGGACATGTTCCAGCTACCCCACTACTAGACCCGGTCGCTCCCGCGGCCGTACCGTTTGCCGAGATAGATATGGGGCAGACACTGACGGCTATTCTAGCGACTTTTCGGGCTGCCCTGGCACAGCCACTGTGACAGATGACCTCACCTACCGATCTGCTGACGAATTTCTGAGGATTGAGGCCTCCCCCTTTCAGAGGTACAGAGACGACCATCCAGATAGAGGAGTGGGTGGAGGAGTGGTTAGTGGGAATGATGTGCCCAGCTGTGGCTGCAGTCTCTTTGGTGGTGACCCTTTTGGAGGGATACACGAGGGATTGGTGGAGATCGGCTAGTCGCTCTACTTTTCGAGGTCGGCCGTTGAGCGCGATTCTTTGGGGCGAGTTTTCCGTGGCTCTACTAGAGTTCTTCATCACGGATGCAGACCGAGCCGCGCTGTTAGAGAGGTTCTTGCTCATTCGACAGGGCAACCACACAGTGACAGAGTACGAGAGAGAGTTTATACACCTGACATGCTTCGCTGGGAATCTGGCTGCCTCCGACAGGGATAGAGCTTCTCGGTTCTACCGAGGACTACGAGATGACCTAAGGCAGGCCCTGATCATGCTCTTTCAGGCCACCTTTCACACCATAGCCACCCATGCGACAACATTAGAGTTGGACCAGCAGACAGTGGATCAGCGGCGCAGAGTCCAGGTAGAGATTCCTCGAGACCAGAGGCGAGATAGAGGAGCCGCTCCCCACAGACAGGATAGATAGCACATGCAATGACGACGCAGACAACCCTATAAGCGCCCACCAGTACCCTCAGCACCCCAGCTGTGCAGCCAGACATCAAAGTAGCTCCAGCACCACAGCCCCCACTAGTGGCCCGATGAGATGTTCCCTTCGCAGGGAACTGCTTTTTATGTCAGCAGTCAGGACATATGAGAGCTTTCTGCCCACAAACAACAGGGAGACCAGGATTAGGAGCAGTTCAGGGTGGACAACCGGCATGGGGACAGGGTCAGAGAGGCCGCAGAGGCAGAGATGGCAGGAGAGGCCAGCAGGGCCGAGCAGCGCCCCTGGAGGCCTACATACTGTACTTGCAGCACAGACCGGCCCCTGACGTAGTCATATGTATATACTTTATGCGATAGGGATATAACAGATCTTACTACTGGTGTTGTATATTATATATATGTGCTTACATCTTTTGAATTAGTTAGATGATAGATATGTATATGTTTCCCATGTCATTAGGAATCTTGTTGGTAGAAGGACACCCTGCCAAAACCCTTTTCGACACAGGAGCGACACATTCTTTCGTCTCCCACGAATTCATCGCAACAAAAGGAAACATTTTTTGTTCAACCGGACTGTCTATACGAATCCGTTTACCGGACGGGTCAGATATGACATCTACGAAAAAATGCTCGTTCCAGGCTATGCTGGGAGAAGTAGAATTTGAGATCTACGCAACCATCCTAGCAATAACTGGATTTGATATAATTTTGTGGATGGACTGGCTGGTCAAGCACCAAGCATAGATAAACTGTTACACGCAAGAAGTCCGACTATAGAACCCAAATGGCCAGAGCGTCACGTTGATAGGTGTGCCCTCTGTCTCGCATATTATTCCAACTTCGACGCAGATTGTGAAATCAGTCCGACAGAAGGACGAAGTATACCTTATCTATTTCGAGATGGAATACAAAACCCAGGTGCTCGCCAAAGTTCTAGTAGTCCGCGACTTTCCAGATATTTTCCCTGATTCCCTCTAGGGATTGCCACCCCAACGAGAGGTCGACTTTCAGATTGAGCTCGTGTCCAGAGCACAGCCAGTATCACGAGGCCCCTACTAGATGGCCCCAAGAGAGCTGACTGAACTGAAAATCCAACTACAAGAACTAATAGATGCTGGATTGGTCCGTCCTAGTTCCTCGCCCTGGGGAGCCCCAGTGCTCTTCGTCAAGAAGAAAGATGGGAAACTGCGACTGTGCATTGACTACAGGGAACTAAATAAGCTTACTATACACAACACATACCCCTCCCTAGGATCGACTACTGTTTGATCAGTTACAAGATGCATCCGTGTTCTCCAAGATGGACCTGAGATTCGACTATTATCAGCTTCAAATCCGAGAGGAAGATATTCCCAAGACTACCTTCAGCTCCCGATACGCTCTATATGAGTTCATAGTGATGCCCTTCGGGCTCACCAACACGCCCTCCGCCTTCATGGCCCTGATGAATAAAGTCTTCGAACCCTTCTTGGATCACTTTGTCATCGTCTTCATAGAAAACATCTTAATATACTCAAAGACCAAGACGGACCATACCCGACACCTGTAGATGGTGCTATTAATACTCCGGGAGCACTCTCTCTTCGCCAAATTCAGTAAGTGCGAGTTTTGGCTAGAAGAAGTTGGATTCTTGGGCCACACGATAAACAAGGAAGGAGTGACAGTAGACCAAGCCAAGATCCAGGCAGTACAAAATTGGCCGCCACTCAGGACAGCTGCAGACATCCGGAGTTTTCTCGGTCCTGCCGGATACTACAGGAAGTTCGTCGAGGATTTTTCCAAGATTGCCCTACGCCTAACTCCTCTCACCAAAAAAGACGTCGCATTCTGATGGACGCCAGAGTGCGAGGCTGCGTTCGTCAAACTGAAGAAGCGGTTTACTTCCGCGCCAATCCTTACAATACCCACAGGGACCGAGGGATTCCAAATCTACACTGATGCCTCCCTGAAGGGATTGGGAGTTGTTCTAATGCAGCATGGCAAGGTAGTGGCCTACGCATCTCGGCAATTAAAGGCGTGCAAATTAAATTACGAAGCACACTATTTAGAGTTGGCCGCCGTCGTATTCGCCCTTAATATCTGGAGGCATTATCTGTACGGAGTAAGATGTGAGATCTTCTCCGACCACAAGTGCCTCAAGTATATCTTCACGCAGAAAGAGCTGAATCTACGGCAGCGTCGATGGCCAGAATTCCTATGCGATTATGACTTCGATCTCCAATATCACCTCGAGAAAGCTAACAGAGTCGCTGACGCCTTGAGCCGCCAGCCTGTGATAGCCGGGAGTTGGATGGAGCAGATACATAAGGAACTATTCCAGTAATTGATAGACTTGGAGATTACCCTGGTTGCCCGAAGAGATCCGGAAAAGTACTATTCTCAGCTGTATTGTATTGAGATCCAATGCGACATCCGGGACCGGATACGAGAAACCCAGAAGATCGACCAAGAGGTAATGCCGATCATCCAATCTCGACAAGGAGGGGCACAGGAGGATTATAATCTTCATGACAGGATTCTACAATTCAAACATTGCATATTCGTTCCCGCTACTGGAGGAATTCGTAAGGAAATTCTGCAAGAGGCCCATCAGTCCAGGTACTCGATTCACCCTGGCGTAGTTAAGATGTACATGGACCTGCGCAAGACCATTTACTGGCCTGGAATGAAAAGAGATGTCACCAACTTCGTGGCCCAGTGTCAGACCTGTCAGAAGGTTAAAGCCGATTGCCGCAGTCCAGGAGGCCTATTACAGTCCCCGTCGATACCAGAATGGAAGTTCAAAGATATCTCCATGGACTTTGTCCACATCCTACCTCGATCCCGCACTGGGAATGACTCAATTTGGGTGGTTGTAGATCGACTCACCAAGGTAGCGCGGTTCATTCCAAATTGATAGGGTGATGGAGTAGATATTCTAGACAGAATGTTCCTAGAGCAAGTGGTCCGATTTCACGGAGTACCAAAGTCCATCATATCAGATCGTGGCGGGCGTTTCACATCTAAGGAGTGGAGGAGGGTACAGGCGTACTTAGGAACCAAATTGGCCTTCAGCACCGCCTTCCACCCGCAGACCGACGGGCAGACGGAGAGGACGAACCAGACGATGGAGGATCTTCTTCGATTGTGCATAGTGGAACACAATGAGCCGTGAGAGCAGCTGCTACCACTAGTCGAATTCTATTATAATAACAGTTACCAGGCTAGCATTAAGATGGCTCCGTACGAGACATTGTATGGAAGGCGATGCCGAACCCCGTTGACTTGGTTTCAGGAAGAGGACCCGGAAGCCTTGGGAGTGGCTTACATTTTTGACGTTACGACAGCGATACGGCTGATCCAAGAGCGAATGTGGGAAGCGCAGAGCCGGCAGGCCAAGTACTATGATGCGCGACACCGACCGGTGGAGTTCAGCATGGGGGAAATGGTGTTTTTGAAAATAAAGCCCATGCATGGTGTCTCCCGATTTGGAAAGTAGAAAAGTTAGATCCGTGCTACTTGGGCCCCTATCCGGTGATAGAGCGTGCTGGCCCCGTTGCCTATCGTTTAGCCTTTCCCCCAGAGTTGGGGAATCTTCACGATGCATTTCATGTCTCTTCCTTGAGACGAGTCCTTCGGCAACCAGAGCAGCACCTTCCTACCCCATCAGCGCAACTATAGTTAGATAGATCCGTCCAGCTCAAACCCGTCAGATTAGTAGATTACAAGGTGAAGACACTACATAACAAGACCATCCCGATGATTAAGATACTATGGTCAAACTGCGGACGAGGGCAGTTCACGTGAGAACCTGAAGCACTCCTCCAAGAGAAGCACCCAGAGCACTTTCCCCAGGTATGCTACTTTTTCCCCCACTTCAAGCAAATTTTTGGGGACGAAAATCCTTTTATTTTTATTGGATTGTAACATCCCGACTTTTATTGGACCACCAGAGCCCTAGTGTGCCCAATAAAAGTGGCCCGAACCCTACCCATGACCCGGTGGGAGATAACACTTGGCGGGAAATAGAGCTAGAGAACTCCGAATTGAGTTCTGTCAGTTCCTGTGACCTCATATAACCTAGAAAGGTGCATCGGGACCCGTCACGGCACAGACCGAGATCTAACGACAGATTTAGACACTTTGACCGTTTTAGCGCGCTGCGACGCGCAAATTTTGGAATTTCGCTAAATAGACTCCGATTCAACCCCAGTCAGTGGCATTGGACTCGTGTGGTCAATATGAAGTCAACGGAAGTCGTCTCAGTCAATTTCAACGACAATTGGTCAACTCGTGGTCAAATCAAGCATAGTCGTGCACCGAAAAGCGTGAGCACACCAATTGTGACACGATACCCGAACTTTGACCTGACCCCGATGACTTGGATTCACTTTGACTTTGACCAGCAAGGGGGACCCACCCTAGGGTTGACTTGGTCAAACCCCCCTAAAAACTCATTTTTGGATTTTTTTTCTCCAAATAAGGACCCACCTCCTCTCCAAGGGAGGATAGCCCTTGCCCCTCCCTCATTCTTCTTTGGGCCCCCAACCAGCAAACATCCACTAGGAGTAGAGGCCCATCCCACCACTCCTCTCCTCTCTTTCCCTCTCTCTTATTCAAAAGGCCCAAGCCCATAAGGTCTTAATCTTCTTTTCCCCACATGGGGGAAAACATGGGGCCTCCAGCTGTCCTTGGACAGCTGGAGGGTGCGGATTAATCCCTCCCTAAGGAGGGATTAATCCCATCTTGTCTAGGGGAGGAGAGCCCCTCCTCCCCAAGCCTATAAAAGGCCCCTCTCCCCTCTTTTCCCCCTCAAGCCTCTAAGTAAGCTTCCCCACTCTTGCCCCCCCTGCCGGAGCCCAAGTGGCCGGAAAAAGGCAAGCCGAGGCCCCTCCTCCCTCCACCGCCGCCACCTTGGCATGGCCGACCAGGACGACCCCTCCCAAGCCCACCATACCTAGGTGGAGTCTCCCTCCCTCCCCCTGCCATAATTTGGATGTCGTGCATGCACCTCCCGGCGGCCAGAGTGCCGCCGGCGCCACCCGAGCCTTGTTCCAGGCCGGGTGGTGCACAAGGAGGAAGATCTCCTCTCCTAGTGCCAGTGGTGGTGCTGGGGGAGTGCTATACCATTAGGGGAGGCGACCCCCAGCGGCAGAGAGTGGCGGTGCCGCCGGAAAACGCGGTTCCGGCTGCACCCGCAAAAACAGAGAAAAGCTCTGTTTAGAGCTGACGACGGTGGCCGAAGGCGTAAGGCCGCCGGACCACCGCTGGTGAGAAGCTCGACCCCCGGTGCATCGGCCGGGGGTGGACTAGTAGGTGGCCAACTGCACGAATAGCGGGGGTGGCGCGGTGGCTCCGGGAGCAGGGCCACCACCACCCCAAGCTCTCGGGTAGAGATTTTCGGCTGCGGCCGGCGGCGCCAGGCCGCCAGACCACTGCCCAAAGGGTCGCCGACCCCCGGCAAGTAGATCGGGGTCGGCAAAGGCGGCTGGTGGAGGCTGGCCGGCGGTGGTGGAGGCTGCCACCCTCTACACCTCCGGGAAGCAGCAGTGGCCGTCCGATCTCAAGATGAGATCGGACGGCCCAGATTATCTAAATCCCCGCCCCCCGCCTCAACATCAGCGCCCCCCGCAGCGGATCCATTGCCGATCCGCTGTGGTGATAGGAGGACAAAGCGCGTCCTGCGGCTCAGTTTCAGTCGCAGGATCAGGTGGATCTGCTATAGGCAGACCAAATCAAAGGGCAGAAACTTTGGGAAATTTTTGGTCCAAACCTAGGCCTCTAGGAGAAAAGTGACCAATATGAAAAATGTTCCCCATGATAAGGGCTACCTCCACAAAAATTTTGAGAATTTTTTGGAGTCATTTTAGTATTTGTGAAAGCCAAAATAAAATTTGATTTGCTAAATTAAATTCCCAAAACATCATGAAAAATTATAAAAAAATTACTAGGCTCATTTTAGGCCCTCCTAAGGGTTGTATCAAAATTTGGGTTCATAGGGATAAGTTTTTATATTTTTCCTAAAATGTTGGGTGCCTAGGGTCGCACACGAATCTTTATTCCGCTCGTTTTCCCTAAAAGGTGGAAATTGGAGTGCGCGACCACCCATTTATAATCAAAGAAGTACTTTAAACTATTTTATTAACGAGAGCGGCCGATGCAAGTGACTAATCCCTGCGATTTCCAAGATTTCAAAAAAACCGTCGAGTGCCTCAACTCTTGGGTGAATTGGGCACGCTCGAAAGGTGAGAGTACGAGTGATGACTTAGGAATTGTTCCCGACGACTAATAAGAATGTAACTCCTAACCAATCCTTATCCAATTAAGCCGTAATAAATATGGCGCAACCAAATTAATTGAAACCTAATAATTGTTGTAACATAATGAAATCTCCTTTAAAACTGAAATGAAACTGAAGCCTCCTGGATGGAGTGATTGGAGTACTAACCATTTTCTTTGTGTTTTCTCCAGTCTCGTACTGGTCAAGCTTTTCTCAGTACTTTCTATTCAGTACTACTCCAGTCTCGTACTGGTCAAGCTTATTTCAGTACCACTCCAGTCTCGTACTGGTCAAGCTTATTTTAGTACTTTCAATTTAGTATAACTCCAGTCTCGTACTGGTCAAGCTTATTTCAGTACCACTCCGTCTCGTACTGGTCAAGATTATTTTAGTACTTTCAGTTCAACATATATCCAGTCTCGTACTGATCAAGCTAATTTCAGTACTTTCTAAGCAATACTATTCCAGTCTCGTACTGGTCACATTTCATTCCAACGCTTTAAGCAGCATAAACATCGCACTTATTCTCATTACAATTTACTTTTATAATCCCGGGTCCTGCTCTGACGAGCAGTTGTCGTTAAAGTTGAGTCATAGTTGGGGTTAATCGGAGTTGAAGTAGTCCTCTAGGTTTAGCCCCAAATATTGCGCTCCCACGCACCTTGTTGAAAATTGAGCAAAGTGTCGACGCCCGAAGACTAAAGCATAGTGGGGCAGGCTGACGTAGACCCGGTGTATTTTTTTGTTTGTCATTTGTCTGATTGTTTGTAAATTGTTTGCGGTGAAATAATGGCGGATTAGTCCCTCGCGCAGACCGTTCGTACTGGTGCGGGAAGGTAGATGACTCAAGGTGACAGGGAGATGAGTACCACGGGCGACCGACCATTTTATTATTTCCCGCCGGGTTTTCCTCCGCTGGTCGGCCAAAATATTTCGCCGGATGTCGCTCACATCCAAGAATACAAAAGGTTGTACGTTAGGGCCAGGGGTTGTGCGGTACGATCACCCCCAGAAGTGACAGGACTGGACACTGTTACCGACAGCCACATCGGTGAGGCCCGCGGGGCTTGCTACCCTGCTAGAACAAAAACGGTCAAAACTATATCGACATAGGGTTTGTATGTGCGGCTATGAATGCCTGCGGTGTGTGCGCGACTATGAATGTCTGGGGCGTGTGCGCGGCTGTGAATGTCTGCGATAGAATTCAGGATATGAAAACCTGATGTGGAGCCTTGTTATGATCTTGTGGAGCCTTGTTATAACTGATTTATATTGCTACTACGTTTCTTTCCTGTTATACTATCCTGCACTCTTTTATAGTTACTCCAAGCTATATATATATATATGAAATATTGTGCTAACTCTCTCTTGCTTCCGCTATTTACATTTGTTGGGTGAGTGTGTGCTCGTCCCCAGGATGTGGAACCGGGGAGGAGATTTGTTTCCACTTAGTTCCGTGATTAACGGTTATCTAAATAACCATTCATAGGAGATGGAGCATCGTAGTGACTCGCTGCCGCAGGAGATTACGCTAGCAGCTAGGACTACTCGAGCAGATGCACCCCCGCCATCCCCAGAGTTTAGAGATGTGAGTACCGCCGAGCAACATAGAGAGAGAGAGAGTATGAGGGTTATATGTAGTGCATGTATAGCCCACGAGCTTGTATAGCCCACGAGCTTGTATAAATGCTTAGGCTTCGGCCCTAGAACCTCTGTTTTGACTTGATGTGATATATATAACTACAGTGGTTTCCTATTAATGCTTCCGCTATACTTTGATGGGTTGTGAATGTTATGATTCGAGCCGAGCAAGGATGCAATCTAGTGCTTGGATAGGGTGGATCGTTTACCCAAAGAGCACTGGGTGGACGTCTTGGGCCAGTACTACCCCTCCGGCCATACTCAGGCAAAAGTTTGGGGGGGGGGGGGTACTACATTGAGTCACCTCACCTCACTCAACACTCTTAACGCCTGACGCTACCGCCACGCGATATCATCCTACCGTCCCGCACAGTGGAGGAACTAGGATTTTGAAGTCGCACGTGTAACACCTCCCCTGTAATGACCGTATAATATGGGTCCGGCCGGGGCCCACAATATACAGACGCCACAGCTTTAGTATTATAAGATGATATAACTACCCAAACTCAAAACTCATAAGCAAAACACAGCGAAAACATCCACCAAGACTAGAAGTTATCCACATCCATAAGAGTCTCGAAACGGCCTTAAGGCCTTACAACAAAAGAGAGTCCAAAACTCCTAGTCATGAACATCAAAGTGCATAGGCACACCTAAGCTACCTCGGCATGCAAGCCGGAAGTCAACAACATCAAACATACAAAAACACAAAAGTAAAGACATTGCAAGGACGGTAACACTTCATGAGGCTTAGGCCTTTCTAGCCGGCGAGCTAGCTCCTGCTTGCGATCCTTGCCCTGTAAAATTTGGTTGTAACGTGGGTCAGCAAAGGCTGACCTCAAACTGTGTAACAAACACATCTCCCGGCCGCTCCTAACGGACCCCGGGGTACTCCTCTAACCTGCAAGTCAGCACTTCGTATACAGTATACAAAAACAAGTAAAGCACTAATGAACATGCTTGGATGTCTCAAACAACATGCACATTCTCTACTATTGAGCATATAAAGAAAAAGGGGCCTACTATACAGCATGAATGCAAAACTCGGGCTTCACCCAAGGCACCCTAATGCGTATGAATCTAGCACATCATCACATCATCTGGGTACTCATCATTTCCCCATTGGCATTAAGCCGCAAACAAAGGGGGCACTGCAGTTCCCCTAGCGACATGCAAGCCGCCACACAGAATGCTTGCCAAGGCCCCACCCGCTCATGGTCTTAGACCCGGTATTGCATGCAAGCTCTGAATTCTCACGTCAGGATTCCGTCTAACACACTGATAGATTCTAAGAAGCCTTGCTGGACCCCACCCGCTCATGGCCTCATTGCCCGAGCTTGCCCCATGCTTGGCATTCTCGTTAGTCTCATAGAAGGGGACTAGTCTCGCCGGGAAACTCTCCACACATGACCTGCACGTCACGGGATAGCCAGCCGACCATAGAGATAATGCCACGCCTTAGAACATTACAATCCAAAAACCATTCCCACCCTAATCCCTCATTCGTACTGCAACGTGCCCGCGCACCAAGGAAACCATCTACCGCCAATGCGGAGCTAACCTTGTCCACTAAGGAAACCATCTACCACCACTGAGAGGCTAACCTTGTCCGGTTCCGACTACACGTACTCACTCAAGAGAAGGGTAAAAACATCACAAACATCACAAACGGCATCTTGCCGCAACGGATCTCTGTGAATCCTTAAAGCTCGTATGCAACATCACCGAGTCGGACAAACGGTCGCGACAACGGCTTCACCCACCATGTCTAATCCACTAACGGAGTGGATCTCTAATGCAAAAACATATCAGAGATGGACTCAATCGACCCAGAGGTTCCTCTTGAACCTTGGCGACCCAAACCCCTATCATTTGAGAGTTTGGTCCCCAAAAACTAGAAAAAAAAAGATGCTAAACATGCATCCTAAAACCAAGAGGAGAAGTGTCGTTACCTTCTGACCTCTCTTCCTAGCCATGGCAACTTAGCCGGATGAAAACCTTCGCAACGGTCTTGCCTCCACGGATCTGGACTCGGCTCACGATTTGGAGCACCAAAGCTTCCCCGGCAACCGGATCTCTCCTTCACCTTCTTCCTTGCTCTCCCTTTTCTCTAGATCTTAGAAAGAGAGTGTTTGAAGAAGAATGAGGGTTTCTATACCCTATTCCCGGACTTAACTCAGCAAGGGCAACCCTGGACCATCAGATCCCAAAAGAAGGAGATGAACGACCACGATCCGAACTGAAAATCAAAATAACTGGGCCGAACACGGCTTGCGACACGCCCGTGTCCAAGGCCGTGTTCCCCAATTGATGCCGAAACCGTCGCACCCAAAGCAGGACACGAGCTCTGAACACGCCCGTATCAGAGATGACACGCCCGTGTCATGCAGTACACGCCTGTGTGCCTGGGCGTGTTCCTCCGTCGACACAGATCCAAACACAACCCGAGAAGGACACGAGTACCTGACACGCCCGTGTCACATATGACACGACCGTGTCCAACTCGAACATGCCTAGGCTCCAGGCCGTGTTCAAACCCCTTACACGACCTGACTCACAACCCGAGAAGGACACGGCCTGGGACACGCCAATGTCTTAGGCCATGTTCAAAGTCTCGATGATCGTCTACTGCCTCTTTGTCGACTTTGCAGAAAATATTCGTCGAACACGCTCGACATGGCCTTGGACATGCCCGTTTCCCAGGCCATGTTCACTGTCTCGACACATCGTCGAGCGTAGTTTGTCGACCACCTGGGCTCTCGATGAACCCTGCACGACACGGCCATGGACACGCCCGTGTCCTAGGTCGTGTTCCCTGTCTCGACACATCGTCGAGCAAAAATCGTCGACTTCCCGGGCTCTTGACGAACCCGGCACGACATGACCATGGACACGCCCGTGTCTTAGGCCGTGTGACCCTTACCAAGACCCAATCTTAGCTCTCGACGCTGCTCGTCCTTCTTTCGAATTTTTGGAGCGTTACAACTCTCTCCCCCTTAAACAAATTTCGTCCTGAAATTACAAAAACCAAAAATAAAGGTACACAAAACTTAATTGATACCTGAACGGAAAAACTCTGGATACTTCTCCAGCATGGTTTGCTCTCGCTCCCAAGAGAGTTCCACTCGGCCACAGTTGTCCCATCGAATTTTACGAGTTTGACCTCTTTGTTCCGGAACTGCCAAATTTCTGAATCCTCTATAGTAATTGAATGGACTCGCGTCCTCAAGTCTTCCTCTATCGGCACCGATGCCAATTCGATCACCACATTAGTCTCTACCAAGGCTTTCCTCAAGACGGAGACATGAAAGACGTCGTGCAGTCCACTCAACTCTGCGGACAACGCCAACCAATACGCTGCTTCTCCCACACGTTCAACAACCTCGAAAGGTCCCAAAAACCTTGGACTCAACTTCTTGAGTCGACGAATCCGTGAAACGCCTTTGAACGGATTGATCTTCAAATATACCCAATCGCCTACCGCGAACTCCAACTTCCGGTGGCGAGCATTAAAATATTTTGCTTGCCGATCTTGAGCCACCTTCATGCGCTCTTGAATGGTCAGTACCAACTCACAAGCATCAGCTACCACTGCTTTTCCCAACAGCTTGGTGTCTGCCGCCTCTGTCCACGACATCGGTGTTCGACACCGCCTCCCATACAAAGCTTCGTATGGCGCCATCTTTATACTTGCTTGGTAACTATTGTTATACGCGAACTCCACCATGAAGAGGTGATCCTCCCATTTCTTACCGAAGTCAAGAACATACATCCTCAGCATATTCTCCATAGTACGGTTCGTTCTTTTGGTTTGCTCGTTATTTTGAGGATGGAAGGCTGTACTGAACTTTAGCTTCGTGCCCAGACTCTTCTGAACCAACCTCCAGTTCTTGGACGTGGAACGTCTGTCACGATCGCTGACTATACTTTTAGGAATCCCATGTAGTCACACAATGTTACGAACATACAACTCCACCAGCTTCTCCACACCGTCCTCCTTCCGGTTTGGGATGAAGTGAGCCACTTTGGTTAAGCGATCCACAATCACCCAAATCGCGTCGTTACCCTGCTGCAATCTTGGTAACCCATGCACAAAATCCATGGAGATGTCATCGAATTTCCATTCGGGGATTGGTAGAGGATTCAGGAACCCGTCTGGCTTCTCACACTCGGCCTTCACCAAGACACAAGTTTGACATCGATTCACGTACAAAGCTACGTCCCGCTTCAGTCCAGGCCACCAAAAGGATCTCTTCATATCCAAGTACATCTTTGTACTGCCCGGATGAATGGAGTACTTTGTGAAGTGAGCCTCAAACATCAACTCCTCACGGAGCTTGCCGAACTGCGGTACACAAATCCTTCCATCCTTCCTCAGAATCCCGTCAATCATATCCCAGGTGCTGCTCTCGCCTTTTTGAGCTTCCACCACGAATGGCTGAAACTTCACATCCAAACGAGTCGCTTCCCGAATACGATCGGACAAGTCGTTCTGCATTTCAAATCAGTTTAACCGAGCCACGCTAGACTCGCCCCTTGCTACGCACTCCAAGCCGAGGGACTCCCATTCCCGCACCAACCGCTCATCATGAGCTTTGATCCAGTTCCCTTGCCCCGAGTATTTTCTACTCAAGGCATCTGCCACCACATTGGCCTTGCCTGGCGTATACTGAATCGCCACCTCGTAGTCTCCAAGGAACTCGACCCACATGTCCTGCCGCATATTCAAGTCCTTCTGATCTAGGAGATACTTCAGGCTTTTGTGATCCGTGAAGATCTCCACCTTCGCACCATACACATAGTGCCGCCACAATTTCAACGCGAAAATTACCGCCGCCAACTCCAAGTCATGTACGGGGTATTTCCTCTCGTGAGCCTTCAGCTGCCTAGACCTAAAGGCTATTACACTGCCATGTTGCACCAAAACGCAACCCAAACCGCACCCTGATGTGTCACTATATATTTGAAATCCTTCGGTCCCCATCGGTAGACTTAGGATTGGAGCCGTCATCTGTCTTTCCTTCAGTGTCTTAAATTCCTGACTGCACTCCTGAGTCCACACAAACTTCTGATCCTTACGAGTTAGTGACGCGAGGGGTATAACTATCCGTGAAAAGTTTTCCACGAATCTTCTATAGTACCCGGCTAGTCCAAGAAAGCTTCGGACTTCTGCCACAGTTCTCAAAATTGGCCAATCTCTGATGGCCTCCACTTTTGTTGGATCTACTGTCACCCCATCCCCACTAATCACATGACCTAAAAATGCCACCTACTCGAGCCAGAACTCACACTTCGAAAACTTTGCATAAATCTGGTTCTCCCTCAACACTTGCAAGACTACCCTTAAGTGAGTCTCATGCTCCACCTCTGATTTGGAATATACCAAGATGTCATCAATAAAGACAACTACAAAAGAGTCCAAGTATTTTTGAAACACTCGATTCATCAAATTCATGAATACAGATGGTCCGTTCGTCATCCCGAACGACATCACCGAGAACTCAAAGTAACCATACCTCGTACCAAACGCTGTTTTGGGTATGTCCTCATCTTGAATTCGCAACTGATAGTATCCTGACTTTAAGTCCAACTTTGAATACACCACCAAACCCACCAGCTGGTCAAACAGGTCGTCAATCCGAGGAATCAGATACTTATTCTTGACAGTCAGTTTATTCAACTCTCGGTAGTCTCTGCACAGCCGCATACTACCATCTTTCTTCTTTACGAACAACACCGGTGCGCTCCACGGTGAAGAACTGGGTCTGATATACCCCTGCTCCAACAGTTCCTGCAACTGTACCTTGAGCTCAACCAACTCTTTCGGTGCCATCCTAAACAGAGGACGTGACACCGGTCGTGCCTCTAGTACCAACTCAATTGAGAAATCGATCTCCCGTCGAGGAGGTGCCCCAGGAAGATCTTCAGGAAACACATCCTCGAACTCTGCCACCACTACACTTCCCCAAGTGATTACCTGGAAAGGCGAACCTCCAATAATGCTACAAGCGCTACTCCACCCTAATTAACTGCCCGCGCCAACTGCAAGGCCAAAATCAGAGAACAGGCCACTCCATTAAGGCCCTCAAACTTGACCTCCGTCTACCCTTCGCTCCTCAGGGTCACCACCTTGGATAGACAATCAATACTGTTACGCTGCTCTGCTAGCCAGTCCATTCCCAAAATCACATCAAACTCGACTAACGATAGGACCGCTGCTATCAACATGAAGTCAACTCCGCATAGCTCCCAACAAATGTGCCCTTTCTTCCCGATGGTCATGAATGACCCATTGGGAATGTGCACCTTCAGCTCTACATCCACCAAAAATGATTCAACTCCAATCCTCCAGATGAAGCTTTCCGCAAGAAAGGAGTGTGACGCTTCCGTATCAAACAACACCCTAGTGGGGTATCCGGCGACTAACACAAAGCCTAAAACATAGACATCAATCATAATGGTCTAAAAGCATGAAGCACAAGGTTAACCTTAAACTTCCTCATACCTGTCACCACATCGGGTTGACAGATCGCTTCCTGCTGTCTGTTGAAGTTGGTGACCGGGCGGTGTGTCCTGGCGGGTTGGAGACCACGCAGTCTGGCGGTTTGACTCGGCGACTTGTAAACTAGGCGGTCTAGCAATCTTCACAGGCGACCTCTCTGCTTCTCTTATTGTAGCCGTGCGGTTAGTCCTTCTGTCTAACCGCGCGGCCTGTGCGGTTTACTTTGTACAGTCCGCTTAGCTTGTAAATTTTTAGTCCCACATCTCTTATTTGTATTCTCTCTTCTCTCCTCCATTCTATATAAGGGAGGGCATACCTTTGTAATAGTTATCTTTTTTGGATAATAAAATTTCAATTATTCAAAAGTTTATTCGGCTTGTTCTCTACTTTTCGCTTCTTTTCGCTACTTTCTATCATGGTATCAGAGGACACGGTCATTTCCTCCTGATTCTGTGCGCTCTCTGTTGTTCGCGGCTTGTCTTCCGCGTTCTGCGGCTTGATTCGCGGCTTGCCTTCTCATCTGTCCGCGCGGCTTGTTTCTATCCGCGCGGCTTGTCTCTGTCCGCTGCCTGTTCGCGCGGCTTGCTTCTTCTTGGTTCTCTTCTACTTCTGCTCTTTATCGCAGCGACCTGTTTCCGTGTCACCGCGCTCCTTGTTCTTTCCTGCCGCTCCGACTTCCTAGTCGCTGCGGTCTATCTCTGTCCGCGCGTGTTGTCTCTGTACTCGAGGTTTGCTGCTGTGATCTGCCTGACTGTGCGGGTTGTTCCTTTCTCCCCCGCATCTTGGTCGCGGTCACCTGCTCTTCTCCTCTCTTCTGTTCGCTCGGCCTTTTCAGTCCGCGCGACCTCTTCCCCGCTGTGCCCTTGACTGCTGTGATCTGCCTGACCGTGCGGGTTGTACCTTTCTTACCCGCATCTTGGTCGCGGTCACCTGCTCTTCTTCTCTCTTCTGTTCGCTCGGCCTTTTTCAGTCCGCGCGACTTCTTCCCCGCTATGCCTTGCTCTGCATCCTAGCCGCTCGTGTTCGCGCGGCTTCTTCCCTTTTTCCCGCCGCGGTTTCACACGGATTCTTCCTTGTTTGAGCGGCCTCTCTGCCCTTCTCCTTTAGCCGCTCCTGCTTGTTAGTCGCCGCGACCTCCTGGTTTAGTCGCGCGGCTTGTGCTCTGCACCTTGGTCGTGGCCCTTCGTGCCGCTGGTGTGCTGTCACCGAGACCGCTGCAGTTTCTTCTTCCTCCCTTCATGGCTTTCATATCCTCCTCCACGCCATTCGCCTCGGTTGTCACGTCTTCTGGTCGTGCACACGTTGTTACTCAGGGCAAATGGCTGATCGACACTGGTGCTACCAATCATATGACCGGCCATCTCTCGTGTTTTCTCTCTCCTCGAAAAACATGCTCGCTTGCCCCCGGTTACTCTCGCTGACGGCTCTTCGTCATCAGTTCATGGAACAGGGATAGTTCATGTCACTCCGTCTCTTCACTTGGCGGATACTCTCTACGTGCCACAGTTCCCGTGCAACTTATTATCTGTTACCTCTCTTTGCAAGCAATTACAGTGTTCCATCACATTTACTTCTACTTCTTGCTCTTTTCAGGATCCGGACTCCCAACGGACGATTGCTACTGGGACTGAGAGTGGCGGCTTATACTTCATAGACAACATTTCTGCTTTTTTCACCTTCTCCTCCACCTCCACAGATCTTCTCCAATGGCATCTCCGCCTTGGTCATGCTCCTCCCCGTCTTCTTCGTCAACTTCTGCCCCACCTTCCTCCTCAAAGTCCTCCGCTCAACTGTGAGGCCTGTCAGCTTGGCAAGCATCACCGCTCCTCCTTCCCTCCAAAGCACGTTCGTAGCTCTACCCGTCCGTTTGATCTTATCCACTCCAATATCTGGGGTCCTTCTCCTACTCTTACCATTGGTCGGGGTAGTTCCTATTTTGTCACGTTCATTGATGATTTCTCTCGCTGTACGTGGGTGTATCTGTTAAAAGATCGCTCCGAATTATTCTCTGTATGGACATCCTTCTATCTCATGATCAAAACTCAGTTTGGTGTTTCTATCCCGGTATTTCGATCTGATAATGCCCAAGAATATCTCAGTCGTGACTTCTCTACATTCTGCATGCAAAATGGGATTCTTCATCAAACTAGTTGTGTCTATACTTCACAACAAAATGGTGTGGCCGAACGCAAAAACCGTCACCTACTCGATGTCGCTCGCACCTTGATGACCCAGATGCATGTTCCTCGCTCCTATTGGGGCTATACTGTTCTCCTTGCCTGCTACCTCATCAATCGCATCCCCTCCACGGTTCTCCACGGCCAAACCCCGTTCTCCATTTTGTATCCGGGAAAGGAGCCGTTTCCTCTCCTTCTCCAAATCTTTGGATGCACTGCCTTTGTGCATACCCCTTCTGCCACCCGTGATAAGCTCTCCCCTCGCTCCACCAAATGTGTCTTTCTAGGGTACTCCACCACTCAAAAAGGCTACTGTTGCTTTGATCCCGTCCTTCGTAAGCAGTTCGTCTCTGCTGACGTCACCTTCTTCGAGAATACCTCCTACTTCTCGGATGACTCTTCTCCTCTTCTCCCAGCTTCTGATTCTCCTGCCGTTCCCTTCGTTCCCTCGCCTCCTCCTACACTCTCCACCACTACACCGTCTCCACCCCTCCTCTTCCTCCACCTCTCTCTCTCCCTTCTCCACCACCCTCTCCCTCATCTCCACTGCCGTCGCTCTCTTCTCCCGGGCCAGCTTTCTCTACCACGGATGCTCCGGATGCCGCGGGCCCGGCTGACCTGGATCTTCCTATAGCTCTTCGCAAAGGGGTGCGGACGTGTACCTTACACCCCCTTGCTGCTGTTGTTTCCTATGATCGTCTTACTCCTTCTCACAGGGCATTTGCACTGGCCATCTCTGCCACTGCCACTCCCCGCTCCTATCAGGATGCCCTTGCTATTCCTCACTGGAAGATGACCATGGATGAGGAAATGGCGACCCTCACTGAGCGGGGTACCTGGACTCTTGTTCCTCCTCCCTTTGGTACTGATGTTGTTGGCTGTTGCTGGGTCTTTGTGGTCAAATTTAGCCCAGACGGCACTGTGGATCGGTATAAGGCTCGCCTTGTGGCTAAGGGCTTTACTCAGACCTATGGGGTTGATTACTTTGACACCTTCTCCCCTGTGGCTCGTCTCAGCACCATCCGGGTTCTTCTCTCTGTGGCTGTCAATCGGGATTGGCCGATTTCTCAGCTGGACGTCAAGAATGCCTTCCTTTATGGTGATCTTCACGAGGCGGTTTACATGGAGCAACCTCCTGGGTATGTTGCTCAGGGGGAGACACGAGTATGCCGGCTGCAGAAGGCAATTTATGGCCTCAAGCAGAGTCCTCGAGCTTGGTTTGACAAGTTCAGCGGTATTGTGGCGGCTGTTGGTTTTGTGCGAAGCTCTGCTGATCACTCTCTCTTTATTCGCAAAACTCCTTCTGGGCTGGTTGTTCTTGCTGTGTACGTCGATGATATTCTTCTCACTGGCGATGACCAGGAAGGGGTAGCCCTGACAAAGCGACATCTTCGCCAACATCTGATCACTAAAGATATGGGCTCTCCAAAGTACTTTCTGGGGATCGAACTCTCGCGGAAGCCCGACTCCTTAGTTCTCTCTCAGCGTAAGTATGCCCTTGATCTTTTAAAAGAGGCAGGATTGACTGGAGCTAAACCTGCCCGATGCCCCATGGCTATTGGGGAGGACAAAACCTGGACAGATGATTCGCCTCCTCTTTCAGATTATTCGCGGTACAGGCGTCTGGTTGGTAAGCTCATATATCTCACAGTGACCAGACCCGACATTTCCTATGCTGTGGGCAAGGTGAGTCAATTCATGCAAGCGCCTAGGGAATGTCATCTACAGTCCGCCTTGCGGATCTTGGAATATGTCAAAGCAGCGCCTGGGAAAGGATTACTGTTTCAGAAGAATGGTCATCTGAGGATTGAAGCCTACTCAGATGCAAGTTATGCTGATGACAAAGGGGATCGCAAGTCTACCTCAGGTTTTTGCACCTTTATTGGGGGAAATCTGGTGAGCTGGAAGAGCAAAAAGCAGTCTGTTGTCTTCAGGTTCAGTGCAGAAGCTGAGTATCGCAGTATGGCGTCAACCACTTGTGAGTTGAAATGGTTGCGGGCTCTCATGCTAGATTTAGGAGAGGTGTACAACCATCCTCTTCCTATGTTCTGTGATAACAAGGCCGCCATATACATCTCCAAAAACCCGGTATTCCATGAAAGAACAAAGCACATTGAGGTTGACTGCCATTTCATTCGTGAAGAGATTTTAAAAGAACAAATTTGCACTCCGTTTGTCACGTCTGATAAAGAGCTAGCTGACATCTTCACCAAGCCAGTCTCCGCCTCGTTTCTGCATGTTTGCGACAAGCTGTGCATGATTGATATATATGCTCCAGCTTGAGGGGGAGTGTTGAAGTTGGTGACCGGGCGGTCTGTCCTGGCGGGTTGGAGACCGCACAGTCTGGCGGTTTGACTCGGCGACTTGTAAACCGGGCGGTCTAGCAATCTTCACAGGCGACCTCTCTGCTTCTCTTATTGTAGCCGTGCGGTTAGTCCTTCTGTCTAACCGCGCGGCCTGTGCGGTTTACTTTGTACAGTCCGCTTAGCTTGTAAATTTTTAGTCCCACATCTCTTATTTGTATTCTCTCTTCTCTCCTCCATTCTATATAAGGGAGGGCATACCTTTGTAATAGTTATCTTTTTTGGATAATAAAATTTCAATTATTCAAAAGTTTATTCGGCTTGTTCTCTACTTTTCGCTTCTTTTCGCTACTTTCTATCACTGTCCAAGGTTGTAGGCCCTTGGTTGCACTATTTGCAACCGAGAAGCGCTAGACTCCGCCATCTTCCCTTTCTCTGCGGCACTGGGGTCGGAGCGCACAGTTTAATCCTACCTTGCCTCCTGCTCCGCACCTCCTTGGTTACAAAAACGAGCAATGTGCCCCACCTACCACAGTTAAAGCACGTCGGTGGCCCCTTAGAGTGAGACCCTCCGGACGTCCACTTACCTTTCTCACCGGACTTGTTCGGGTGAGGCTTCCTCCTCCATCTACTCCCTTCCGACTTTCCTTGGGATTGAGAATGCTTCCCCTCTCCTTGCTTGGGCACAAAACCCTTGCGACGTTGGCTTCACTCTAAATCACTCTCCAACGTCCTGGCCGCCTCAACCAACTCATTGAAATCGGTTCTCTTCATGGCAATGAGGGGTTGCCTTAGATTCTCCCTCAGCCCCTGGTAGAAAAGGTTATCCCTCTCCTCATCGCCCGCCATGGTCATCCCCGCGTAACGGCCCAAACGAGTGAACTCCTGAACATACTCGTCCACCGTCTTCTATCGCTGCATCAAGTGCATAAATTGCCTCTGAAGGTCCAACCTTGTTGAAACAGGTATGTACTTCTTTAGGAAAGCATCCTCAAATTCTTCTATGGACGGGGTGCGTCCAGGAAATTGGCGGCCGCTATGGCTCACCGACCACAACTTTGCGTCTCCCTCTAACATGAAGCCCGCAAACTCAGATTTCTTCTCCTATAACGTCTCTGCCACCCTCAGAAGCTCTTGCATCCATGCCCACCAATCCTCCGCATCGGTCGGTGTACCGACTCCTTTGAATGTTGGTGGATGGAAGCTCAGAAAATACTTCATCTGCCGGTCTCCATGCCAGACAACCACCCTTTCTGCCAAAGGCTCTACTCGTCTGGCTTCTCCGCCCGGCACGATCGTTGCCATATCTGGTGTAGCAGGGGTTGCTACTTGAGCTATCGTTGCAGCTTGGGTTGCTACCATTGCTTCAGCTAGCATGCGATAGAAGTCAGCTGGGTTTACACCCATGCCTAAAGGACCTTGAGCAGTGGAGCTGCTCGCTGAAAGCTCTTCTCTTGGCCTTGACGTACCCGCCTCGTTGCTTGCACTCTTAAGAAAAGCAAGAAAACAAGGAATCAGTCTCTAATCACAAGACTCAAGCATAAGGACACTAACGGTCCCGCATTACTCTTATGTGGATAACTTCTATACACACCGACCTTGAAACCAACCTGGCTCTGATACCAAATTGTAACACCTCCCCTGTAATGACCGTATAATATGGGTCTGGTCGGACCCATATTATACGATCATTACAGGGGAGGTGTTACAGTACGGGCACAATCTAAGTACTGTCAATTCGGGGGGTTCGGGGGGTTCGGGGGGTTCGGGGGGGGGGGGGGGGGGCAGCGCACCATGAGCGGGGGTTTGGGTTCAGCGCCCCCGTTTTTTTTTGCAAAGATATTTTTGTAAGGAAAATATTGAACACAATATTACAATAAAAAATTGAACACAAAATTACAAAAGAAAGGTTTAGATCTGAAAAACTTACAATTCACCAAGATACTTTCCGTTGACACATGCTCTGAAAACGTGAAATAATAGTTTCTGTTGTAATAGTATCATCAACTTCTTTTTCAATGTAAGCAACCAAGCAATCATTCATCCATTCATCCACCATTCTATTTCACAACCAATTCTTTATGATCTTAATTGCAGAAAATGTTCTTTCAACAGTAGCTGTAGCAACTGGTAAGAGGCAAGCCCGAGAAAAACTATCATAACCCTGCCCATGCAATTTAAAAATACTAAGACCATATCTCATAAATAAATGATCTATAGCTGCTTTAAGGGATAACACAGAAGTATCTGCTACATGAACAAACCCAAGAAGACGTTCTGTGATCGTGCCATTGAAATTAACATATCGTAAAACAACAGACATCTGCTCTTTTGTAGATACATCACGTGATTCATCCACTAAAATTGTATAACAGTCTTCTTCAATTTCTTGAACAATTTTATTTGTTGTCTCTATTGCAATTGTTAATACTATTTCTTTTTGAATCTTAGGCGATGTAAGTTGATAGTTTTGAGGAGCATTTTGTAACACAACTGAGTTGATGTCATTATTATGTGATGCAAGAAACTCCAAAAGCTCAAGAAAATTTCCTCTGTTGGTAGACTCTTTAGTCTCATCATGACCACGAAAGGACAATTCTTATCGTAAAAGAAATCTAACACAATCGATTGGAGCATATAAACGAGCGCGATAATCCATACTTTGTTGTTCATCTTGTCTTGCAAAAGTAATTTAAATACCCTGTTTTTGATTCATCAAAGATGCGCAGAGTTTTCTAGAAGTATTGTGTGGAGTAGTGCGACTTCCGACATGTCTGTACAATACTGATTTATCTTTCCAATTTCTAAAGCCTCTCGTGGTAAAAGTAGACTCACAACCCCTTTGAGGAAAAATATAACAGTAAAGACAAAATGTTGCATCCCTTTCTTTGCTGTATTCTAACAAGCCTTTAAACTCGTTAAACCAATTCTTATTAAAGCGTCGAGCTTTGTTTTCGATTTCTATTTGGGGAAAACTTTCTAGATGAGGTTGACAAGGATCCTTTTGCAAATAATATCTTCGTATAGACTCTTGAATGTTTGCATCGTAGGAGTTAATAGGAAGTCTTAAGCCCGGGTCTGAAGGTAGATCTTCAATTTTGAACTCGTCTACGCGGCTTCTTTTACCAATTATAACTAACTCTTGAGAATCTAACGAACTTTGACATGCTCCTTTTTTAGAAAAAAATTTCTCCATTGTACTAACTAAAACGTTACATAAAATTGACAGGACATTCTCATTGGCGTGACTAGAACTAATCGATATGCACATCACAAACATCATCGATCAGGGCTTACCGCCACGGGTAGGCTTCACGCAGCATGCCTAAATCCAGACTCACATGTCAGATTACTAATGGAAAAAATATGCCGGGGATGGACACAATCAAACTAGAGGTTTGCAATGAACCAAGGGAGACACACACCGCGTCCAATTGAAGGCGGGTGACCCTCCTAAGCAAACTAAAATAGAAAACCGGGGAACAAGAGTAATTACCAATGGTGTGTTCCAGCAACATAAGACGATTGGAGCTCCAAATCAACCCATCACGATGGATTCCAGCAACACAATGGTGTGTACCTAACATTAAAATGCTCGAAGATTAGCACAATGGTGCGTCCAAATCAACCCTTCACAAAAATCTGGACTGAAATCAGTCCAGATTTCACAGTGAAATCTGGACCTGAATCAGTCCAGATTTCACAGAAATCTGGACTGATTTCACAGAAATCTGGACTGATTTCACATTGAAGAAGAGGACTGATTTCACATTGAAGAAGAAGAAGTACCGATGACCACGAGAGCCGGAGCCGGAGCAGGTAGCCGCGACGGGAGCCGGAGTAGGTAGCGACGACGGGAGCCGGAGCATGGAGCGGCGGTGGGATCGGGAGCCGGGAGCGGCGACGGGATCGGGAGCAGGAGGAGCAGGGAGCGGGATGAAATGAAACCTAATTTAGCGATAAAAAACCCGGTCAGGCACGAGCCCTACCGTGCCCAGGGGTAATTCCGCCCTTGGCCGCGCGGTAACCTCTTTTCCTGACTGCAGAAACTTGGGGTATTACAAAATACACCATCTAAAGTGATATTAAGATTTTTGGAACGAAATCAGGTAATTGGTTTATTTTAGGTTTGGCTCCATTTTAAATTAAGAGAATAAAAGTGAGCAATTTAACTTAGAAAATTCTAATACTCTGCCACTAGGGTTATGTTGATATAATACACCTCAAGTATCTATTTGGGAATTTTTGATAATTTTTGTCTAGGCTGTTTAGCTAAAAATATGATTATGCCTTTTTGATAATTTTGTTTAAATCATGATTAATATTGCTTGAAAATTATGAGAATTTTACATGATCATTATTATATTGTTAAAAGGCTTTATGAATTTTCTTAGAATTTTTGAAGTCGTAATTATGGAGTTTTATTGAATAGTGATATTTTGTTCATAGGTGAACTTTACTGAAATTGATGGTTAAATCTGTCTAGAAAATTATCATCCCGTGGAATTATGCTTTATTTGTCATTTAATATCTCACGAAATTTTATGAGATTTAATTACCTAGTTTTTCAATGACTTCCTTTGAATTGTGACCTAAAGGCCATATTTTTAAGAAATTCATATTTCTCACTATATGTCACTGAAAAATTAAGGAGTTTTGCCCAGATGCTATATTCCTCAAAATGATGTTACGATAATTCATCTTGCTAGTTTGATAACAGAATATGACACTTCTTGTTCAAAATCACATGTGACAATAATTTATGAAAATTATATTAAATGCTTATTATTTTATGAAAATTATGAACCTCTGGATTTAGGTCTAAAATATCATGATATACCTCAAGAAATAATCATAGGTGAAAGTTATTCAGTTGTCTACCTAAGTCACCTAGAGAGGGGGGGGGGTGAATATGTGAGTTGTGCGTCTTTTTGCGGGAAAAAAATTTAGAGATCTATGCACACAAAAATCTACCAAGCATTCACAGACGACAAGAGATTTATAGTGGTTCCCCAACCTTGGGTACATCCACTTTCCACTCACCGATCTAGCAAAGCACTAGACTCGGCTACTCCACTATCTCGGATTGAAAACCAATCCTACGCCTCAGAACAAAGTTCCTACAATCTCGATCCACAACACGGATCTACACTTGAAAGATAAAAACTTCCTACAACTCGGAGACAAAAGCTCCTACACTCGGAGAAGAATCTTCTACAAAAATAAATGGAGAAAATGAAATAAAAACAGTAATTCTCTCAGATCTGAAAAATCTCGGCCAATGTCTTCTTCTTTGATCTTTGCGGCTTTATCAGAAAATGTTGAAGAAGAGGCTCGATAAGATCTGGATCTGGAATTTTTTTGACTCACACGATCCGAGAGATGATGAGGAGTTGAAGAACAATCTCAATCTGTAAATCAACCTTGATCTGAATCTTCTTGAACGTAAGCCCTAGGAGATTTGCACGATGAAGAGGGCGGCGACTTCCGTTTTTTTGTAAAGAGAAAATTTTGATTCAGATTTCTTAAGAATAAATCTTGACAGCTTGTTAGGGTTAGTCGAATTTGACAAGACCTTATATAAGATCTCCCTAACGGTCGTAATTAGCATTAATGAAGTACACGTAGACCAATCACGTCACAACATTTGAAAATCCCATCGGTTATGGACTTAGCAAAATTCTAGAAAAGATTTCTGATTTACTCGAGTAAAAGATGAGCTACTCAAGTACAAATATGATTACTCGAGAGGATATAAACAAACTACTCGAGAAGAAGTCCTTGAGTAAATTCTAAACAAAATTCATAATCACTCGAGTGAGATAAGAAACACTCGAGTGCTAGAAGTATTACACGAGACGTGGAGATGAACTACTCGAGTACTAGAAGGATTACTCGAGAGAAAGACTTAGCAAATTTTCTGGGAGATGAATTCTGGTAACTCGAGTACTGAAACTGGACTACTTGAGAAGTAGATTAACTACTCGAGTAAAGGAATTTTGCTACTCGAGTATAAGACTTAGAAAAATTCTGAGAGTAAAAAGTTGGTCACTCAAGTTTTGGAGCTGTGCTACTTGAGTAGTAGAAAGACTACTCGAGTACATGAACTTGACTACTCGAGAGGGGTAAAAACAACACGAGAACTTTCCTTCTGTCACTTTAGACAAAGTATTCAGCTACTCGAGTGGTTAACTTGACTACTCGAGTAAAGTACTTAGAATAAATTTTGAGAGGAAAAACTGATAACCCGAGAATAAGATAAGATCTACTCGAGTAATGGACTTGGCCACTCAAGAGCTATATTTATACTACTTGAGAGCCATTTCCCTTACTCGAGTTCAGATAGACTTACTCGAGTAGTTACTAAGTGTTCAACTCGAGTACTTAAACTTCTACTCGAGTGAAAGACTAAGAAAAATTTTACTTCAAGAGAATTTTCCTTTCTTCAATAAAATCAGCAACACTTCTTTCTCCAATCAATCCTAGTGCTTGAGACATGAAGTGTATCCCAATAGAGAGGCTACACATGAGTCAACACCATGGATCACACAATGAGGGATTACATTGTACGGTCCTGTGTTTGGTGACCCATTGTAGACTGACATTGGTTTACACTTGGCAATTTAGTCCTGCAAACACATAACTCAAACAAGATATCAAATACAACTTAATTCATCTAAGTTCAAGAGCGACTTCACCAAATCTGGGTTATTGTGGATACAATACCCAACAATCTCATAATTCAAATATTAAGTGTTCGGATGCCTTCCGATGGATGACACTCTTCCTGCCTCGATCGATGAAGTGTGGGCTTGCCAAAGCAAGGTGCATTAATCTATCTTGGTAAGGGTGCGAGCGGATAATTGTGATATCCCACTGTCGACATCGGGTCCAGCTTAACTAGGTGACCTCAAAGGTTGAGTGCCTAGAGGCATAGGGTTGGCATGCACCATATGATGGATGCGAGTAAGGAGTTATTCACCAACCATACAAGAATTGCATGAGGATGCAATTGGCAAGCGTTGCCTACCTAAATAACCGCATCGTGAGAGGAAAGCCAAAGCTGACTCATTGTGTTGGTGAAATACAGATCTTGTCCACTAAGAGAGTAGCTCGCATGAACTCTCCGAATTATTAGTGAGGGCTATCATTTCGAATAAAATAGTGGGAGTGTTTTAATTGAAGTCCAAATTAAAATAAATTGTATTTGAAATTTTGGTACTGATTTTATTCTGCATAAATTCTTGTAGAATTCCATGGCAAGTATTTCACACTCCACGTTGTCTCTGAGAGCCATCCTTGAGAAGGATAAGCTCAGTGGGACAAATTACATGGACTGGTATAGGAACCTGAGAATTGTTCTCAGGCAAGAGCGAAAGCTCTATGTCTTGGAAGAAGAAGCCCCCGAGGTGCCGACCGGGAACTCTTCCCGTGCTGAGAAGGATACTTATAAGAAGTATACTGATGATGCTTTAGATGTCGAATGCCTTATGCTTGCCACTATGAACTCTGAGCTTCAGAAGCAACATGAGAGCATGGGGTGCAAGGAGACTGACGAGCATCTCAAGAAAATGTTTCAAGGGCAGGCTCGTCAAGAGAGGTTTGACATCACAAAAGCGTTGTTTCAGTGCAAGATGGGAGTTCGAGACTCAGTAGGGACTCACGTACTCAAGATGATTGGGTATATAGAGGACCTTGAAAGGCTGGGTTTTCCTTTTGGTCAAGAGTTGGCCACAGATCTGATCCTGCAATCATTGCCGGACAGTTATGAGCAGTTCGTCTTGAACTACAACATGAATAAAATAGACAAGACACTGCCCGAACTCCTAGGCATGTTGAGAACTGCCGAAATCAATATGAAGAAGGTCAAGTCTGCCAGCCCCATACTGATGGTGCATAAGGGCAAGGGCAAGGCCAAGGGCTCCAAGAAGATAAAGGTGGGACCTAAGTCATACCTTGAGCCCAAGTCTTCAGCACTGATGAAAAAGAAAAGCATGGTGAAGGAAGGGAAATGCCACCACTGTGGCAAGGCTGGTCATTGGAGGAGGAACTGTCCTTCGTACATTGAAGGTCTGCAGAAATTGAAGGGAGGTATGACTTCCGCTTCAAATGTCTACGTTATAGAGATAAACCTTTCTGCTCCTTCATCTTGGGTATTGGATACCGGATGTGGTTCTCACATTTGTACAAATGTGCAGGAACTGTGAAGGAGAAGATTGCTGAGTAAAGGGGAGGTGGACCTCCGCGTCGGCAATGGAGCAAGAGTTGCTGCTGTAGCCGTAGGGGTTTACCGTCTTTCTTTGCCCAGTGGGCTTGTAATAGAACTAGATAATTGTTATTTTGTTCCGGCCATAACTAGAAACATTATATCTATTTCATGTTTGGACATGATTGGATTTTATTTTATAATTAAGAACAACTGTTGTTCTATATTTAAGAATGATGTTTGTTATGCTGTAGCCCAATTGTTTAATGGTCTTTATGTTTTGAACTTGGACCATCTGATCTGTAATGTAGAAAATAATAAAAGACTAAGAACAAATGACTCGAACCCTACATTTCTCTGACATTGTCGTTTGGGCCATATCAACGAGAAGCGCATATCCAAGCTCCATAGAGATGGACTTTTGGACTCATTTGATTATGAATCATTTGAGCGATGCGAATCTTGTTTGTTAGGCAAGATGACTAAGACTTCATTTGTTTCGGCGGTGGCGGGTGGATCCGGCGGGTCGAAACGGAGTGTTCGAAACGGAGGGGGGAGGTGGCTGCTCCAAACGGAGCTTTTTGGGGCGTTTCTCAAGGCGGGCGGGTGGAAACGGAGCAAACGCCGCCGGAGGTTCATTTGTTTACCCGCCTTCCGGCGGCGTTTGCCCAAAACGGAGCACCGAAACGCTCAAACAAATAGAGCCTAAAGCTCCTTTCACTGGTTACACTGAGAGGGCCGAGGATCTCTTGGGTGTTGTACATAGTGATGTATGCGGACCCATGAGTTCCATGGCTAGAGGTGGGTATTTCTACTTTGTTACATTTACTGATGATTTCAGTAGATACAGATATGTGTATCTTATGAAGTGCAAATCCGAGACCTTTGAAAAGTTCAAAGAGTTCAAGAATGAAGTAGAAAACCAGTTGGTTAAAAGGGTTAAAGCACTCCGATCTGATCGAGGTGGCGAATACCTGAGTCATGAGTTCCGTGATCATCTGAGAAAGTGTGGTATTGTATCACAGCTCACTCCACCTAGAACGCCACAACATAATGGTGTGTCTGAGAGGAGAAATCGTACTCTGTTAGACATGGTACGTTCGATGATGAGTCATGCAGACTTGCCTGTTTCCTTTTGGGATTTTGCTTTAGAGACTGCTGCAATGACATTGAATCGCGCTCCAATGAAAACGGTTCTGAAGACACCATATGAGCTATGGACTGGGAAGCGTCCTAGTATGTCGTTCATTAAAATTTGGGGCTGTGAGGCATACGTGAGACGTCAAATGCCTGACAAGCTGGAACCCAAATCGGATAAATATTATCTGGTGGGATATCCTAAGGAAACGAAAGGGTATTACTTTTACCTACCGTCTGAGGGCAAAGTGTTTGTCGCAAGGACTGGTGTCTTCTTGGAAAAAGGGTACTTATCAAGAAAGACTGAAAAGGTAGAGCTTGAAGAAGTTCAAGAACCACATGTAATGAATGAACCAGAATTGGATTCTGAGATAGGACTACAAGATGTTGTAGCTAGAGAACCTGCTTAGGGAACACAAGTCCTACGTAGATCTGGTAGACCGAGGTTTGAGCCTGAGAGATATGGATTTCTCGTGTCTCAAATAGGTAATGTGTTGCTTATGGATCATGATGATGAACCAGCAACCTACCAAGAGGATATGAATGGACCGGACTCCGACAAATGGCTTGAGCCTATGAAATCCGAAATGGACTCCATGTATGCAAACCAAGTTTGGAACTTGGTGGAACCACCTGAAGGGGTACGACCCATAGGGTGCAAGTGGGTCTTCAAGAAGAAGACTGACATGGATGGGAATGTACAGATATTCAAAGGGCGACTGGTGGCTAAGGGTTTCAAGCAAATTCATGGTATTGACTATGATGAGACTTTTTCCCCTGTTACCATGGTAAAGTCCATAAGGATATTGCTTGCTATTGCTGCGTTTTATGACTATGAGATCTGGCAGATGGATGTCAAAACGGCTTTCCTTAATGGAAACCTCCTTGAGGAAGTGTATATGACACAACCCGAGGGTTTTGTATCCCCAGATGAAGCCACTAAAATTTGCAAGCTGAATAAGTCCATCTATGGACTGAAACAGGCCTCTCGAAGTTGGAATCTTCGTTTTGATGAGAAAATCAAAGAGTTTGGTTTCATCAAGAATGAAGATGATCCTTGTGTTTACAAGCGAATCAGTGGGAGCATTGTTGTCTTCCTGATATTGTATGTAGATGACATACTGTTGATTGGGAATGACATTCCTACCCTGAAAGTTGTTAAGAACAACCTAGGTAACAGCTTTTCAATGAAGGATTTGGGTGAAGCGACTTATATACTCGGTATTAAGATCTATAGAGATAGATCGAAGAAGTTGCTGGGTTTGACCCAGAGTACGTACATCGAAAAGGTGTTGAAGCGGTTCAACATGCTTGAGTCCAAGAAAGGATTTTTGCCCATGTCTCATGGTGTGAATCTCTCTAAGGACCAGTGTCCAAAATCTTGTGAAGATAAGGACCACATGAAGTTGATTCCATATGCTTCGGCAATTGGATCAATCATGTACGCGATGTTATGTACTCGACCCGACGTCTCCTTTGCTTTGAGCATGACTAGCAGGTATCAGTAAGACCCCGATGAGTGTCACTGGATTACAGTCAAGAATGTCCTGAAGTACTTGAGAAGGACTAAGGATGTGTTCTTGGTGTATGGTGGAGAGGAAGAGCTCGTTGTAAGTGGTTACACGGATGCTAGCTTCCAAACTGATAGAGACGACTCCAAGTCTCAGTCAGGTTTTGTGTTTTGCCCGAATGGAGGAGCTATGAGCTGGAAGAGTTCCAAGCAAGAGACAGTTGCTGATTCTACAACAGAGGCCGAGTATATCGCCGCAGCTAATGCGGCGAAGGAGGCTGTATGGATTAGGAAATTCATCGGCGAGATTGATGTAGTTCCTAGCATTGTTGGTCCTGTAGTTCTCTACTGTGATAACAATGGTGCAATTGCACAATCTAAGGAACCTAGATCCCATCAGCGCTCCAAGCATATACTTCGGCGGTTTCATCTTATTCGTGAGATTGTCGAACGAGGAGATGTGAACATTTGCAGAGTGCCGACTGAGGAGAATATTGCGGATCCACTAACAAAGCCTCTCGTGTAGAGAAAGCATGATGGTCATACTAGATCGATGGGTATACGACACCTAAATGATAAACTCTAGTGAGAATCTTGTGGATTTCATGTAAATATGTATCTTGTTGGCTATTTGTTCATATGATGAACAGTGTACCTAGTTTTTCTCTTACAATTAATGGCAAGTTCTTTTATTATGAGTTTTTCTTCATGCTAGTTAAATGTTAACATAATAGATACCCTTAGAATGTTCGCTTCCATGGGACATCAAGTACGTGACTTGAATGTGAGAGCCTATGATTTATTTGAAACTTCATTCTTAAAAGGTCCCTGGTCGAGTATCATCATAGAAGCTAAGGGTGATGATGGTACTTGAAGACTAGCACGTGCGTTGACTGATGACCGATTCTCACAGGTCATGATATTGTGATATCAAGTCATCACGTGGGTGCTTGTTAGTGAACAAGTTCTACTGGACAGACCCAACCTGAGACTACTCTGTGGATTGTCATCCAATCGTGTCACGAGTAGGTCTCAATTGACAATGGTGTTGTGGTCCTTTGACCTGAATTCACAGCATTCATCAAGTGAGGAAGAGTGTGCTTTGATGTCATCTAAAGTCTTCCTTGAGAAAGGTTGATGATAAGGGTGGTTGTTGGGCATGTTACGAATCATTTGGGTATTTGTGTGTGAGCAGATATGAGATTTGTCCTCCTGTATGACAGGAGTTGCATCCATGGGCCACTTGATGGAACTGGACTGAGAAATGCATGACCATGCTTGGTTGAGTCAATATGTGATATTGGACTCACCATTCTCTGGAAGTCCATCCTGGATCAAGAAACTTGGATTGAGCTATTACGAGGGTGACACGGTCCATGCCTCTAGTTCTTTCCGGATGTAAGGGATAAAGGGACAAAGACAACGCTGATACATTGGTCATAAAGGCTTATGAGTTATAAACTCTTGTTGCTTGGGGAGCAATGATGCATTGCTAGATGCCGCTTATTGTTTGTGAGGTTTTTGGTTTGATACTTTCAAGATCAAGTGGGAGTCTGTTGGAGTTACCATGGTGATCTGGAAGTGGTCAAACATGTAATCTCACTGCCAATGCGATATGAGCCTGCGGGGTCGCACATAAGAGATGTGGAGAAGTTGGATGATTGACTGTGTTGTTAAAGGTTACCAATCACCGACCTGAATGGGGTTTTGGGCAAATGTTGCCTTAAAGCGATCGACGAGAATCGTCGAGAGTCATCGACCGCGACTCGATGATCGACGAGAATCGTCGAGAGTCGTCGACCGCGGCTCGACGATCGACGAGAATCATCGAGAGTCGTCGACCGCGGCTCGACGATCGACGAGAATCGTCGAGAGTCGTCGACCGCGGCTCGACGATCGACTAGAATCGTCAAGAGTCGTCGACCGCGGCTCGACGATCGACGAGAATCGTCGAGAGTGTCGTCGACCGCTGCTCGACGATCAACGAGAATCGTCGAGTATTGTACTCTGATTCTCGCTGATCGTCGCTGATTCTCGTCGATTGATACTCACCGATTCTGGAACCCTAAATTTCTGGGTGGTATGCGGATAGCGATATTCCTAAGTCTATTTATACCTTTGGTATAAATAGACACTTAGGGTTTTCGGGTATACGCTCTCTGGCAGCTGACCGAACCGAATCCCGCGACTGAAGCGTTCCGCCTTTCCGTTTGTTCCGCCGATCCCGAATCCCGCCGCCGACGGAAGTGTTCCGTAGCCGCCGTGCTCGCTCCGTCGACTTCCTTCTCTTCGGCGATAGTCGCTGGTGTTGCAATCCCTGGCGCGGACCTAGCAGTCCGTGGGAAAGCAAGGTGTGGTCTTTCTCTTTCCCGATTTTCCGTGCGACGGTGAGATCGGTGTTCTCCCGCTCGTGTGGATTTCTGCAGAGACGTGGACATTATTCCACGTAGAACTCGCCACCAGCAGGAATACAAAACTTGGAGCATCTCCGTTGAGTTGTGACTCAACACCACCGAGGTAATTTTTGCATAGTTGTGTGTTAACTTCTTGATTCAATTACCATGGCCCGATCCCATCTCTTTTGGGTTTTCTTGATGTTTTATTCTTCCGCTGTGTGCACAAGCGTTGTGCCATCCTCACAGAGAAACCCAACAACAACTGCCTACAGAGATATACTCTGACTCAGTCGTTGAAATTGCAACACAGTTCTGCTTCTTACTACTCCAGGAAATGAGCCTTCTTCAAAGGAACTGGCAAGTCCCGGAAGTGCTCTTCCTGTCATCCTTGCTACCTGTAAAATATGCATATGAAAAATCAATTAGCTCGCTATCATTACTTCTTGGGTACCATAAGCCAAGATTTGTTGTACCTTTAAGGAATCTCAAAATCTGCTTTGCAGCAGCGTAGTGAGATTCTTTATAGTTCACTTGAAATCTAGCACATACACATGTTGAGAACATTATGTCTGGTCTACTAGCAGTAAGGTAGAGCAAGGATCCAATTATGCTTATGTACTTGGTTTCATCAAAAGGTTTCTCTTTCTCATCCTGATCCAGAGACACAGTTGAACTCATTGGAGTCCTTATAGAGATTGCGTTATCCATTCCGAATTTCTTAATTAGCTCTTTGGTGAACTTAGTCTGTGAGATGAAAATTCCATCTTCAGATTGTTTCACCTGAAGCCCTAAGAAATACTTCAGCTCGCCCATACTGCTCATTTCAAACTTTCATTGCATAAGTTTTGAAAACTTCTTGCAGAGGTTGTCGTCAGTAGAGCCAAAAATAATGTCGTCGACATATATTTGCACTTGCAAAATCTTGCCTTTTATTTCCCTAAGAAATAATGTCTTATCTATCTTTCCCCTTGTGAACTTGTTCTCAAGAAGAAAGGTAGACAACGTCTCATACCAAGCTTGAGGAGCTTGTTTCAAACCATATAAAGTTTTAGACAACAGATAAACATAATCAGGAAAGTTAGAATCAACGAAACCTGAAGGTTGTTTCACATACACCTCTTCCTTTATTTCACCATTAAGGAAGGAAGACTTCACGTCCATCTGATAGACAGTGAAGCCCTTAAGAGCGACGTATGCTAAGAATAACCTGATTGCCTCCAGCCTTGCCACTGTAGTGTACATCTGGTCAAAGTCGATTCCTTCTTCTTGACAATATCCTTTGGCAACGAGTCTGGTCTTGTTCTTTATGATCGTTACATTCTCGTCCATCTTGTTCCTGTAGACCCATTTTGTCCCAATGACATTCTTACCTTTGTGTCTTGGAATAAGTTTTCATACTTAACAACGCTTGAACTGATTTAGTTCTTCTTCCATCACCATTATCCACGATGTGTCTGAGTTTGCTTCCCCAAACTTCTTTGGTTCACCCTATGAGAGAAAAATCAAGTATAAATTCTCGTTAGTTGTACCTCTATGAGTTCTGACACCATTCCTGGGATCTCCTATGATTTGGTCCATTGGGTGATCCTTCAGATGTCTGAGCTCCAGAGTTCTTATATTTTGAACTTCTTCTTCAATCACCGGAGTGACTTCATCAACTTGGACGATTTCTTCATATTGATCATCAACCTCTCCGATCGGGGTTAGAGTGGTGTTCTTGATGAATTTTTCACCTTTTTCTTTAGTCGGTTCGTCCAAGTTCAGTTCTTTCAACTTTGTACATGCATCTTCAATGAACATACTAGAAGAGTTGCTTTGCAGCAGACTCGTCTCATCAAATACAACATGTATGGATTCTTCTACGACTAGAGTTTTTCTATTAAATATCCTATATGCCTTACTATGACTACTATATCCTACAAAAATACCTTCAAAACCCTTTTCGCTAAATTTGGTAGTATGATACTTGCCATTGTTAAGCACGAAACACTTACAATCAAAAATTCTAAAATATGAGATAGTCGATTTCCTGCCCTTTAGAAGTTCGTAAGATGTCTTATTATGGCTCTTATTTATGAGTGTTTGATTTTGCACGTGGCATGCCGTGTTGACGGCTTCAGCCCAGAAGTATTCCGGAAGTGAGGCATCACTCAACATGGTCCTGCAAGCCTCTATGAGTGTTCTATTCCTTCTCTCAGCCACTCCATTCTGTTGAGTAGTACGAGGAGAGGAAAACTCATGAAAGATACCCAAGATTTCACAGAATTCTGTCATGGCCCCAGACTTGAACTCTGTTCCATTGTCACTTCTGATTTTGACAATAGAACAGTTGCATTCATTCGGGACCTCCCTAACAAAATTTTTAAAGATGTCAAAGGAATCTGACTTGTGTTTTAGAAGAACACCCACGCAAAGCGCGAGTAATTATCAACAATAACCAACGTATAATCCTTATCTCCCAAACTTCTAACTTGCATTGGACCGAACAAGTCCATATGAAGCAGATGTAAACATCTGTTAAAATCTTTGCCAATAACGATTTTAAAGGTAGCCATCGTTTGCTTACCTTTTATGCATGCGTGACAAGGTCTATCTTTGACGTACTTAACATTTGAGGCATCACGTACTAAATTCAGTGAAAATAATTTATTAATAGTTTTGAAATTAATATGTGCTAATATCTTATGCCGTTGGTCACCAAGAGATGCACTATCTTTATCCATAAAACACACTGGTGTAGAGAGTCTATACAAATGAAATTTAAACAAAATATATTTCTTCTTCGAGTGCTTGATAGGATCGTTTCCATATTGTTAATAGATTTTATCAAGCACTTATTAACATGAAATTCAACAATATATCCTTTATCGCAAAGTTGGCTTATGCTTATGAGATTGTGTTCCAATCATTCAACATAAGCCACATTTGAGATGGATACTCTACCATTAGAGATCATACAATAGCCTTTAGTAATTCCTCGGTCTGAACCTCCACAGATGACCTTTGGCCCGTTCAAGACTAGAGAATAGTTCTGAAGAAGGCTTCTTGTCCCGGTCATGCGTCGAGAGCATCCACTGTCCAAATACTAGATTGGCATTTTGGTGGCCTTTGGACATACCTGCAATTATAAATCAATTTGCCTGAGGAACCCAAACACGTTTGAGTCATTGGTCTCTTGTTAGAATACTCCCCCTACGAGTATTAGCATTATGATTGGTCTTTCTCATATTGCCAACTTGAGGAGTTGCAAAATTCCTGGAATTAAACCAGCAGTCGATGACAAAGTGACCAATTTTGCCACAACACCAACAGTCGAACCTATTGTATATTTGCCTTGTGTTCTCCTTCTTGACCTTTTGAGATGGTAGTCTAGCAGGTGCAACATTCTTGGAGGAGGAAGCTTCATGGTGATGGCAATTACATGATTTCTTCTCCTTCAGTAGCCTTTGTAACACCCCGAAACTCAAAAGAGCGACGAGAGGTATTTTGAGCCAAGTTTGGAATTTGGCAGGGAGCACACAGCCTGGGACACGGGCGTGTACCAGGGGCGTGTCGTGCTCGTGTCGACGATCTGGCGAAGAGGTCGACGAATTTTGGAGTCGACGATCATTGAGCAGCGAACACATCCTGAGACACGGGCGTGTCCTAGGCTGTGTCCTTCTTGGGTTGAAATTGGGCTGTTTCTTTGGAGACACACGGTTTTGGAATACGGGCCGTGTCGGATAGACACGGGCGTGTCAAATGGACACGGGCGTGTCCAAGACCCGTGTGCTTCTCGGGTTGGTGTTGGTCCTGTGTCGATGGAGGAACACGCCCGGGAACACGGCCGTGTCAGGTGCCCATATGCATTTCAGGATGCATCGATTTCGACGGCGAATGGGGAACACAGCCCTGGACACGGGCGTGTTATAGGCCGTGTTTGACCCAGATTTTGCATTTTAGCTTCGGATCGTGGCCGTTTGTTTCCTTATTTTGGGATCCGACGACTGGGTGTTGTTCCTGCTGGGATATACCCGGGAATAGGGTTTCAAATCCCTCATTTCTTTCACTTAGTATCTTTCTAAAGTCTAGAGAGAGGGGAGAGCAAGGAAGTAGAAAGGAGGCTAGATCCGGTCACCGACGGAGCTTCAGAGCTCCAAATCGCGAGCCGATTTCGGATCTACGGAGGCAAGAAGATTGCGGTGCTTTCCATCTGCATACATTTCCATGGCGCCAAGGAAAAACACTAGGGTAAGAATTCTCATCCTAGGACATGTGAGGTCCTCTTTTCCTTTGCATAGGAAGCCCGCTCTCGTGAGTTTGTGGTGAGTTGAGGCATTCCTTCGGGTAGACATGAATAGTCCCCGTTGGGTACATGTAGAGTCCGTAATCGAGAATGGATAAAGGAATGATATGTGAAGCCTACCCAGACAAGTTGGTCTGGATCGGTGATGTTGCATTGCATAAATGGCCGGAGAAGACTCCGTACAATTGGTTGTTTTTCGGGTTTTCTACGTAGTAGATTGCAACAGGGAGCCTTAGGGAGTAACCTCGAGGTGCAACCGGAAAACTAGGCAGATACATGATTCTGCCATCTTGGTGGCCTGAGAGCCAACTTGTATATAACTAGATTATGTAATATTGTGTGTTCGATTCACAGGCTTCAGGGAATCATAACTCGTGCCGATGATTTTTATTGTCATGGCAAGTGAGCAACGGGTTGAGTGGAACCGTTCCTGCTCTCTGCAGTTCGGTGTTATAGGCCTACCAAGGGCATAGAAGTTGAGTCTTAGACTGTTGAAGTTTTCAAGTGACGTGACTTCTGCCTGAAAGACTCAAATGCTCACGAGTTGTGCCGTCCAAGTGGCGGTGGTGAGATCGCGGTTTTGACCGGGTTCACCGAGAATGTGCCCTGAGAGCACGAGGTGTGTCGCCGTGCGTTCCTACGCCTGTGATGTAGTGTTATTACTCTATAATGCTTGGTTATGCTAAAAAAGTGCAGGGAAGGAGCATCGTCGCCCCGAGTTTGGGGGCGGGATCGTTATAATTTGTTCAGCATAACTGACCGTTGCTTTTGTTTGCCACCGTTGTGGTGGATTGTTGCTTGTAGGTGCGGCAGAGCTTAGCGGTCTAAATCCCAAGTTGCTGAGCCGGCCCTCGAAGGCCAAATTTTGAGTGTTTACTTGTTTATTCATGTGTGACCGGCCTGCGTGCCGTGATATGGAAGACACATTTTATTAAGTAAACAATTATAAGGCCTTAAGTCTATTGTACTTGTGTATTGTACTTCATTCCTATTGGGTTTTGTAGTGGACATTCATGCTTGTGGCTGGTTTCTTTAATTTGCAACTTTTAATAATTGCTTCCGCTAGAATGACTATGTGTAGGACGTTGGTTATTAGTTGGATGATATTCCATTGAGTAACCACCCAATCTGTCTGTGGTATATGACATCGGGCCCCGACCAGACCTACTGTTATATGCTATGCGACAGATAGGGGATGTTATAATTTGGTATCAGACTACTGGTTTCGGTCAGGCTTAAAACGAATTCGTAGGCGAATTTTTTTTAAGGTGTGGTGAGCACATGTGCGTGCGTCATCGTTATAACATCAAAAGAATCCATGAATGTCCACTTAGGAATGAAAATACACATGTTTGAGGAACCTGCGTGTTCCTATAATTGCGTTTTGCAATTTTGTTTGGTCGCTTAATGAGGTTTTGTACAACTATAGGTGACCAGAAGCGATGCAGGGCCGTCAGAACGTCTAGTTTCTGAGGCTAGTAGTGCACCAAATGATGCTCCTGCAACACTTCCCTCGGCTGAAACCATACGATTGGTTGCCGAAGCAGTGTTGGGCATGATCAATGCGCATCCTACAAGGAAAATGCAGCAGCCCGCTCCTACGATGGAGCAGTACTGCTTCAAAGGGATGAACCGAGAAGAGTGGTTCAGGTAGTGGTGGAGCCTTTGGTGCCGAGGAGAGCAACCGAAAGATAGCTCAAACACGTTATGAGCTTTAATCCTTCTATGTTCTCGGGGTTGGGAACCCCATCCCAAGCTGAAGATTGGATCTCCCGAGTGAAGAGAGTCTTGACAGTGACAGAGATGGAGGAGTGACAGATGACCACTATAGCTACATTCCTGTTGGATGGATATGCTAGGCTGTGGTGGGAGGGTTTGGAGCTGCATCTCTTAAGAGGAAGGCAACTTACCGACATCTCGATGGAAGAGTTCTCAAGACTGTTCTTGACAATGTACCTCCCTTCGGTGCAGAGGATAGCTTTGGAGAATGAGTTCCTGAAATTGGTGCAAGGAGAGAGTAGCGTGGATGAGTATCTCCACGAGTTTAATCGGTTAGGTCGGTATGCTAGCTCTACGTTCACGGATGAGGAGCGTAAGACCAATCGTTTCTACGAAGGGCTGAGAGATGACTTGAGGCTACTACTCTCGGGGCCGATGACGCAGGGCTTCTTGACCCTGTTCAACACGACCCGGTCTTTGGAGAAGGATATGAAGAACATGCAAGCGAAGAAAAGCTCTGGTGATAAGATGTCGGAGTTCAAAGTGCCGAACTCCACAAAGTCTGTGTTCCAGAAGTGGAACAAGAAAGCTAGGACTTCGGGTCCAGACCCCTTTGCTGGTGCTTCTGGGGCGACTATGGGTCAGACCCCGGGCGCATGTTACAACTATGGGAATTCGGGGCATTATGCCCGTGAGTGCCGAGGTGGACATCCCAAGTCTGAGTTGAAGCCGGGAGCTACATATGAAGAAAAGGGCAAGGCGGTGGAGTCAACCACATCCCATTATGCTCAACCTAAAGTTTACAATCTGAGCCAGCAGGAGACCATTAAGCAAGCGGATGTGGTGACAAGTACAGTTTAAATTTATATCAAGTTAATTTTTAAATACTTGTTATGCGGGTGTTACCTTACCACTGCATGTATAGGATTTGTTTTGATTTTTGAGAATCCGGCGAGAGCACTCTTTGATACTGGAGCTTCACACTCCTTTTTGTCCGAACGATTCATATCTCGCATCATAGTACCTTCATCGATGTCGAAGGACAAACTGGATGTGTTGTTGCCGAATAGGTGTTCAATGTGCGCGGATAGAATCTGTGGCATTAAGATTCGTATCGGGAGTCAAGAGTTCCACTTGCAAGCGTCGCTGCTACCACTGGTGGAGCTCGACGTGATATTTGACATGGACTGGCTCTCGGAGCAGCAAGCTTTTATTGATTGCGGTCACAAGGAAGTCAAGTTGGGAACAGGTCGTGATATGACTTTTACGGGCTTGAAAGGGTCAAGCAAGACTTTGATGTCTGCTCTTCAGGTGGTGAAGGCAGTTTGTGCTGGTGCAGAGCTGTTCTTTATGCTAGTGGAGGTTGCAAAGCCTAAGCCTACGATGGATAGTATTTCAGTGGTAGCTGAGTACCCTGATGTCTTCCCTGCTGATCTTCCTGGAGCCCCACCTCAACGGGAGATTGATTTCACCATCGAGCTAGTGCTAGGTGCTAAACCTATGTCACGCTTTCTGTATCGGCTAGCGCCTAAGGAAATGACGGAGCTGAAGGTTCAACTACAAGAGTTGTTGGAGCAGGGGTATATGCGTCCAAGTTCGTCGCCTTGAAGCGCACCGGTCCTTTTTGTTAAGAAGAAGGACAGGATCTTGAGACTTTGTATTGATTATTGAGAGCTAAACAAGCCAACGGAGAAGAGCAAGTACCCGATCTCAAGGATTGATGATCTATTTGATCAGTTAGTCGGGTTGACGATGTACTCAAAATTGGATCTCAAGTCCGGTTATTATCAGTTGAGGATAAGGGAGAGTGATATCCCTAAAACAGTGTTCAGTACGAGATACGGGCATTACGAGTTTACGGTCATGCCATTTGGGCTGACTAATGCGCCGTCGGTGTTCATGGATTTGATGAACAAGACTTTCAGGGAGTACTTGGACCATTTTGTGATCGTCTTCATCGACGATATTTTGGTGTACTCGCAAAGTGAGGAGGATCACTTTAAGCATCTGCATTTGGTGCTGGAGACGCTGAGGAGGAATCAATTGTATGCCAAGTTATTCAAATGCGAGTTTTGGTAGTCCTCAGTGGCGTTCCTTGGTCATATAGTAAGTGGAGAGGGCATTGCGGTCTATCCGGCGAAGATTGTTGTGATATGAGAGTGGCCTGTGCTGTCTACGGTAGCGGAAGTCCGGAGTTTTCTGGGGCTTACCGGCTATTACAGGCGCTTCGTGGAGAACTTCTCGCGGATAGCATTACCGCTCACTACTTTGATGAGGAAGGAGCAGAAGTTCATTTGGACGCCAGAGTGCGCACGAGCTTTTGAGGAGTTGAAGTGTCGGTTGACCACGATGCCTGAGCTGAGCTTGTCGAGTGGGACCGAAGTCTTTGAAATCTATAGCGATGCTTCGAGCAGTGGCTTGGGTTGTGTGCTACTGCAGCACGGAAGTGTGATAGCGTATGGCTCGAGACAGCTGAAAGTGCACGAGAGGAATTATCTGGTCCATGACTTAGAGTTAGCGGCCGTGATTTTTGCCTTGAATCTGTGGATGCACTACTTGTATGAAGTGAAGGTCGATATCTATACCGACCATAAGAGCCTGAAATACTTGTTGGATCAGAAAGATCTAAACATGCGATAAAGGAGATGGATGAAGTTCCTGGGGGACTACACATTCAAGATCCATTATGTGCCTAGTAAAGGCAATGCGGTTGCGGACGTGTTGAGTCGCCAGGCCCCAGCTCAAGCCAATTGGCTGTCGGTCCACGACGAGCGGTTGGTTCGGTAGTTGGAGGCGTTGGAGATCTCTTGCATAGACAAGCAGTCGAGTGCTGAAGCGCTATTGCACTGGGCGGAAGTTCAGTATGACCTGGCTGATCGGATTTGGCAGACTTTGGATGTGGATAGCAGCATGAATCAGCTCATGATAGAGGCTTTGGATGGGTCAAATTCCCAATATGAGGATGCAGATGGATTGCTTTGGAAAGATGGTCGTTTGTGCATCCTAAATGTGGGCGCTTTGCGGGTGGAATTGTTGTACGAGGCGCATCATACCAAGTACTCAATTCACCCGGGAGCACGAAGATGTACCGCGATGTGAAGAAATTATTCTGGTGGCCAGAACTAAAGAAGGATGTGGCACTGTACGTGGCGAAGTGTCAAACATGCGCCTTAGTGAAGGCGGAGTGTCAAAAGCCGGGAGGATTCTTGAAGTCCTTGCCTATTCCGGAGTGGAAGTTCGACGACATTACTATGGACTTTGTGCACTGGTTGCCATGGTCGCAAAAGGGGAATGATGCCATTTGGGTGGTCGTAGATTGTCTAACGAAGGTGTCGCACTTCATTCCGCATAGGAAGGATGATCCGGTTGAGAAATTGGAAAAGCTGTATGTGGACAATATTGTGCGTCTTCACGGTGTGCTCCACAACATCGTGAGTGATCGAGATGGGCGGTTCACGTCCAATGATTGGAGATTGGTGCAGTATATGTTGGGAACAAAGCTGAGTTTCAGTACGGCCTTTCATCCGCAGACGGATGGTCAAACCGAGAGAGTCAATAGGACGATGGAACACATGCTTCGCATGTGCGTCCTGGATTTCGGGAAGCAGTGGGAAGACCACCTATACTTGGTGGAGTTCGCGTACAACAATTGCTACCAGGCAAGCATTCAAATGGCGCCCTTCAAGGCCCTTTATGGTAGAAGATGTCGCACGCCATTGTCTTGGTTGGAAACAGGCGAGTCAAAGTTGTATAAGCGATAAGAGGTGGAAGATGCTAATTTGTTGGTGCGAACCATTCGGGAAAGGTTGCTAATCGCTCAGGACAGCTAGACTAAGTACTATAATGCTAACCACAGGAACGTGGAGTTTGCTGTTGGTGACTGGGTGTACTTGAAGATCAATCCATTCAAGGGTGTCTCACGGGTGCGGCGCTTGAAGAAGCTAAGCCCGAGGTATCTTGTACCGTTTGAGGTTTTGGAGCGGATTGGCGAAGCAGCGTATCGGTTGAAGCTATCAGTGGAGCTTAGTAGTCTACACGATGTATTCCATATATCGGTGCTACGGAAGGCGGTGCAAGAGCCTTGACATGTGATCGCGGTGGATAAAGTGTCGGTGGATAATGGGTTGACGACGAAGGTCAAGCCTATACGAATTGAGGACTCGGAAGTCAAGCGACTACGCAACAAAGAGATCAGGATGGTCAAGGTTCGGTGGGATGATTGCAGTCGGGAGGAGCTCTCGTTGGAGCGAGAGCAGACCATGCTTGAGGAGTACCCGGAGTTATTCCACTCAGGTACCGTTTAAATTTTGTGTTTATCTTTCCTTTATGTAATTTCGGGGATGAAATTCTTTTAAGAGGGAGAGAGTTGTAATGCCCCGAAACTCAAACGAGCGACGGGAGGCGTTTTGAGCCAAGTTTGGAATTTGTCAGTGGGCACCCGGCCTGGGACACGAGCGTGTCCCAGGGGCGTGTCGTGCTCGTGTCGACGATCTAACAGAGAGGTCGACGAATTTTGGAGTCGACGATCGTCGAGCAACGAACACGGCCTAAGACACGGGCGTGTCCCAGGCCGTGTCCTTCTTGGGTTAAAACCGGGCTGTTTCTTTGGAGACACACGATTTTGGAACACGGGCCGTGTCAGATAGACACGGGCATGTCAAATGGGACACGGGCGTGTATAAGACCCGTGTGCTTCTCGGGTTGGTGTTAGTACTGTGTCGATGGAGGAACACACCCGGGAACACGGTCGTGTCGGGTGCCCGTGTGTATTTCGGGACATGTCGGTTTCGACGGCGAATGGGGAACACGACCCTGGACACGGGCGTGTCACAGGACGTGTTCGGCCCAGATTTTGCATTTCAGCTCCGGATCGTGGCCGCTCGTTTCCTTATTTTGCGATCCGACGGATAGGGGTTGTTCCTGCTAGGATATACCCAGGAATAGGGTTTCAAATCCCTTATTTCTTTCACTGAGTCTCTTTCCAAAGTCTAGAGAGAGGGGAGAGCAAGGAAGTAGAAAGGAGGCTAGATCCGGTCACCGGTAGAGCTTCAGAGCTCCAAATCGCGAGCCGACTTCGGATCTACGGAGGCAAGGAGATTGCGGTACATTCCATCCGCATACATTTCCATGGCGCCAAGGAAAAAATGCTAGGATAACGATTCTAATCCTAGGACATGTGAAGTCCTCTTTTCCTTTGCATAGGAAGCCCGCTCTCGCGAGTTTGCGGTGAGTTGAGGCGTTCCTTCGGTTAGACATGAATAGTCCCCATTGTGTACATGTAGAGTTTGTAATCGAGAATGGATATATGAATGATGTGTGAAGCCTACCCGGACAAGTTGGTCTGGATCGGTGATGTTGCATTGCATAAATGGCCGGAGAAGACTCCGTGCAATTGGTTGTTTTTCGGGTTTTCTATGCGGTAGATTGCAACAGGGAGCCTTGGGGACTAACCTCGAGGTACACCCGGAAAACTGGGCAAATGTGTTACTAAGTCTCTTTATAACTGTGGTTTTGAACATTGGCACGCAGGCCAACCACATATAACTAAAACACAGCATTTTCTTCGCCTTCAAGGGCTAGCGGCAGTAGAAGCAACAACAATAGCAGGGCCTTCAGCCTTTACGTGTCCCGATTATTTTTCCAGCACCTGTGCAAGGAAATTCCACCCAACGGTGGCAAACAAGGCAACGGTCAGCATTCAGCTGACCAATATTATAACGACCCTACCCCTTTCCCGGGGCAGTGGTATTTCTTCCCTGCAGGCATAGCATTTCACAGGCAGATATATATATATATATATATATATTCATACATTTTGCTCTCACGCACATACATTCCATCACAACCGTCAGCCACGCGGCCCGACAGTCCGTGCACTCAGGGGCACATTCTTGGTGTACCGGCGAACCAATTGCCCACCACCGTATCAGGGTCGCGACCCAACGGTAAAACATTGAGCATTTACTCCATGGCGTGCAGCAAGAGATTATATTCTTAGTGAACCGGGCTTGTCCTGTAGCCCCCATTGTATCACGGCGCGCAGGCCTATGACTCTCGCTATGCGCTCCAACAGACCGCACTTTCTGGTCTCACGTCGGACGGACATAACGCGGGTCAGATCATCCACCCCTATTGCTCAAATCATCTTGCCATCACCGAGCACAACATACTCGCGGCTAAATAAAAAGCGTGGGTCGGTTTCACCTTACCTATTTGGCATAAAGCTTTGGTGTTTTCCAGGGCACACCAGTACTTGCAGTTCCACCAATTGCGTATCACAACAGCAGAGGGTCTTTCCTGGACGTCCAATCAAGTACTTCCTACTACTCCCTTTCGCAGGTACAACCCCACAAATATCACAAGTATCAAAGGTGTTTTCCTGGCTTACCATGCTAGTACTTCCTGCTACTCCCCTTCACAGGTACCACCCATGAACATCAAGAATTACAAAAGGGTATTTCCTGGACTTCCAATCCAGTACTTCCTGCTACTCCATTTCACAGGTATAACCCAATAACACAAGCATCACAAGGGTATTTTCCTAGACTACCACTCCAGTACTTCCTGCGACTTCCTTTCACAGGTGCAAACCTTCGACTCCTAACTACACATTTATCATAGAGTCTTCTCTGGTGCGTATATGCAACATCACCAATCCAGACCAACCTGTCTAGATGGGCTTCACATAACATGCCTATTCCGTACTCCACTTCCGGATCTATATGTCAACTTAGTGAGGATTCCAAGAATCAACCCAAAGGACTCCCATAACAAGCCACCCTTTGGTGGGGGAATCATATGCACATGCCAAAAAGGAAGCCTTCACATGGCTAGGAAGAAAAGTCGTTACCCTTGAAGACCATTTCGGCGCCATGAGCTCCTAGCTGGCTGGAAAGAACCACAACGGCTTTTCCTCCACAACGCTAGCCTCGGATCTCTTGTCGGAACCCCGTAGCACCACCGGTGGCCAGCTCCTCTTCCTCCTCCTCCTTCTTCCTCTCTTTCTCTCTCTAGGAGTTTAGAAAGATGAAGGCCAAAATGAAAATGAGAACTTCCTTCTCATCCACGGCCTTAAGGAAGTAGGGAGACACCTCAGCCCTTGGATCATAGCTGAAGAAATGGATGGCCACGATTTTACCACAAAAGGCTATTTTTTGCCTGACACGGCCTGTGACACGCTCATGTCACAGGCCGTGTACCTCAAGCGGTGCTCAACCGACTTATCCAATTAAGTACACGCCCATGTGACATGCCCGTGTCATGGGCCGTATCACCTGACACGCCTTCAGACACGCCCGTGTCTAGGGCCGTGTACATCAGGCTGCACAAAATCGAGATCAACCCGAGGGGGACACGGACAGTGACACGCCCGTGTCACAGGCTGTGTACCCTAAGACACAGCCGTGTCCTGCCCATGTTCACCAGGCCTCAAGGCCTTGGGCACATCCCGAAAAGGACACGGCCCGCGACACACCCGTGTCCCAGGCCGTGTGCCTATACATGGCACTAGACACGCCCCAGCTCAATTTCATCGAGCTGAAGTTCGTCGACCCGCAGAGGACACGCCCTGTGACACGCCCGTGTCACAGGCCGTGTACTCTGCACTCGACAATCGTCGACCGAAATTTCGTCGAACACTTGCCGACTGCTCACCCGAGCAGGACACGCCCTGGGACACGCCCGTGTCCCAGGCCGTGTCACCCAAACTTTTCCCAACTCTGAAATTTGGGGTGTTACACTATGATCGTTTCCTATCAGATAGGATGGTGAGTATGCATAATGCTTAATTCTTGAAGTTCCTATCTTTAATCTATGTTGTTATTTTTCTGCTCCATCAGCAATCCTCCAAAGAAGCCAAAGACCTCAAGAAGGAGCAAATTAGATACATCATTTAATGATACTGTTAATCCTTGCTAATTGTATATTTAACATTTTATTAGGTTTCATGCTCCAAGTTAATCATATTTATATATTTGTATAGTTATATATAAAATCATGTTTATATATTTGCATTTTTTACTTGGTTAATGACATTTCCTCATGTTATTTTGTTCCAGAGGCATCTCCTAGCTAAGCTCACTGAGATCAATAACTTTTATTCACGAAAAATTGAGGTTTGGTTTCATCAGAGTCCAACTCCAAACCTGTTTATTGATAATTTTATCTTACATTAAATTAACTTTTCTAACTTACATTTTGTCCTGCCGATTTTATTAGTCTTTCAATAATGTTTTGCTATTTTAATTCATTATGCACATATGTATTGTTCCATATATTAGCTTACCATAAACATTTCTACAGCCTAAAGTTACCTTTGATTAGGTATTGCCTTTCCAATTGATTTGCATCTTCTCTTAACTTAGTGTCCTCTCCGGATTTGGTTTCTTTGTTCTCCATCCAGTGCTCGATTTTGCATTAATGAAAGCAATCACGTTTCTGTGAAAAATGATAGAAATCATGCTTTTGGATCGTCAAATTAAGATGGAAGATCACTTCGAAATAGTCATTTTGACGACGATTCATGTGCGAGTTCCTGCTTTGAATTTATTGTTTTGGTTATAAAAAACAAGTAGGTAACTGATATGCAGTTTAGTTTACATGTCATATTTTTCTATAATCAAATTCGTCGAATGAAATTCTAATTTATGTATACTTCTTGCCATCATAGCTAATTGATGTTTCAAAGATATGGTAAATTATACAGGATCACGTTGAAGTGGGGTTTTTCAATATAGAGATCATTTCCTTTTATATCAATTGCTTCCACTCATCAATCATGTTTACGATTAATTTCCTAGCTTCAATTCTGTTAAAATCATACCCTAAACACTTAAAGCATACATTGCCCGTTCAACAACTCATCAACCTAGGTTGTCGTTTGGCGTAAGAGCGCAAGGAGCTCCTCATCAGCAATATGGGAGATGTATGTCTCCTCACTCACATCAATGTCACCACACTTACACCAATGTTTCCTCCCTCGCATCAATGTCTCCGTCCTCACACCAATGTCACCACCCTCAGACTAATATCTCTGCCTTCACACCAATGTCTTCGCCGACAACCAATGTGGCCGCCCACGACAAATGTCGCCGCCCACGACCAATGTCGCCGTCCACGACCAATGTCATCGTCCACGACCAATGTCGCCGCCCACGATCAATGTCACCGCCCACGACCAATGTCGTCAGCAATGACCAATGACCAATGTCACTGCACATGATCAATGTCGCCGCTCCGACCAATGTCGCCGCCAATGACCAATGACCAATGTCGCTGCCCACGATCAATGTCGTCGCCCACAACCAATGTCGCCGCCAACGACAATGTTGCCTCCCTCGCCGATTGTCGCTGTCCCTGCCGAATATCGCCTCCCCCGTCATTGCACTGATGTTGTGTTAGAGGCCCATGCCTGGCACAATAATTCTTCATGTAAATTCTTCACGACCAATGTCACCGCCCACGACCAATGTCTTTGCCCAAAATCAATGTCGCCCCCCACGACCAATGTCGCTCCCCATGACCAATGTCTCCCCCACGACCAATGTCGCCCCCACGACAAATGTCGCCCCCACGACAAATGTCTCACCCACAATAAATGTCGCACCCCCGCCGAATGCCCCAGGGCCGAAGGCCCGTGCCTGACAATTGTATATATATACATATATCTAAAGAATTTTCAGTTTATAATATTCTTGGACAATGATTCTTATCCTTAAACTATATTTAGAACACTTGAGTAAATATAAGTCAATAATAATCATCAACACTCAAGAATTAGTATAGTATGTATCTTATTTGTGTACTTAATTCTTACTTGGGAAGAGCTCACATTAGATGATTTAAAGTAAAAAAATCAATTGAATTTTACAAATTCTTCTACTTCTAGTGGGCCCTTATTTGAATTCCTTTTGTGAGTTGTGTAATCTCGATTAGTGCTTAAGACGAAGATGATAAATCTTGTTGATTAATCCACTTAAGATTGATTAAGAGAATTATTATATATTATTCGTAAAGATGATACATTCTCAATTTACTCACTGATTACATTTGTTAGCTATCCTTGTTAAATAATTTCTTTAACTTTTTGTTCCCTATAATTGTTTTCATATGTGGTTTTCAATATAATAGGAGATCAATTTTTTTTTTCAAAATTGATAAAGTCCTAGCACTATCATGGTCCCTAATAAGCCCTAATAAGCATTGTGGGTTGTGACACCTAGGTCATTAAAGATCTCCCTTAACACTACTCTAGTCTTTGATGTGTCCTAATAGACATTATGGGCTATGTCACCTAGGAATTATTTTTTGAAAACTTTAATAAATATTACAGGAACTCTTTGGTTTACTCCTTCATTAGCTCTACCTCAATGTCTGATAAGACCTAATGAGCATTGTATGTTGAGGCACCTAGGGAGCTATCGTATCCTCCATTTTGCTTTTAGCTCTTTCTGTACAGACTTACTTTAATGTCTACAAACAACTCATTTGATAATGTGATCATCTTCATGACTTTAATATACTTATTCTACGATTTCATGAATATTAAGAGAATTTTTTTAACATGTCTTAAAAAATTGTCTCTTGCACTAACTTAGGTTATTTTTCTCATAAATTGAGCTTATTTATAACATCTAGATTATGAGTTTGAATAAAAAACAATTAAACTAAAAGTGAATCACTAATGTTATAAAAATTAGCTCTCTCACATAGAATTGTGAACGTAATATTTAAGATATATATTTAATTAATATTTGTTTAAAAGATAACAAAATTTGACTGCGTGTTTATCAAAGTGTCTAGATCTAAAGTCTTTAAAATAAAATTATTTGTCCATGTTTGTTTATGAATTCAAAAGTTCTTATGCGAATATTTATATATTGGTGTACTTGTAAATTGAGGTTTGAATTTTGTGGGTGTAATTCACTGAAAATCCTCACGAGATAGCTCGTCCACTAGGGTAACCTAGAGGTTTAAAGGCTCACTGCATGTGCTAAGTGTAATCGTTTATTCCGCAAAAAAGAATATTTATCCATTTATTTTTTGCTCAAGGACGATCAAAAACTTAAGTGTGGAGGGGTGATAAATGCATGAAATGTCGTTATTTTAGGTATTTTTAATTCTTATTTCATATATACATATATATCGTATCTTATGTTTGTATGTGCAGATGATATAAGTATGTGAGCTGGAGAAAATAGAGCAAATTTGACAAAACGTCTTATCTCATTGACCACATGACTTGCTGCACAACACCTAAATATCCTATTCCAGTGAAAATCTATTGGCACTGAAGAAGCAAGCGCCGAGAAATAAATCTAAATATCCTATTCTACATATCTAATGCATGATTTAAACAAGCGCCTATGTGGGCATGGATTTAACTCAGCGACAAGTGGGCGCTGACTAGTCAACGACCATTGAAAGGTTTTGACTAGTCAACCCCCAACTAGCCGCTGGATTAAATTCACTGCCCTGCATAAGCGCTGAATTAATCCAGCGCCCTGCATGGGCATTGAATTAAATCTAGCGCTCTGCATAGGCGCTGAAATTAATCTATGCAGTTGCCATTTCATTCCATGAAAATGGGTAATTTCCCGCTCAAAGTTTTGAGCAAAGTATCTCAATTTTTCTATGAATTGAGGCTTTATAGTGAGGAATGGACATCCAGCTTTTTCTATGCTTTAAAGTGAGAGTTTACTTACACTCTATCTGCGAGTTTTTGAGAGACATTGTATAAGTGGAGGGAGATTTGAAGAAAGCTCATGTATACGCTTAAGGTATTTTTGTAAGTCCTAATTATTAGATAAATAAAATTATTTCTTTACTTTCACTTTCTTCTATGATAATCTCTCATATAATTTTTGTAAAACAAATCATGCGTGAGTAATCTTCTTTTGTCCCGGGTGCAATGTAATCATGTGATTATATAATTATTATAATGATTTATCGCTGAAAATATTTATGCCCGAAGATTGTATTGACTAACTTTGATATTTTGTGTAGGTTGAATGCACATGTTACACTCCTACGAAAGTTTGATGTAATTTGGAGCCTGTGCACACAAAATATTCTTAGTTACTTGAGTAAAAATTTCGGGCTCATTATCAAAGCTCTCAATCAAATTTTATCACTCAAGATTTTATATTATTTTACTCGCATATATCACATGCTTAAGAGATTTTGATGTAATATGTGGAAATCAATATATAAGTATTTTGGTGACTTATTCAAAAATAATTTTTTTGTGCATCTCAACTTCTAAAAAACTTTTGTATGCAGTGATGAATCCATATTCAATAATTATTTGTTATTCAATTCATAAAATTACACCCGAGACATATTTGTCAAAAACATTTTCTTCTCAAATTAAGATCTCTTTTAAAAAAAAAACAAATCAAACCAACCTTTTATTTATAGTTCGCCTGGACTAAGGAAAAATTGAACTTCTCTGTGCATCGACTCATACTTGCATAAGTACTACAATTGTATACCATGCACTTGCGGTTTTTATTACTTGAAATTTCATTGCACTATATCGAATTCAATCTTGAGCTGCTTATTATATTGTATTGTTAATTTAGTGCTTTGAAATTTTCTATCAGTTCCCACCAATTGTTGGAGGAAGAGACTTCCAATGGGTTGAAAAGATTTATCCCCGGTAGAATTTGCATTTAGAGTCCAAATTATTGTATGGATATATGCATGTTGTGAGAAGCTCATCTATGACAAGTTGGTCTGGATTGTTGATATTTTGATTTGCGTGTCAGAGAAGACTACATGAAAAATGAGTAGTTTTAGAGATTTGGGGTGATGCAGGTCGCTGTAGAAGTACTGGAGGGTGTCTACAGGAAACACCTGAGATTGCAACAGAAAATGAAGTTCTGTTGTTATCACCCGCGATAGCGATATTGCTGGTGGTAGGTCTTCTAGTAGTGGTCAGTAAGCAGTTGTATGTTTTGGGTGTGTGTAACGACTCCATCTGTTCATATAGCATATAAAAGTAGGTCCGACCAGGGTCATACACCATACGCCACAAAACAGGCCGCGAAGTCACGAGATGATATCAGAGTTGCGCATCCTAACTCATAATATTATAGCGGAAGCTTTTAACATAAATTCAGAACTCCAACCATGAATACAAGATCGTTTGGCCTGATGGAATTACAAATATTCTTTACAAGAGTGGCTTCCAAACATCGGCGCGCAGGCCGGCCACACATGAACATAACACAATATTTTTCAGCTTAGCCTTCAAGGGCTAGCAGCAGCAGCAACATGGACTTCAGCCTTTATATGTCCCGCTCGGTTCTCCAGCACCTGTACAAGGACAGCCCACCCAACGGTGGCAAACAAGACAACGGTCTGCATTCAGCTGACCAATTTATAACGACCCTACCCCTTTCCTGAGGCAGTGGTATTCCTTCCCTGCAGGCATAGCAATTCATATGCATATATATATATATATATATATATATATATATATATATATATATATATATATATATATATATATATATATATATATATATATATATATATATATATATCACATTGTGCTCTCACGCACAAACATTCCATCACAACCGTCATCCATGCGGCCCGACGATTCGTGCACTCAGGGCACATTGTTGGAGTACCGGCGAACTAGGGTCCCACCACCGTATCAGGGCCAAAACCGAATAGTAAAATTGAGCATTTGCTCTATGACGTTCAGCCAGATACTTTAGTCTTAGTGGCGCGCAAGCCTACTGAAAGTGCAGGTTAGATCTGAAATACTCTAGAGGGGGGGGGGGGGGTGAATAGAGTATTGTGCTCTCTACAAACGTTTTACAACTTTTGTTGTAATCCTAAGTGAACAGATTAGCAAATAAAGAAATAAGCACAGAAACCTAACCAATCACAGAACACAGCCAAAACAAAAGAAAAAGGACAACTAGACGACACAAGAAATTTATAGTGGTTCCCCAACCGGGGTACATCCACTCTTCTACCACCCTGGTAGGAATCCACTCAGGTTTTTGATCAGGTGCCTGACACAAATGAGCTTTTGTTCAGGTGCTCAAAAACCAAAACCTCAAGTCTTTTGGTAGGAGACTTGCAACCAGGAATAATTTTGAAGGGACTTAAAACCTTGTACAGAGAATGGAAAAAAGTGATGGAGTCTTCTCTTTCTCAATAGCAACTTAGAAGACTTGTGGATTGATTTCAGCAAATTGCTCCCCCTGAGATCTTGAATGGATCAGGAATTCTGGAGCACTGCTTCAGGGTGACAGGTCTTCAAAACTTGATTGCCTTGACCAGAGATTACTTCAGGAACTTCTTTGATAGATAGAGATTGTTGTCCTTCTGAATTTATCCTGTAGGATTGAAGGAAGAAGACTCTTGATGGAGATTGAATGTTCTTCTTCTTCTTGATGAGAATGTTCTCTGGCCTAGGCTGATTGCAGTATGAAACTTTAGATTTCTGTAAGACTTCTTGAATGAAATCTCTGTCTGTATGTGTGTCTCGTGTATAGAGTACTGCTTAATCTTTTTTTTTCTGACTTAAGACTGACTGAAGAACATCCGAAATTTAAAACCTTGAGCAGTAAATGCAGTCGGACTGGGAAGGAAGCGACAATCAATGAATTCCCTAACTGTCCCATAGAAAAACGACATGTAATAATCCATGATCAATGCTCGTTCTAATGGTAACATTACGAGAAGATTGGACATTAATTACTCAGGAATCATCTCCAAGAAAAGGGACGGAAAACTGGAGAAGACCTAGTCTGGAATCGTCAAACGAAGAACAGAAATCATCGAGCTGAGTTCACAGTTCGTCGAGCTGAGCTGATGAGTTCGTCGACCAGACAATAGCAATTTGTCTTCAAGGAAATCTTGTCAATTCTGCTACAATCTTCGTTGAACTGACAATCTTCGTTCGTCGAACAGACAAACAAATTCGTCGAACAGATAATCATCACTGTCAATCATTATTCGTCGAACAGAGATCCAAATTTGTCGACCGAAGAATGATTGTGGACTTAGAATCTGAGAAGTCTCTTGCTGAGAAGGATTCAAATCATAGACCAAAAATTGTCGAGTAGAGTACTGAATTCGTCGACCTGAGAAGTTGTGAACTTGAGGTCCAAGTTCGTCGAGCTCAGAATCTTGTTCGTCGACCAAAGCCTGAAGTTGGACTTAGAAAAATCTGGAGTTACCCTGACTTTAGTTTGTTGAATTATCTCAGTCTTCGTCGAACAGAGAACAAAGATCGTCGAGCTCAGCACAGAGAAATATCTCGAGATCGTCGAGGGTAAAACGCCTTTCGTCGACCTGAGTTCGACGAACGTCGAACTCATTTTACTTAGTCTGGAAATCTTCTAAGTCTTGAGTCTCTGATGGTCTTGTTGATACCTGGTCCATCTGAAGTTGACTTTAAGGACTTGGCCTAGACTCTAGGACACAAATTTGACCCTGGCTATACATGTTAGGTCACATCCTAAGCTAGTGAACCTAGCCCAAATCAACTAGGAATCCAACAATCTCCCCCTATTTGGGTGAGGTCACTAAGAGACTTAAAACATAAACACACAGATAAATAAAGCAAGAAAAGAAATATATCTGGCAGAGAATTACTAACACATGCAGCAGATATATATACATAGGCTTTGTTTAAACAAATAACATAGTTTGAAAGCAAATGCAGAAAGAAATTGAAACAAAGTAAAGATTACTTCTACTGCTTCTTCTACATAGAATTGTCTTCTTTTGTCTTTTCTCTTGGCTTTTTAAAGATAATTTCTCTATTTGGATCTAAAGCCTGTGCCTGAGTCATTATCATGTCAACTGCCCCAATGATCTTCAGTGATGTAGCTCTGGGGACCACTGCTTCAGGATGGAGCTTCATGTAATCATCAACATTGAAGAGCTTGTTTGCTTTATCAAATCTTTTTAATTCTTCCTTCCTGTACTTTGACATAGTTGTATAACCTGATATGTCTTTACCTTCAGCTTTAACTTAATTGATCAGGGAAAGACCAATAAGTTCCTGGAACCTGGCCATTTTAGCAGTGTTGGCTGTTTCATGATCCTCAAAAGGGATAGGAGGAGAATATGGCCTTTCAGGATTCTTAGCCTTCTGATCTTCAGAGATAGGTAGTTGTTGCTGCTGATGCTGTTGTTGATTTCCTGAGGAATGATGTCTTTGCTGACTGCTTCCAGAGGATCTCCCTTGATGTCTCTGATAGGTTTGCATAGGGGCAGATCTCTGAGAGCTAGAGCCAGTGGCACCAACTACTGGAGGAGGAGGAGGTGGATCTTTTTTGTATCTATGAACTGGTGGAGGAGAGTATCTCCTACTTATTTTCCTATCTTTTTGCTAGTTCTTTGATAGCCACATCCAAGCAGACATTCCCTTATAAGGAGTAACATTATGTAAAATGTAGTAGGGAGTGTCAGCTGTTGGATTGGGCTTAGGAGCAGGAGGAGGAGGAGACTTCCTTTTCTTTGACAACATTTGCTTCTTCTTCTTGGCAGCTTCTTCATCTGAATCATCTTCAGCATCATCTTCATCATCTTCATTGCCAGAACCCTGAGGGTTATCATAAAGAGCATATAAAGCTTTCAAAGATTTATCATCAATAACAACCTTTTCTGTAGCAGGGGCAGAAGTTGAAGTTTCAACAACTGGAGTTTCAATAGTAGTTGAGGAAGAGACTGTACATGAAGCAGAAGCAATTGGGACAGAGCTTTCAGCTGCTGCCTTATTTTCTTCTTCAATATCAGCCAAGATTAACGCATCCAGATCAGGCATTGGTGAGTCATCCATAACAAAAATTGGTGCTGAGATGGCTTCTGGAATAACTTTAGAGGTTTGAGCAACAACATGAATTGCAAAACTGTAACAGAGATGCTTAGCAACTGCTTGACTTATTGGAGATGTATAGGGCACAATAGCCAACTGTGGCTTAGTGAAGTCTTCTGGAAGAGACTGCATATATACAGTATCAAAAGTTTGCAGTAATTCTTGTAAGTTAACTGTGTGATTAAGGGTAAAATCACCAACAGTTTTAGCAATATCCATATCAGAATTAATAAAATCAATGAAATCAACTAAATCTATATCTGTACAATCTGGATATACTTTTGTGGGGACTGAAGAATCTACAGTATCTACTGAAGCTGAAGTATCTGAAGCTGGTGCTGCTGCTTCATCATCAGGCATCTCCCCCTGCCTGGTTTCAGTGGGGACTGAGGCCAGGCCCTGGACTGAGGAGGGGGTAGCAGTAAGGGCAGAAATTTGGGCAGATAAAGATTGAATGGAGGAAGCAAGAGGTGTAATGGCCTCTGCTAAAAGGGATTTTAGAAGGGGGGTAATGATGGTGAGGATGGAGGATATGGTAGTGGGATCAAATGAGGAAGAGGGAGAGGATGTTGCATTTGGTGTGGAGGAGGGAGCAACTAGTGATGGAATGGAGGGTGGAACAACATGTATGTGAGGAGTGGATGGTGATGAGGATGGAAAGGTGGCATCTGGCATTGTAGTATCTGAGGGTAGGGTGTAAGATGGGATGGAGGATAAATGTGGGGGAAGTGGAGACTGTGGTGGTGTAGGTATATATGTGTCATGAGGTGAAGCAGGGGGTATTGGTTGTTGATTTGCTTGAAGAGGGGAAGATAAATATGGAATGTTAGTGATGTCAAGTGGTGGAGATGGAGGTGGAGTAGGCACAGAAGTATGTTGTGGAGAGTGAAGTGTTGAAGAAGGAAGGGGAGAGGAAGGGAGAGGTTTTGCTGGAAGGGGTGCTGGAAGAGATGGTGGAGAGGGATGAATCTCCTCAGCAGGTGTGGGAGTGGATTTAACAGCCCTGGTGCCTTCAGAAGCTGGGGTGAAAGAGGTAGAAGCCTTTGTGGGCTTGGTGATTGTCCTCTCCCACCTGCCAAATAAGACACATGTGAGCCTTTTACTGGCATTAATGAATATGGTCTGGGAGACCAGGGATTCAGCAGCCTTTTCTTTGAGGAAGATCCCTAGGATCCTTCCAAAACATACTTCCTTCTTGGAATTCTTCTTCTTAATCAAGTCAAACAGTAGTTGTGCCCAGTCTATTTACTTCTTGTTGACAATGGCACACATGACCAGAAATTGTTGTCTGGTGATGTAGTCGTGTGTTGTATGTTTGCCGAGTAGCACTTTACCCACCAAGTCTGCTAAGAATTTATATGGTGCTGACAGATGTTTCTTCAACATTTTGTTAGGGTTGTCACCAGCATAACCCATCAGATTCAGCAACATAGTAAACTCTTCAGAATCAATCTCTAATTCCTCCTCTCCAGTTGTCAAACCAAAAATGTCAGTTAAAACGGCGGGGGTTAAGGAGACAACGTTACCGGTGATTGTTCCTGTTATAACATTGTCTTCAAAAATGGTGGAAGTATAGACCCATTCCCTTATTTCTGTTCCGGCCAACTTTATCCGGGTGGTCATTAAGTTCTTCAGATTTTGTTCTTCCAGAAGTTCCAGAATGTAGAGGAAAATTGGATCTGAGTTCTGGAAAGAGTCGAAGTCGACATCAAAGCCAGTGTCAAACTTCATTGCGGCTAAAGCTCCTACTGGAATCGCCATTGAGATCACCTGCGAGATAGACAGAGAAAACGACGATCAAGAGCAAGGGAACAGAAAGCGCGGGATGGAGGTCGAAGAAAACCAAAATATAAGGTTTTCTAGAATATGAATCGGCAATCTCCATTCCACGAAAAAGAAACAGTTCTTCAAACTGAGATCGACGAAATAAATTATAGACAAATAATTCGTCGATCTCATCCAGAAGAAACGAAAACAGTTCGTCGAACTCCGTTTGACGAAATATCTTCTGAAGCAAAGTTCGTCGATCTTCGGTCGATGAAAATTATTTCCACACACAGAGAATTCATCGATCTCCATTTGACAAGCATCTCCCAAACTTTCCCTAATTCGTCGAACTCCGTTCGACGACCTCTGGAAAATTCGTCGAATGCAGACAGAAATTAATTTAACTCTTCTCCATTGATAATTCCCAGTTGATTTATAAAGAACAGATGATTTTTCTCATCCAAGGGTTTGGTGAAAATGTCTGCTCTCTATAAATCAGTAGGAATATGGATTAAGTTAATTTTCTTTTTGTCTACACTATCTCTAATGAAATGATGCCTTATATCAATATGTTTAGTCCTACTATGGTGAACTGGATTCTGTGCTATAGCAATAACACAAGTATTATCACAAAATAATGTTGAATTATTTAAGTTGACACCATAGTCTAGGAGTTGGTTTTGTATCCATAACATTTATGAACAGCAGCTGCCAGCAGCCATATATTCTGCTTCTGCAGTTGATGTAGACACATATGTTTGTTTTTTTACAAAATCAGGAGACAAGTCTCATACCCAGGAACTGGCAAGTTCCAGAGGTACTCTTCCTGTCCACTCTACATCCAACATAGTCAGCATCTAAGTATCCAGTTAACTCAAACTCTGACTCTACAGGATACCAGAGTCCTAGATTTGGGCAACTCTTTATATATCTCAAAATTCTTTTTAAGAAAATAAGGTGAAATTCTTTGGGGTTCACTTGGAACCTAGCACAAAGGCATGTGGCAAACATGATATCAGGACTGCTAGCTATTAGGTATAATAGGGATCCAATAATTGCCCTATAATGCTTCTGATCTACAGGTTTCCCTGCTGCATCAGAATCCACAACAGCATTGGTAGCCATAGGTGTTTTCATTCCTGAATCATCACCCATCCCAAACTTCTTAATAAGCTCTTTAGCATACTTAGCTTGGGAGAGGAAGATACCATCAGGGAGCTGCTTCACTTGGAGACCAATGAAGTAGGAAAGCTCACCCATGCTACTCATCTCAAATTTGGAATGCATGAGGTCGGCAAACCTCTTGCATAATTTGGGATCAGTAGACCCAAATGATGATGTCATCCACATATATTTGTACTAACAATATTTGGTCCTTATGATGTCTAGTGAAAAGAGTTTTATCTATGGTTCCTCTTGTAAATTTATGCTCTAAAAGAAAGCTTGCTAAGGTCTCATACCAAGCTCTTGGAGCTTGCTTTAAACCATAGAGAGCTTTATGCAATTTAAACACAAAAGAGAGTTGAGTTAGAGAGATAAAACCTGGAGGTTGTTCCACATAAACCTCTTCTTGAAGCACTCCATTCAAAAATGCACTCTTGACATCCATTTGGAAAACTTTGAATCTCCTGTGAGCTGCATAGGCAAGGAATATTCTTATGGCCTCTAACCTTGCAACAGGGGCAAAGGTTTGGTCATAGTCAATTCCTTCCTCTTGCCTGTAGCCCTGAGCAACAAGCTTAGCCTTGTTTCTCACAATGTTTCCGTGAGCATCTAGCTTGTTTCTATAGACTCATTTGGTTCCAATAACTGGGTAGTTAGGAGGTCTTGGAACCAAATCCTAAACTCTACATCTTTCAAACTGATTTAGTTCCTCTTGCATTGCAATGATCCAGTGGGGATCTTGCTCAGCTTCATGAATGGAAAGATGTTCAATCTGAGAGAGAAAACAGACATGCATCAAGTCTTGGTTGAGTTGATGTCTTGTCTGTACACCTGCTGAAATGTCTCCAATCACTTGAGATCTGGGGTAATCTCTAAGTGTGACAAGATCAGTGGGTGGAGTTTGTTCAGCAATAACTTCTGTAATTAATTGCTCTTGAGGAATGTTATTAGCTGTTGAGGGAAGTTCAACCACTTCCACTTGAATTTCTTCTTCACTGTCTTCAGCAGCCTGTGGAGAAGGATGGGTTGACACCTTTTGGGTAAGGTTTAGTACATCCATTGACTCACACAGTTGTGGAACCTGCAAAGAGATATTGGTAGAAATCTCTTTCTTCTTATAGGACATGTTAGCTTCATCAAAAGATACATGGACCGACTCTTCAATTTTAAGAGTGGATTTATTAAAAACCCTATAGGCCTTGCTTACTTGGGAGTATCCTAGAAAAATCCCTTCTTCAGCCTCAGCCTCAAACTTTCTAATGTATCTTTTGTTGTTTGTGTGAATATAATATATGCAAACAAAACTTTAAAATATGTGATTTTAGGTTTCTTCCCTTTAAGCAATTCATAGAGGGTCTTATTTTTCAGCTTATGTATGAGGCTTCTATTAAGGACATAGTTAGCAGTGTTTACAGCTTCTGCCCAAAAGGATAGAGGCATGTAAGCATCTGCCAATAATGTGCCTGTAGCTTCAATGAGTGTCCTATTTTTCCTTTCAGCTACCCCATTTTGTTGGGGAGTTCTAGGAGCTGAGAAGCACTGCCTGATACCTTCCTTCTCACAGAACTCATGCATAAGAAGAGGCTCAAACTCTGTGCCATGATCACTTCTGATCAATGCAACATGAGTAGAGAACTCAATCTGTATGGTTCTGAGAAAATCTGTAAGAACCTTGATTGTATCTGACTTAGTTCTCAAAAAGGCCACCCAACTGAATCTGTAGAAGTCATCAACAATCACTAAAGTGTAAGACTTCCCTCCTAGGCTTTGTACTGCAATGGGTCCAAATAGGTCCACATGAAGCAAATACAAAATCCTAGGTGAATCACTTTTATTAATAGATTTGAAGCTAATTTTAGTTTGCTTGCTAATTGACAAGCCCTGCAAAGGTTTTCCTTCTTGTATGGGGCCAGAAGGTAAACCTCTAACAAGGTTATCTTTAGATAACCTAGCAATATTCTTAAGGTTTACATGACCTAATCTTTTATGCCACAACTCATTTTGGTTACTAGTGATATTGAGTAAACAAACATCAATTTTGACAGAAATAAAATCTACTAGATATATGTTACCTTGTCTAATTCTAATTAAAACAGTTTTGTTTTCATTATTAATAATAGAACAGGAGGTAGAGTTAAAGTGTACCTGATAACCTTCATCACATAATTGGCTTATGGATATTAGGTTATGTTTGAGTCCTCTTACATATGTTACTCTCTTGAAAGTAATTGTTCCAATCTTTATTACTTCATATCCTTTAGACTGGCCACTATTTGAATCACCAAAGATCACCTTTGGTCCTAGCTTGGACTTGTAATTAGATAGATTGGCCTTGCTGCCTGTCATATGCTTGGAGCAACCACTGTCCAAGTACCAGGTATGACTTACCCTTGGACAGCTCTTCACCTGTAATGAAAAACAAAATTAATTATTCTTGACCTAGGTTACCTTGGGTCCTTTATTTGGTTGAAATGAAAAACTGGATATAACTGACAAAGTAGGTTGAGCTTTATAACCTAAGGGGTGATATCTCCTAGGTGGAATAACCCAATCAGCTACTGGATTGAATGGTTTATTAGCTGGCTTAGAATTTCTGTAAGAGAAATTATTTATGTTTGGTCCTTCTGGGTTCGACGAATTCTTGTAAGTTCGTCGACCAGAGTTCGACGAATAAGGCTGAGATCGTCGATCTCTGCTCAGAGAATGACAATAGTCATTTTCTGCGCCCCACGTTCGTCGAGCTCTGCTCGACGAACCATACACAGTTCGTCGATCACAGTTAGACGAGTTGTTATTACTGAAGTTTGCGTTCAGTGTTCGTCGATCTAGGTTCAACGAACGGGCCATATTTCGTCGATCTGAGTTCGATGAATGCTGCTAAACCGTGTTTTTATTAGCTTTTCTCTGATTTTTATTGCTCTTGTCTATGGGTTTTGGATTGTTTTCAGACATTGGTTTTCCTATTATCTTTTCTTTTCCCTTGGCAGAAACAAATTTAATGGGTGTTGTAAGAATATTTTTTTTAATTATGAGGGGCAAACCTGATGATGCACCCAACCGCAGCTTGCCATTTAATCTGGCATTTACTGTTCTTGTTATGTCCATCAGCTTGAGACTTCTTCCATTGAGAGATTGCTCAAGTTGTTTAGCCTTACATAAATCAGATTTTAATTCAATTATCTACTCATGTGCTAAAGTTAGTTGATCTTTTAGTTTAAGATTTTCTGAGTTAACAGATTCAAGATTTCCTAGTTTTTCTCTAAGGGTTTTTATTTCTTTCTCTGAACTAATTAAATCTAAACACGGTTTTGAATTTAATTTTAAAGGAATCAGAATTAAAATTAAAACTTGAAAGAACCTGATCTGCCTCTGACTCTGAGGCTGTCTCATCTTCAGATTCTCCTTCTGATCCTGAACTGCTCCTGGAGGCATCAATTGCCATAAGGCAAACCTCCTTGAATCTTGCTTCTTCCTCTTCTTCACTTGAGATGGAAGAGGATGATTCTTCTTTAGTATCACTTCATGTTTCAGCAACAAAGCCCTTGTCTTTCTTTTTATACTTGCTTGAGGAGGGTCTGCTGCTGTGTTTTCTCCTGGAGTCTTTTTCTCTGCTTTTCTCCTTCTTCTGGTTTTTTGGACATTCTGAGATGTAATGTCCAGGCTTTCTACATCCAAAGCACACAACCTCCTTGGTTGGTGTCTTGTCAAATCTGGGCTTATCATCCTGCCTAGATGATTTTCTTCTGAAGTCCTTTCTAGCCATCTTATAAAATCTTTTTGCAAAGAGGCTCATTAGTTCTTCATTGGATGTTGAGGTCTCACTTTCCTCAGATGTCTTGAAAGCTATGTTGTGATCCTTTCTCACTGGAGTTGTTGCTTTCTGTTCAGCTGCTTCTCTTGACTTAATCAACTGCTCATAAGACTTTAGTATGCCTAACAAAGATTCAGTTGATATCTCATTTAGGCTTCTGACTTCTTTGATAGGCCAGATTCTTGAGTCCCAAGAGCTAGGGAAGCACATCAAGATTTTGTCATTCACCTCTGTAAGGGTGATATCTTTATCCAAGGTTTTAAGCTCATTGATGATTGAGCTCAACCTATTGTACATTTCAGCAACTGATTCAGCCTCATCTTTCTTAAAATTCTCATACAGGGATATGAGATTTGATCTCCTGTATTTCCTTTCATCAGCTGAAATAGCTACCATTTGGTTGAGGGAGTCCCAAATGGCCTTGGCTGAGGTGCACTCAGCCACCTTCTGAAATATGTCATCTGACATAGTCTGAGCCAAGATGTTCATTGCTTTTGCATCTACAATTTTGGCTTTCTTGTAAGCCTCATTATTATCTGGAGGAGGTACTGCAGTCATGTTTGTAGAGGTGCTTGGAGAATTTGCAGGTGCTGGAGGTACTCTTGTTAAGATAGAAGCAAAAATATCTTCATCAATGGAATTCATATATAATTTGATTCTTGCCTTCCAGATGGCAAATCTGTTAAGATTGCATGCTGGAGGTCTGATTCTTGCATAATCTTTGTTTTGAGCCATTTTTGTGAAGAAATAAATCTAATAACAAAAACAACACAGTCAGATCTAACTAGAGGGATCTTTATGCTTCAGGTGTTAGCCTGTGCAACCAATTAACCTCTTAAGGTGTGGTAGTTTAACCAACCTAGCTCTGATACCAATTGAAAGTGTAGGTTAGATATGAAATACTCTGGGGGGGGGGGAATAGAGTATTGTGCTCTCTACAAACTTTTTACAACTTTTGTTGTAATCCTAAGTGAACAGATTAGCAAATAAAGAAATAAGCACAACAACCTAACCAATCACAGAACACAGCCAAAACAAAAGAAAAAGGGCAACCAGACGACACAAGAAATTTATAGTGGTTCCCCAACCTGGGTACATCCACTCTTCTACCACCCTGGTAAGAATCCACTCAGGTTTTTGATCAGGTGCCTGCCACCAATGAGCTTTTGTTCAGGTGCTCAAAAACCAAAACCTCAAGTCTTTTGGTAGGAGACTTGCAACCAGGAATAATTTTGAAGGGACTTAAAACCCTGTACAGAGAATGGAAAAAGGTGATGGAGTCTTCTCTTTCTCAATAGCAACTGAAAAGACTTGTGGATTGATTTCAGCAGATTGCTCCCCCTGAGATCTTGAATGGATCAGGAATTCTGGAGCACTGCTTTAGGGTGACAGGTCTTCAAAACTTGATTGCCTTGACCAGAGATTACTTCAGGAACTTCTTTGACAGATAGAGATTGTTGTCCTTCTGAAGTTATCCTGTAGGATTGAAGGAAGAAGACTCTTGACGAAGATTGAATGTTCTTCTTCTTCTTGATGAGAATGTTCTCTGGCCTAGGCTGATTGCAGTATGAAACTTTAGATTTTTGTAAGACTTCTTGAATGAAATCTCTGTCTGTATGTGTGTCTCATGTATAGAGTACTGCTTAATCTTTTTTTTTCTGACTTAAGACTGACTGAAGAACATCCGAAATTTGAAACCTTGAGCAGTAAATGCAGTCGGCCTGGGAAGGAAGCGAAAATCAATGAATTCCCTAACTGTCCCATGGAAAAATGGCATGTAATAATCCATGATCAATGCTCGTTCTAACGGTAACATTCCGAGAAGATTGAGCATTAATTACTCAGGAATCATCGCCAAGAAAAGGGACGGAAAACTGGAGAAGACCTAGTCTGGAATCATCGAACGAAGAGCAGAAATCGTCGAGCTGAGTTCACAGTTCGTCGAGCTGAGCTGATGAGTTCGTCGACCAGACAATAGCAATTTGTCTTCAAGGGAATCTTGTCAATTCTGCTACAATCTTCGTTGAACTGACAATCTTCATTCGTCGAACAGACAAACAAATTCGTCGAACAGATAATCATCACTGTCAATCATTATTCGTCGAACAGAGATCCAAATTCGTCGACCGAAGAATGATTGTGGACTTAGAATCTGAGAAGTCTCTGGCTGAGAAGGATTCAAATCGTAGATCAAAAATCATTGAGTAGAGTACTGAATTCGTCGACCTGAGAAGTTGTGAACTTGAGGGCCAAGTTCGTCGAGCTCAGAATCTTGTTCATCGACCAAAGCCTGAAGTTGGACTTAGAAAAATCTAGAGTTACCCTGACTTTAGTTTGTTGAAGTATCTCAGTCTTCGTCGAACAGAGAACAAAGATCGTCGAGCTCAGCACAAAGAAATATCTCAAGATCGTCAAGCTGAGAACGCCTTTCGTCGACCTGAGTTCGACGAACGTCGAACTCATTTTACTTAGTCTGGAAATGTTCTAAGTCTTGAGTCTCTGATGGTCTTGTTGATAGCTGGTCCATCTGAAGTTAACTCTAAGGACTTGGCCTAGATTCTAGGACACAAATTTGACCCTGGCTATACATGTTGGGTCACATCCTAAGCTAGTGAACCTAGCCCAAATCAACTAGGGATCCAACACCTAAGACTCTCGCTATGCGCTCCAACAGACTGCACTTTCAGGTCTTCAAGTCGGACAGACATAACGCAGGTCAGATCAACCACCCCCCATTGCTCAAGTCATCTTGCCATCACCGAATACCAACGTACTCGCAACTAAATAAAAGGCGCGGGTCTGTTTCACCTTGCCTGTTTGGCATAAAGCCTTTTTAAGAGCTCGTCAAGCTCACACATAGCCAGACCGTCCTCGAGGGACTGGCTTCACATTCATAGGGTAACTAGGAGCCACGCCTCGCGTTAGCGACAGAAATCATTTTCCGTCCCTAGCCCCAACCTTAGCATTCATAGCATACAACACTTGCGGGTAGTTTCCTGGGCTTCCACACCAGTACTTCCTACTACTACCCTTCACAGGCACAACCCATCAAGCATCACAAGGATCTTTTCCTAGAATACCACTCTAGTACTTCCTGCTACTGTCCTTCACAGGTCCAACCCATCGACTCCATAAACTACACGTTTAACCACAGAGTCTTCTCCGCTGTGTAAATGCAACATCACCAATCCAGACCAACCTGTCCAGATGTACTTCACACAACATGCCTATTCCATACTCCATTTCTGGATCTATATGTCAACCTATTGGGGATTCCACAAATCAACCCAAGGAAATCTCTTAACAATCCACCCTCTGGTGGGGGAATTCCATGTACATGCCAAAAGGAAGGACTTCACATGTCCAAGAAAGAAGATCGTTACCCTTGACGACCTCTTTGGAGCCATGGAATTCTAGGCGGTTGGAAAGCACCGCAGTAGCTTTGCCTCCACAAATCTGGTCTCGGACCTTAGCTCAGAACTCGAAAGCTCAACCGGTAGCCGGATCTCTTGTTCTTCTTCTCCTCCTCCTCCTCCTCCTCCTTGCTCTCCCTTCTCTCTAACTCTTTTAAAAAGAGAATGGCCAAAAGAAAAGTGAGACTTTTCTTCTCACTCTAGGCCTTAAAGCAGCAAGGAGAGACCTAGGCTATCAGATCCCAGAGGAAGAAAACGAACAGCTACAAATTTCTCTGAAAACAGCTATTTCGGGTCTGACACGCCGGTGTCACAGGGCGTGTACCTGAAGCGGCACACGACCGACTTATCCAGAACGGGACACGGCCATGTGACACGCCCGTGTCACAGGACGTGTTCCCTCAAACACGCCCGTGTCTAACTCTCGAGACCCACTCGAGACCTACTCGAGAGGACCACTCGAGGAATTGGACATGACACGCCCGTGTCACGTGGCTGACATGCCCGTGTCCAGCTCTCGAGCGCCTTACTCGAGACATTTGAAACCTACTCGAGACAACTACTCAAGTAGTTGGTCACGACACGCCTGTGTCACATACTGACACATCCGTGTCTCACCCGTACTCGAGACAATTTCGACCTACTCGAGACACCCTCTCGCGACCCACTCGAGTAGATATAGAGTGAGACACGGACATGTGACACGCCCGTGTCACATGCCATGTTCTCTCTTTCTAGAGCATTCGACGAGCGCATCTACTCGTGTGAAGTTCGCCGGCCAGAGGAGGACACGCCCCCTAGCACGCCCGTGTCACAGGGCGTGTTCCCTCTCAAAAACTTCGTCGAGCGCATTTCGTCGACCACTCGTCAGGCAGTTCACTCATACCGAGTAGGATACGCCTTGGGACACGCCCGTGTCCCAGGCCGTGTCACCCAACTTGAACCCAATCTTGGTATTTGGGGTGTTACAACCCTCCCCTCCTTACAATAAATTTTGTCTCAAAATTTGCACACAGTAAGGAAATCCAAAACAAGATGTTATAACTGCACCAAAGTTTAATACACCTTGACACGCACTGCATAACTGTTTACACAAATAGCTCGGGAAATTCAGCTCGCATGGTCTGCTCTCGCTCCCATGTTAGCGCCTCACGACCACAATTGTCCCACCGGACTTTGACCATCCCGATTGTATTGTTCCGCAACTGTTTATCGGCGCGATCCTCAATCCGAATGGGCCTAACCTTCGTCGTTAGCCCATACTCCACCGGCACACGCTCATTCTCGATCACTTGAGCTGGATCTTTGACGGCTTTCTGAAGTACAGAGATGTGAAACACATCATGTAAGCCACCTAAGTCTGCTGAAAGAGCTAGCCGATATGCAGTTTCCCCAATTCGCTCTATCACTTCAAACGGACCAAGATATCTCGGACTCAACTTTTTCAGACGCTGAATCCTGGACACGCCTTTATAGGGTTTGATATTCAAATAAACCCAATCGCCCACCGCGAACTCCACTTTCTGGTGCTTGGCATTGTAATACTTTGCTTGTCGATCCTGGGCTATCAGTAGCCGCTCCCGAATAGCGCTTATCATCGAGTTAGCTTCATCGACTTCTTTACGCCTATACAGTTTGGATTCGACTGCTTCTACCCAAGCTAACGGTGTACGACACTTCCGACCATACAAAGCTTCAAACGGTGTCATACCGATTCTCGCTTGGTAGCTATTGTTGTAGGCAAACTCCACCATATAGAGATGATCTTCCCATCTCTTACCGAAATCCAGGACGCACATTTGGAGCATATCCTCCATTATTCTGTTGGTCCTCTCAGTTTGGCCATCTGTTTGGGGATGAAAGGCCGTACTGAACGTCAACTTTGTGCCCAATAGCTGATGGACTAGGCTCCAATCATTCGATGTAAATCGCCCATCACGATCACTTACGATGCTACAAGGAACACCGTGTAGCCGTACGATCTGCTCCACATAGAGCTTTGCTAAACTTTCCACTGAATCGTCCAGCTTGTTCGGAAGGAAGTGCGCCACTTTCATCAATTGGTCTACAATCACCCAGATTGAATCATTCTTGCATTGAGACCTCGGCAACCCGTCCACGAAATCCATTGAAATATTATCGAACTTCCATTCCAGAATCGGTAACGACTTCAAGAAACCGCCAGGCTTCTGACATTCCGCCTTCACCAAAGCACAAGTTTGGCATTTAGCCACATAATGAGCGATATCTTTCTTTAGTCCAGGCCACCAGAACAGCTTCTTTATGTCCCTGAACATCTTTGTGCTCCCCTGGTGAATTGAGTACTTCGTGAAGTGAGCTTCGTACATCAACTCTTCTCATAACATACCCATACTCGGGACGCACAACCAGCCCTCTTTCCGCAAAAGGCCGTCCTCCCAGGAGAATTGGCCATCCAGCCCATCCTTTGCATAGCGTTGGAGACTTTCATCCAACTCTGTTGCTCGTCGAATCCTATCTGCAAGGTCATATTGTACCTTCGTCCAGTTCAAACATGCATCGGCTGTGAAATTCTTGTCAATACAAGAAATCTCTAACGCTTCCAACTCCTGGATCAGACGCTCATCATGCATCTGCAACCAAGTTGCCCTTAACGGAGCCCTCCGACTCAAGGCATCAGCGACCACGTTTTCCTTCCCAGGAGTATAATGAATCTCAAAGGTGTATTCTCCAAGGAACTCCAGCCAACTCGTTGTCACATATTCAGATCCTTCTGCTCCAACAAGTACTTTAGGCTCTTATGTTCAGTAAAGATATCAACTTTTACGCCATAAAGATAATGTCGCCATAACTTCAGTGCACATGTCTCACCCGCCAACTCCAGGTCGTGGACAGGATAATTTCGCTCATGCACTTTCAACTGGAGTGAGCCATATGCAATCACTTTCCCAAATTGCAGAAGAACGCAGCCTAAGCCGCTCCCTGAAGCATCACTATAGATCTCATAACCGTCTGTACCACATGGTGATGTCAACACAGGAGCTGTGGTCAAATGACTCTTTAGCTCTTCAAAAGCTCGCGCGCACTCCGGTGTCCAAACGAACTTATGATCCTTTCGTGTAAGTGTGGTCAGAGGCAAAGCGATCTGCGAGAAGTTTTTAACAAAATGTTTGTACTAGCCTACCAGTCCAAGGAAACTCCTGACTTCGGCCACCGAAGACAACACCGGCCACTCCTGAATGGCTCTTATCTTTGATGGATCAACTGCTATGCCCTCTCCACTTACCACATGGCCAAGAAAAGCCACCGACGACAAAAAAAACTCACACTTTGAGAACTTGGTGTAAAGCTTATTCCTTCGTAAGGTGTGCAACACCAACCGCAAGTGGTTTGCATGATCAGCTTCAGATTGAGAGTACACCAAAATATCATCAATGAATACAATCACAAAGAAGTCCAAGTACTCTCGAAATGTTCGGTGCATCAGGTCCATGAACACCGATTGTGCATTGCACAACCCAAATGACATTACCGTGAACTCATAATGATCGTAGCGTGTTCCAAATGCGGTCTTGGGAATGTCACATTCCCGAATCCTCAACTGGTAATAACCAGATTTCAAATCCCATTTGGAATAGATGGTTGATCTCACTAGCTGATCAAACAATTCATCTATCCGTGGAATCAGATACTTGTTCTTCTCTGTCAGCTTATTCTATTCACGGTAGTCAATACATAACCGCAAACCACCGTCCTTCTTTTTCACAAACAGAACAGGTGCGCTCCAAGGTGACATACTTGGGCGTATATATCCCTGCTCCAGCAACTCTTGCAATTGGACTTTCAATTCAGCCATTTCCTTTGGCGCGACGCGATATGCCGAGCGGGCTATAGGTTTCGCACCTGACACCAATTCAATCTTGAAGTCGATCTCCCGCTGGGGTGGTAGCCCAGGAAGATCCTTAGGAAACACATCCGCAAACTCCGATACAATCGGAACATCACACATATGGGCCTCTGGCTCAACAGCCTGAATTAGCGTGAAGTATAACTCTGCGCCCCTCCGAACAGCCTTGAAGACTTGGAGTGCAGACATCAAGGTCCCGCCCACTCCTCGCATACCCGCGAACTTAGTCTCATGCTCGGTATTTTGGCCCAATGTGATCTCTTTGGACTGGCAGTCAATCAAGGCATGCTGCTCCGCGAGCCAGTCCATACCAAAGATCACATCAAATCCGATATCGGCAGTACAAATACAGTCAAACGGAAATCCCGACTTCCAATTTGAACTGCCACATCGCAAGCCCTATCTGCAAGCATCAAACAACCATTCGGTAATAACACATTTACGCTCTCCGTCTTTACATGACTAGGTACTCCAATTTAAGCTACGAAGTCCTTAGACAGAAATGAATGCGAAGCATCTGTATCAAACAGTGCTCTCGCTAATACAAAGCATGTGGCAATCATATTACACACAAGCCACATACAAAGCATGCAATAAGCAAAGAACTTCAATAACTTAAATTGTACATGTGACGACGTCACTTTGCTTTATGGCCTCCTGCAGGCCAAGGTTGTAGACTCGGGGCTGCACCTGGGATGTAGAGGACTCCATTACTGCCTTTCCCTTCTCAGCATAATACGCTCCCTCCTTCTTTTCTCCCTTTGGCGGACCTGAAAGAAATTGTACCCTAATCACCTAGAGGAGGGGGGGGGGGTGAATAGGTGACTTAATCTTTTTAAACTTTTAGGCAGATTATATCACAGATTTCACAGAACTATACACAGCATACACAGCATCAATCACATACACAGAGTACACACTGTTTTATAGTGGTTCCCCAAGGTTTGGGTACATCCACTTTCCCCCTTCGCCTATCTAGTAGTGTACTAGATTCGGCCAAACTCCTCCACTATTCCTCAGATCCTTAGATCTTACACTCAGAACCCCAACCAGGTTCCTACAGCTCAGAGTGAACCCACTCCTACAACTCAGGCTCAACAGCCCTACAACTCAGTCTTCTCCAAAGACCTACACTCAGCCATAAGGCCTACACTCAGAGATATGAATCTCCTACACTCAGGCACACAGGCCCTACCACTCAGCCTTTATAATTACAGGCTTACAACTCAGATCCCTAAGGATCCTACAAGAAATTAAGAATATAATGTATATACCTACAACTCAGAATAAGAGAGAAGAGTTGACAGGTTTCTTGATGAGTTCTTGGAAGAACTCTGCTGAGATCAACCTCACTTGGCTTTCTTCAAAGCTTCTTGAATGTAGAACACAATAGGGTTGATACTCTCTGTAGCTGATCTTCAATCACTGCAACTTAAGAATCAGACCTTGATCTGAAACCTTCTTCACAGCCTGGTTCCAGCAGCTGTCTTCTTGGAAGGAGCTCTCTCTCCAACTACTTAGATCTTCAATTGAATCTTCAATGAATTGCTTGATCTTGTGTTAATCCCAACCACTTGTTATCTATTGAATGTATAAGCCTTTATATAGAATTTCTTCATGGTGATCGGCTGATCCGATTTCTAATGACTTTCTGACATCTCTAACAGTTGCAGTAGACCGGCTGGATTGGCAGCTGTCATGTCATCCAGTCACTTCTTGAAATATCTGTAACTGTCTGAAAGTGTCGAGACAGTCTGTCTTTAAGTGTCGACACTTATAGACTAAGTGTCGACACAAGTAGACTAAGTGTCGACACTAGCCTTCATGGCGTCGACACAACTCCTTGTGTTGTAGAAATTACTTCTCGACACAGCTTCTTCATCATGTGTCGACACTGATAATGTGTGTCGACACAACTCCTGGTTCTTCAGTACTTTGTTGATTTCTTGTAAGTGTCGACACAACTCCTTTGTGTCGACATAACTTCTTGTGTTGAACTTGTTAAGTGTCGACACATCTTCTTGGTGTCGACACATGTCTTCAGTGTTGATACTTTTGCTGAGTGTCGACACATCTGCTTGGTGTCGACAATTGTACTTAGTCTTCATAGAAATTTGCTGAGTATCGACACAGCTCCTTGTGTCGACACTTTCTTCATGTGTTGAGACTTCTGCTGTGTGTCGACACTGATCCTTTGTGTCGACACTTATACTTAGAATTTTGTTGAACTTTGCTGAGTGTCGACACAGCCTCCTAGTGTCGACACTTTCTTCATGTGTTGAGTCTTCTTCTGTGTGTCGACACATTCTCCAAGTGTCGACACTTGTACTTAAACTCTGTTGAAGTTTTGCTGAGTGTCGACACAGCCTCCAAGTGTCGACACTTTCTGATGTCGACGATGTTCCTCTGGGTGTCGACACTGCTTCTAAGTGTCTACACTGCTTTACTGGACATTTCTTCATTGAGTGTCGACACAGCCGGTATGTGTCGACACTTTCCTTCTGGTGTCGACTCTGCATCCCTGGGGTCGACACAAATACTCCAAGTGTTGACACTGCTTCTCTGGATGTCGACACAAGTCTTCTTAAGTGTTGACACTTTTCTTCTGGGTGTCGACACATGGACTTAGAAACTTTTCAGCTTTCCCTGCAAATACTTAACCTGCGCAAGGTAACTCAAAATACATCAAATACATTTTGATGTATATCATTGAGTAGGGTGAGGCTTCTTCAAATCAGGTACATTCATTCCAATGTACCCAACAGGACCAACCCAACAATCACGGGCTATATGCCCCACTCCTCCACAAGTAAAGCAATTACGAGTCTCTGGCCTCGATGTGGCCCCCGACGTTGCTCCCGATGCAACCGTAGAAGGAGCTTGTCTAGACTACTAGGACCTCTTGCCCCATTTCTTTTTATAATACGATTTGTCAGGTCGAGGCGCCTTGAACTCTGGCTTTGTCACATCCAAGGCCCGCTTTCCTTGTACCCTCTTCATGTCTTTCACCAGCGCATATGTAGTATCGACCAACGCCTGGAACTCTTGGTTCACGGAACTAGAGAGCAGGAACCGCAACTCATCCCATAATCCTTCGTCGAACCTATTGGTCTTCCGCTGCTCATCGGCGAAAATGGAGCCCGCATACCGTCCCAACTGTGTTAACTCATACAGGTACGTCTCCACACTACCTTCGCCTTGTGTTAGCCGTTGGAACTCATTTTCCATGACAATGCGTTGTGCCGCTAGTAGGTGCTTTGCCAGGAAGAGTTGCGAGAACTCCTAAATCAACACTTGTGTTAACTTCCTGCCCGCTAAGTGGTGTAACTCAATCTCGTCCCACCATAACTGAGCCTCTCCTTCCAATAAGAAGGTGGCCAAGGTGACCTTCTGATCTTCCTCTGTCCTGATCGCCGTCAAAATACACTTGATGCACGACAACCAGTCCTCCGCCTGCGTAGGGGATCCCATACCCGTGAACGTCAGCGGATTGAAGCTCATAAACTGCTTCAACTGCTTTTCAGCTGCTCGAGGATCCACAACCGCAACAGGTTCTGGCCTCACCGCAACCTGTTCTGGCCTCAATGTCGGCTGCGCCTGCCCTTGCGCCTGCCTAGTAGGCTGTGTTTGAATCATGGCAAACAGGGCCTCAACAACTAAGCGGATAGTTTTCGCAGAAGGGGGATGTGTAGGCACCTTAGTTGGTATCGTACTCTCATCAGAACGCTGGGGCTCCGACTGCCCAGCACCACTCCACGTCACCTATAGGTGAACAAGACACACACATTAGCGACCACACACAAGAAATAACAACAAGATAGGAATGCGTAGGTTCCTCAAACAAGTGTACTTGCATTCCTACGTGGACATTCAAGTGTTCATTAGTGTTAAGGCGATTTGCACATACACGTGCTCGCCACCCCACAAAAGAATTTGACCACGAATTCGAAAGGGAAAGACCGATACTGTTGATACCAAAAATGTAACGAATCCATCCGTTCATATAGCATATAAAAGAAGGTCCGGCCGGGGCCCCACACCATACGCCACAAAACAGACGGCGAAGTCACGAGATGATATCCGAGTTACACATCCTAACTCATAACATTCTAGCGGAAGCTTTTAACATAAATTCAGAACTCCAACCATGAATACAAGATTGTTTGGCTTGATGGCCTTACAAATATTCTTTACAAGAGTGGCTTCCAAACATCGGCGCCCAGGCCGACCAGACATGAACATAACACAACATTTTTCAGCTTAGCCTTCAAGGGCTAGCAGCAGCAGCAGGGACTTCAGCCTTTATATGTCTCGCTCAGTTCTCCAACACCTGTACAAGGACAGCCCACCCAACAGTGTCAAATAAGATAACGGTCAGCATTCAGATGACCAATTTATAACGACCCTACCCCTTTCCCGAGGCAGTGGTATTCCTTCCCTGTAGTCATAGCAATTCATATGCAGATATATATATATCGCACATTGTGCTCTCACACACGAACATTCCATCACAACCGTCAGCCACGAGGCCCGACAATTCGTGCACTCAGGGTACATTCTTGGTGTACCGGCGAATCAGGGTCCCACCATCATATCAGGGCCGAAACCCAACGGTAAAATTGAGCATTTGCTCCATGGCGTTCTGCCGGAGACTTTAGTCTTAGCGGTGCGCAGGCCTAAGACTCTCGCTATGTGCTCCAACAGACCGCACTTTCAGGTCTTCGAGTAGGACGAACATAACGCAGGTCGGATCAACCACCCCCCGTTGCTTAAGTCACCTTGCCATCATCGAATACCAACGTACTCGCGGCTAAATAAAAGGCGCGGGTCGGTTTCACCTTACCTGTTTTGCATAAAGCCTTTTTAAGAGCTCATCAAGCTCACACATAGCCAGACCGTCCTCGAGGGACTGGCTTCACATTCATAGGTTAGCTAGGAGTCATGCCTCGCATTAGTGACATAACTCATTTTTCGTCCCTAGCCCCAACCTTAGCATTCATAGCATATAACACTTGCGGGTAGTTTCCTGGGCTTCCACACAAGTACTTCATGCTACTACCCTTCACAGGCACAACCCATCAAGCATCACAAGCATCACAAGGGTCTTTTACTGGACTACCACTGCAGTACTTCTTGCTACTGCCCTTCACAGGTCCAACCCATCGACTCCATAAACTACACCTTTAACCACGGAGTCTTCTCCAGTGTGTAAATGCAACATCACCAATCCAGACCAATCTGTCCAGATGGGCATCACACATCATGCCTATTCTGTACTCCATTTCCGGATCTATATGCCAACCTATTGGGGATTCCACAAATCAACCCAAGTGTTGAAGCCAGGAAATTCCTAACCTCAGAAATCGGATCAAAGCTGCCTAAGCTTACTGGCTCAGAAGCTAGATCGGATGGCTAGGGTGTCCAGAAAGAAGGAACAAGTCAAACAGGACCCCAGATGTTACGGCAGGAAGGACCCACCACGTACCCGGATGCTTGTAAGGATCAACCCCTTCTCAACCAAGAATGGCCGAACTGGATACGAGAGAGGCTATCTGGCAAGGTCGCAAAGTCGCGAGTTGCTCTAAGGAAAAGGAATCCGAAGAATTGGCCAATATCCTGAAACGCGCGAGTATCCTGCTCCGGATTTTCGGTCCTCTCTCTCGTATCCCTGGGGTCCTATTTATAGGCCAAGGCAAGGGGAGGGGGGGTCTTATTTATACCCCACCCACTGGCGACCAGGCGACTTCCAGAGGAACTCGCACGGGCTGGGCGAGTATCTCGCCTAGTCGCCTACCTGGCGAGTATGCGAGGGGAGCTCGCCTATACTCGCCTGGCCTTCCGCGATCTTGAATGCTGACTTTGACTCCTGTGGTGACTTGTTGACCTTGACTCCTACTATCTTGGCTGTGGTAGGACCCACTCTCGACGAATACGAGTTGTACACAATCCCCGCTCTTTCGGAGCGACATCGGAGCTCAGAAAGAAACATCCAACACTTATTCGGCGAGCTATACCGCCGAGTTTCTGGGTTGCTCGCCCTTTTTTGGCCATCAGCCGATCTCTATAAATAGGGGGGGCCTAGTTCTATAGCCGGTTCTTCATAACTCGCGCATAATGTCGAATGCCGAGAAGATTCTTCGTGACAGTCTTGCTGCGTTGACGAGCGCCATTGGAGTCGCTAAACCAAAGCGACCGCGCGAAGGGGATGCCGCCGCCGACTCACCTCCCCTCAAGAGGAAAAGTTAAAGAAGTCCAAGAATAAACCCGCCTCTGGCGATGATTCCTCGCGGCCGCCCCTTTCTCGCCCTGCACCCCCCACCAGTAACCCTATGCTCTCTACCAGCACGCAGCAGTTGCTTAGCGACTTGGGACTCGACGACATTCCCAATGTCGCCGTCTCTGATGCGAGTCTCCTCGACTCGCTCAACATCCCCGAGCTCGCCACTTCCACGGCCCCGGAACTCGCCTCTACTTCGACGTCTCAGCAGGTGGAAGTCGTCGACCTGCGAGGTTGTCTTTTTGCCTAGAAGATTTCCCATTCTGACGGTTATTTCTATTGCTTGCTAACTGGGCCGTGATACTCGCAGATTCTCCCACGGAAGGTTTGGGCGCTGCTTTGAATGTCGCGCCGTTGAGCATCGTGCCGCTTGTCTCCCTTCCCGCCAGGAGGCAAGTGAAGACCGCGCACACAGTGCGGATAAATATCGGTTCCAAAAAGACGGTCGAGGCCTCAGTTCCCTCTGCGATCAAGGAACCGTCGTCGAAGAATCCTTCACTGGGGAAGACACTGGCGAGCAAGGGTCTCCCGGCGAGCTCTGAGTTGCCTGCGAGAAGTTCGGCCCTGCCCGCCGCGAGTTCTGCGCTGCCCCCGGCGATGTCTTCTCTATTTGAGGCGAGCTCCTCTTTACCCCCGCCGCCGCCGCTTACCAACATCGCCACCATTCAGTCAGTGACCACACCCTTGCCGCCGCCGCTGCCTGTGATCGCACCTCCTCAAGTTACCACGACGCGACTTCCTCCGCCTCCTCCGCCGATGAATCCTCCGCCACTGGCGAGTTCGTCGCTCCCTCCGCCTTCTACATCACATCCCGCGGGTGTGAAGCCGGTCAAGCCGCATCCGAGCTACTTCCCGTCAAGGAACGTGGACCTTGGACGAGGGGGGCGTGGGCGAGGCAAGGCAGCCGAGCTCGCCAGCGGGCCATCGCCAAGCCGGCGAGATGAGCCAGCGCGCGGATCCCCGTCTCGCCGATCTAGATCTCCTCGCCGATCTAGGTCCCCTCGCAGTGGTATGTATTGCTATTGATGTACACTTGGCGACTGTATATCTTTGTCTAATTCCAGCGGCTTTTGTTTGATGTCAGATCGGCCGATGACTCCAGTGGAGGCCTTTATCGACGCCATGGGTCTACCGGGCATGGAATATCGCCGTGCGGCTGCTCGCGCCTACATAGAGCTGGAGAGCAAGTTTGACTAGCTGGAGATCTTCGAGCCTCATCGCCGAATATCATCGTTGGAAGTGCGGATGGCGAAAATGGAGGAGCTCAAGAGTACGCTGGAGAGCTATGAATCCCGCTTCCACATGGTAAGGGAGAAAGATCGTCAACTGGCGATTAACAATCATCTCCTCCAGCTCGTTCTTGAAGAGGTCGCCGGCATGCGGGCGAGTATGGGCTCTGTTGGCAGGTTGTCGAGGATGGAGGAGCAGCTGCGGCTCGGCGATGACATGATAGCGGTGGCGATGGAGCATTTTCGGCGAGCACGCGAGATGGGTTGGGCCGGGCGACATCCACATCCCCCAGAGAGGCCTAGGCCTTAGGAGTTTCTTCTTTCTTTTATTTGGAACTCGCCCACTGCGGCTTTAATAGAATTATCAATTGTAATAAGCGAGTTTGAATCTTGCATCCGTATTATATTATCTTCTTCTTCTTTGCTGTTTTGCGTGATAGCTTGTCTGGTTTGTGCCGAGTTCATCTTGCAGGTCGCGATAATGCTTCAATGGATCCGACTTCCTCGTTACTGCGCGACTTTGTCTAATACTCGCCGCAAGGAGGATATACCCCCCCCCCGGGCGCCTATAAATAGAGGAGGTAGGTAGGGCATAAGTACGCTGTTGCGCTTTTGACCCTCTGCCCGCGAGTATCAGTTACTGCTCGCGTTCCGCGACTTTACTTTGTTCTTCACAACCCTTCTTTTCTTTTTAGCAACTCTCAGGATGGTTGGAGACGACGCGAGTGCTCGCCGCCAAGCCCATGCCGCCAACTTCGCGGATGCTGCTTTTAAGAAGTCGACCACCACTGTGCGCGACTTAGAAAACTTTAGGGAAAGACTCCTTCCCGAGGGATACTCGACCAGACTCCCGGACCATCGTGAGCGACTAAACACTTTTATCGACGGTGCGCTGGTCCTTCCTCTTCGCCACTTCGATGCTGGCCTGCGACTTCCGTTATGGCCGGAGTATTGTGACATCCTACGATACTTCGACATAGTTCCTGCGCAAATCAACCCCAATGTCATCGCCATCATCATGGGGTTTCTTTGTTACCTGCGCGAGGAGAGGATCATCTTTGATCTCTCCGTATTCCGCAAGATATTCGCCTTCCTCGCGACTTCCGAGGGTGTGATTTATTCCAGCAGCCACGTCTGCACCCTGGTGGGGACGGCAAACAAAGTTCATAAGTGGAGCGAGCAACTAGTCGTCGTCGAGGGCGACTTCGGCGACGTCCAGGGAAGGCCGCACCAGCCCGCAGACGTCGCCTTTCTTCCCCCGATATTGGAAGGCGCGCGCGAGCAGCTCGTCGACGCGTTCCGAGGTCGCCAGTTTGATGTCATCTTCTGGCGACTAAACGTCAACACGCTGCTCGAGGTTCACTATAACGAAGGTAAATATTAACAAGGAATGTCGGTAGCATACTCACCGCAATAATCGCCTGCTTACAATACTCAGCCTTTTGTAGAACCGAACGAGCTCCCGACGAGGCCACTTCCTCCAGCCAAAGGAGTCGCCACCTCGCTCCTTGAGCCCAACTTGTCAGCCGACATCGGCGAGAAGAAGAAACTCGCCAAGGGCAAAGGCAAAGCCAGGTCGCCCGGTCCCGCGGCCAAGAAGCAGAAAATATCGTCGCCGCACCTCGACGACCAGGACTCGCCGCTCCACGGTCGCCTTCCCCACTTCCACCCCAATTTTAACTTGGGGTTGGAAGCGGTGGATGCCTATGGTCGTCCGTTGGTAACCTGGGAACCGGACGAGCATCTGGTGACGCTGAGCACCAACCTCCCCTCTTGGGCGGAGGAGGGGGAGGATAAGGGGGAGGCCTTCGCCGTCCTCCATGCAATGTACGGGCGTGAAGACGCCGAGGCTATGTTGGATCTTAGCGAGCAGGAACTCGCCCAGCAAGCGGCTTGCTCGCTCGCCCGGGCTGTCGAGCTAAATCATTTTGCGGCGAGGAGGATGTTGGAGAGGACACATGCCTTGAAGATCGTCAGTCAGAAGGCGATCAATCTCGGCATGGAATCCACTCGCTGGCGAGATTATGAGGTATGTCGCCTTTACGCGCGATGTTGATGTCTCCTGAGTGCTTTGGCTAACTTCGTTGTTTATCGCAGGCTGCCGAGATGGAGGCCGCCAAAAAGCTTTCTGAGTACGAGGCGAAACTCGCCAAGGCTCGGGCTGATTTGGAGGCAGCCCAGATTCGCGCGGCCGAGATGGAATCTCGCCTAGCCATTCTAGAAGCCGGCGCGAGTTCCTCTGCTCCTCAGCCACGCCCGGAGGATGATCCTCATTACGCCATCAAACGATCTCGCATCCTGTGGGAAGAGAGGTTGTCCGTCCGCCGCGAGATTGCCCGTGCGGCAGGCAACGTGGTCCTCGCGAGGCTGAGGATTAGCGGGAAACGTGACGAAGGCGAGAAGGAGTTCACGGTCGACGAACTCATCCCTGAGCTGCTCGCCGAGATGGTCTCGCCAGATCGCCGGCCTTCGACGTCGTCAGGCTCTGACAGCAGCGGTAGCAGCGACGGTAGTAGCAGCAGCAGCGGTAGCGGCGAGGAGGAAAGCGAGGAAAGTGACGATGAAGAGGATGCCAACATTGGAGATGAGGAATATCGGCCAGATACTGGCGACGATGAGTCTTAGTTGCTCGCTGATATTCTTCATACTCGCTTGACATAGCCTCCAGTGAAATTTTTGTAACCAACACTTGTAAAATTCTTGAAATATCAATGCAAGTTTGAATTACCGCATTGTCGCCTCTTCTCTTTTTCACATGCTGGTTAATTGATGATATTCGCTAGGCTTGTAGGCTCAGGGAGAACGAGTACTCGCGGCATGTACTCGCACGACGACATTGTTGATAGTCGCGTAGTTGATACTCGCATGCCCGTATTAGTCCTTCGCAGCTCGCACCCTGGCACTCGCCCCGTAGCTACTCGCCAGACCATACTCGCATTTTGCTATACCATACTCGCATACTCATCGCTGCCTTCATGCCTTCTCGCCCCAATAATGCTTGCACTATCCCTCCGGGAAGCTTGGTCTAACTCGATCGCACTCGAGGAGGTCTGTGGCCAATATGCATGAGAATGGCTCGTGCGGCTACTTGGACTTACCAGGACCTGCCACTCAAGGACTTGATCTCACTCAAGGAGGTCTGCTGCCAATATGCAGGAGAGGAGCTCGTGCGGGAACTTGGACTTACCAGGACCTGCCACTCAAAGACTTGATCCCACTCGAGGAGGTCTGCTGCCAATATGCAGGAGAGGAACTCGTGCGGGAACTTGGACTTACCAGGACCTGCCACTCAAGGACTTGATCCCACTCGAGGAGGTCTGCTGCCAATATGCAGGAGAGGAGCTCGTGAAGGAACTTGCACTTACCAGGACCTGCCACTCAAGGACTTGATCCCACTCGAGGAGGTCTGCTGCCAATATGCAGGAGAGGAGCTCGTGCAGGAACATGGACTTACCAGGACCTGCCACTCAAGGAATTGATCCCACTCGAGGAGGTCTGCTGCCAATATGCAGGAGAGGAGCTCGTGCAGGAACTTGGACTTACCATGACCTGCCACTCAAGGACTTGATCCCACTCGAGGAGGTATGCTGCCAATATGCAGGAGAGGAACTCGTGCAGTAACTTGGACTTACCAGGACCTGCCACTCAAGGACTTGATCCCACTCGAGGAGGTCTGCTGCCAATATATAGGAGAGGAGCTCGTGCAGGAACTTGGACTTACCAGGACCTGCCACTCAAGGACTTGATCCCACTCGAGGAGGTCTGCTGCCAATATGTAGGAGAGGAACTCGTGCAGGAACTTGGACTTCCCAGGACCTGCCACTCAAGGACTTGATCCCACTCGAGGAGGTCTGCTGCCAATATGCAGGAGAGGAGCTCGTGCAGGAACTTGGACTTACCAGGACCTATCACTCAAGGACTTGATCCCACTCGAGGAGGTCTGCTGCCAATATGCAGGAGAGGAGCTCGTGCAGGAACTTGGACTTACCAGGACCTACCACTTAAGGACTTGATCCCACTCGAGGAGGTCTGCTGCCAATATGCAGGAGAGGAGCTTGTGCAGGAACTTGGACTTACCAGGACCTGCCACTCAAGGACTTGATCCCACTCGAGGAGTTCTGCTGCCAATATGCAGGAGAGGAGCTCGTGCAGGAACTTGGACTTACCAGGACCTGCCACTCAAGGACTTGATCCCACTCGAGGAGGTATGCTGCCAATATGCAGGAGAGGAGCTCGTGTAGGAACTTGGACTTACCAGAACCTACCACTCAAGGACTTGATCCCACTCGAGGAGGTTTGCTGCCAATATGCAGGAGAGAAGCTCGTGCAGGAACTTGGACTTACCAGGACCTGTCACTCAAGGACTTGATCCCACTCGAGGAGGTCTGCTGCCAATATGCAGGAGAGGAACTCGTGCAGGAACTTGGACTTACCAGGACCTGCCACTCAAGGACTTGATCCCACTCGAGGAGGTCTGCTGCCAATATGTAGGAGAGGAGCTCGTGCAGGAACTTGGACTTACCAGGACCTGCCACTGAAGGACTTGAGCGTTGTTTTTTCCTGCTGCTTCAAGAGTTTGAAAATGGATTAAGCGCATCTTTGAGGAAGAAGAAAACAGAAATCGAATGACGATCTTGAAGACGTCGAGCTGGGAGGTTGGCGTCCAACCCTGTTCCTGATAGTTCCTCCAGTCGGAGGATAGATGCAGTCGGGGGGAGCTAGGACGACTTGCAAGGGGGGAGCTGATCTCGACCGTCAATGTAGAGGTCCGGTCTTATAAGGGTGCTTACATCCCGAGGCATCGTCCCATCGTCCGAACTGGGCTATCCATAGGATGGAGGCACGTTTCCCAATCCAACTGCTGCGATTGTATTTAGCTCTGCCAACTGGCCATGAGCGCTGAAGTACGGGTGAGGGGATATGTCTTTCCGAGGGTCCTCCGGGACGCACTCACGACTAACATGCTCCCTTGGGCCTATCCTGGCCCCCGTTGATGCTTCCTCCAATCCGAGAGGTTGGGGTCCAGACCCGTTCCCGCTAGTTCCTCCAGTCGGAGGAGAGATACAGTCGGGGGTAGCTAGGTCGACATGCAAGGGGGGAGTTGATCTCGGCCATCAATGCAGGGGTCCGGTCTTACAAGGACGCTTATATCCCGAGGCATCGCCCCATCGTCCGAACTGGACTATCTAGGGGGAACGAGTCGACTGCTCGCTTCTTGGATCGATCTTGAAGTAAAACCTTGAGTTCTCAGAAAGCTTGTGATAAAAAACAAGATGGACAAAAAGAATGGCTCTCATTGCATATATGTAAAAGTATGTAAACAAAGTACATCATCGGCCGCTAAGGATAGAACCTTTTCAGGTCATCCCTGCTCCAAGTACCTCACAGCTGCTCTCCAACCTGATTCCGTAGATAATAGCCTCTGGTGGCTAAGACTGCTTGAATAATGTAGGGACCTTCCCAATTCGGATGCAGCTTGCCCACTGTGGCTCCCCTTCCTACAGCGTCGACCTTCTTCATAACCAGGTCTCCGACGAGAAAATGCTTTAGGCGAACATTTTTGTCGAAGTGTCTCGCCATGCGCCGCTTGATCTCCTCTTGGCGGATAGAAGCCAAGTCACGAAGTTCTTCCACGAAATCTAGTGAGAGTCTTTGGGCATCCTCGTTCTCTAAGCGCCATTCTTCGCCGCTGTCTCCAGCTGTTATAACTCTCGGGCTCCGAACCTCGAATTCTACTAGGATGAGTGCCTCAGACCCGTGGGATAACTTGAAAGGAGTTTCCCCCATGGCCGAGTTTGGAGTTATCCTCAAAGCCCAGAGAACCGAGGGGAGATGCTCCGCCCAGTTGCCTTTCAAGTTGGTGACTTTCTTCTTCAGAAGGTTGATGATCAACTTGTTGGCTGCTTCCACCTATCCATTGCTGCGAGGATGATGCACAGAGGTGAATCGAAGATCCGTCCCTAGATGTTTGCAGAAATCCTCTAACTCCAAACTAGCGAACTGCGGCCCGTTGTCAGTGACGATGGCCAGGGGAATCCCATACCTGCATGCGATCTCTCCCCAAATGAAATTCTTCACGATCTGCGACGTGGTCTTGGCTAGGGCCTTTGCCTCGATCCACTTGGAGAAGTAGTCGATCATAACTAGCACGAACTTCCTCTGTCCGCTGGCCTGAGGAAAAGGGCCGATCAAGTCCATTCCCCAGATGGCGAAGGGCCATGGAGCTGTGATCGAGCGAAGGTGTTGAGCTGGCTGTAGTTGGAGAGGAGCGAAGAGCTGGCACTGGAGGCACTTTTTTGAGAAAGTCTCTGCATCTTTCCTAATGGTGGGCCAGAAGTATCCATGCCTTAGAATCCTTTGCTCAAGGGTCCTGGTTCCCGAGTGACTGCTGCACTCTCCTGAGTGAATCTCTTTCAGGACATGAGGTATTTCAACCTCTGATAGGCACCGAGCCAAAGGACCTGAGATGGTTTTTCGGTAGAGTTCCCCTTCTTGGAGCAAATAGTAAGAGGCTTTGTAGCGAAACTTCCTCTGGTCTCCTTCGCTGGCTGGTATCTGTCCCGTCGTTAGAAAAGAAATGAACGGATCCCTCCACGATGCCCTTTGCTCAATTTCCATCATCTCCCCTTCCTCGATGGATGGTCAGAAAAGCTCAGTCACGATTCCCCCAGCCCGGGGACCGTATTTGGCAAGATTGTCGGCTTCTGAATTCTCCTCTTGGGGTACGTGCTCGACGAAGAAAGATTGAAATCCCCCGATCAGACCTTTCACTTTGATCAAGTACCGTCGCAAAATCGGGTCATTCACCTCGAACTCGCCTCTGATCTGGGAAGCAACTACCATCGAGTCGGTGAAGGCCCTGATATCTTTAATCCCTAACTCCTTGGCGAGACCCAAGCCGACCACCATGGCTTCGTACTCCGCCTGATTGTTGGTAACCGGAAAATGGATTTCAACTGCCTGCTCGATCCTGGTTCCCTGAGGGCTGACGAGCACGACTCCGGCTCCCAGAGAGTATCTGCCCGAAGCACCATCCACAAACACCTTCCAGGACACTATGCTAGAATAGCCTTCCTATACTTCCACTTCGGCCAAGAAGTCGGCAAGGAAATCTGTCACCGCTTGTGCCTTGATTGCTACCCTTGGAGAGTAGGAAATATCGAACTCGCTAAGCTCCACTGCCCACTTTGCCAACCTGCCAGAGTGCTCCACTCCATCCAGGATACTTCTTAGAGGATGATCGGAGACGACCCTGATGGAGTGAGCTTGAAAATATGGGCGTAGCCTTCGAGCCGAAACCACCAAAGCAAACACCAGCTTCTCCAGGATTGGATACCTCGTCTCCGCCTGTCGCAGCACTCTGCTAACATAGTAGATAGGAAGTTGTCTCTTGCCTTCCTCCCGAACCAGCACCGAACTAACCGCTTCTGCCCCGACTCCTAGGTAGAGGAAGAGATCTTCATCACCCCGTGGCCCCTGGAGGAGAGGAGCTCGGGTTAGTTGTTGCTTGAGCTTTCCGAAAGCCTCCTCGCACTCCGATGTCCACTCGAATTTCTGATTTCCCCGAAGGTCTTGAAGAACGGAGAGCATTTCTCCCCTACCTTGGACAAAAAACGGCTGAGGCCTGCCAGCCTTCCTGTCAGCCTTTGGACTTCCTTAGGGTCTCGCGGCGATGACATCTCCAGAATGGCCTTCACCTTGCCTGGATTGGGTTCCACCCCCCTGGGAGTAAGGAGGTGACCTAGAAACTTCCCTCTTCCCGCACCAAAGACGCACTTGGCCGGATTGAGCCGCATCTTGTACTTCCTCAGGGTGGCAAAGGTCTCCACCAGATCCGTTATGTGCTCCGTGACGCTCTTGCTCTTGACGAGGAGGTCATCCACATAAACCTCCAATTTCCGCCCCTTTTGCCCTTTGAAGATCTGATCCATCATCCTCTGGTAAGTGGCGCCTGCATTCTTGAGCCCGAAGGGCATCATCTTGTAGCTATAACAGCCGTCGCTGGTTATGAAAGAGACGTCCCGGCAGTCAGGGGGATGCATCCGAATCTGATGATATCCTGAAAAGGCATCAAGAAAACTCATCACAGGAAACCCGATGGCGGAATCAACCAACGCGTCGATTTGAGGCAAGGGGTAGCAATTTTTCGGACAAGCTTTATTTAACATGGAAAAATCGATACATAGCCGCCAGCCTCCTCCAGGCTTCTTCACCATTACAACATTGGAGACCCAGCCTGGATACTGGATATCCGAGACAAATCCTGCTTTCAACAGCTTCTCCACCTCTTCCCTGATCGGCTCAGCTAGCATGGCGGCGCTCTTCCTCTGCTTCTGTCGAACTAGAGCCACCGCGGGATCCAGGTTGAGGCGATGACAAGAAACATCGGCGTCCACCCCTGGCATCTCGGTGGCGCTCCATGTAAAGACATCAACATTGTCTTGCAGTGAAGCGGTCATCTCCATCTTCCCCCCAAGCGGCAAGGATGCTCCCAACTTCAGCAGTCCCGTCTCTCCCCCTTGTGAGATCACTTCTATCTCTTCCACCTCCTCCGTAGAACACAGCTCGTTCTCCTTCTCTAGCAACTCTTCCAGCTTTTCCGCGTCACCCATCCAGCTGATGGTGCTGACGGCATTCAAGTAGCACTCCCTGGAAGCTTTGGGATCTCCTCTGATCCTGATTTGCACATCTCCGCGGCAGTACTTCAGACACTGGTGATAAGACGACGGAACGGCCCTGAAGCAGTTGATAAGAGGCCGCCCGAAGATGGCGTTGTACCCACTCGGTGCGTCGACGATGATAAAGCGTCATCAAATCAAAGTCCCCCCGAGTGTGACCAGCAGCTCCACTGCTCCCTCCACCTCTTTCTTCTCTCCTAAGAAGCCAAAGAGTGGTCCATCTGCAGCCTGGACTCGGGACACTTCCACTTGTAGTCCAGCAAAAGTTCTCTTGAAGATGACATTCACCGAACTTCCGTTATCCGCGAGGATTCGGTCGACGGTGAGGTCCTAGATGGCAGCTTGGATCACCAGGGCGTCATGGAAAGGGTTCTCATTCCCCAGCATATCTTCCTCCGATGTTAGAAAGTAGCGAAAAAGAGAGAACAAACGGATAAGCTTTTGAATAATTGAAATTTTATTATCCAAAAAAGGTATCTATTACAAAGGTATGCCCTCCTTTATATAGAATGGAGGAGAGATGAGAGAATACAAATAAGAGATGTGGGACTATAATTTACAGGACTAAGCGGACTATACAAAACAAACCGCACAAGCCGCGCGGTTAGACAACAGGGCTAACCGCACGGCTACCACCAGAGAGGAAGAGAGACTGCCAGGGTAGACCGCCAGACCGCCCGTTCTCCAAGCCGTCTGAGACAAACCGCCAGACCGCGCGGTCTTCAACCCGCCAGGACAAACCGCCAGACCGCCCGGTCACCAATTTCAACACTCCCCCTCAAGCTGGAGCATATATATCGATCATGCCCAGCTTGTCGCAGATGTGGAAAAAGGAAGCGGACACCGGCTTGGTGAAGACATCTGCCAACTCGTTGTCGGAATTGACAAATGGAGTGCAAATCTATTTCTTCAATATTTCTTCCCGAATAAAATGACAGTCGACTTCTATGTGTTTTGTTCTCTCATGAAAGACCGGATTTTTGGAAATGTGTATCGCGGCCTTATTGTCACAGAACATAGGAAGATGATAGTTGTAAACCTCTCCTAAGTCAAGCATGAGAGCCCGCAACCACTTCAACTCACATGTAGTCGATGTCATGCTGCGATATTCCGCCTCTGTACTAGACCTGGAAACGACAGACTGTTTCTTGCTCTTCCAACTCACAAGATTGCCTCCAACAAATGTGCAGAAACCTGAAGTCGATTTGCGGTCCCCTTTGTCATCCGCATAACTTGAATCAGAATACGCTTCAACCCTAAGGTGACCATTTTTCTGAAATAGGAGTCCTTTCCCTAGAGCAGCTTTAATATACTCTAATATCCTCAGAGCAGATTGTAGATGACACTTCCTCGGAGCTTGCATAAACTGGCTCACCTTGCCAACAGCATAAGAGATGTCGGGTCTGGTTACCGTGAGATATATGAGCTTGCTCACCAGATGCCGATATCTCGTAAGATCGGAGAGAAGAGGTGAGTCATCTGTCCAAGTTTTGTCTTCTCCAACAACCATAGGACAACGTGCAGGTTTAGCACCAGTCAGTCCTGCCTCCTTTAAAAGATCAAGAGCATACTTCCGTTGTGAAAGGACCGTGGAGTTGGGCTTTCTAGAGATTTCAATCCCCAGAAAGTATTTCGGGGAGCCCATATCCTTTGTGACCAGATGTTGACGAAGGTGTTTCTTGGTCATCAATACCCCATCCTGGTCATCGCCAGTAAGAAGAATGTCATCAACATAAACCGCAAGAACAACAAGACCAGAGGCGGTTTTCCGAACAAACAAGGAGTGATCTGCTGAGCTTCTTGTAAAACCAATGGCCTCAACAATGCTACTGAACTTGTCAAACCAGGCACGAGGACTCTGCTTGAGGCCATAGATAGCTTTCTTTAGCCGACATACCCGTGTCTCCCCCTGAGCAACATACCCAGGAGGTTGCTCCATGTAAACATCCTCCTGCAGATCACCATAGAGGAAGGCATTCTTAACATCTAGCTGCGAGATGGGCCAATCCCTGTTGACAGCCACAGAGAGAAGAACCCGAATAGTGCTGAGACGAGCCACGAGAGAGAAAGTGTCAAAGTAATCAATCCCATAAGTTTGGGTAAAACCCTTGGCAACCAGGCGAGCCTTATAACGATCCACAATGCCATCCGGGAGAAACTTCACCACGAAGACCCAGCGATAGCCAACAACATCTGTGCCGAAAGGAGGAGGAACAAGGGTCCAGGTACCCCGTTCAGTGAGAGTAGCAATCTCCTCATCCATGACAACCTTCCAATGAGGAATAGTAAGGGCCTCCTGGTAGGAACGGGGGGGTGGCAGTGGCCGAGATAGCCAGTGCAAAAGCTCGGCGAGCAGGGGTAAGACGATCATAGGAAACAACTGCAGCAAGCGGGTGTTGTGTACAGGCCCGAACCCCTTTACGAAGAGCAATCGGGAGATCCAGGTCAGCAGGTGCCTCAGTATCCGGAGTATCCGTGGTGGAGAGAGCTGGCCCGGGAGTAGAGAGAGATGGCAGCGGAGTGGAGGGAGAAAGCGGAGTAGAGGGTGGAGATGATGAGGATGGGGAAGACGGTGGAGTGGGTGGAGAGGGCGGAACATCAGTGGGAGCAGAGGGAATGGATGGGTTGGTATGAGAAGTAGGATCAGGAGGAGTAGAAGAGGAAGCGGGAGAGAAGTAAGAGGCATTGGCAAAGAAGGTGACATCCGCAGAGACAAATTGCTTGCGGGTAACAGGGTCAAAGCAGCAATATCCTTTCTGAGTGGGAGAGTAGCCCAGAAAGACACATTTGGTGGCACGTGGTGAGAGTTTATCACGGGTGGCAGCGGGAGAGTGTACAAAAGCGGTGCACCCAAAGATGTGTAGAGGAAGAGGAAAGGGATCCTTGTCCGGATAAAGAATGGATAAGGGGGTAGCACCGTGGAGAACTGCGGAGGGAAGGCGATTGATGAGATAGCAGGAGAGGAGGACAGCATATCCCCAATAGGAGCGAGGAACATGCATTTGAGTCATCATAGTGCGAGCGACATCAAGGAGGTGACGGTTTTTGCGTTCCGCCACCCCATTTTGTTGGGAGGTGTAGACACAACTTGTTTGGCGAATAACACCATGGTGAATACAAAAGGAGGAGAAGTCGTGGCTAAGATACTCCTTAGCATTGTCAGAACGAAGGAGTTTAATAGACGTATCAAACTGAGTCTTAACCATAGAATAAAAGGAGGTCCAAACAGAGAACAGCTCGGAGCGATCTTTGAGAAGATATACCCACGTACAGCGAGAGAAATCATCAATGAAGGTGACAAAATAGGAACTACCCCGACCGATGGTGAGGTTAGGAGCGGGACCCCATATGTCAGAGTGAACGAGGTCGAACGGACGGGAAGAGCCCCGACTTTGCGTTGGGGGGAAGGATGAGCGGTGATGTTTGCCAAGTTGACATGCATCACAGTTTAGTGGAGGATGATGAGGAGGGAGGTGCGACAGAAGCTGGCGGAGAATTCGAGGAGGAGCATGGCCAAGGCGAAGATGCCATTGGAGAAGATCTGTAGAGGAGGAGGAGAAGGCGGATAGAGCAGAAATGTTGTCGAGTAAGTAGAGGCCACCACTCTCAGTCCCGGTAGCAATCGTCCATTGGGAGTCCGAATCCTGAAAAGCACAAGAGCTAGGGGTGAATATGACAGAACACCGTAGTTGCTTGCATAAAGAAGTAACCGATAATAAATTGCACGGAAACTTGGGCACATAGAGGGTATCAGCCAGGCAGAGAGATGGAGTGACTTGAACCATGCCCGTCCCATGGACCGGGGAGGGAGAGCCATCAACAACAATGACCGGGGGCAACTGAGCATGTGTGTCAAGAAGAGAGAAACATTGAGGATTGCCTGTCATATGATTGGTTGCACCAGAGTCGATGAGCCATCTTCCGCGAGTAACAACATGAGCACTACCAGAAGAGGTGACCACAGAGGCGAACAGGCTGGAGGAGGGAAAAGCCATGGAAGCAAGAGAGGAGTAAGCCACGACGATAAGAACAAGCCGCGAGAAGAGAAAAGAGCACCAAGCCGGGCGAACAGAAAACAGGTCGGGCGGCTAGGAAGGCCGCTACCAAGAAGCAGAGCAAAGCAGAGGGAAAGAAGTCGCACGGCTTGAAGAAGTCGGGCGAACAAAAGTGAACAGGTCGCATGGCAAAAGATGAGGCCGGCGCGACTAGCAAGCAGGAGCGGGTAGAAGGCAACAACAAGTAGATCGCGAACAGTAGCGGCTAGCAAGAGGTCAAAGGCACAGCGGGGAAGAGGTCACGCGGACTGAAAAGGCCGAGAGAACAGAAGAGAGGAGAAGAGCAGGTGACCGCGACCAAGATGCGGGTGAGAAAGGAACAACCCGCACGGTCAGGCAGATCACAGCAACAAACCGCGAGTATAGGGACAAGCGGATATGGGGAAAGCCGAAGCGGACAGGGAGAATAAGTCCGCAGCGGGTAGACACAAGCCGCAAAGACTAGGAAGTCGGAGAGGCAAGAAAGAGCAAGGAGCGCGGCGACAAGGAAACAGGTCGCTGCGATGAATAGCAGTAGGAGAAGGGAACCAAGAAGCAAGCCGCGCGAACAGGGCGGCGGACAGAAGAGAAGGCAAGCCGCGAGAGAGGTCGCGGATAGCGGAAAACAAGCCGCTAGAAGCAGAGAGCGCACAGAATCAGGAGGAAATGACCGTGTCCTCTGATACCATGTTAGAAAGTAGCGAAAAAGAGAGAACAAGCGGATAAGCTTTTGAATAATTGAAATTTTATTATCCAAAAAAGGTATCTATTACAAAGGTATGCCCTCCTTTATATAGAATGGAGGAGAGATGAGAGAATACAAATAAGAGATGTGGGACTATAATTTACAGGACTAAGCAGACTATACAAAACAAACCGCACAAGCCGCGCGGTTAGACAGCAGGGCTAACCGCACGGCTACCACCAGAGAGGAAGAGAGACTGCCAGGGTAGACCGCCAGACCGCCCGGTCTCCAAGCCGTCTGAGACAAACCGCCAGACCGCGCGGTCTTCAACCCGCCAGGACAAACCGCCAGACCGCCCGGTCACCAACTTCAACATCCGAGAAGGTGATCTCTTCTAATGGTGGCGGGGTCTGCGACGTCGAAGCGACGTTCTTCCGATAGATCTGGTGAAGACTTCCCTTACAGGAAGCTCCAAGCCCGGCCCCTCCATTGATCACTCCTACATGCCCACCTCCTGGGCCATGTAACACTTCCCTGCGAGTTCCGAGGTCAACTCGGTCTTCATTCCTTCTTCTTGCCGGAGTTTGAAATGCCACCTGCCCAACCGGGGCCTCCTGCCTCTGCTGCTCTCATTCTGCTGCTCCTGCCTCCAGCCTTCTCCTTGCTTCCCAAAACTCGGGGCAAGCCAAGGTCCCGTGCCCCTCTACTCGATGAATATCATAGTAAAGGGGGATTGCCGCCTCCTAGCGCATCACTCGCTGCTCCCTCTGACGCCGCTTGTTGTCGTGGAGAGCGATGGCCATTGTCTCCCTTCTTCCTCCTCCTCCACCTCCTTCCTGCCGATTTCCATTCCTCCTTTCTCCCTTATATTGCTGTCTCGCTGGTCTCCATTGGGGGCGATTCTCTGGATACTGGAATCGCCTTTCCTCCCTTCCCCCTTCTCGAGCTTCCACCGGTCTTCTCTCTTCTTGTCTTCGAGGCCTCTCTTGCCTCCTATCTTCAACCCTCCTGGGCTCCTCCCTCTTCCTTCTCTCTTCCCTTCTTGGCTCTTCTTTCTTCCTTTCCTCCTTCCTCTCCTCCTTCCTTTCCGGCGTCCTCCTCGACTTCGACCCCGAAGGTCCTGCTCTCCCCCTTTCCATCGCAATCTCTCCATCTAGCCTTGCTAAGAAGTCTTTGTTCTTCTCTTCTCCGCGAACAAAAGTATTCACCTTCTCTATCATCTCCTCGAAGGATCTCAGGGGATTGGATCCCATCTCCAGACTGAACAAACCTTGCTTCAACCCGAACTTGAGAGCCACCATCAGGGTGAAACTGTCCACCTCCTCTACCTCCAAAATTTCCTCTTGAAAGCGGTCGATGTAGTGTCCCAAACTCTTGTGTTGCCCTTGGACGATCTTGAAGAGTGCTGTCGCTTCCTTCTTCCTCTTCTTCGAAGTCGCGAACCTTGCCATAAGGCCCCGACGCAAATCTGAGAAGTAGTATACGGACCCTGCTGGTAGTTGATGGAACCAATCCCGAGCATTTCCCTTGAGGGTGATGGAGAAGAACTTGCACTTGAAGGCATCAGACATATTACGAATGGAGACGACGTCCTCAAGCCATTGGAGGTGTCTGACAGGATCGTCTCTGCCGGAGTAGTAAGAAAGAATGGGTTCCCGGAACCCTTCTGGAACTGGAGCAGCGAGGATCTCGTCACAGAAGGGGCTCATCCCTCCCTGGAGGTGACGAGTTTCATCCTCGCTAGAGTCGTCATACTCATTGTACTGGCGAGTATCTCTGAATCTCGCCGACGACATTGGATCCCGAAAACGGACCCCCTGGCTGCTCGTCGGATAAAGTCACGACTGCATTGGTTGCTCTTCCCTTCCCCAAGCGGGCTCCTTTACAGCTCGCCTCGGCGGTGCTCCCTCTTCTAGCGGCGTCAGGCGACGAGGAGAAGTCGCCGTGACCTCTGGGCGCTGAGCGAAACCAGTGAGAATGGTTTGCTCGATCTTCCTCGCGAACTCTTCAAATGCGGCCACTGTTACAAACTCGCCACCTCGCGCGGTGTCTCCTCCTAATGCCGAGTTGCCGACCAACCCACCTTGCTCGCCACCTATGGCCATCTCACTCAACTTCCAAACTTTCCTCCTTGGCTGCAGTCCACGCTCACCGCACCAAGTGTTGAAGCCAGGAAATTCCTAACCTCAGAAATCAGATCAAAGCTGCCTAAGGTTACTGGCTCAGAAGCTAGATCGGACGGCTAGGGCATCCAGAAAGAAGGAATAGGTCAAACAGGACCCCAGATGTTGCGGCAGGAAGGACCCACCACGTACCCGGATGCTCGTAAGGAGCAACCCCTTCTCAACTAAGAATGATCGAACTGGATACGAGAGAGGCTATCTGGCAAGGTCGCAAAGTCGCGAGTTGCTCTAAGGAAAAGGAATCCGAAGAATTGGCCAATATCCTGAAACGCGCGAGTATCCTGCTCCGGATTTTCGGTCCTCTCTCTCGTACCCATGGGGTCCTATTTATAGGCCAAGGCAAGGGGAGGGGGGGTCTTATTTATACTCCACCCCCTGGCGACCAGACGACTTCCAGAGGAACTCGCATGGGCTGGGCGAGTATCTCGCCTAGTCGCCTACCTGGCGAGTATGCGAGGGGAGCTCGCCTATACTCGCCAGGCCTTCCGCGATCTTGAATGCTGACTTTGACTCCTGTGGTGACTTGTTGACCTTGACTCCTACTGTCTTGGCTGTGGTAGGACCCGCTCTCGATGAATACGGGTTGTACACCAAGGAAATCTCTTAACAATCCACCCTCTGGTGGGGGAATTCCATGCACATGCCAAAAAGGAAGGACTTCACATGTTCAAGAAAGAAGATCGTTACCCTTGACGACCTCTTTGGAGCCATGAAATTCTAGCTGGTTTTAAAGCACCACAACAGCTTTGCCTCCACAAATCTGGTCTCGGACCTTAGCTTAGAACTCGAAAGCTCCAATAGTAGCCGAATTTCTTCTCCTCCTCCTCCTTCTCCTCCTTGCTCTCCCTTCTCTCTAACTCTTTTAGAAAGAGAATGACTAAAAGAAAAGTGAGACTTTTCTTCTCACTCTCTACCTTAAAGCAGCAAGGAGAGACCCGGGCCATCAGATCCCAGGGGAAGAAAATGAATGGCCACAAATTTCTCTGAAAACAGCTATTTCGAGTCTGATACGCCCTGTGACATGCCCGTGTCACAGGGCGTGTGTAACACCTCCCCTGTAATGACCGTATAATATGGGTCCGGCTGGGGCCCCATAACATACAGACGTCACAACTTCAGTATTATAAGATGATATAGCTACCCAAACTCAAAACTCATAACACAACACAGTGGAAACAACAAGCAAGACTAGAAGTTATCCACGCCTACAAGAGTAACAAGATGGCCTTACAACAAGAGTGAGTCTAAACTCAAATAATACATCAGTCATAAAAGTGCATAAGCACACCTAGTCTACCTTGGCATGCAAGCCGGTCAACATGGACATCAAACTTATAATGTCATAAAAGTAGAGCTACAGCAAAAAGGTATCACTTCATGAGGCTTAGGCCTTTCTGGCCGGCGAGCTAGCTCCTGTTTGCGATCCTTGCCCTGTAAAAATTATTAGTAACGTGGGTCAGCAAAGGCTGACCTCAAACTGTGTAACCAACACATCTCCTCCCGGCTGCCCCTAACAGACCCCGGGGAACCCTCCAACCTGCAAGTCAGCACTTCGTATGCAATATATTTATAAACAAGTAATGCACTAAAAACAGGCTTGGATGTCTCAATCAACATACATGTTCTCTATTATTGAGCATATAATAAAAAGGGCCTACTTATGCAGCATGTATGCAACAACCCAGGCTTCAACCAAGGCACCCTATAGCGTATGCATCTAGCACAACATCACATCATATGAGTTCTCATCATTTCCCCATTGGCATAAAGCCGCAAACAAAGGGGAACCACCATCCCCCAACGGCATACAAGCCGCCACACGGAACTCTTGCCAAGGCCCCACCCGCTCACGGTCGTAGACCCGGGCTTGCCGGCAAACTCTGACTTCTTATGTCAGGATTCCATCCAACACACTGACTGATTCTAAGAACCCTTACTGGACCCCACCCGCTCATGGCCTCATTGCCCGGGCTTGCCCCATGCTCGGCGTTCTCGTCAGTCTCACAAAAGGGGGCTAGTCTCGTCGGGACACTTTCCACACATGACTTGCACGTCACGGGATAGCCAACCGACCACGGAGACACATCCATGCCTTGGCACAACACAATCCAAGACATTTCCACCCTAATCCCTCATTCGTACTGCAGCGTTCCCGTGCACCAAGGAAACCATCTACCACCCATGCGGAGCTAACCTTGTCCACCAAGGAAACCATCTACCTCCAATGAGGAGCTAACCTTGTCCGGTACCGACCACACGTACTCACGCAAGAAAACGGGAAGAACACCACAAACATCCCACAGCACAAACGGCCTCTTGCCGCAACGGATATCTACGAATCCTTAAACCTCGTATGCAACATCACCGAGTCGGACTAACGGTCGTGACTACGGCTTCAGCCACCATGCCTAATCCACTAACGAAGCGGATCTCTAATGCAAAAATATGTCGAGGACGGACTCAATCGACCCAGAGGTTCCTCTTGAACCTTGGCGACCCAAACCCCTCTCATGTGAGGGTTTGGTGCCCAAAAACTAGAAAAGAAAAGATGCTAAAACATGCATCCTAAAACCAAGAGGAGAAGTGTTGTTACCTTCCGATTCCTCTTAATAGATATGGAAAAATAGCCGGATGAAAAGCACCGAAATCTCTTCTTCCTCCTTCGCTCTCCCTTCTCTCTAGATCTCAGACAGAGAACCAGCGGCAGAAAAAATAAGTGTGTTGAAACCCTATATATAGGTATATCCCAATCGGATTAACCACCAGCCGTTGATTCCCACAAAAGGGAAATGCACGGCTACGATCCAGGTCTGACCAGGACAAAAGGGGCTGAACATCGCACAGTTCACCAAACCGGAGCAGGACACGTCCGCGACCAATCAATCGTATCGGGATATTTAGTCAAGGTCCCACCAAGAACCCCCTATGTCGACACTCCGCGTCGACAGTCACACACGCCACAATCCGCCCCGCGCTCGACGATCGTCGAGCCAAGATCGTCGAACGCTGCCAAATCATCGAACAGAGACTTTGGCAAAATCGTCGAACGCGGGGAAATCGTCGAACGCAGATCCCTGGCAATATCGTCGAACGCAGGGAAATCATCTCACGCAGATCCCTGGAGAAATCTTCGAACGCAGGGAAATCGTCTAACGCAGATCCCTGGCAAAATCGTCGAACACAGGAAATCGTCGAACGCAGATTGCTGGGGAAATCGTCGAACGGCCCTGACACGCCCTGGGACATGCCCGTGACCCAGGCCGTGTACCCCTACCCATGTCGACACCTCCCCTGTGTCGATACAACTGTGTCGACATAACTGTGTCGATACAACTATGTCGACACCACCGTGTCGACACCTCTGTGTCGACACCACCTCTATGTCGACACAACTGTGTCGACACAACTGTATCGACACCCCTATGTTGATACCACCATGTCGACACTTCTGTGTCGACACTCGAGAGAACACGCCTGCGACACGGGCTCTGACACGGGCGTGTCGGAGGGCGTGTCCCTACTAGTCGACGAATTGAGCGAAAAAAATGTTGACTTCCCAGGCTCTCAACGAACCCGGTTCGACACGGCCATGGACACGCCTGTGTCCTTGGCCGTATGACCCTCACCAAGCCCCAAAATGGCTCTCGACGCTGCTCGTCCTTCTTTCAAAATTTGGGGCGTTACAACTCTCTCCCCCTTAAAAGAATTTCATCCCGAAATTACAAGCAAAAAGGGAACAAAAGCTTAAATGGTACCTGAACGGAAAAACTCTGGATACTCCTCCAGTATGGTTTGCTCTCGCTCCCAATAGAGCTCCTCACGACCACAGTTGTCCCATCGGACTTTCATGAGTTTGACCTCTTTATTACGCAACTGCCGAATCTCTGAATCCTCTATAGCAATTGGACGGACCCGCATCCTCAAGTCTTTCTCTATCGGCACCGATGCCGGCTCGATCACCACACTAGCCTCCACCAAGGCCTTCCTCAAGACGGAGACATGGAAGACGTCGTGCAATCCACTCAGCTCCGCGGACAGCGCCAACCGATAGGCTGCTTCTCCCACCCGTTCAACAACTTCAAAAGGTCCCAAAAACCTTGGACTCAACTTCTTGAGTCGGCGAATCCGTGAGACGCCTTTGAACAGCTTGATCTTCAAATAGACCCAATAACCTACCGCAAACTCTAACTTCCTGTGACGAGCATTAAATTATTTTGCTTTCCGGTCTTGCGCCACCTTCATATGCTCTTGAATGGTCCGTACCAACTCAGAAGCGTTAACTACCACCTCCTTTCCCAAAATTTTGGTGTCTCCCGCCTCTGTCCAACACATCGGTGTTCGACACCGTCTCCCATACAAAGCTTCGTATGGCGCCATTTTTATACTTACTTGATAACTGTTATTATACGCGAACTCCACCATGAAGAGGTGATCCTCCCACTTCTCATCGAAGTTAAGAATGCACATTCTCAGCATATCCTCCATAGTACGGTTCGTTATTTCGTTTTGCCCGTCAGTTTGAGGATGGAACGTCGTACTGAACTTTAGCTTCGTGCCCAAACTCTTCTAAACCAACCTCCAGTCCTTGGACGTGAAACGCCCATCACGATTGCTGACTATACTTCTAGGAATCTCATGCAGTCGCACAATGTTGCGAACATACAACTCCACCAGTTTCTCTACGCTGTCCTCCTTCCGATTTGGGATGAAGTGAACCACTTTGGTTAAGCGATCCACGATCACCCAAATAGCATCATTGCCCTGCCGCGATCTAGGCAAACCATGTACAAAATCCATGAAGATGTCATCAAATTTCCACTCAGGGATTGGAAGAGGCTTCAGGAACCCGCCCGGCTTCTGACACTCGACCTTCACCAAGGCACAAGTTTGGCAACGATTCACATACAAAGCTACGTCCCGCTTCAGCCCCGGCCACCATAAGGATTTCTTCATATCCAAGTACATCTTTGTACTGCCCGGGTGAATGGAGTACTTTGTGAAGTGAGCCTCAAACATCAACTCCTCACTGAGCTTGCCGAACTGCGGTACATAAATCCTTCCGTCCTTCCTCAGAATCCCATCAATCATCTCCCAGGCGCTGCTCTCGCCCTTTTGAGACTCCAACACATAGGGTTGAAACTCCACATCCAAATGGGTCGCTTCCCGAATACGATCGGACAAGTCGTTCTGCATTTCAATCCAGTTCAACCGAGCCACGCTTGAATTGCCTCTCGCCACACATTCCAAACCAAGGGACTCCCATTCCTGTACCAACCGCTCATTATGAGCTTTGATCCAATTCCCTTGCCCCGAGTACTTTCTACTCAAGGCATCCGCCACCACATTGTCTTTACCTGGCGTATACTGAATCGTCACCTCGTAGTCTCCAAGGAACTCAACCCACCGCGTTGCCACATGTTCAAGTCCTTTTGATCCAAGAGATACTTCAGGCTTTTATGATCCGTGAAGATCTCCACCTTTGCACCATAAACATAGTGTCGCCATATTTTCAATGCAAAAATTACAACCGCCAACTCCAAGTCATGGACGGGGTAATTCCTCTCATGAAGCTTCAGCTGCCTAGACCCAAAATCTATCACCTTGTCATGTTGCACCAAAACACAACCCAAACCGCATCCTGATGCGTCACTAAAGATCTGAAATCCCTCGGTCCCTTGCGGTAGACTTAGGATTGGAGCCATCATCAGTCTCTCCTTCAGTGCCTCAAATGCTTGACTGCACTCTTGAGTCCACACAAACTTATGATCTTTAAGAGTTAGTGAGGTGAGGGGTAGAGCTATCCGCGAAAAATTCTCCACGAATCTCCTATAGTACCCGACTAGTCCAAGAAAACTTCGGACTTCCGCCACGGTCCTCAAAACCGGCCAATCTCTGATGGCTTCCACTTTTGTTGGATCCACTGCCACCCCATCCCCACTAATCACGTGGCCCAAAAATGCCACCTTCGCTAACCAGAACTCGCACTTTGAGAACTTTGCATACAACTGATTCTCCCTCAACACTTGCAAGACCACTCTCAAGTGGGTCTCATGCTCCACTTCCGATTTGGAATACACCAAGATGTTATCAATGAAGACAACCACAAAAGAATCCAAGTATTCCCGAAATACTCGATTCATCAAATCCATGAACACAGATGGCACGTTCGTCAGCCCGAACGACATCACCGTAAACTCAAAGTGTCCATACCTCATACCAAATGCAGTCTTGGGTATGTCCTCGTCCCGAATTCGCAATTGGTAGTATCCCGACTTCAAGTCCAATTTTGAATACACCACCGACCCCACCAACTGGTCAAACAAGTCGTCTATCCGAGGAATCAGATACTTATTCCTGATGGTCAGTTTATTCAGCTCTCGGTAGTCTATGCACAGCCGCATACTACCGTCTTTCTTCTTTACAAACAAAACTGGCGCGCTCCACGGCGAAGAACTGGGTCTGATATACCCTTGATCCAACAGTTCCTGCAACTGTACTTTGAGTTCAGCAAACTCCTTTGGTGCCATACTAAACGGAGGACGTGACACCGGCCTAGCCTCCGGCACTAACTCGATCGATAAGTCGATCTCCCGCCGAGGAGGCACTCCAGGAAGTTCATCCGGAAACACATCCTCGAACTCTGCCACTACGGGCACTTCCTCAATAGACAACTGGGAGAGGCGAACATCCAATAACGCTACAAGCGCTACACCACCCTGGTTAACCGCCCGCATCAACTGCATGGCCGAAATCAGGGAATAGGCCACTCCACAAAGGCCCTCAAATTTGACTTCTGTCTGCCCCTTGCTCCTTAAGGTCACCACCTTGGATAGACAATCAATACTGGCGCACTGCTCTGCAAGTCAGTCCATGTCCAATATCATATCAAACTCAACCAATGGTAAAATCGCTGCTACCAATACGAAGTCAACTCCGTCCAGCTCCCAACAAATACGCCCTTTGGCCCCGGTGGTCATGGATGACCCATTGGGCATGCGCACTTTCAGCTCCGCGTCCTCCGAAAATGACTCGACTCCTATTCTCCGGATGAAGCTCTCCGCAAGAAAGGAGTGCGATGCTCCCGTAACAAACAATACCCTAGCGGGGTATCCGGAAACTAATACGAAGCCTATAACATAGACATCACACATAAATGTCTAAAAGTATGAAGCACAAAGTTAAACTTAAATTTCCTCATACACGTCACCACATCGGGTTGGCGGATCGCTTCTTGCTGTCCAAGGTTTTATGCCCTTGGTTGCATCGGTTGGAACCAAGAAGCACTAGATTCCGCCATCTTCCCTTTCTCTGCGACACTGGGGCCGGAGCGCACAGTCTGCTCCTGCCTTGCCTCTTGCTCCACTCCTCCTTGAGGACAAACACGAGCAATATGCCCCACCTTACCGCAGTTGTAGCATGTCGGCGGTCCCCTAGAGTGAGAACCTCTAGACGTCCACTTGCTTTTCTCACCGGACTTGTATGGGTGAGACTTCTTCCTCCACCTACTCCCTTCAGACTTTCCCCGGGATTGGGAAGGCTTCCCTTCCCCTTGCTTGGGAGTGAAACCCTTACGACGTTGGGTTCGCTCCAGATCACTCTCCAAAGTTCTGGCAGCCTCCACTAGCTCATTGAAACCAGCCCTCTTCATGACAATGAGGGGTTGTCTTAGATTCTCCCTCAGCCCTTGATAAAAGAGGTTATCCCTCTCTACATCATCTGCCATCGTCGTTCCCGCGTAACGACCCAAACGGGTGAACTCCTGCACATACTCGTCCACCATCTTGTCTCGCTGCATTAAGTGTAGAAACTGCCTCTGAAGGGCCAACCGTGTAGAAACGGGAATGTACCTCTTTAGAAAAGCATCCCCAAATTCTTCCATCGTCGGGGTGCGTCCAGGAAATTGGCGGCCGCTATGGCTCACCCACCACAACTTGGCGTCTCCTTCTAACATGAACGTCGCATACTCAGATTTCTTCTCTTCTGGCGCCTCTGCCACCCTCAAAAGCTCTTGAATCCAAGCCCACCAATCCTCCGCATCAGTTGGCGTACTAACTCCCTTGAATGATGGGGGATGGAAGCTCAGAAAGTACTTCATCTGCCGGTCCCCATGTCCGACCACCACTCTTTCTGCCAAAGGCTCTACTTGCCTGGCTTCTCTGCCTGGAACGGTCGTCGTCGTATACGGGGTAGCAGGAATTTCTACCTGAGCTGTCGCTGCAGCTTGGGCTGCCACCACCGCTTCTGCAAGCATGCGGCAGAAGTCAGCCGGGTTTACACCCGTGCCCAAAAGACCCAGAGCAGTGGCACTGCTCGTCGAAAGCTCTTCTCTTACTCTCGACGTACCCGCCTCGTTGCTTGCACTCTTCAAGAAAACAAGAAACAAGGAATCAGTCTCTAATCTCAAGACTTAACCATAAGGACACTCATGGTCCCACGTTACTCTTATGTGGATAACTTCTCTACGCACTGACCTTGAATCTAACCTCCCTCTGATACCAAATTGTAACACCTCCCCTGTAATGACTGTATAATATGGGTCCGGCTGGTGCCCCACAACATACAGACGCCACAACTTCAGTATTATAAGATGATATAGCTGCCCAAACTCAAAATTTATAACACAACACAGCGGAAACAACAAGCAAGACTAGAAGTTATCCACGCCTACAAGAGTAATAAGATGGCCTTACAACAAGTGTGAGTCTAAACTCAAATAATACATTAGTCATAAAAGTGCATAAGCACACCTAGTCTACCTCGGCATGCAAGCCGGTCAACATGGGCATCAAACATGCAATGTTATAAAAAGTAGAGCTACAACGAAAAGGTATCACTTCATGAGGCTTAGGCCTTTCTGGCCGGCGAGCTAGCTCCTGCTTGCGATCCTTGCCCTGTAAAAATTATTAGTAATGTGGGTCAGCAAAGGCTGACCTCAAACTGTGTAACCAACACATCTCCTCCAGGTCGCCCCTAACGGACCCCAGGGAACCCTCCAACCTGCAAGTCAGCACTTCGTATGCAATATATTTATAAACAAGTAATGCACTAAAAACATGCTTGGATGTCTCAATCAACATACATGTTCTCTATTATTGAGCATATAATAAAAGGGCCCTACTTATGCAGCATGTATGCAATAACCCGGGCTTCACCCAAGGCACCCTATAGCGTATGCATCTAGCACAACATCACATCATATGGGTACTCATCATTTCCCCATTTGCATAAAGCCGCAAACAAAGGGGAACCACCATCCCCCAACGACATATAAGCCGCCAGACGAAACTCTTGCCAAGGCCGCACCCGCTCACGGTCGTAGACCCGGGCTTGCCGGCAAACTCTGACTTCTCATGTCAGGATTCCGTCCAACACACTGACCGATTCTAAGAACCCTTGCTGGACCCCACCCGCTCATGGCCTCATTGCTCGGGCTTGCCCCATGCTCGGCGTTCTCGTCAATCTCACAAAAGGGGGCTAGTCTCACCGGGATACTTTCCACACATGACTTGCACATCACGGGATAGCCAGCCGACCACGGAGACACAGCCACGCCTTGACACAACACAATCCAAGACATTTCCACCCTAATCCCTCATTTGTACTGCAGCGTTCCCGTGCACCAAGAAAACCATCTACCACCCAGGCAGAACTAACCTTTTCCACCAAGGAAACCATCTACTGCCAATGAGGAGCTAATATTGTCCGGTACCGGCCACACGTACTCACGCAAGATAACGGGAAGAACACCACAAACATCCCACATCACAAACGGCCTCTTGCCGCAACGGATCTCTACGAATCCTTAAACCTCGTATGCAACATCACCGAGTCATACTAATGGTCGCGACTACGGCTTCAGCCACCATGCCTAATCCACTAACGAAGCTGATCTCTAATGCAAAAACATGTCGGGGACGGACTCAATCGACCCGGAGGTTCCTCTTGAACCTTGGCGACCCAAACCCCTCTCATGTGAGAGTTTGGTGCCCAAAAACTAGAAAATAAAAGATGCTAAAACATGCATCCTAAAACCAAGAGGAGAAGTGTCGTTACCTTCCGATTCCTCTTCCTAGCCATGGAAAAATAGCCGGATGAAAAGCACCGAAATCTCTTCTTCCTCCTTCGCTCTCCCTTCTCTCTAGATCTCAGACAGAGAACCAGTGGCAGAAAAAATAAGGGTGTTGAAACCCTATACACAGGTATATCCCAATCGGATTAACCACCAGCCGTTGATTCCCACAAAAGGGAAATGCACGGCTACGATCCAGGTCTGACCTGGACAAAAGGGGTTGAACACCGCACAGTTCACCAAACCGGAGCAGGACACGTCCACGACCAATCAATCGTGTCGGGACATTTAGTTAAGATCCCGCCAAAAACCCCCTATGTCGACACTCCGCGTCGACAGTCACACACGCCACAATCTGCCCCGCGCTCGACGATCGTCGAGCCAAGATCGTCGAACGCTGCCAAATCGTCGAACGGAGACTTTGGTAAAATTGTCAAACGCAGGTAAATCGTCGAACGCAGATCCCTGGCAAAATCGTCGAACGCAGGGAAATCATCGAACGCAGATCCCTGGCGAAATTGTCGAACGCAGGGAAATCGTCGAACGCAGATCCCTGACAAAATCGTCAAACGCAGGAAATCGTCGAACGCAGATTACTGTGGAAATCGTCGAACGGCCCTGACACGCCCTGGGACACGCCTGTGACCCCGGCCGTGTACCCCTACCCGTGTCGACACGTCTGTGTCGACACCACCTCTGTGTCGACACAACTGTGTCGACACCCCTGTGTTGACACCCCTGTGTCGACACCACCATGTCGACACTTCTGTGTCGACACTCGAGAGAACACGCCTGCGGCATGGGCTCCGACATGGGCGTGTCGGAGGGCATGTCCCCACTAGTCGACGAATTCAGCGAAAAAAAATGTCGACTTCCCAGGCTCTTGACGAACCCGGTTTGACACGGCCATGGACACGCCCGTGTCCTTGGCCGTGTGACCCTCACCAAGCCCCAAAATGGCTCTTAACGCTGCTCGTCCTTCTTTCAAAATTTGGGGCGTTACAGCATGTACCTGAAGCGACACACGACCGACATATCCAAAACGGGACACGGTCATGTGACACGCCCGTGTCCCCGGCTGTGTTCCCTCAGACACGCGAGTGTCTAGCTCTCGAGACCCACTCGAGACATACTCGAGAGAACCACTCGAGTAATTGGACATGACACGCCCGTGTCACATGGCTGGCATGCCTGTGTCCAGCTCTCAAGCACCTTACTCGAGACATTTGAAACATACTCGAGACAACTACTCGAGTAGTTGGTCACGACACGCCCGTGTCTCACCCGTACTCGAGACAATTTCGACCTACTCGAGACACCCTCTCGCGACCCACTCGAGTAGATACAGAGTGGGACACGGCCATGTGACACACCCGTGTCACATGCCGTGTTCTCTCTTTCTCGAGCATTTTTTGAGCGCATCTACTCGAGTGAAGTTCGTCGACCAGAGGAGGACACGCCACCCTGACACGCCCGTGTCACAGGGCGTGTTCTCTCTCAAAAACGTCGTCGAGCGCACTTCGTCGACCACTCGCCGGGCAGTTCACTCATACGGAGTAGGACACGCCCTGGGACACGCCCGTGTCCCAGGTCGTGTCACCCAACTTGAACTCAAACTTGAGATTTGGGGTGTTACAGTGTGAACCTGAGACTGAGACAGGCTGGTGGTTCTGTCGATATTACACAGTGGTAGTGTTATCGCTAGTGATAACTCCCAATAAGCTGATGTGATTGATGTGAAGCCCATGTCTTGAGAATCGGGTGCGTAGCATTAAGATGTGTGGCCTACAATGCTTAGCTTGGTGACCATGTGTGCCGACCGCGAGAGATAACATTGGTTATCATGATAATGGACCAAGGTGAAGCCGTACCAGCATCGTGACAGTGTGATTCCGACGATTTGAGCCCGAACAAAGACTGATCTGAACCCGTCCGATGTTGGTAGGTGAAGAGGTCGCTCCTTAGTGCACCTTCTGATCTTGGGAGAGTTTGTAAGGCAAGATGGCTTTGACGGTAAAAGCTCAATGACTGTCTACGTGGTTGATTCTTAGGATGAAGGTGGGACATGAAATTCAGTGCACTGATAATGTGCCCTGAGTGCACTGGACGTGTGGCCGTGAGTGCCAATGTCTGTGGTGTATGAGCAATTATATATACTTTCATACTGCTTGCTTGCAAGGAAGGAGTACCGCCGCCCTGAGAATGAGGTGAGTTCATTATAATTGTGGTCAGCTAAAGCTGATCGGTGTTTTGTTTGTCACGTCTTCGTGGAATGTACATATGCAGGTGTTGGTGAGCCGAGCGGGAAGTAGCGGGTTGAAGCCCCTTTTGTTGTGCTGACTCTCGAAGGCCCAAGTGCTATGTTTTGCTGCTTTCATGTATTGCTGGATTGCGTGCCGAAGTATGGAAATCACTTTATTGTGTAATCATGTAGACAGTCTGTAAGGCCTTAAGGCCAAACCTTTGTGTATATTCATTACTAGTGTTTATATAGTGGATATTCCCTGTGGTGGGTTATCTTACTTAAATGTTTCCATTAGTTTCGAATTCTGTTTAGATTGGTTTGATGTGTGGTCTCATTTTGTAACTCCGTTGTCTATTCGTTGAATATGACGTGGAGTCCCGATCGGACCTTCTGTTATATTATTTGTGACGGGTGCGGTGTTACAGTATGGACAGGAGCCCACTATAGTTACTACATATGTTGAATGTTTCACAATTATGACGGTTGTTGATCATTCTCTAAATGCCCGAGAACAAATGATCACAATCCTCAAATTTAATTTGGTTACGGCCCAAAATAGGATGAAGACGTTAGTGGACAACAAACGTCCGTCAAGGGAAGTCGTTGGAGGTGGAGGCAAGGGCTTATGTCAGGTTACGACCTTATAAACAGACCAACATGCAACCATAGAGCTTCCACAAGTTATCTCCCCATTTTATTACCATTTCGAGTACTGGTGAAGATGGAAGCAGTAGCCTACAAACTGGTTTTACGAAAGAATGCTAAAATTCATAATACCTTCTGCATTTTACAATTACGGAAATTCTTTAGTGATCATTCAGGTCATCACCTACCACTAGGGCTGAGCATAATAATCGAAACTCGATAATCGCTCGTTAATCGCTCGAATTTTCAGCCGAACCGAAATCGAAATAAAATGATTCGAATCATTTTGACTCGAATCAAAATGACTCGAAATTAATTTCGAGTCGATTTCGAGCCAATCACGAGTCGCTCGATTTATGATTTCGAGCCGGCTCGAATTTAAATATTAAATAATAATAATTTTTTTTGAAAATCCGGCGCACTGGCGCAGGACCGGCGGATTCATTAATGTGCAACTGTGCACTGTCAGTCAGCAGTGAATCATTAATATTGGCTGTGGCGTAGTGCAGTATTTTCTCGATAATAGAAATCATTTATGGTTTTACAGCTGTTGTGTTTTGACAAATGCGCCCAGCGCCTTGCCTCCTTCAGAGTTCAGCCCTTCATCTTCTTCGCAAGGCAGAGACTTTGTTGAAATTTGTGAAGTGGAAGTGGGTGACGGGACAGGCCGCGCGGCCTGTGCGGACAGCTTTGGCGGACTGGGCGGACTGGGCGGACTGTGGGTTGCGGCCTGGTGAAAAGTCTGGTGGAAGCCGGCTGTGTTCTGAGCGGGTTGTAGCATGGAGTCCGCGGTTTGGTGCGGCCTGGTATCTGCGGATAGAGAGGCTTGCGGACTGGTGCTTTGCTCAGTGGTCGCGGGTGCAAGTTTGCGCTGTTGGCGGGTTGGTTCAAGTTCGCGGAAAGCCTTGCGGACTGGTGTGTCCGCGGTTTGGGCTGTTGCGGACCGGGCCTTGAGCTTGGCTGAGGCCTTGTCGAGCTCAGGTGTTACAGCAGGTCTTGCTGTGGAGACCGGTTGGCGGACTGATGTTTGGAGTCCGGGAAGTAGCTGCTGTGTTGGACAAGTGCGAGGAGCTCGCGGACTGGTTGCGGTCTGTGCTAGGGTGTTTGGCGGACGGGACTTTGTGTCCGCCATGCTCGCACTGGCCCTTGATGGTTTTGGACTTGGTCACACTTGGTGTCAAGTTCATGGTGTCCGCCGTATCCGCCAAGTCCGCGGTGACCGGGCGGACTGTTGCTGTTTGCCTTTGGTCGTGGACTTGTGGCGGATTGAGGTGTGAGTCTTGCGGACTGCCTCGGGTTGGTGCGGACTGCCATTGAAGAGGGTGCTGTCCTGAAGCAGTTGGAGCTTTGCGGGCTGGTGCCTTGTCCGCTTAGCTTGGGCGGACTGGAGAGGGTTCGTCAATGGTTGCCTTGCTCCTGGCGGTTTCCCTTGGTGACTGGCTAAGTCCTCGCGGACTGAGCGGACGGTCGTTTGTATTCGCGCGGGCTGGGGCGGTGTCGCTATCTCATGGGCGGTGACCACACTCCTCACCTGGCCTATAAATAGGACCCCCTGGCACATCTACAAGTAACCTAAGTAACGTGAGTGAACAGTAAATTGGGTTGGGCGAGTGCTGCGGTCTGTGTTTTCCAGTCCGCGCGGATTGTTTCAGGCTGACGGTTTGCTGTGTGCAAGTCGCGCGGATAACTTCAAGGAGCCAGGAGTTTGGCTGTGACTTCGGTCAGTGCTTGGAAGTGTGCGGTCTCTGCGGACTCAGCAGGAGGTCGCTCTGCGGCTTGTCAGTTCTGTTTCAACTTTCCCAACTTCAATAACCTGTCCGCCGGCTTCAGGCGGGTAGGGGAGTTCCTCAGTTCGGGTTCAGCAGGAGGCGAATAACGGTCTGTCCGCGCGGCCTCGCGGCTTCGGCGGACTCCGTGGTATTCGGCGGATTGCAGCATAGCTTGGGCGAGCTCAGCGGTCTCGGCGGTCTCGGCGACCTCGCGGTCTCGGCGGACTGGAGTGCTGTCCGCCCGGCTTGTTTTTTGGTTCTTTCTGTTTACAGCTGTAATACTAGCGAAATCATGTCTCGCTATGTATGCCTCGGATTGTAAAGAAGTGAATGCATAATAAGACCTTCTTGTGCTTCCATTGTTTTGTTGGGTACAACCTCTAGTCCTTGGGTTTTCCGCAGGTTCAGCGTGCGAACTGGGTAGTTCCGAAGATATTAATTTGGTGTTTGGGCTATCTTGCTGACCACGTTGAGAAAATTTAACATGGTATCAGAGCGAGGTTTCTGAGGTTGCGGAGGTTCAGTTGCGTGAGCGGAGGTCAACCAGTGTTGTTATTCAGTGATTGAGTGGTGATCAACCTGTGTTGTTGCTCGGTGCTGCTGAAGGGTACCAACAGGTGGTTGCAATGGAAGGAAGCTTAGCAAGAGGTTTGGGCATTGAACTCTTAACGCCGACTAACTATAAAAATGGAAGTCGTGCATGAAGAGTTATCTTCTAGGCGAGGAGCTGTGGGAAGTTGTCGGTGGAGACGACAGACAGGAAGTTACTGCTGCTTTCGGTACTGCTGAACAGGTGAGGCTCTGGAGAAGAACTAATGCTAAGGCAGAGTTCGTTCTGAAGAGAGCTGTCTCTCCAGAACTGTTTGATCACATCATTGGATGTGAGTCGGCTGCTGATATTTGGACAACCATTGATGAGTTGTTCAATAGGAAGAATGTGACGCGGCTTCAGTTCCTGGAGAATGAGTTGTCCAGGGCAACTCAGGGAGACCTTTCCATCTCCAGGTACTTCTTAAAGATGAAGAGCTTGTGTGCTGAGCTGTCGGCACTGGATCCTGATGAGCCTATCTCTGAGGCAAAGATGAAAAGGCACATTTTCCGCGGCTTGCGGAAGGAGTATGTGGCCTTTGTTACATCTGTTCAAGGGTGGGCTACTCAGCCGTCTCTGCTGGAGCTGGAGAATCTGCTTGCCTCGCAGGAGAGCTTAGCAAGGCAGATGGCTGGAGTGAATCTGAATCAGGAAGGCAGCGAGGCTCTCTTCTCAGGCAAGAAGAAGGGATGGGAAGGGAAGAAGAAGAAGAAGGTGCAGGCCGCTGTTGAGAAGGAGACTTCAACTTCATATCCGCCGGAGAGGAGCAATGCTCCTAAGGACTGGAAGAAGAATCTGAAGTGCTACCGGTGTCATCAGCAAGGGCACTTCAAGCGGGACTGCAAGGTCAAACTGCAGCCTGGGCATGCTGCGGGAAAGGAGGAAGCTTGCTCGCGAAGTGAAGAAGCAGAATGGGGAGGAGCTTTCATGACGGGCACTTGTGTCCGGGCCTTATCTGCTGAGGACTTCAACAGCGAGTGGATCGTCGACTCTGGGTGTGGTCATCACCTCACCGGAGACAAGTCGAAGTTCACCTCCATGCAGGCTTACTCAGGTAATGAAGCTATTATCACTGCTGATAATACTGTTTATGCAGTAGAGAAGGAGGGGGTCGTGTCTTTGGGTAGTGATCAGGGGCCACTCACGTTAAGGAGTGTGTATCACGTGCCGGGCATGAAGAAGAACCTCTTCTCGGTGACCAACGCGGTGGACGCTGGGTATCACGTTCTGTTTGGGCCAACAGACGTGAGGTTCCTTCGCAACGTATCAGCGGTGAAGGCTGATGTTGCTCATGTTGGGAGGAGGGTGAAGAACTTGTTTGTTCTTTCCACCAGTGCCTATGTTGATAGGATGAGGGCCAATGATAGTGCGGCTATCTGGAATGAGAGGCTGGGGCATGTTGGCATGGATAAGCTAAAGGCAATGGCGAGTAGAAGTCTAGTGAGGGGGTTGCCGATGTTGTCCTCCTTTGGTGATGGGCATGTTTGTGCGGGCTGTCAATACGGTAAGGCACATCGCCTTCCGTTTGATAAATCTCAAACAAGGAGCAAGAAACCATTAGAGTGTATTCATGGCGACCTGATGGGACCGACTGTTACTGCCAGCCTTGGTGGAAGCAAATACATGCTTGTCTTGGTTGATGACTACTCAAGGTATACTTGGGTGTACTTCTTAAAGGAGAAGTCGGAAGCCTTTCATTTGTTCGTGGAGTTCAAGGAGTTGGTAGAAGGCCGGCTTGGCTTGCGGATTAAGAAGCTTAGAACTGATAACGGGGGGAGTTTGTCTCCTCCGAGTTTTCTAACTTCTGCAGGAAGCACGGGATCCAACGAGAGCTTACATGTGCTCACACTCCACAACAAAATGGGGTAGCGGAGCGGAAGATCCGTCATTTGACGGAAACCTGCAAATGTTGGCTGCATGCGAAAGATATCCCAAGGTCCTTTTGGGCGGAGGGAATGTCTTGTGCTGCTTATGTTATCAACCGGATGCCACTCAGCCCTATCAACATGAAAACTCCTATTGAGCTGTTGCTGAAGGAGAAGCCGAGTGTTGGACACCTTCGGGTGTTCGGTTCAACTTGCTACGTGCATGTCCCGGATGCTTCACGGACAAAGCTGGATGCGAAGGCAAGGAAACTTGTCTTTGTTGGCTATGATGAGCGGAAGAAGGGATGGAAGTGCATGGACCCTGTGACGAAGAAGTTCGTGGTGTCAAGAGACGTTGTCTTTGACGAGCTGACGTCATATGGAGGTGGCTCGGTGGAGCCTACCGGAAGTAGCAAGGTTGAGGAAGCACCGGTGGAGGCTGCTGAAAGCTTGGAAGAGGAGCTTGCTGTTTCACCAGCAGCTCCTGTTGCTTCGAACTCCGAGGCTGAGCCTTCTGGCTCAGGAAGCAGGGGGAGCACTGCTCAATGCTTGCCCTAGGTAGGAGTGGAGCCTGAAGAAGAAACGGAAGCCGTGAGCAAGGAGCCGTGTCTTCGGAGATCGAAGAGGGTGGTTAAGCCACCGGCTCGGTACTGTGATGGGAATGCAGTGAGCTTTGTCTCCTGCTTCTTTGCAGGTCCTCTGGATGAGCGAGAGCCTGCAAACTTCAACGAGGCCACTGGAGTGAAGGAGTGGGATGATGCCATGAAAGAAGAGATTGATGCTCTGAAGAAGAATGAAACCTGGGACCTTGTGCCCAAGGTTGATGGCGTTACTCCGGTTACTTGCAAGTGGGTGTATAAGTTGAAGAAGAAGGCTGATGGGAGCATTGATCGGTTCAAGGCTCGCCTGGTCGCTAGAGGATTCTCACAGTAGTATGGAGAAGACTATGAGGAGACATTCAGTCCAGTTGCGAAGATGACATCTGTAAGAGTGGTGATCGCCTTGGCTGCTAGCAAGGGATGGAGGTTGTGGCAACTCGATGTGAAGAATGCCTTTCTTTACGGAGAGATTGACAAAGACATCTTCATGGATCAGCTGCTTGGTTTTGTCTCTGAGAAGCATCCGGGCTATGTCTGCAAACTCAGGAAGGCTCTCTATGGGTTGAAGCAAGCTCCTCGAGCGTGGTATGGGAAGATTGCAGAGTACTTGCAATTCTGTGGATATCTGGCTTCTAACTCGGATTCAAGCTTGTTCGTCAAGAAGAAGGGAGAGCTAAGAGTCTTGGTCCTACTGTATGTGGATGACATGATCATCACAGGGAACTCGGAGGAGGAAGTAGCAAGTCTCAGGGCAGAGCTTGCTATACGCTTCGAGATGAAGGACTTGGGAGAGTTGCATCACTTTCTTGGTCTGGAAGTGGAGAGGAAGGAGTGCGGGATTCTCATTAGCCAGAAAGGGTATGCTGATCGTATTGTGAAGCGGTTTGGCATGGGCGAAGGGAAGAAGTGCTCTACTCCACTGGAACCTGGGCTAAAGCTTCGACGAGATGAGGGAAGGGTGCTTAATGATCCCTTGGTGTTCAGGGCTCTTGTTGGGAGCTTGATTTACCTGACGATTACAAGGCCGGATATCGCTTATGCTGTTGGCCGAGTAAGTCGGTATATGGCTGAACCAAGGCAATCTCATCTAGTGGCGGCGTAGGAGATTCTGAAGTATGTCAAGGTGACTTCTGAGATGGGACTCCTCTATAGAAGGGATGCGGAGTTTGCGTTGCTCGGGTACACGGATGCTGACTATGGCGGTGATTCGGATGATCGAAGGTCTACTTCGGGTTATGTGTTCACTTGCGGTTCATCTAGCATCTCGTGGTGTAGCAAGAAGCAGGACTCGGTGTCGGTTTCAACCACGGAGGCGGAGTATAAGGCTTCGGCCTTGGCTGCTCGGGAAGCCGTTTGGTTGAGGAGGCTTATAGAGGATGTTCATGAAGAAGTGCAAGGGCCTACTTTACTCCGGGGTGACAATGAGAGTGCTCTCAAACTGGTAAACAATCCAGTGTGTCACGCCAGGACCAAGCATATAGAGATTGATCACCACTTCATCAGGGAGAAGGTGTTGGAGGGGTCTCTGCTGGTCGGGCATGTTCGGAGTGAAGATAATCTTGCTGACATCTTCACGAAGCCGCTGTCGAAGGGGCCCTTTGAACGCTTGCGCAGCTTGCTGGGCTTGGTCACCACTTCTCACTTCAAGGGGGAGTGTTGAAATTTGTGAAGTGGAAGTGGGTGACGGGACAGGCCGCGCGGCCTGTGCGGACAGCTTTGGCGGACTGGGCGGACTGGGCGGACTGGGCGGACTGTGGGTTGCGGCCTGGTGAAAAGTCTGGTGGAAGCCGGCTGTGTTCTGAGCGGGTTGTAGCATGGAGTCCGCGGTTTGGTGCGGCCTGGTATCTGCGGATAGAGAGGCTTGCGGACTGGTGCTTTGCTCAGTGGTCGCGGGTGCAAGTTTGCGCTGTTGGTGGGTTGGTTCAAGTTCGCGGAAAGCCTTGCGGACTGGTGTGTCCGCGGTTTGGGCTGTTGCGGACTGGGCCTTGAGCTTGGCTGAGGCCTTGTCGAGCTCAGGTGTTACAGCAGGTCTTGCTGTGGAGACCGGTTGGCGGACTGATGTTTGGAGTCCGGGAAGTAGCTGCTGTGTTGGACAAGTGCGAGGAGCTCGCGGACTGGTTGCGGTCTGTGCTAGGGTGTTTGGCGGACGGGACTTTGTGTCCGCCGTGCTCGCACTGGCCCTTGATGGTTTTGGACTTGGTCACACTTGGTGTCAAGTTCATGGTGTCCGCCGTATCCGCCAAGTCCGCGGTGACCGGGCGGACTGTTGCTGTTTGCCTTTGGTCGTGGACTTGTGGCGGATTGAGGTGTGAGTCTTGCGGACTGCCTCGGGTTGGTGCGGACTGCCATTGAAGAGGGTGCTGTCCTGAAGCAGTTGGAGCTTTGCGGGCTGGTGCCTTGTCCGCTTAGCTTGGGCGGACTGGAGAGGGTTCGTCAATGGTTGCCTTGCTCCTGGCGGTTTCCCTTGGTGACTGGCTAAGTCCTCGCGGACTGAGCGGACGGTCGTTTGTATTCGCGCGGGCTGGGGCGGTGTCGCTATCTCATGGGCGGTGACCACACTCCTCACCTGGCCTATAAATAGGACCCCCCTGGCACATCTACAAGTAACCTAAGTAACGTGAGTGAACAGTAAATTGGGTTGGGCGAGTGCTGCGGTCTGTGTTTTCCAGTCCGCGCGGATTGTTTCAGGCTGACGGTTTGCTGTGTGCAGGTCGCGCGGATAACTTCAAGGAGCCAGGAGTTTGGCTGTGACTTCGGTCAGTGCTTGGAAGTGTGCGGTCTCTGCGGACTCAGCAGGAGGTCGCTCTGCGGCTTGTCAGTTCTGTTTCAACTTTCCCAGCTTCAATAACCTGTCCGCCGGCTTCAGGCGGGTAGGGGAGTTCCTTAGTTCGGGTTCAGCAGGAGGCGAATAACGGTCTGTCCGCGCGGCCTCGCGGCTTCGGCGGACTCCGTGGTATTCGGCGGATTGCAGCATAGCTTGGGCGAGCTCAGCGGTCTCGGCGGTCTCGGCGGTCTCGGCGACCTCGCGGTCTCGGCGGACTGGAGTGCTGTCCGCCCGGCTTGTTTTTTGGTTCTTTCTGTTTACAGCTGTAATACTAGCGAAATCATGTCTCGCTATGTATGCCTCGGATTGTAAAGAAGTGAATGCATAATAAGACCTTCTTGTGCTTCCATTGTTTTGTTGGGTGCAACCTCTAGTCCTTGGGTTTTCCGCAGGTTCAGCGTGCGAACTGGGTAGTTCCGAAGATATTAATTTGGTGTTTGGGCTATCTTGCTGACCACGTTGAGAAAATTTAACAGACTTCTCCAGCTTTTCCCGACTTCTGAGTTCCTTCTCAACATTTCAAGTGTTCAACCGCAAGTCTGCAAGCATCTTCCTTCTTCTGCTGAAGGATTCCTCCGTCTCCGGCCCCCGGCGCCACGCCGTATTCCTGGACTTCAGATTTCCAGCCTTTTTACGGCGACCTTGAACTGCAAGGTTGCGAGAACGCCGAGAAGCCAGCACGGCGGCAACACCATATTTCTTCCAATTAGAACCAGATTTTGATTCTTTCCTTAGGCCTAGACAGCACAACCAACCTTCCTTTTTGATTCTCCAGTCATTAAGGTATGCATTTATTTATTTTTAGTCTCTCCATCTTCGATTTTCTCCCTTTTCTTCCTCCCTGCTTAAGGTTTCTTCCATCTGTCTTCCATTTTGATTTCCCCCCTTTTCTTCGTATTAGCTGCTGTGTAAGGTGTTAGATTAAGGCGTGAACGAGCTTGGTCTGATGTTTTAGGAAAGATTTAGAAACATAGCATTTCTGTGTGACTTGCTAGAGAAGAAATGGATTAAGTGAAAACTGCAAAAAATAATTTATTAACATAGCAGTTATTAACATTATTGATATAATAAGTTGTTGAAGATTAAGGCTCTGTTTGGCACGGTGGTGGCGTTCATGAACATGAGGGTTAAATTGCCATTCATTAACATCCATCTAAAGAACGGTGGTGGCGTTCATGAACGGTGGTGGCGTTCATGAACGGTGGTGGCGTTCATGAACGGTGGTGGTGGTCAAACGAATGATGTTTGTTAGGTGATCCTTAACGAATGATGGTTTTATCATGTGTTTACGACCGCCATCACCGTGTCATTTTAGTTTTCTATTCTACAAATGTATCATTTTAGTTGGCTTATAAATATGCTTGTTACTAAATTAGAGAATTGGTTTCTAAGAATTACCATGATCTTCCAACAAGAAATGTTTAAATTTCTAGCATTGTTTATTTGAGTGATGGGATTGGGTCCTTGTTTATCTGCCAACCTTTTTTCATTATGTATTAAACTATTACCTTTGGCTGCTCTAGTTAGAGTAGTTCACTATTTTTTGTGTTAGCTTTGATTGACATTTAATTCAAATTATGTTTTCTAATTTTTTTAACTATTATTTCCTTTTTCAGTGATCTTGCTAGTGAGGGCATATTTGATATAATTTATGATCGGGTATAACTGTGCTCTCGTTGATGTTAGTGTGTATATGTTTCATTTGGTATTATCAGCTGAGATGCTGAATTAATTGTTTAATTTATTTTGATGATTCATGACAGATCCTTATACTATTTCTTAATCAAGATTCCAATATTGTGGTATAACTATACTCTTGGTGTTCTATCTTCGATTATTGTGGTATAACTATACTCGTTGTTGACACGGACTTGAAGCTCGAACTTGGTAATTGATTCTGAACCAACAAAGCTCATTTATTCACTTTGCATTGTTCTGCACCTTAATTCCTTCTTGGGCAAACCATCCTATTCATAAATGTTCAATCGTTCCTTCTATGGCTAAAAGGTTATTGCAATGTTAGTGCTAAAATATGAATCAAAAACACTTTATATTGTTGTTAAGTTGTACAATTTCGGTAGATTTTCATTGTTTTAAACTTAGTAGTTAAACAAAAACTTGTTCTTTTTTATAATATTAACAATTTTTTTTCAGATATGAATATTATTAATTTAATAGATGAGGCATATTGCGGCTATTTTTTCAAATATGAATATTATTACTATTTTCACATAGTCAATCATATTTGTCTTAGATATTAAGAATTTAACAAATCTTTATTTATTCAGATATTATGAATTTAATAGAGAATTATAATGACTTGTCATCATCACCGGTGGAGGATGATGAATTCATAAATCCCGACGCAAATGCAATCATCACTGATCTTAATGTTAGAGATGTGGAAGTTGCAACCATCTCCACTATTCTCACTCCCACTGAGCCTTCATTAGGCCAACAATCTACAGAAGTTGAGAAGGACAACAAAGGAAAAAGAAAAAGAAGTGAAGTGTGGGAGCACTTCAAAGTTGAAAAAATGAAGGATAGAAGTGGAAATATTGTCTCCAAATGGCAATGTAAACATTGCTTCAAAACATACAAGTATCAATTGTCTGGATCCACCTCAAATTATGCAAGACATATTAAAACCTGTTATAAGCTTATCCAGGTTAAGAAAAATCAAACCACGTTCAATCAAGAAAGAGTTAATATGGTAGATGATGATATTCAAATGCCTCCCATTTGTGTGTCTGGATCTTATGACTCGGTTAGCATTAGGCAACTGCTAGCCAAGTTCATAATTACTGCTGAACTTCCATTCTCAATTGTTGAGCAACCATTTTTTAATGTCTACTCTAAAGCTCTAAATCCTAATCATGTAAAAATTTCAAGACATACGATGAAGAATGACTGCATGAAATTGTACGAAATTGAGAGGAACAAGCTTTTGAAGGTTCTTAAAAGGGTGGATAAAGTTGCACTCACTAGCGATTGTTGGACATCAAACCAATCTATTGGTTATTTATGTATTACTGTTCATTATATAGATTTTGATTGGGTGCTCCAACATTCTATTATTAATTTCTTAGACCTTGATCCACCTCATAGCGGTCAAGTCATATATGATGCAATTCATGAGTCAATCTTGCAGTGGGGAATTCAAAAAAGGTAATGAGCATCACTCTTGACAATGCATCTGCGAATGATATAACTACAAGGCATTTACAACAAAGTTTTGCAAGTTCCAATCGCTTATATTTAGGCGGCAAAGTGTTTCATGTTAAATGTTGTGCTCACATACTCAACATTCTTGTGCAAGATGGTTTAAAAGAGATTTCTTCATTGATTAGCATTGTTAGAGAAGCTGTGGGATACATAAGGAAGTCACCTTCACGCCTTAAATCATTTGTTGAGTCGGCCAAATTACTAGGAGTTTCTACATCACGAGGACTTTCTTCAGATGTGAAAACAAGGTGGAATAGTACATATTACATGCTTGATAGTGCTTATCATTTTAGATTTGTCATTCATGATTTCTTTAGAAAAGATAAAGGTTTGGTGTGAGACTTTCCTGAAGAAGCGTGGCAAAGGTTTGAAAAAATTTAGAATATTTTAGAAGTCTTTGAATCTGCAACAAAGTTATTTTCAGGAACTTCTTATCCAACATGCAACTTATTTTTGCCTGCATTGATTGCTATCAAAGAAGTATTGGACAAATCTTCAACATCTAATGATGAATTTGTACGTGTCATGGTCAAACCAATGAAAATCAAATTTGACAAATATTAGAGTGATTGCAATTTACTTATGTCTCTTGCTATTATTCTTGATCCTCGAAGAAAGTTGTTGTTCATCACTTATGCTTTCAATAAATTGTACAATAATTATGAAGCGGTTCAAAAAGTGAATGCGGTAAAAGATAGCCTCTTTGAGCTTTTTTCCACTTATTGTGATAGCGGTAGCACCGAACATAACACTACAATTATCAGTTCTGAATCATCCTCTTCAAGCAGAGTGGGAGTTATGGGACTTTCAAGTGCAACAACTTATCAATAACTTATAACAAATTCTGTTCTTCTTGGCTTTGATGATTTCTTGAGTTCTAGCTCTTCGACACAGCCTCTTAAAAATGAACTTGAAATGTATCTAGATGAAGCACCGGTACAACCTCCTCTTGAGAGTAGAGATAAATTTGATGTCTTAGAATGGTGGAAAGTATGTTCAATGAAATATGTGAAGCTCTCTAAGATGGCAAAGGATATTCTCACAATACCTATCACAACGGTGGCTTCCGAATCAGCTTTTAGTGCTGGAGGGAGAGTACTTAATGATTATAGAAGTGCTCTAAATCCCAAAACAGTGAATGCTCTAGTGTGTTCTTCAAATTGGATTCGTTCCCAATATAAGCATCGTGCCAATGTAAGTACTTTTATTTATTACTCATGAAAGGTTTAATTAGTACTCGATTAAATTATTTAATTCTGATTTGTGTTTTGCAATCACAGATTGATGTGGATGATTTAACAAGTTCTCTACCAGATGAGATCATCAGGACTTCTACTAATGATTAGATATACATTAAGGTATTCTCTTTTCGACTGTTTAGATAATTTCGAGTTATTTAAGTTACCTTCAACTTGAGTTGTACTTCTCATATTTGCAGGTATCCTGTCTGCATTTTATACTGAACCTGTAGTCCTGTACTGATAATTTTAAATATGATATCATAATTTACTTGTGAAATATTATTTTTATCGCACTTGCCAATGCTTTATGCAAATCTTCTAATAATACATATATGACTATTATCATCATGATTGGTAACAGGTTTGCTGCTTTATCAACTCCTACCCTACAAAGCTATTGTATCTTTGGAGTGATGTTTGGGAAGCGATTATAGAAGGTACTCACTAATGACTTTGTTGTACTTCAGTTTTTTTGTTTTTAATTTTGGTTGTCATGCTTTCATATCCACTTGATAAGCAGGTGTAAGGAAATATTATGTGAATTTTAGGTGATTCCACTTTTGTATTGATCAACATCAGAAGCTATAGTGCTATACTCTTTATTGGTTCTTGAAATATAGCCCTTTTTATATGACATTAGCTGAACTTTTTAAGTTTTCTTGTCTTGTTGAAGTTTATTTTTTTATAAGGAACTGGTCCGTTCCATATCCTTTAGTCAAAAGTTGAGATATATCTCTATAAGAAGTAGAAGCTACTGCTTTGTCTGCTGAAGTTTTGACTTTTGAGTATGCAATTGCATTTTGATAAGAAATTTGTCATGGCATGTTGTAAATCAATGGTGATTAATTTGACTCAAAAGCTGGAGAAGTTAATAATCTAACCACTTGAACTTTAGTTTTCCATAGCTTCTATGCGGGCAGTGTAAAAGCTGTAGCAATATTGTTATTCTATAAACTTAGAATTTTAAAATTGATTGCTCTGTTATGATTTACTAACTTTTGTGTTTTCTTATAGATTAAGGAGCAGAAGCGAATATCATATTCTAGAGTCTAGACCTTCATAGCACAATCAACTCAAAACTTAATATTTTTGGGAGTGATTATCTAATATGCACTCTTTATGAATTTTGTTGGACTGTTTAATGTTTATGGATTTATATTGAGCTACTTATATCATATGAAGTATGGAGTATGAACTGTTTATTTTGTTATTTTGTGATACTTTTAGACAAATATTTCTATTGGGGAAGTTATTTAATTTTTAATTTCTTTATTATGGGATTTGAGTCATTTTTATTTGGTATGTGGATTTTCTTGCCTTGTTATTTGGAAAATAATTGTTCTGAAATGTATAAGTTATATATAATAATAATTTTTCTTGTAAAATTCAAGCAGTATAAATTTTAAATGATCAACTACTTAACGTGGCATCTCCAATTTATTGTGATTTTAAAAAAAATTTCTTGATGATGCTCTTAAAGACTTAAACTCTTTATAGTTCATTAAATAAAATTATTTAACACTATTTACTATTATGTATAAATCTGTAATAAATTTTTTAAATAAAAAAATATTATTTCGAGCCGACTCGAAATTGATTCGAGCCAGCTCGGAGTCGAATCGATTTCGAGTCGAGCCGGCTCGGAGTCGAATCAATTTCGAGTTCGAGTCGATTTCGAGCCGGGTTCGAGTCGAAAAATTCGATTTCGAGCCGAGTCAAAATCGCTCGAACTCGACTCGATATCAGCCCTACCTACCACTACCAACTTCAGTAAATATAGACAGCAGTGTGTTGATTGAACCAATGGATGTGGTAGCAAAACGAACAATACTAAGAAATGACAAGGTGGTGGCAGAAGTTCTTGTGAAATAGCTCAATGAATCAGAACTTACTTGACTTCAAACCCTTCTAGAGACAATTTCCTCATTTGGTCTCTAGGGACAAGGGACATCTAAAGTAGTAATCGTTCTGTACGGGTAGCGTTCCCTCCTCTGGGAGCGGGTGACTGAAGAGGATGCATTGATGCAATCCAATCAACCAAGCTAGGTGGCAGCCGGGGCGCATGCCTAATCTAATAATTAGAAGAGCTACGTGCTGGAAGTTGGGATCTGGCAACCAGACAGGAATCTTTCTTTTGTTTGAATATAAGTCTAAGGACATTTTTGTAATTTCTTTTAAAATGTTTTGTTTTATTTTGAATTATAAATTGGCGCATGTGGGGAAAAGTTAAGAAGTTTTTTTTTGGTGTGTGTAGCAAATTTGGGCACGACCCATTCTTTCTTCTGTCCAACTGTTCAGAGGGTGATCCTCTTAGGTGGAAGATTGGCTGTGTTCTTTTCTTAAACTTCAGTACAATTGTTGATGATTCTCATGTTCCTGTGTTGTGTAAGTTAATTCGAAATCACACATAAATTTTGGATTCCATCAATCTTGAGCCAAAAATCGACGTGCAAGTGAAAGAGGAGGCTGATCGGAGCCAAAAGAGTGTCAAAGAGAAAAAATAAAGGAGAAATCGAAAAGAAGCTGGGGTTACAAAGAGCCAAGATTATTTTACAAATGCCAATTTGGTGCTTTTTGCCCACAAACACCGAAAAGATGGAAAACAATGTTTAGCCAAAATGAAAAGGAGGCTATCAGCTAAAAGCTAAAAAAACATGGACTTAGTTCTAATGGGTAATTAGAAGACGGCAATGGATAGTAATTCAGTAGATGGCAGTTGTTATTAGCATCCTATTTCTAGCTATCCACAATTATTGAGGATGACCCCCATTTTATAGAAATTGGGTGTGCACATAGTCACACAATCATGATCTTCACCTCAAAAAAAGTGAGATCATGAGATTGACCGCGAACGATCATGAAAGTACAAGTTTGATCTGAAATACTGTAGAGGGGGGGGGGTGAATAGAGTATTGTGCTCTCTTTAAAAAATTCTTTACAACTTTTGTTGTATTCCTAAGTGAACAAGTCAGTTAATAAAACAATAATCACAGCAACCTAAACAATCACAGAGCACAGCCAAAACAAAAGAAGAGGGCAACCAGACGACACAAGAAATTTTATAGTGGTTCCCCAACCCGGGTACATCTACTCTTCTACCACCCTGGTAGGAATCCACTCAGGTTTTTGATCAGGTGCCTGACACCAATGAGCTTTTGTTCAGGTGCTCAAAAACCAAAACCTCAAGTCTTTTGGTAGGAGACTTGCAATCAGGAATAATTTTGAAGGGAATTAAAACCCTGCGAGTTGGAAGAGAGGTGATGGTGTCTTCTCTTTCTCAATAACAACTGAGAAGACTGTGGATTGATGTTAGCAGATTTGCTCCCCCTGAGATCAGGAAAACTGGAGCACTGCTTCAGGGTGACAGGTCTTGAAAGCTTGAGTGTCTAGACCAGAGATTACTTCAGGAACTTCTTTGACAGATAGAGTTTTTGTTGTCCTTTTGAAGTTGTCCTGTAGAATTCAAGATGTTCTCTGGCCTGAGCTGATTGCAGTAGAACTTTAGATTTCTGTATGATTGTTCTTCTGTGCAATCTGTCTGTGTGTCTGACTGACTGTATGCAAGATTACTTTCTCTTCTGTGTATATATTTGACTGAAGAATCCTTTTTAAATTTGAATGCTTGAGCAGTAATTGCAGTCAGCCTGGGAAGGAAGCGGCAATCAATGATTTCCCTAACTGTCCCATGGAAAAACGGCAGGAAATAATCCATGATCAATGCGCGTTCTAACGGTAACATTCCGAGAGGATTGGGCATTAATTACTGAGGATTCATTGCCGAGAAAAAGGGACGGGAAACTGGAGAAGACCTAGTCTGGAATCGTCGAACGAAGAACACCAATCGTCGAGCTGAGTTCACAGTTCGTCGAGCTGAGCTTGAGTTCGTCGAGCTGAGCTTGAGTTCGTCGAGTTGAGCTTGATGAGTTCGTCGACCAGACAATAGCAATTAGTCTTCCAGGGAAATCTTGTCAATTCTGCTTTAACATTCGTCAAACTGACAATCTTCATTCGTCGAGCTGAGATCCAAATTCGTCGAGCTGAGAATGATTGAGGACTTGGAATCTGAGAAGTCTCTGACTGAGAAGGAATCAAATCGTAGACCACAAATCGCCGAGTAGAATACTGAAATCGTCGACATGAGAAGTTGAGAACTTGAGGTCCAAGTTCGTCGAACTCAGAATCTAGTTCGTCGACCGAAGCTTGAAGCTGAACTTAGAGAAATTCTGAGGTTATCCTGACTTTAGCTTGATGTAGAACCTCAACATTCGTCGAACAGAGAACAAAGATCGTCGAGCTCAGCACTAAGAATTATCTCACGATCGTCGAGCGCCGAACACCTTTCGTCGAGCTGAGTTCGACGAACGTCGAACTCATTTTACTTAGTCTAGAAATCTTCTAAGTCTGGAGACTCTGATGGTCTTGTTGATAGCTGGTCCATCTGAAGTTGACTCTAAGGACTTGACCTAGACTCTAGGACACAAATTTGACCCTGGCTATACATGATGGGTCACATCCTAAGCTAGTGAACCTAGCCCAAATCAACTAGGGATCCAACAATCTCCCCCTATTTGGGTGAGGTCAATAAGAGACTCAAAACATAAAACAAAGCAAGAAAAATAAATATATCTTGTAGAGAATTACTAACACATGCAGCAGATATATATATATATATATATATATATATATATATATATATATATATATATATATATATATATATATATATATATATATATATATACAGCCTTTGTTTAAACAAAAAGCATAGTTTGAAAACAAATTGCAAAAAGAAATGAAACAAAATAAAGATTACTTCTTCTTTTTCTGCACAGACTTATCTTCTGTTGTCTTCTCTCCTGGATTTTTGAAGATGATTTCTCTGTTTGGATTTGAAGCCTCTGTCTGAGTCATGGTCATGTCAGCTGCCCCAATGATTTTCAGTAAAGTAGCTCTGGGGACAACTGCTTCTGGATGGAGCTTCATATAATCATCAACATTGAACAGTTTGTTGCCTTTGTCAAACCTTTTCAGTTCTTCCTTTTTGTACTTTGACATTGTTGTTAAACCTGATGTGTCTTTTCCTTCAGCCTTTGCTTTATTGATCAAAGACAGGCCAATTAGCTCCTGGAATCTAGCCATTTTAGCAGTATTAGCAGTTTCAGGATCTTCAAATAGAATTGGAGGAGAGTATGGCCTTTTTGGACTGTCAGCTTTGTGTTCTTAAGAGGTATGTTGCTGTTGTTGCTGATACTGATTACCTGAGGATGGTTGCCTCTGCTGGCTGCTTCCAGAGGATCTCCCTGAATGTCTCTGATATGTTTGCATAGGGGTAGATCTCTGAGAGCTAGAGCCACTGGAACCAGCTGCTGGAGGAGGAGGAGGAGGTGGATGCTTTCTGTATCTGTGCACTGGAGGAGGAGAATATCTCCTACTTCTTTTCCTTTCCTTCTATTGGTTATTAGATAACCACATCCATACAGGCATTCCCTTATAAGGTGTAACATTATGCAAAATGTAATAAGGGGTGTCGGCAGTGGGATTAGGCTTAGGAGTTGGAGGAGGAGGAGCCTTTCTTTTCTTTGATAGCATTTTCGTTTTCTTCTTTGCAGCATTTTCATCTGAATCATCATCATCATCATCATCATCATCTTCACTGTCAGAACCCTGAGAGTTATCATAAAGAGCATCCAAAGCTTTCAAAGCTTTATCATCAATAACAGCCTTTGCTGTAGAAGGGGAAAAAGTTGAGGTTTCAGGAACTGGAGTTTCAGCAACAAGTGAGGAGGAGACTGTAAAGGAATCAGAAACAATAGGGACAGTGCTATCAGCTACTACCTTATTTTCCTCTTCAATATCAGCCAGGATTAGCTCATCCAAATCTGGCATAGGAGAGTCATCCATAACAAAAACTGGGGCTGAGATGTCTTCTAGAATAACTTCTGGACTGGCTGCAGAGATTGAAGCTAAAGCTGGGATAGTAAAACTGTCACAGAGTTGTTTAGCAACTGTTGGACTAACTGGAGAGGTATAGGGTACAATAGCCAAATGTGGCTTAGTAAGATCTGCTGGAAGAAACTACATATGGACAGTATGAAAAACTTGCAGTAATTCTGGTAGATTAACTGTGGGATTCATAATTTAATCACCAACAGTTTTTATTTGCTCAACTGACTTATCTAAGTCAATGTTAGTATCCATAAAATGAATCAATTCAATCATCTCAGAATCAAATTCTAGCAAAATATCTGTATCTGTATCTGAAACTGTTGATGTGTCTGCTGCTGCTGCTGCATCTGCATCTGTTGCTGCTTCATCATAGAACATCTCCCCCTGCCTGGGTTCAGAAAAACCTGGAGCCAGGCCCCTGAATGAAGAGGAGGCAACAGAAAGGGCAGAAATTTGAACAGATAAAGAATGAATAGAATTCATAAGAGGTGTAATGGCCTCTGTGATAAGGGATTTGATGAGAGGAGTAAGAATGGTGATGATGGAAGATATGGTAGTTGAATCAAAGGAGGAAGGGGAAGAGGATGGAATGGAGGGTGGAATAGCAGATATATGATGAGTGGATGGTGATGAAGATGGAATGGGAGCATCTGGCATGATAGAGTCTGTGGGTATGTTGTAAGAGGGAATGGAGGACAAATGAGGGGGAAGTGGAGACTGAGGAGGTGTAGGGATATGTGAGTCATGAGGTGAAGCTGGAGGTGTTGGTTGTTGATGAGCTTGCAGAGGGGAAGATGGTGGTGGAGATGGGATGTTGGTGAGGTCCAGTGGTGGAGATGGAGGTGGAGTAGGCACATGAGAAGGCTGCTTTGCTGGAAGGGGTGCTGGAGGAGATGGTGGAGGGGGATGGATCTCCTCAGCAGGGTGGGGAGTGGCCTTCATAGCCCTGGTGCTCTCAGAAGCTGGGATAGAAGAGGAGAAAGCCTTGGAGGGCTTGGAGATCGTCCTCTCTCATCTGCCAAACAAGGCGCATGTGAGGAGCTTGCTGGCATTGATGAAGATGGTCGGGGAGACCATACATTCACCAGCCTTTTCCTTAAGGAAGATCCCCAGGATTCTTCCGAAGCAGACTTCCTTCTTGTTATTCTTCTTCTTAATCAACTCAAAGAAAATCTTACTCCAATCAACGGGACGCTTGTTCACCACCGCGCACATGATAAGAAATTGATGTCTGGTTATGTAGTCATGTGCGGTGTGCTTGCCCATCAGTATCTTTCCCACAATATCCGCCAAAAACTGATATGCAGCAGAAAGTTGTTTCTTCAACAACTTGTTAGGGTTGCTTCCGGAAAACCCCATTAACTTCAGCATTTCACTAAATTCTTCAGAATCCATTTACATATTATCTTCTCCATTTACCAAACCAAAAATTTCAGAGAGAACGCCGGGAGACAAAGAAATAGCATGACTCCCGATATTTCCTGTCAAAATATTTTCCTCAGAAACAGACGATGTATACACCCATTCTCTGATTTCAGTTGAGTGCAGTTTAATCCTTCTGGTCATAATGTCCTTGAGACTAAGTTCTTCTAGCAGTTCCAAGATATAGAGAAATATGGGGTCAGAGTGTTGGAAGGAATCAAAATCCATATCAAACCCGGTGTCAAATTTCATTGCGGCTAAGGTGCTCGCTGGAATCGCCATTGATGACCTGCAAGAAAGACAGAGAAAAACGACGATCAAGAGCAAAGGAACTGACAGCGCGGGACGGAGGTCGAAGAAAACCTAGATATAAGTTTTCCAGAATATGAATCGACAATCTCCGTTCCACGAAAAGAAACAGTTCTTCGAACTGAGGTCGACGAAATAAATTATATACAAATAATTCGTCGATCTCATCCAGAAGAATCGAACATAGTTCGTCGAACTCCGTTCGACGAGATATCTTCTGAAGCAAAGTTCGTCGATCGCCGGTCGACGAAAATTGTTTCCACACAGAGAATTCGTCGATCTCCATTCGACGAGAATCTTTCAAACTCTCCCTAATTCATCGAACTCCGTTCGACGATCTGTGGAAAATTCGTTGAATGCAGACAGAAACTAATTTAACTCTTCTCCATTGATCATTCCCAATTGATTTATGAAGAACAGATGATTTTTCTCATCCAAAGGATTGGTGAAAATGTCTGCTCTCTGTAAATCAGTAGGAATATGGATTAAGTTAATTTTCTTTTTGTCTACATTATCTTTAATGAAATGATGTCTTATTTCAATATGCTTAGTCCTAGAATGGTGAACTGGATTCTGTGCTATAGCAATAGCACTAGTATTATCACAAAATAATGTTGAATTATTTAAGTTGACACCATAGTCTAGGAGTTGGTTTTGTATCCATAACATTTGTGAACAGCAGATGCCAGTAGCCATGTATTCTGCTTCTGCAGTTGATGTAGACACAGATGTTTGCTTTTTACAAAATCAGGAGACAAGTCTCATACCCAGGAACTGGCAAGTTCTAGAGGTACTCTTCCTGTCCACTCTGCATCCAGCATAGTCAGCATCTTAGTATCCAGTTAACTCAAACTCTGACTCTGCAGGATACCAGAGTCCTAGATTAGGACAACTCTTTATATATCTCAAAATTCTTTTTAAGAAAATAAGGTGAGATTCTTTAGGGTTCACTTGGAACCTAGCACAAAGGCATGTGACAAACATTATATCAGGCTTGCTTGCTGTTAGGTATAATAGGGATCCAACAATTGCCCTATAATGTTTCTGATCTACAATTTTCCCTGTTGCATCAGAATCCACAACAGCATTAGTAGCCATAGGTGTTTTCATTCCTGAAGCAGCACCCATCCCAAATTTCTTAATAAGCTCTTTAGCATACTTAGCTTGGGAGAGGAAGATACCATCAGGGAGCTGCTTCACTTGGAGACCAAGGAAGTTGGAAAGCTCACCCATGCTACTCATCTCAAATTTGGAATGCATGAGGTCAGCAAATATCTTGCACAATTTGGGATCAGTAGACCCAAAAATGATGTCATCCACATATATTTGTACTAACAAAATTTGGTCCTTATGATGTCAAGTGAAAAGAGTTTTATCTATGGTTCCTCTTGTAAATTTATGCTCTAAAAGATAGCTTGCTAAGATCTCATACCAAGCTCTTGGAGCTTGCTTTAAACCATAGAGAGCTTTATGCAATTTAAATACAAAAGAGGGTTGAGTTAGAGAGATAAAACCTGGAGGTTGTTCTACATAAACCTCTTCTTGAAGCACTCCATTCAAGAATGCACTCTTGACATCCATTTGGAAGACTTTGAATCTCCTGTGAGCTGCATAGGCAAGGAATATTCTTATGGCCTCTAACCTTGCAACAGGGGCAAAGGTTTGGTCATAATAAATTCCTTCCTCTTGCCTGTAGCCTTGAGCAACAAGCCTAGCCTTGTTTCTCACTATGTTTCCTTGAGCATCCAACTTGTTTCTGTAGACCCATTAGGTTCCAATAACTGGGTAGTTATGAGGTCTTGGAACCAAATCTCAAACTCTACATCTATCAAACTGATTTAGTTCCTCTTGCATTGCAATGATCCAGTGGGGATCTTGCTCAGCTTCATGGATGGTGAGAGGTTAAATTTGAGAGAGAAAACAGGCATGCATCAAGTCTTGGTTGAGTTAATGCCTTATCTGTACACCTGCTGAAATGTCTCCACTCACTTGAGATCTGGGTGATCTCTAAGTGTGACAAGATCAGTTGGTGGAGTTTGTTGAGCAACAACTTCTGTAATTAATTCCTCTTGTGGAATGGTACTAGCTGTTGAGGGAAGTTCAACCACTTCCACTTGAAGTTCTTCTTCACTATCTTCAGCAACCTGTGGAGTAGGATGGGTTTATACCTCTTGGGTAAGGTTTAGTCCATCCATAGACTCACACAGTTGTGAAACCTGCAAAAAGCTATTGGTAGAAATCTCTTTCTCCTTATAAGACATGTTAGCTTCATCAAAAGTTACATGAACAAACTCTTCAATTTTAAGGGTGGATTTATTAAAAATCCTATAGGCCTTGCTTACTTGGGAATATCCTAGAAAAATCTCTTCTTCAGCCTTAGCCTCAAACTTTCTAATGTATCTTTTGTTATTTGTGTGAATGTAATATATGCAGCCAAAAACTTTAAAGTATGTGATTTTAGGTTTCTTTCCTTTAAGTAATTCATAGGGGGTCTTATTTTTTAGCTTATGTATAAGGCTTCTATTCAGGACATAGTTAACAGTGTTTACAACTTCTGCCCAAAAGGATAAAGGCATGTAAGCATCTACCAATAATGTACCTGCAGATTCAATGTGTCCTATTTTTCCTTTCAGCAACCCCATTTTGTTGGGGAGTTCTAGGAGCTGAGAAGCACTGCCTAATACCTTCCTTCTCACAGAACTCATGCATAAGAAGAGACTCAAACTCTGTGCCATGATCACTTCTGATCAATGCAACATGAGTAGAGAACTCAATCTATATGGTCCTGAGAAAATCTGTAAGGACCTTGAATGTATCTGACTTAGCTCTCAGAAAGGCTACCCAACTGAATCTAGAAAAGTCATCAACAATCACTAAAGTGTAAATAGGTTCACATGAAGCAAATACAAAATCCTAGGTGAATCACTTTTATTAATGGATTTGAAACTAGTTTTGGTTTGCTTGCCTAATTGACAAGCCCTGCATAGGTTTTCCTTCTTGTAGGGGCCAGAAGGTAAACCTCTAACAAGGTTGCCTTTAGATAACCTAGATATATTCTTAAGGTTTACATGCCCTAATCTTTTATGCCACAACTCATTTTGGTTACTAGTGATATTGAGTAAGCAAATATCAGTTTTGGCAGAAATAAAATCTACTAGATATATGTTGTCTTATCTAATTCCAATTAAAACAGTTTTGTTTTCATTATCAATAATAGAACAAAAAGTAGAGTTAAAGTGTACCTGATAACCTTCATCACATAATTGACTTATGGATATTAGGTTATGTTTAAGTCCTCTTACATATGTTACTTTCTTGAAAGTAACTGTCCCAATCTTGACTGCTCCATATCCTTCTTACTGGCCACTCTTTGAATCAGCAAAGATCACCTTTGGTCCTAGCTTGGACTTGTAATTGGATAAATTGTCCTTGATGCCTGTCATATGTTTGGAGCAACCACTATCCAAGTACCAAGTCTGACTCACCCTTGGACAGCTCTTCACCTGTACCTGTAATGAAAAACAAAACTCAATTGTTCTTGACTCAGGTTACCTTAGGTCCTTTATTTGGTTGAAAAGAGAAACTGGATATAACTGATAATGCAGGTTGAGATTTATAACCTAAGGGGTGATATCTCCTAGGTGGAATAACCCAATCAGCTACTGGATTGAATGACTTATTAGCTGGTTTAGAGTTTCTGTAAGAGAAATAGTTTAAGTTTGGTCCTTCTGGGTTCGACGAATTTTTGTACGTTCGTCGACCAGAGTTCGACGAATAGGGCTGAGATCGTCGATCACTTCTCAGAGAATGACAATAGTCATTTTCTGCGCCCCAAGTTCGTCGACCTCTGCTCGACGAACCATACCAAGTTCGTCGATCGCAGTTAGACGAATTGTTATTACTAAAGTTTGTGTTTAGCGTTCGTCGATCTGGGTTCGACGAACTGGCCACATTTCGTCGATCTGAGTTCGACGAATGCTGCTGAACCTTGTTTTTATTAACTGTTTTCTGATTTCTGTTTCTCTTGTCTATAGGTTTTGGATTGTTTTCAGACAATGGTTTGTTTATAATCTTTTCCTTTCCCTTGGCAGAAATAAATTTAATAGGGGTTGTAAGAATATTTTTCTTAATTATGGGGGCAAACTTGATGATGCACCCAAACCCAGCTTGCCATTTAATCTGACATTAACTGTGCTTGTTATGTCCATCAGCTTGAGACTTCTCCCATTGAGAGATTGCTCAAGTTGTTTGGCCTCACATAATTCAGATTTTAATTTATTTATTTGTTCATTTGCTAGAGTTAGTTGGTCTGTTAGTTTAATATTTTCTGAGTTAACAGATTCAAGATTTCCTAGTCTTTCTCTAAGAGTCTTTATTTCCTTCTCTGAGCTAATTAAATCTAAACACATGGCTTTGAATTCATTTTTAAATGAATCAGAATTGAAATCAAAATTTGAAAGAACCTAATCTGCCTCTGAGTCTAAGGCTACTTCATCTTCAGATTCTCCTTCTGATCCTGAATTGCTCCTGGAGGCATCAATTGCCATAAGGCAAACCTCCTTGGATCTTGCTTCTTCCTCTTCTTCACTTGAACTGGAAGAGGATGTTTCTTCTTCTGTATCACTCCATGTCTCAGCAACAAAGCCCTTGTCTTTCTTTTTGTATTTGCTGGAAGAGGGTCTGCTGCTGTGTCTTCTCCTGGAGTCCTTTTCTCTGCTCTTATCCTTCTTCTAGTTTTCTGGACATTCTGAGATGTAGTGTCCAGGCTTTCTGCAACCAAAGCACACAACCTCCTTGGTTGGTGTCTTGTCAAATCTGGGCTTATTATCCTGCCTGGATGATTTCCTTCTGAAATCCTTTCTAGCCATCTTGTAGAATCTTTTTACAAAGAGGCTCATGAGTTCCTTATTGGATGTTGAGGTCTCACTTTCCTCAGATACTTTGAAGGCTATGATGTGATCCTTTCTCACCGGGGTTGTTGCCTTCTGTTCTGCTGCTTCTCTTGATTTGATCAGTTGCTCATAGGATTTTAATTTTGCCTAGCAGAGATTCAGTTGATATCTCATTTAGGCATCTGACTTCTTTGATTGGCCAGATTCTGGAGTCCCAAGAGCTAGGGAAGCACATCAATATCTTGTCATTCACTTCTGTCAGGGTGATGTCCTTATCCAAGATTTTAAGCTCATTGATGATTGAGCTCAACCTGTTGTACATTTCAGCTACTGATTCAGTCTCATCCTTCCTGAAATTCTCATACAGGGATATGAGATTTGATCTCCTGTCTTTTCTTTCATCTGTTGAGCCAGCTACCATCTGGTTGAGGGAGTCCCAAATGGCCTTGGCTGAGGTGCACTCAACCACCTTCTGAAATATGTCATCTGACATTGTCTGAGCCAAGATGTTCATTGCTTTAGCATCTGCCATTTTGGCTTTCTTGTATGCATCATTATTCTTTGGAGGAGGTACTGCAGTCATGTTGGTAAAAGTGCTGGTAGAAGCTGCAGGTGCTGGAGGTACTCCTGTCAAGATAGAAGCAAAAATATCCTCATCAATGGAATTCATATATAGTCTGATTCTTGCCTTCCAGATGACAAACTTGTTAAGATTGCATACTGGAGGTCTGATGCTTGCATAGTCTTTTTGTAGGGCCATTTCTGTGAAGAAATAAATCCAATAACAAAAACAAAACAATTAGATCTCACAAGAGGGATCTTTTTGGTTCAGGTGTTAGCATGTACAAGCAATTAAGGTATGGTATTTTAACCAACCTAGCTCTGATACCAATTGAAAGTGCAAGGTGGATCGGAAATACTCTAGAGGGGGGGGGGTGAATAGAGTATTGTGCTCTCTTTAAAAAATTCTTTACAACTTTTGTTGTATTCCTAAGTGAACAGGTCAGTTAATAAAACAATAATCACATCAACCTAAACAATCACGGAGCACAGCCAAAATAAAAGAAGAGGGCAACCAGACGACACAAGAAATTTTATAGTGGTTCCCCAACCTTGGTCCATCCACTCTTCTACCACCCTGGTAGGAATCCACTCAGGTCTTTGATCAGGTGGCTGACACCAATGAGCTTTTATTCAGGTGCTCAAAAACAAAAACCTCAAGTCTTTTGGTAGGAGACTTGCAACCAGGAATAATTTTGAAGGGAATTAAAACTCTGTACAGAAGTTGGAAGAAAGGTGATGGTGTCTTCTCTTTCTCAATAATAACTGAGAAGACTGTGGATTGATGTTAGCAGATTTGCTCCCCCTGAGATCAAGAAAACTGGAGCACTGCTTCAGGGTGACATTTCTTGAAAGCTTGAGTGCCTGGACCAGAGATTACTTCAGGAACTTCTTTGACAGATAGAGTTTTTGTTGTCCTTTTGAAGTTGTCCTGTAGAATTCAAGATGTTCTCTGGCCTGGGCTGATTGCAGTAGAAATTTAGATTTCTGTATGATTGTTCTTCTGTGCAATCTATCTGTGTGTCTGACTGACTGTATGCAAGATTACTTTCTCTTCTATGTGTATATTTGACTGAAGAATCCTTTTGAAATTTGAATGCTTGAGCAGTAATTGCAGTTAGCCTGGGAAGGAAGCGACAATCAATGATTTCCCTAACTGTCCCATGGAAAACGACATGAAATAATCCATGATCAATGCGTGTTCTAACGGTAACATTCTGAGAGAATTTGGCATTAATTACTAAGGATTCATCGCCGAGAAAAAGGGACGGGAAACTGGAGAAGACCTAGTCTGGAATCGTTGAACGAAGAACACCAATCGTCGAGCTGAGTTCACAATTCGTCGAACTGAGCTTGAGTTCGTCAAGCTGAGCTTGATGAGTTCATCGACCAGACAATAACAATTAGTCTTCCAGGTAAATCATGTCAATTCTGCTTTAACATTCGTCGAACTGACAATCTTCATTCATCGAGCTGAGATCCAAATTCGTCAAGCTGAGAATGATTGAGGACTTGGAATCTGAGAAGTCTCTGACTGAGAAGGAATCAAATCGTAGACCACAAATCGTCGAGTAGAATACTGAAATCGTCGACCTGAGAAGTTGAGAACTTGAGGTCCAAGTTCGTCGAACTCAGAATCTAGTTCGTCGACCGAAGCTTGAAGCTAGACTTAGAAAAATTCTGAGGTTATCCTGACTTTAGCTTGATGTAGAACCTCAACATTCGTCGAACAGAGAACAAAGATCGTCGAGCTCAGCACTAAGAATTGTCTCACGATTGTCGAGCACCGAACACCTTTCGTCGAGCTGAGTTCGACGAACGTAGAACTCATTTTACTTAGTCTAGAAATCTTCTAAGTCTGGAGACTCTGATGGTCTTGTTGATAGCTGGTCCATCTAAAGTTGACCCTAAGGACTTGACCTAGACTCTAGGACACAAATTTGACCCTGGCTATACATGATGGGTCACATCCTAAGCTAGTGAACCTAGCCCAAATCAACTAGGGATCCAACAGATCACCGCGCCCGATCCCCCGCGCACCGATCCCATTACGCGTAATGGGCAAACCGCTACAAGCCTCACCTCGCCGGCGGCGGGCGGCCGACCTCCTCCCCGGATGCCGGTTGCCCGCCCTCACTCGCCGTGCCGGCCGCGACCGTGGCCGAGGAAGCGACCGCCCGGGCTACTCCTCTATCGGCCGCCCGGGCCGCCCCCTTCCTCGGCCGCCGGAGTGGACAAGGGAGCGGCCGCCCGAGCCGCCCCTTTCCTCGGCCGCTCGCACGGCCCAGGTGGCGACCGCCCGGGCCGCCCCCCTTCCTCGGTCGCCCGCACGGCCGAGGGGGTGGCCGCCCGGGCCGCCCTCCTTCCTCGCTCGCCCGCAATGCCGAGGTGGCAGCCGTCCGGGCCGCCCCCTTCCTCGGCCGCCCGCGGGGCCAAGGTGTTGGCCGCCCGAGCTGCCCCCTCCCTCGGCCGCCAACACGGCCTCGGGGGCGGCTGCCCGGGCCGCCCCCTTCCTCGGTCGCCCGTGCGGCCTAGGGGGTAGCCACCCGGGCTGCCCCCTCCCTCGGCCGCCGGCACGCGGCCGAGGGGAGCGGACGCTCCTCCCAGGCCGCCATCGGCGGTCCTCCCCTCGCCGACAAACTTGGCGGCATGTTCGTCGGCCGCCCGCAGAGTCCCGCTCCCGTCGTCCGATCGATGGGGAGTGTTCCCGGCCGTCCGATTCACGTGTAACCACCCGCTAACCACCGGGTTAGTTGGGGGGGGGGGAAGATTTAATTAATATTTTATAATTTATTTAAATGGTCTCCAAATAGCGAAATACGTGCATTTAAAATATACTAAATATAATTATGATGGTGGTTATGGTGTGCGGATAGCCGCGTAACCACCATAACAACCACCTGAAGCCTATAAAAGGAGTCTCAGGGCTCCTCATTTCTAACATTTTTCCTCCGAGTCTTCTTCTACCTCAAGTTGAAGCTCTGTCGAATTCCTCCTACGCACCGCACCCGAGCTACAAGTGAGTCAAGTCAAAGCCACCTGACAAAGCCAAATCTCTCAAGTTTCAAGTGGCCCCCGCAACCATGAGTTCAGGCGCTCCACTCCCGCGTTGAGAATCGGTAAGCCGCAATCCGAAGACCACCAACGCGAAGCGCAATTTGTAACAACTCCCGGCACGAAGGCCTCTCGTCCGTCGCGTGCTAAGTATTCTCTCACCCCCAAAGATGTAACGAGAGGTGGCCTGTCACCGTCGACTTCACGAACAAGTTGTAACAACCAGAAGATAGTGCACTTTTACCGGCAAAGACCCGGTCACGTGGGTTTTTATCCAGTTGAGCGGTTTTTTTACGTTAAAATTGTTTGTATACAATCGACCTAGTCTACTACTGTGTGCGCGCTCGATCGTTCCAAGAGCTAAGACGGTCAAGATTATTCCGGTCCGACCGAGACGTCGAGTTAAACCGCAACAACAACTATTGGATAATCGTAAATAGTTACTATTAAAAATTACTATCCACAAATATAATTGTTAACGTAAACAAATTTTTTTGAGAAATAAAAATCTAAATGATTGTAAATAATATCACCACAAATATATTAATATAAATAAATTTCTCAAAATACTATCAAAATATAATTAATATCAATTATTTTAGATTCCATAAAAAATAACGCTTCAAAACAAGCCAGGATTGCTCTTAATTTGACATTGTTTCACTACATTTTTTTAGCCTGCAAATATGAAAAAAATAATAATAATCTATACATTACTAATTGAAATAAACTTAAAGAAAATTTTCATAAAATAGCTTTTACATACCTCTTATCATTTTCATTTATCCAAGCTTAGTAATATACTTGGTTCTGTTGTCGGTGGTGGTTTGTGCAACCGTTGTTTATAATGTACACCCTAATTTTATGTCACTCATTCGTGATATCCGGTCCATAAAGGAATAATGTATGACATCGAACAGTAACCATTCAAGTGTTGCCAAATAAAGTGATTATTATTCAAAAAATCTAATGCAAATAAGTGTTGGTACCTACAACATAGATGAATGAAATGGAAAAATGAAAAAAATTTGCACCTTTGATAAATAAACCATTGCAATGTTGTAACATGAAGAAATAACTAGTCTCAGATTCGATAATGCCATACATTTATCAAATGGAGCTGGAGTTTTTATACACCATTGAGAGTCCAACAATTATAATCGACGTTTGTTGTCATATATATCATCATACAAAACACATCGAGCTTCAAGTTCCCAATATAAAATCATTCGTACTTGCTGCCAATCACCCATTACATTCAAAGCATCACAAATTACCCAGTATCCACAATGTCCATCACCAACAACATCGTAGACATCAACAATGTGTGCAGGCCGAACTGGTGTATTAACGAACCTTTATAAGAAAATTTGTATTCTTGTGAATCGACAACTTCATTCTTTGTTATTTTTTTAAAAAATTCACGACTTTTTCCTTCAATAATACGTACTCAAAATGAGATGAGAGACGTTTTGTAGATAAAACATCTTCCTTAAATTTTTTGTAACTCCCCTTTGACCTCCCTTTTAACTTCAAAAGTATGTTTAGCTCCATAGTTTTGTTTTCCCTTTGGCCTCTCTTTTAACTTCAAAGGTATATTTAGCACCATAATTTGGATCCATAATTTCTCTTAACTTGCATTTGATTTCTTTCTTTCGTTGTTCCCTTGAATCATAGAATTCTTTTGAAATCCCTCCAAATTCAATGTTTATATTATTTTCAATATTCACATCAAAATTTTAGTTTAAGAGTAATTGTTTTCAATGCCCATGAATTAGCCACAAAGGGAATTCTTCAGAGTTAGAATTATATGAAAATATTTCATGTGTGCATTGTACAACTCGTATTAGGTGAGTAAGCCATATAAGAGAAGACAGAATGGGGTAAACTCAATGTCCCTCATTGTACTCACCTACCAACAAGAACGGATTGTCGTACTCACCCCCTTAGAGTAGTGCTAGTTGATGTCAAATCGCTTGCGCGTACTCGCCCTGGTCCTTCCTCGCCTCAAGCTACTCGGGTTCTCTTAACAAAAGCTACTCGCGGGGGTGCAGGGGTACGAATAGTGTAATCAAAAAGCGTTGATGGCTACCTGTAGACTATCTAGGTTTGGGGATAACAACTAATTTAATATGAAGGTAGCTATTTGTAGATAAAAATAGAACGTTTTGACCTCAGAACACTTGCGCTTCCTCGCCCTACTCCTTCCTCGCCTCAAGCTACTCGATTTCTCTTAAGAAAAGCTACTCGTGGGGTGCAGGGGTACGGATGGCGTAATGAGAAGGAGTTGATGGCTACATGTAGATCATCTATGTCTGCAGATAACAACTAATTTAAGATGAAGGTAGCTATATGTACATCAAAAAAGAAAGTTTGGCCCTCAGATCAGTTTGCCAATAAATTGGACCCTCAATCACTCTGATCATACAATTTTTATTTCTTCCTTATGATGACCCCTGGCTTCTCCTTGCATTAGCTTATTGATTTAGGGATTGGCTCAATTTCTTGTTTTAGGAGGGGAAATGACAAACAACTTCTGGGTTAGTGGGAGACCTCCTCATTGCAACCTGAGGGTCTTCTCTATAGACATCCACCTATCTTTTGCGAGATCTAATTCTGGGCTCGAAATACTCAATCTTTGGGATCTGACGGTAAAAGAAGTAACTCGAACCACCACTTCAGTCTGAACTCTGTTGAATTGGTATCTAAGTTTCAACACGCATAACAACCTTATTGTATACCTCTTGAAGTGTGAGCATTCTTGTACTATCTTAAAATGCCCCCACTTTTCACTAAATCTTCATCTTCTCTAATTAATTGTAAGGATTATATAAAAATCTTTCTCACTTAATCTGAATACAACACACCTGTGAAATTATTGCAAATTTTGATGCAACTCTCGCTGAATGACCTTTTAATTTCTACTTGTTGAAGTTTATGTTCGTGTCTTTGTGATCTAGAAGTATTTAACGAGTTAGTCCCGCTATCAACATAGTATGGGCTTATGGGATCACACATAATAGCGTGCGAGAAATTGGATAATAGATCGAAGTGTCTCAACTCATAAAGGTTATGAGTACAAAGGGAGATATTATTGATTAGAAACTGTTTGGTAGTTTGTCAACAAAAAGTGCTGGTAGAAAATGACTAAGTCCAGTATTGACTGGATGAAGTCGATTTTCATCAAGCCGATCAACTCAATGCAGTCGAACTTCATGAGTCTGATGCAGTCAAATTTCATCAAGCCATTACAATAGATGCAATCGAATTCCTTACGATCGAATTTTCATGAAGTTGAATTCCGTCAAGCCGATGCAGTCGATTTTTATGGAGTCAAATTCATGTAGTCAATTTTCATGCTCTTTGACAGCTTGATGATTCAGTTTTGCGACTAAGTATAAATTTGATTCCACGTGCCTTTTAGTGTCAGATTTTTAATCTTGAACCTGGTTCGGCCTTTTAAAGTGTAATTACTGTTTAGGCCAAAACCAGTTCACCGAGTATTATATATAGATATAATTTCAAGGTTAGGGGACAAATTTTTCCCCGATTCATTTCTTTCTCCCGAGCCCTAACAGCGGATCTGTTCGGTGCGGCGAAACTCAATGGCGGCCACCCTTACGAATCGAGCCCTAGTGCTGGCAGCGCTCTCCAATAAATGAGCCTAACAGTTCGTGGAGATGAAGGCTTCAATCTTTTCCTTCCAGTCCACCCTCGTGTGATGACGATGAGGCGTTTCTCCTATTAGTGTGGATACTCGTAAAGGTGCAGACCTTTCTCTATACTTTCAGATTCGACAAACCAAAAATCTCTGGAATAGGACTCCAAATCAAAGTCTGAAGATTTCTGGAGCACTTTGGTCAGAGCACCTTGGTCGATTTCTACATCTCCCCGTACAGGTACTCGCAAACCCTAGCCGTTCCTTCATTTCTTGATTTATGGATTTTGCAAGTTCCTACTCTAGTTTGGGTTTGTCTAGAGTTTTATTCCACTGCTCACATGGTGATGTGCTGCTCACCCCATTTTATCAAACCAAACAATGGTATCAGAGCTAGGTTTTCGAGATCCATTGCATGTAAATCAGGAGTCTTAAAACTGTTCAAAACCCAGATTTATTTCGGGAACATCAAATGCTGATTTATTTCTAGGAACACTTGTGATTCAGTGCGATTTCCATGTATCAGGCTTGTTTTTCCCTTAGTAGTAACTGTCCCTCTTACTGGTTTGTTAAACCAAATATTGTCTTGGATTTGGACTCCGACAATGAGAGGCGAGCTTGTCTACTACCATAAGAAAGATTGTTTGTGCTTGTGTCTAATACATGTAAATCTGAAGAATTAGAAGGGTTCTAAATATTCAGATTTAGGCTCTTTTACCAAAGTGTTGATAATTTTACTTTGTGCACATCTGAGATGGATTTGGATTGTGTATGTTGTAAATTTTGTGTATGTGCATAATGATTAAGTATTAATCATAATAAGTGTTAATCAATCATCTAAAATCCCCCAACCAAATAAGTGTTTGGATGTCTTCCAATGGATGACACTCTTCCTGCCTTGATCGATAAAATGTGGGCTTGCCAAAGCAAGATGCATTAATCTATTTTGGTAAGGAAGTGAGCGGATAATTATGATATTCCACTATCGACATCAGGTCCAACTTAACTAGGTGACCTTAAAGGTTGAGTTGCAAGAGGCATAGGGTTGACATGCACCATATGATGGATGCAGAAAAAGCGTTATTCACTAACCATACAAGAGTTGCATGATAATGTAATTAACAAAGGTTGCCTACCTTAATAACCACTCTATGGGTGATAAGCCAAAGCTGACTTATGGAGTTGGTGAAATATGGATCTTGTCTACTAGAGAGAAGCTCACATAAACTCTCTGAATTAATATTGAGAGTTATCAATTTTATTAAAATAGTGGGAGCTCTTTTAATTAAAATCCATATTAAAATATAAAATGTATTTTGAAATATAATACTAAAATTTCACTTTGCATAAATTCCTTGTAGAATTTCCCTGGCAAGTGGATTGCACTCCGCCCTGTCCCTGTGACTTATCCTTGAGAAGGACAAGCTGAGCGAGACAAATTTCCTAGACTGGTACAGGAAATTGAGAATTATTCTTAGGTAAGAGCGTAAGCTCTATGTCTTGGAAGAAGACCCTGCTGTGGAGCCAGCCGCCACTACACCTCGTGCAGATAATAATGCTTATAATAGGTATGAAGATGACTCCCTGGATGTCAAATGCCTCATGCTTTTCACCATGAAATCCGAGTCTTAGAAGCTATTTGAAAACGAGTATGCTTATGAGATAATCGAGCACCTTAAGAAAATGTTTTAAGGGCAGACTCAGCAAGAGAGATTTGACATATCCAGGGTATTGTTTCAGTGCAAGATGGGAGCTCGAGACCTACTAGGAACTCACATACTCAAGATGATTGGTTATATGGAGGACCTTAAAAGACTGGAGTTTCCTTTGGGCCAAGAGTTCGCTACTGATCTAATCCTACAATCATTGTCGGATAGTTATGAGTTATTTGTCTTGAACTACAACATGAATGAGATAGACAAAACACTGCCCGAGCTCCTAGGCATGTTGAGAACTTCCAAAATCAACTTAAAGAAGCCAAGTCTGCAAGTCCCATGCAGTCAAGCTGATGGTTCAAAATGGAGAGGGTAAGGCCAAGGGACCAAAGAAGACTAAAGTGGGACCCAAGTTGTATCTTGATCCCAATTCTTCAACACTGAAGAAGAAAGGCATGGCTAAGGAAGGAAAATGTGACCACTATGGCAAGCTCGTACATTGGAGGAACTGTCCTCTCTACATTGAAGAACTATAGAAGAAGAAGGGAAGATTGACTTCTGCTTCAAGTATTTTTCATTGTAGAAATAAACATTTCTGCTTCTTCATCTTGGGTATTGGACACCAGATGTGGCTCTCACAATTATACAAATGTGTAGGAACTGGAAAGGAGAAGACTGCTGGGTAAAGGAGAGGTAGACATGCGCATTAGAAATAAAGCAAGAGTTTCAGTCGTTGCCATATGAGTTTACTGTCTTTCTTTGCCCACAGAGCTTATATTAGAACTCGATAATTGTTATTATGTTCCAGCTATAACTCAAAACAATAATTATATTTCATGTTTGGACATGAAAGGATTTTCTTTCATTATTAAGAACAACTGTTGTTCTATATTTATGAATGATATTTGTTATGGTGTAGCCCAACTATTTAATAGTTTATATGTTTTGAAAATAGACCATCTAAAAAGACATAAAACCTTGGCAAGACTGAGAACGAATGACTCTGATCCTACGTTCCTCTAGCATTGTCATTTGGTCCACATAAACAAGAAACGCATATCCAAGCTCCATAAAGATGGATTATTGGACTCATTTCATTATGAATCATTTGAGCGATGCAAGTCTTATTTTTTTGGGCAAGATGACTAATACCCCTTTCGCTGGTCATACTGAGATGGTTGATAATCTTTTAGGTATTGTACATAGTGATGTATGGGGACCCATAAGTTCTATGGTTAGAGGTGGGTTATACTACTTTGTTATATTTATTGATAATTTCAGTAGATACGGATATGTGTTTCTTATGCAGAACAAATCTAAAACCTTTGAAAAATTCAAAGAGTTTAAGAACGAAGTAGAGAACCAACTGGGAAAGAGGATAAAAACACTTCGATCTGATCAAGGTAGCGAATATCTAAGTCATGAGTTTTGTGATCATCTGAAAGAGTGTGATATTGTATCATAACTCACACCACCTAGGACACCATAACATAATGTGTGTCTAAGAGGAGGAATCATACTTTGTTAGACATGGTACGGTCGATGATGAGTCATGCATATTTGCATGTTCCTTTTTGGGGTTTTGCTTTACAGACTACTACAATCACATTAAATCGCGCCCCAACAAAATCAGTTCTAAAGACACCATATGAGATATGGACTGAGAAGCGTCCTAGTTTGTCTTTCATGAAGATTTAGGGCTATGAGGCATATATGCAATGTCAAATGTCTAACAAGCTGAAACCCAAGTCAGATAAATATTATCATGTGAGGTATCCTAAGAAAATAAAAGGGTACCACTTTGACCTACCTTCTGAGGGCAAAATGCTTGTCTCAAGGACTGATGTTTTCTTTGAGAAGAGTTCTTATCAAGAAAGATAACCAAGGTAGAGCTTGAAGAAGTTCAAGAACCACAAGTTCTGAATGAACCTGAATTGGAGCCTGAGCGAGTACTACAAGTTGTTATATCTAGATAGCTTGCTTAGGAAACACAAGTACTACATAGATCAGGTAGACAAAAATTTGAGCCTGAGAGATATTGATTTCTGGTGTCTTAAATAAGTTATGTGTTGCTTATGAACCATGATGATAAGACTGCAACCTACTAAGAGGCTATTTGTGGATCATACTCCGATAAGTGGCTTAAGGCCATGAAATCTAAAATGGACTCCATGTATGCAAACCAAGTTTGGACCATGGTGGAACCATATGAAGGGGTACGACCAATAGGGTGCAAGTGGGTCTTCAAGAAGAAGACCAACATAGATGGGAATATACAGACATTCAAATGACAATTAGTGTCTAAAAGTTTCAAGTAAATTCATGGTGTTGACTATGATGAAACCTTTTCCACTGTTGTCATGGTTAAGTCCATCAGAATTCTGCTTGTTATTGTTGCGTATTATGACTATGAGATCTGACAAATGGATGTCAAAATGACTTTCCTTAAAGGAAACCTCCTTGAGGATATGTACATGACACAACCCGAGGGTTTTGAATCTCCAAATAAGGGCACTAAAATATACAAGCTGCAGAGATCCATTTATGGATTAAAACAAGCTTCTCGAAGTTGGAATCTTTATTTTGATGAAAAAATCAAAGAGTTTGATATCATCAAAAATGAAGATGAGCCTTGTGTTTACAAGAGGATTAGTAGGAGCATTGTTGACTTCCTAATTTTGTATACAAATGTCATACTGTTAATTGGTAATGATATTTCGACCCTACAAGATGTTAAGAACATGATAGGGAACTACTTTTTTATGAAAAACTTGTGCGAAGCGACTAATATACTTGGTATTAAAATTTATAGAGATAGATCAAAGAAGTTGTTGGGTTTGACCCAAAGTACATATATTGAAAAAGTGTTAAAGTAGTTCAACATTCTTGAGTCCAAGAAGGGATTCTTACCTATGTCTCATGGTGTGGATCTCTCTAAGTACCAATGTCCTAAATCTTTGGAAGATAGAGACCGCATGAAGTTGATTCAATATGCTTCGACAATTGGATCAATCATGCATGCAATGTTATGTACTCGACCTGATGTCTCATATGTCTTGAGCATGACTAACATGTATTAGTCTGATCCCGGTGATATTCATTGGACTGCCGTTAAGAATATCTTAAAGTACTTGAGAAGTAAAAATGATGTATTCTTGGTTTTTGGTGGAGGGGAAGAGCTCATTGTAAAGGGTTACACGTTTGCTAGCTTCCAAACTAATGGGATAACTCAAAGTCTCATATAGGGTTTGTGTTTTGCCTGAATGGAGGAGCTATAAGTTGGAAGAGTTCCAAGCAAGAAATAGTTGTTGATTCTGCAACTGAGGCCGAGTATATCGCCACTGTGACTGCAATAAAAGAGGTTGTGTGGATTAGGAAATTCATTAGTGATCTCGATGTAGTTCCTAGCATTATTGATCCCGTAATTCACTACTATGACAACAATGGTGCGATTGCACAAGCTAAGGAACCTAGATCTCACCACCACTCAAAGAACATACTTTGGCAGTTTCATCTTATTCAAGACATTATTGATCGAGGAGATGCAAGCATTTACAGAGTACCGACTGAAGAGAATATTGCGGATCTACTAACAAAGCCTCTTGCATAGAGAAAGCATGATGATCATACTAGATCAATGGGTATTAGATATCTAAATGATCGTCTCAAGTGAACGTTTTGTTGATTGTATGTTTATCGGTTGTAATTCATTTGATGAATATAGTACTATGTATTTCATTTTACATTTAATGGCAAGTTTTTTTTATTATGTCAATTTATTTCTATATGATAGATTAATTAACCTGATAAATGCCCTTAGAATATTCGCTTCCATAGGAATTCAAGTGCATGACTTGAATGCGAGGGCTTATGTTTTATATGAAGCTTCATTCTTAAATGGTCTCTGGTCGATGTATCACCTTAGAAGCTAAGGACAATAGTGATACATTAAGACTAGCATGTGTGTTGACTGATGACTGATTCTCACAGGTCATGATATCAAGTCATCACATGAGTATTTGTTAGTGAACTGTTAGACATTGGCAGTTTATCTCTCTAGTCGGGCGGTTAGCAGCTCGGGCAGTCTGACGGTTACTCCTAGCGGCTAGTACAGGCAGTCTGGTTGTCTGGCGGGTTGGTGCAGCGGTCTGGTAGTGATCCTTTGCTGGCGGTCTGGTGTTTAGCTGCAAATGCAGCCTGGTGGCAACCCGCAGTTGCGGTCTGGCGGCTTTCCACAACAACAATCTGATTGTTAGCCGCAACTGCAGTCTGGTAGCAACCCGCAGTTGTGGTCATGTGGCAACCCGCAGCAACGGTCTATTGATTAGTTGCAACTGTGACCTGGTGGCAACCCGCAGTAGCGGTCTAGCGGCTAGACCAGCGGCCTTCCCTGGCAGACTGACGGTTTCCCTTGGTGTTGTAGGGTGGTTTGTTATTCTTTTGTATGGTGTGCGGTTTGACATTGTGAAACTGCATAAGCCGCGCGGATTGTATTTAGGCCCACATCGTTTGTTGTATTCTCTCATCTCCCCCAGTTTCTATAAATGAGGGGGCATACCTATGTAATCTTTATCTTTTTGGAGCAATAAAATTTGTGGTTTATTTAGCTTTTTGTCCATTTCTTACATGGTATCAGAGTGAATCGATACTTTGCTTCAAAAAGATCGCGGTTTGTTGGTTTAACTACGCGACCTCTTCCACTGGCTTTGTCCGGATTCTTCCGGTTTGTCCAGTTTCTTTCCCTTCCCTTCCCTCCCTTACTTCTCGCTATGCTTGTGACTTGTCATCTTCCGGGCTTTTCTGTTTGCCTGACTTTCCTTGCTTACCGCGCTTCTTTGCGACTTGTTGTGTTCCCACTGTTTCTCTTCTCCGTTGCGCATTTCGCCTTTTGGTCGCGGCTTCTTCCTTGTCGCTGGTGTGTTGTCACCTTCACCAGACGGACTCTTGCTCTTCTCTTTCTTCTTTTGGCGTGGCTTATTTGCTATTCGCTTGTCTCTGCGACTTGTGGTGTTCGCGCGGTTTGCTGTACGACTTATTTTGCTCTTGTTGCCGTTGTTAGTCGCCCTTTGTTGCGGCTTGTCCTATTCGCGTGGCTTCTTTGCAGTTTGCTCTTTCTTCTCTTCTTTCTCCCTGCGGGTTATATTCCTGCAGCTTGTATCTTCTTTGCTGCGAGTCCCGCATTTTGGTCGCGACTTGTTCCTTGACGCCGGTGTGTTGTCACCATGATCATGCGGTCTCTGCTTCTTTTTGTGACCTATTCTTGGTCGGTTTGTTCCTGCGATTTGTTCTTGAGTTTTTTTGTCCGCGTGGTTTCTTCGCTGCGGTGTTGTTTCCGACTTTTCCTCAACCCGTGCGGTTTTCTTTTTCTGTCGGTCTCTTAGTTGTAGTCGGTTTCTTTTTCCGACCAGTTTGTTGCCTTGTTCTTGTATGGTTTGTTTCTAACCGTGCAGTTAGATATTTTTCTTTCTGGTTTCTTTCCCCTTGAAGATGGTTTCTCTTCTCTCCTCTACAACTCATGCTCTTGTGGCCTCCTCTGACAAGTGGCTTATTGACTATGGTGCCACTTATCACATGACCAACAACTCTCGTTTGTTCTCCTCTTTGACTTCCCAGAACAGGTTATCTCCTGTTGTTATTGCAGATGGGACTTCTGCTCCAGTTCATGGTAGTGGGACTGTGCATCTCTCCTCATCTTTGGTGCTCGAAGATACTCTCTATGTCCCCACTTTCCCATGCAATTTGCTCTTTGTTCATGATCTCTACACTTAGATGAATTGCACGGTTACTTTTACTGGTACCACTTGTTCTTTCTCTGATTCTGTCACTAGAGGTACGATTGCTACTAGAACTGCAAGTGGTGGTCTCTTTTTTCTTGATCAAGACGTTGCTTTTTCTTCTTCTTCGTCTCTTCAACAATGGCATCGTCGTCTTGGTCGTCCTCCTTCTTTCCTCATTCATAAACTTTTTTTAAAACTTCCTTTGGAGGATTTTCCATTGAATTGTGAGGCCTGTGAGTTGGGCAAACATCATCACTCCACTTTTCTAGCTCGAATAGGATATAGTTCTTCGCGTTCTTTTGAACTAGTTCACTCTGACATCTGGGGTCCTTCTCCTACTACCACTGTTCGTAGAGGCAGCTTATACTTTGTTACATTTATTGATGATTTCTCCATGTGCACTTGGTTGTATCTCTTGGAGGATCGTTCTGAGCTGTTCTCTATGTTCACTACATTTTATAATGAGATCTCCACACAGTTTCGTGTGCCCATTCAGGTTATTCATACTGATAATGCTAAGGAATATATAAGCCGTCAATTCTCCGATTTTTGTGCAAGCCATGGCGTGATTCATCAAACAACTTGTCTATATACCTCTCAACAGACTGGCATTGCTGAACAAAATAATCGTCATCTCTTGGAAGTTGCTCGCACCCTTTCATTACAAATGAATGTCCCTCGGTCTTATTGGGGTCATGTTGTTCTCCTCTTTTGATATCTCATCAACCGTATTCCCTCGTCTATTCTTCAGGGAAAGACTCCTTTTTCTATTTTGTATCCTGATGCCGAACAATTTCCTTTACCACTTAAAATTTTTGGATGTACGACGTTTGTTCACATACCTTCTCCTGGACGTGACAAACTTTCTCCTAGATCTGTTAAATGCATATTCCTTGGAAATTGTCCTACTCAGAAGGGCTATCATTGTTTTGATCCACTTCTGCGCAAACAATACATTTCCGATGTTGTTACATTTTTTGAAAATTGACCATATTTCTCCCCTACTTCTTCTCTTGTGCCTGCTGATACATCTTCCCTGCCAATTCTCTCGGCACCTCTGCCAGAGCCGGTTCTTTCCACATCTACTTTTGTTGCTCCGTCTCTTTATCTGGAGCCTGTTGTGTTGCCCTTGGAGCCCTATGTGCCTGTTCGAGAGCCTCTTCTTTCTTCTGACAGTATATTGCCTCCTCCAGCTAGTAGTGATCTTGATCTTCCCATTGCCCTGTGGAAGGCCATTCTACAATGTACTCAGCATCAGATTGATGTTGTTGTCTCATATGCTCAGATTTCTCCAAATGCCCAGCATTTTGCTCTTGTTATTTCTTCTACTGTCATTCCGAAAACATATCAAGAAGCTATTGTTATTTTGCAGTGGAAAGCTGTTATGGATGAAGAAATGAACACGTTAACTGAGAGAGGGAATTAGACTCTTGTCCCCCACCTCTGGGTGTTGATGTGGTTGGCTGTCGGTGGGTCTTTGTGGTTAAGTATCTTCTAGATGGCTCTATTGATCGCTATAAGGCAAGGCTTGTTGCAAAAGAGTTTACTCAGACATATGGGGTGGATTTATTTGATACTTTTTCTCATGTTGCTCGCATCAACACTATTTGTGTTCTCTTCTCTGTGGTTGTTAATAGAGACTGGGAGGTGTCTTAGTTAGATGTGAAGAATGCTTTCCTCTATGGAGATTTACAAGAGGTGATTTACATGGAGCAACCTCCAAGGTATGTTGCTCAGGAGGAGTCTCAGGTATGTAAACTTCATAAAGTAATTTATGGCTTAAAGTAGAGTCCACGAGCTTGGTTTGACAAGTTTAGTGGACGTTTTTATCTTATTGGGTTCAATCGAAGCTCTGCTGATCATTCTCTGTTTATACACAAGACTATTAAAGGTCTTATGGTTCTTGATGTCTATGTTGATGATATTCTTCTGACTGGGAATGATAAAGAAGGCATTGATTTAGCCAAAATACCACTTTGACAACATTTTGTTACTGAGGATATGGGAACTCTAAAGTACTTTCTGGGAATTGAGATTTCGCGAAAGAGGAACGCGGTGGTTCTTTCACAGTGAAAGTAAGCGCTAGTTCTCTTAAAATAAACTGGTCTTCTTGGCACGAAACCTGCTCGTTGCCTGATGGCAGTTGGAGATGATAAAGGGTGGACTGACAATTCTCCTCTTCTTCCAGATTAACTATATACAGGCATCTTGTAGGCAAACTCATTTATTTGACTGTTACTAGACAAGATATCTGTTATGCAGTTAGAAAGATCAGTCAGTTTATGCATAATCCTAGAAAGTGTCATCTTCGGTCTACCATGAAGATTCTAGAGTATGTGAAAGGATCTCCAGGAAAGGGCTTGTTGTTTCAAAGGAGTGGTCACCAGATGATTGGAGCGTATTCGGATGCCAGCTATGCTAATAATAAGAAAGATAGAAAGTCCACGTCGGGTTTTTGCACCTTTATAGGAGGAAATCTTGTTAGCTATAAGAGCAAGAAGCAGATAGTGGTTTCAAGGTCAAGTGCTGAAGCAGAGTATAGGAGCATGACCTCAACTACTAGTGAGTTAAAATAACTATGGGATCTTATGCTTGACTTGGGAGAAGTCTACGACCATCCTCTTACTATGTTCTGTTATAATAAAGCCGTCATTTACATATCAAAGAATCCCGTCTTTCATGAGAGGACAAAGAACATTGAGGTGGATTGTCATTTCATTAGAGAAGAGGTATTGAAGAATCAGATATGTACTCCCTTCGTCACTTCTGATAAAAAACTGGCAGACTTCTTCACAAAACTAGTTTTCGCTTCAGATGTTTGTAGCAAGTTGGGCATGGTTGACATATACGCTCCAGCTTGAGGGGAGTGTTAGAAATTGGCAGTTTGTCTCTCTAGTCTGGCGTTTAGCAGCTCAGGCAGTCTGGTGGTTACTCCTGGCAGCTAGTACATGCAGTCTGGTTGTCTGGCAGGTTGGTGCAGCAGTCTGGTAGTGATCCTCTGTTGGCGGTCTGGTGTTTAGTCAGAACTGTGTCGTGGTGGCAACCTGCAGTTGCTGTCTGGCGGCTTGTCGCAACAGCGGTTTGATGGTTAGCCACAATTGCAATCTGGTGGCAACTCGCAGTTGCGGTCAGGTGGCAACCCGCAACAATGGTCTGTTGATTAGCCACAACTACTCCCTATTGGCAACCCGCAGTAGCGATCTGACGGCTAGACCAACGGCCTTCCCCGGCGGACTTGCGGTTTCCCTTGGTGTTGTAGGGTGGTTTGTTATTCTTTTGTATAGTGTGCAGTTTGACATTGTCAAACTGCATAAGCCGCACATATTGTATTTAGTCTCACATTATTTGTTGTATTCTCTCATCTCCCCCAATTTCTATAAATAAGGGGGCATACTTATGTAATCTTTATCTTTTTGGAACAATAAAATTTGTGGTTTATTTAGCTCCTTGTCCATTTCTTACATGAACAAATTGTACTGTCTAGACCCACCCTGAGAATACATTATGAATTATTATATGAACGTGTTACAAGTAGGTCTCAAGTGACAATGATATTTGTGGTTCGTTGACATGAAGTCATGATATTCATCAAGTGAGGAAGTGCGTACTTGATGCCATCTAAAGTCTTCCTTGAGAAAGGTTGATGATAAGGGCGGTTATTTGGTATTTTACTAATCATTTGGGTATTTATGTGTGGACAAAAATTGGACTTAACCTCCTTTATGATAGGAGTTGCATCTATGGCCCCTTGATAGAATAAGACTGGGAAATGCTTGGTCATGCTTGGTTGGGTCAACATTTGATATTGGGCTAACCATCTCTGGAAGTCCATTCTAGATCAAGAAGTCAGGATTGAAATATTATGAGGGTGACACGATCTATGTCTCTAATTCTATCTGGATGTGTGGGACAAAGAGACATGACAACACTGAAACATTGGTCACATTAAGTTCATTGAGTTACAAACTCTTATATTACTTGGGTAGCAATGATGTATTGCTAGATGCCGCTCATTATTTGTGAGATTATAGTTGATAAGTTCTAGCTCAAGTGGGAAACTGTTGGTGTCTTTATGATCTAGAAGTATTCAACAAGTTAGTCTCGCTGCCAACATAGTATGAACTTATGGGGTCACACATAATAACGTACGAGAAATTTGATAATAAATCAAAGTGGCTCAACTCATAAAGGTTATGGGTACAAAGGGAGATATTATTGACTAGAAACTGTTTGACAGTTTGTCAACAAAAATGGTTGATTGAAAATGACTAAGTATAATATTAACTGGATGCAGTCGATTTTCATCAAGCCGATCAAGCCTGAAAGATAAATATATGGGTAGTTAATCACCTAGAGGAGGGTGAATAGGTGTCTTTAAAATTCTTTGTCACTTATATTATATATTCAGCAAGTACTTGAAAAATAAACTTCATAAGAACATAGCACAAGCAATCCACAGAGCACAACACAAGCAATCCTCTTCAATTCAGAATAAAAATTATAGAACAGAAGCACCCGGAAAATTATATCTAGGGTATATCCACCTCCCCCTTCTTCCTCTTTAGCAATGTGCTAGATAAGGTTATATCTCCTCCTCTTCAATTCAGATCAAAAGATCTTACAGACTCAGTTTCTATTAAGAAACCTACACTCAGACCAACAAGTCCTACCTCAAAGATTCACTCAATCTCCTACCTTAGGTCCCTCAAGAATACTACCTCAGCCTTTATAACACAGGCTTACACCTCAGTGATCCCACTCAAATCACCTACCTTAGGTCCCTCAAGAACACTACCTCAGCCTTTATAAATTAGGCTTACAACTCAGAGATTAAATCTCCTACCCACTCAGATCTCAAAGAGATCTTACAAAATTAAGAGGTAAATAATAAAAATAATCTTAGAAAACAGCAACTCCGTAATATGACTTATCTGAGAATTCAGATTCTTCAATTCAGCAGCAAAGAATTAATTCTTAATGAAAAGACTAGCTAAAAAGATACTTTTCTGGATCTGCAATCTCCTTGATGATTATTGGCTTGATTTCATTGAAGAAATTATAGAATAGATCCACCTTAATCTTTTGATCAACTTGCTCAAAGGATCTGAAGATTTTCATGAAGACCTTCGTCTTCCTTCTTCTCCTTAGAGTTGTTGCCCTCCCCTGACTTGGAAGAATTTAGAATGAGAGAATTGATTTGTTGAATTCATTGTTCTCCTAATTCTATGAAGACGACCCCTCTATATATAGCCTTCACGGGTTGTTGGCTTCTGATTGATGATGTCATCATTACGCCATCATGCTTCAAGTTCTCCTTAAAACTATTTCTATTGAGATATCACATTACTGTAGATGATGTGACATTTTTGACTAACTTGGCACTTCTGTGTTGACTCTGTTCAGCTTTAGGATCAAAAGTGTCGAGATGTCCCAATTGTCTCGACACAATATTACTTTGTGTTCTTAGAAGGTGTAGAGACATATTAGCAGTCTTGACACAATATTACTTAGTAGAATTTTCAGTGTGAACTTGAAGGTTTCGAGACAGTTTACTTGTCTCGACACAACTGTCTTCCGGGTGTCGACACTTGTTTTAATTCTTCACTGTGTCGAGACAGTTAAATTTTCTCGACACTTCAGTCTGTCAGGTGTCGACACTTGTTTAAGTCTACACTTCAGTCTCATTATGTCGAAACAGTTGTATTGTCTCGACACTACTGTCTTAAGGTGTCGAGACATCTGACTAGTCTCAATACAGCTGTCTTGATCTTCAAAGTGTCGAGATAACTGACTTTTCTCGACACTGCCAACTTGAACTTCAAGGTGTCGAGATAACTAACTTTTCTCGACACTGCTGTCTTGAAACTTCACGGTGTTGAGATAACTGACTTGTCTTGACACTATTGTCTTGAAACTTCAAGTTGTCGAGATATCTGGCTTGTCTCGACACTGCTCCTGCAAAGGTGTCGACATAGTTTAAGTGTGTCCATACTTTTGTACTTAGCCATTTCTCTGCACTACAACTTGTTAGACGTCGACTGTCCTGACTTCACTGAACACTTTTAGCTATATAGCATTGAGTGAACTTGCTTCACTCGATGCTTTTGGACTTAGGCAATTTTTTGCCTTTCCAGTCAGCTTATTTGAGTCCACCTATCAATATAACTTGAACCACTTATCCAATCAATATGACATAGGCAACCTGCACGCATGAACTGAAACATACATCAAATAAATACTTGTGTATACCATTGAGTTGAAAGGGCTTCTTCAAATCAATTACATTATTTCCAATGTACCAAATAATCTTCCCCTATTTGGAGAAGTCATAACCCTAATTCAATGATATTAACCACAATACCAAAATATAATAATTATGATGTACAAGAGTAGTGCTGAACAAAATATACAGGAAACAACAATAACAAGGCAGTTATAACAGAGTGCAACCAAAAAATTTTTCATTTCAATTTGTTAAAAGATTACACTTTTCAGTTTCTTACAATGTTCTTAAAACCAAATTATATAATTTTTTGAAAAGAAAAATAAACTAAGATTGATCTAGCTCTTTGATGACAATATCTTTTCCTGATTGTATTTTATCTTTGACTTCAGGCAACTTATCATCAGCCACTTTCTTGCCCTTGACATCTTTAGCATTAGAGATTTATTCTTCTTTTAGTCTTTGCCTTTCAAAATAATGATAGGGCTTAGGGAAATATTTGCTGGGTTAAAAAGAATCAGTTGGGATCTTCCCTGTCTTCAGATCTTTTCTGAATTTATAGAGAATCTCCTACTGCTTTATATGTTTAACACATTCTTGTTCTGAATACCATTTTCCCTTGTCAGTTGTATTGTTATTGTCTGCTTTCCATGTAGTGAGTATAATTGATCTTGAAGTTGGACTCCATTGCTCAAAACCTAGCTTAGCTTCAGCCTGCTCCCAGAATCTTTTCTTAGATAATTGAGCTGCTTTCTCTTTGAGCAATGCAGAATCAGACATCTCCACCTCCTCACATACTATATTCTGAATCTATGGTGGAGGACTGTACATGGACTGTACTGCAGTTTGAATGGCCTAAAAATGTGCTGGTTGGCAGTCAGACTCAATAGTTTGATCTTCATCATACCTTAAGGGAGGAAAGACTAGAGTTCCTCTGATACTATTGGAGGTCCAAATAGCACGCTCAGAGCTTGACTTTATCATTACTCTCTCCCCCTTTATGACTAATCTTTCTACATGATCCCTTAAGTCATTCTTATGAAATCTGAGTTTACCATCTAGATAATTAATCAGTGAGGATAAATAATTCTTTACTTTAAGCAAGTGGTCATCCAGTTCTTTGCAAGAAGCCTTGAGATCCTGAGTCACAGTGGCTGAATGAGTAGATAGTTGAGTTTCAATATCTTTGGAGGTAGAGGTTATCTTGCTTGCCAGAGCAGTAGTTTGCTCAGCTATCTTGACCAGTGTAGCATCATGCATTACTATCATGTTCTCATTCATTCTAGTCTGATTTTTCAGGACATAACCTTGTTTAACAGCTATTTCATCTTCAGTTTTCTTTTATTCCTCCTGCTGTTTAGTAATGTACACTACAACATTAGCTCATCGTTGGAAGAAATCAGTCATATCCTTCTTCAACAGATTCACCTCAAATCTAATGGATTTGATTTCTTGTGCAAGCTGAAACTGCAACTCCTTATTACTTTCATCTACATATTTTTCAAGTTGATTTCTTTGTTGATCTAACATAATTTGCAGTTGAACTATAAATGAACTTAAATCCATAGGAGGAGCAGGTGTTGTTCCAGACTGAATTGTCTTTTTATAGCTCCTACTCCTCTTTTTGAGTTCAGTTAATTTTCTTTTCTTCAACTGAGAGGCTTCTTCCTCCTCAGATTCTGAAGAACTAACTACTTCAATAGATGTAGGCTCTTTAGTTCCTCCATTATTTGGGGCCAAATCTGCTAACTCCCCCTCAACTCTTGCACCATCTTCATCAAGATTGATAAATTTTGTGATGACTTCATCTTGCTAAGCTATAGCATCAGGAACAGGGTCCTCTGGAAGATCAATCATCTTCCTGTGGATATTTGTATCTTTATTCAAAAAGATTTCTTCCTCAGTCTCCTTGGAGACTGCCTCCTCATTCTCTTTATGATACATTTCCTGTTCAGGAACTTCTTCTTGTTCCCGAACATTGTCTAGCTCTTATACTACTTCCATTACTATTATGTTGACATTATCCAAATCCATATATGGGAGAATATTGAGGTTCTCCCCCTCACTTGGATCCCTAGGTTGGATTGTCCCCCCTGCATCTGATCACCAGTAGCAGGAGAGATCCGTGGAGATTTTGCAGGTGTTGTATGATCCTATTTCTCTGAGCTGGTACTTCCCTGATTTTTAGATTCACTGGAAGATTATTCTTCCACAACTACTGCTTTCTTTTTTTTTTCTCTTTCTCCTTCTCTACTATAGGAGTTTCCTTGTATAGTACTCTATCCCACCTTGCTAGTATCCTCACATCCATGCTTCTCATATGATTGATTTTAGATCTAATCTTGAGGTTGAGACTGATAGGAATGGCTTGTATCAAGTATAGGCTTATAATTCTGCCCATATTATTCTTCTTGATGCTTTTTGTAATCTTGTCAAAGACTACTTTACTCCAGTTAGTCTTGACTTTGAAGATAATTCTAGTCATTAGCTCAAACATATATGCAGAAATCTTATCATGTGCTCCTGTTTTGCACAACACCTTTCTTACTATCTCAGATAGGAATTTGCCCTGGGTATTCATACCCTTACTGATCAGGGTGCTTCCAATATTTGTGGTAGGGGCCAATCCACACCACTCTAGAGCTTCTACCATCTTGGCAGAATCTAGGGCATCTTCTTGATCAATCTTTGGAAATTGAAATACCTTGTCCAGTCTCCTAGTTGTAATTTTGACCTTTGCTCCATTTACTTTAGACTTAATCTTTTCTGTGTTAGAGTCGACATGAGCATTGGAAAAGAATTCTGAAACTTCTCGTTTCCAGATATTTGAAGGTTCAGAGAGCAGATATTCCAATCCTGCTTCAATGATTAGGGTTATTATATTCGTAATTTCTTCAGTTGCTAAGTCGAATCTATTGCGAACAAGTTCATAACCTTCAAAGATGTTATTGTCATTCTTCGGTGCCATGAGAGTAGAGAGAAATGGTTGATGAGTGTCGACTAATCAGGGTTTTAAATCTCGACACTTAGGAATCAATCAGTTCATAAAAGCAAGAAAGCATAGTCATCTTCTTCTCTCACACCCCATTTATAGTCTAATCTTTCCTAATGACAAAAGGGCACGCTGTATTTAGACTGTTCTAATTTTTTTTAGGTAAAGACCTAGTGTCGACACAAGGAAAAATTCTGTCGAGATGTGTCGGCACAAGTTGACACAAGTATAATGTCTCTCGACAAATACCTTAAAGTCTCGACAACCTTGATGTCTCGACACTTACTTTGGTGTCTCGACACATTACAGTATCTAGTATCGACATATTTATGATGTTTCGACACATTACATTATCCAGTGTCGACACATTTCTGATGTCTCGACACTTTCTTTGATGTCTCGACACATTCTCGGGTGTTTCGACACAACTTTTGACTAGCCAAAATTTTATTTTCTAAACTATAGATACTTGACATTTTTGACGTCTATTCTTGAGATTTTAGGTAAGTAAACTTAATTACTGACTAATATATTTTATTCTTATTTTTATCAGTTTTTGTGTATGCATAAATTATTCAAGATTCAACATGCCAAGTTCAAACTTAATGAAAATTAATTTCTCTTCATCAAGGGGCTTAATGAAAATTTCAACAATTTGTTTATTTGTTGGAACAAATTCTAGATTTATATCTTCATTTTCTATATGCTCCTTAATAAAGTGATATCTAATTTCAATATGTTTAGTTCTACAATGTGACATAGGATTGTTTGCAATTGAAATAGCACTAGTAGAATCACAATATAATGGAATTTTACTTAGCTGAATATTGTAATCTTGTAATTGATGCTGAATCCATAGCAATTATGCACAACAACTTCCAGCTGAAATGTACTCAGATTCAACAGTGGATATTACTACACTTGTTTGCTTTTTGCTGCTCCATGACACCAGCCTTCTTCCAAGAAATTGACATGAACCTGAAGTGTTTTTCCTATTTTCTTTACAGCCTGCATAATTTGCATCTGAAAAACCTGTTAGTTCAAAATCATTATTCTTGGGATACTATAGACTAAGATTAGTGTGCCCTTTAGATATCTCAATATTCTTTTGACTGCTATATAGTGAGACTCCTTAGGGCAAGCTTGATACCTAACACAGACACAAGTAGCTTACATTATGTATGGTCTACTCGCTGTTAGATAGAGCAGTGATCCAACTATGCCCCTATACAAGATGATATCAACTTGCTTGCCAGCACCATCCTTGCCTAAAGAAATACTGGACCCCATAGGAGTTCTCATGGAAGTGGTTGTTTCCATGCCATACTTTTTGATTAACTCCTTGGTGAACTTAGACTGACTAATGAAATGTCCATCTATAGCTTGCTTAACTTGGAGACCCAAGAAAAACTTGAGTTCACCCATACTACTTGTCTCAAACTTACCTTGCATAAGCTTGACAAACTTAGTGCAAATTGACTCATCAGTATAACCAAATATAATGTCATTAACATATATTTGTACTAAGATGGTCTTGCCTTTAACTTCCCTTAGAAATAATATTTTGTCTATTTTCCCTCTTGAGAATTTATTCTCTAGAAGGAACTTAGACAAAGTATCATACCAAGCCCTTGGGGCTTATTTTAACCAATAGAGAGATCTTAATAAAAGATAAACATGATTAAGATGAGTTGAATCAACAAAACCTGAGGGTTGCTCAACATAGACCCTTTTTTTACGGTTACCATTAAGGAAGTCTGGCTTCACATTCATCTGGTAAACCTTGAATCCTTTGTGGGTTGCATATGCGAGGAAGATTCTAATAGCTTCCAATCTAGCCACTAGTGCAAAGGTTTGATCAAAATCTATACACTTTTTTTATCTATAACCCTTTGCAACTACTCTAGCATTGTTTCTGACTATAACACCATTCTCATCCAATTTGTTCATGTAGATCCACTTGGTTCCTATGATGTTACAGTCATTTGTTCTGGGAACCAGCTTCCAGATATTACATCTCTTGAACTGGTTCAATTCTTCCTGCATAGCCCCTATCCAAAATGGGTCTAAATTGACTTCTTTAAACTTCTTTGGTTCTGTTTGAGACAGAAAACTTGAGTGCATCACAGTGTTACGTTGTCTACTTCGTGTGGTCACTCCATGAGCTGCATCTTTAATGATCAATTCCCTTGGATGATCCCTTAAATGTCTGACAGCAGCTGGTAATGTGACCTCTTCTCTTTGAACAGCTTCAACTTGTTGCTGAGTCTCTTCTTCTGATTGTTCCTATGCAAGCTCTTACTCAACAATGTTGACTCCATCTTGTATTCTTTGTCTTGCTGGAACTGAGTCTTCTATTGACAGCTCCTTTAGCTTCAAGTCTTCTCCTATTGTGCTTGATGTACCTGGCTTATCACATAACCTCTGGTAATCCCTTTGTCAACTCCACCAAAGATCACCTTTGGTCCATTCTTTATCGGAATATACTCCCTCAAATTACTCCTTATTCCAGTCTTCTGTCTGGAACATTTACTATCCAAGTACCAGATTGGTCTATCTCTGGTGCTTGGACACACCTACAAAATAAAAAAATTATTTTTCCTTAGGAACCCAAATTGTCTTGGGTCCTAGGTGCTTGTTAGTTGTGGCTCCATTGAGACCACCCGCAAACTCCTTAATTGGGTACTTTTTTTGCCCGTGAGACGTAGTGTGATTGAACCAACAGTCCAGGGTAAAGTATCCAATCCATCAACAACACCAGCACTCATATCTGTTTTACCTCCTCTTTTGAGAAATAGAAGGAACTTTATGCTGACATTCCTTAGGACAAGAATTAGCAAACTTGACAGTTGTATTTTGACTGGGAGCATAATGATAGTTTTTCCTCTCAGTCACAACAGTCCTCCTTGGAGCAAGCACATTAGGAATAGCTTTCTTATTCACATATGAGTTTGGTCCAACTGGTCCAGACTTCTGGGTTTCTTTTCCCTTAGTCTGAAACACGGGCTATGGCATTACTGGATCCATTTGTCCTGTCAGCTTTTTGAGACTCCTTCTCTTAGGTTTAACATAACTAAGTCCACTTCCAAGAGTTACTGAGAAGGTATCTATAATTGGGAGCATAGTTTTAGGTTTAGAAAACAGCTGAACAAGTCTTTTCTCATTCAGGAGTTTGAGTTCTAACTCCTGAATGGCTGCATCCTTTTATTTTAGCAACATGATTTTATCACCAATGATCTTAGTCAGCTTAGCCAACTTTGAACTTTGAAGACCAACCTTCTGAGTATCCATCTCATGATGGTACTTAATACCTTTTCATGATGCAATCTCAATGGCTTGTTCTTTTACAAGCTTCTTGCTATTTACAAGAGCTTCCAATAGTTTTCCAAATTTATTTGTGAGCTGCTGCAGTTTAGTCTCAAAGTTGGACATATGTGAATCAAACTTTGAGTCACATGAGTCTAACTCATCCCTAGTCTCATAAACAGAAGTTTTAGAATAACTAGAATTATCATAGATTACCTGAGTATCCCAACATTCTTGAATTTCTGTTTCTGGATCATCAGATAGTGCCATAAAAATAACCTCTATATCATCTTTAGAATCACCATGAAGTGATGAAGTTGTGAAGTTACTGCCCTTATATATGACCTATTTGATGAATTCCTCTTCATAAGAGAACAGTCTAATATAAGCATGTTCTTCTTCTGATTCAGTTGAATCAGTATCACTATCAGATAAGGTCTTTGGCATATTTGCCAACAGACCCTTTTCGGATTTCTTATCTTTATAGAACTTCTTTTCCTTTGACTTTCTGTTCTCCTTTCTATTTACTGGACAGTCAGCAATGACATGTCTAGGCCTGTTACAACAATAACAAATAATATCAGTCTTAATTTCTTTATTCTGCAGTGAATCATACATGACCACAGAGTTGTCTCTGTGTTTGTCTTTGCTTTTGCTGGAACTTGGTTCAGTTGATTTCTTCTTGTTCCATTACTTCCTTCTTCTCATCATCTTTTTGAATTTCCTGGTGAACATTACTAATTCTCCATCTAACAATTCTTCTGATGAAGAACTTGTCCCATTGCTAACTATATCTTCATCCCTTCTTGGTGATGATGTAATTTCTCTTCTATCCTTCTTTGATGTGTCTGCTTTAAAAGCCATGGATCTAATTTGATTTGAACTTCTGGCAGATTCAGCTTCAGCTTTTCTAGAATTTAACTAAAGCTCATGTGACAACAGCTTCTCATACAGATTTTAGGGTAACATGTTTCTCAAATTCCCCATTTCTCTTATAGCACAAATCTTTATGTCTCATTCTCTGTTTAGGGATCTTAGAAACTTTTCATTAAACTCATAGTTTGAAAATTGTCTTCCATAATTCTTTAAGTCATTGACTATTCTAAATAAATTTTCATGATATAGTTCTATAGAATCAGTCTTCCCTTGCCTAAATGCCTCATACTGCTAGTTGAGTAGAGACTTTCTGTCATCCATGACTTCTTCTATGCCTTACATATAGACTATGAGAGTGTACCACATCTCCTTGGATGTTTTATAGTGCACTAAGTTCTGAAATGTTGAATTATCTATTGAACTGACAATTATGTTTTGTGCTCTTTTATCCATGGTGGAAAGAACCACCTCATTCTTTATCATCTCAGATAGTTTCTTAAGGGTTTGCACATTTGCATCTAAGACATGTACTTTTATGGGAATATATAGTCCTTCTTGTACTGTGATAAAGATTTTTGGATCTGATGCCTCCATAAACAATCTCACCCTTTGCTTCCAAATAGTAAAGTTATCCTTTGTACAAATAGGAAGCTTCATATAACTGAGTTCTCTATGAGATTCAGAAGTCATTAGATCTGATAGGTTTCAACCACCCTTTTGATCTTTTTTTGACTGTAAGGTCTTTCTTTGAATAACCTCCCGCTCTAATACCACTTAAAAGATAAATATATGGGTAGTTAATCACCTAGAGGGGGGAGGGGTGAGTAGGTGTCTTTAAAATTCTTTGTCACTTATATTATATATTCAACAAGTACTTGAAAAATAACTTTCACAAGAACATAACACAAGCAATCCACAGAGCACAGCACAAACAATCCACCATACACAAAGAATTTATAGTGGTTCTCTTATCTAGTATACATCCACTTTCCCCCTTCTTCCTCACTAGCAATGTGCAAGATAAAGTTATATCTCCTCCTCTTCAACTCAGATCAAAAGATCTTACAGGCTCAGTTTTTATTAAGAAACCTACACTTAGACCAATAGGTCCTACCTCAGAGATTCACCCAATCTCCTACCTCGGGTCTCTCAAGAACCCTACCTCAGCCTTTATTACACAGGCTTATACCTCAGTGATCCCACTCAAATCACCTACCTCATGTCCCTCAAGAACCCTACCTCAGACTTTATAAATTAGGCTTAAAACTCAGAGATTAAATCTACTACCCACTTAGATCTCAAAAAGATCTTACAAAATTAAGAGGTAAATAATAAAAATAATCTCAAAAAATAGCAACTCTGTAATCTGGCTTATCTGATAATTCAAATTCTTCAATTCAGCAGCAAAAAATTAATTCTTGATGAAAAGACTGGCTGAAAAGATACTTCACTGGATCTGCAATCTTCTTGATGATGATTAACTTGATTTCCATGAAGAAATTGTAAAACAGATCCACCTTAATCTTCTGATCAACTTGATGAAAGGATCTGAAGATTTTCTTGAAGACCTTCGTCTTCCTTCTTCTCCTTGGAGTTGTCATCCTCCCCTGACTTGGAAGATTTTTGAATGAGAGAATTGATTTGTCGAATTCCTTGTTCTCCTAATTCTGTGAAGATGGCCCCTCTATATATAGCCTTCACGGGTTGTTAGCTTTTGATTGATGATGTCATCATTACGCCATCATGTGCTTCAAGTTCTCCTTTAAACTGTTTCCGTTATCACATTACTGTAGTTGATGTGATATTTTTGACAGACTTGACATTTCTGTGTTGACTCTGTTTAGCTTTAGAATCAAAAGTGTCGAGATGTCCCAATTGTCTCAACACAATATCACTTAGTGTTCTTAGAAGGTGTCGAGACATCTTAGTAGTCTCGAGATAATATTACTTAGTAGAATTTTCAGTCTGAACTTGATGGTGTCGAGATAGTTGACTTGTCTCGACACAACTGTCTGCCTTGTGTCGACACTTGTTTTAATTCTTCACTGTGTCGAGACAGTTGAATTGTCTCGACACTTCAGTCTGTCGGGTGTCGACTCTTGTTTAAGTTTACACTTCAGTCTCATTGTGTCGAGATAGTTGTATTGTCTCGACATTACTGTCTTAAGGTATCGAGACATTTGACTAGTCAGGACACATGTGTATTGATCTTCAAAGTGTCGAGATAACTGACTTGTCTTGACACTGTCGACTTGAACTTCAAGGTGTAGAGACAACTGACTTATCTCGACACTGCTGTCTTGAAACTTCACGGTATCGAGATAACTGACTTTTCTCGATACTGCTGTCTTGAAACATCAAGGTGTCGAGATAACTAAGTTTTCTCAACACTGCTCCTGCAAAGGTGTCGACATAGTTGAAGTGTGTCGACACTTTTGTACTTAGTCATTTCTCTGCACTACAACTTGTTAGGCGTCGGCTGTCCTGACTTCACTCAGCACTTTTAGTTGTATAGCGTTAAGTGAACTTGCTTCACTCGACGCTTTTTGACTTAGGCAATTTTTTGTCTATCCAGTTAGCTTTTTTGAGTCCACCAGTCAATATAACTTGAGCGACCTATCCAATCAATATGACATAGGCAACCTGCATGCATGAACTGAAACATACATCAAATACATATTTGTGTATATCATTGAGTTGAAAGGGCTTCTTCAAATCAAGTACATTGTTTCCAATGTACCCAACAAAGCCAATGCAGTCGAACTTCATGAAGCAGATACAGTCGATGTAGTTGAACTTCATCAAGCCGATGCAGTCGATGTAGTCGAAATTCATCATGTCGATGCAATCGAATTCCTTGCAGTCAAATATTTGTATACAAATTTTTATGTGACAAAGCTAGTAAGACATACAAGTAAAAGAGTAAAGCATAAACAACTTTAATTATTAATATACTTCGGAGTATAACATATATTCGTTCTTGTAAATACATAAGCTATAACAAGCGAAATGTGTAAGTATTTTTATTTGATGTACATGAATCATATTCAAGTTTAGATGCAAGACTTATCAGAAAATTTATGTTATGATCATTTATTTATCCCCATTTCAAGTCAAGTGGGAACTCAAGTCAATGTGTTACATCAATTAAACACTAGATTTTAATAATTACCTTTGGTATTAATGAATTTAAAGATTCATGGTTTAGTGTTTCCTAGCATATCAAGACATGTTACTAATTTAACGATTCAGGTATTCAAGAGTAGAATTCATAAACATAAAAAGGGGTGCATGAAATTTAATTCAATGTTCGCAAGCGAGAGAGATTTCTCTACTTGCCTTAAGTAAGGTTGAAACTAGCGGCAACGGCTAAGTGGTGCAAACAAAATTAACAATCTTATTTTGAAACTGTTTAAGGACAATCATGCATTATATTTGACATTACAAGAATCCTATGCTAGTATAGACCTTTTTTCTTCGCATAACTTAATCAAGAGCAGGTTTAGAAATTTACCTCCCTCAATATTAAGGGGTAAGGAGACTACCACGAGGAATCCGGGATTTGACAGCACTTAAATTAGGGAAACCCTAAATTAGAGAGGGCTTTGGAGAGATCCCATCAATTGATCTGATGAGCGGCGGCGAAAATAAAAATAAATGGTGGTTAGCTGATGGGATATTTAGAAATACATCTAATTAAAATACTTGACAAATGAAATTGTGGTAAATAAGAGATGCAGACACTCCAATCCGCCATCAGGGGGAGAAAGTGCAGAATTAAGAATGGAGAAAAGGGAAAACAATAGAATCTAGATCACTAGAATGTCATGGGATTTGCAGATCCTACCAACCCCAACTTATTCCAAAATGAGGAGACACTCCAGAGAGAGATGTAGGTGCCAGACTGTGATGAGCATAAATGTAGGTGGTCTTCCCTGGATATCTTTTCAAGAGCACCCACATCGCCTATGTTGAATTTTCTCAAAGTGGTCAGCAAGATAGCCTAAATCCAAATTAATATTCCCAGAACTATCCAGTTAACACCTTGACCATGTGGAAGCCCAAAGAGCAAGATTAACACCAAATGCAAATGGGAGAACAAGCAGATATAATTTTTATTAACACTTCTTTACAGGGCGAGGTATACATAGCAAGATATGATTTCACTAGTACACAAGCTACAACAGAAAGTACAAAACAAGCCGGGCAAACATCACTGGAGACCGCCGAGACCGCTCAGTCTGCCAAGGTCACCGAAGCCGCCCGAGCTGAAGCTGCTACACGCCGAATAAAGCACGGAGTTGGCCGAGACCGTGAGGTCGCACAGACACACCATTATTCGCTGCATGCTGATGAACTGAAGAACAGACTGCCACCCGCCTGAGACCGGCGAACAGGTTATTGGAACTTGGAAAAGCTAAAGAAGAGAACTGACAAGCCGTAGAAGCGACCTGCTGAGACCGCAGAGACCTCACACTTCACAGAACTTGACCGAAGTCAAAGCTAAACTCCTGGCTCCTTGAAGCTAGTCGCGCGACATGCACACAGCAAACCGTCAACTCTACTCAACCTGCGCGGACAGAAAAACTCAGACCGCAACAATAGACCAAGCCCCACTTACTGTTCACTCAGTTACTGTAGACATGTCGAGGGTCTTTTTATAGGCGAGGTGAGGAGTGTGGTCATGACCCTAGTGAATAGAATCACCACCCTAGCCCGCGCACTAGCAAAACACCCGTCCGCTGAGTCCGCAAGGACTTAGCCAGATTCCAAGAGAAACCGCCAGAAGCAAAAATGATGTTCACCATCAGGCGAACTCGCACCAGTCCGCCCATGCTATGCAGACAAGGCACCAGCCCGCATAGCCCGCAAACACCACACAAGGATAGCTACCTTTACTGCGAAAGCCCGCATACAATATGCGGACAAGGAGGCAGTCCGCACAGCTCGAGAACAAAGCCATCATCTGCCACAAGTCCACGACCAACAGGCAGTCCGACCGATCAAATGCGGACTCGACGGATACCGTGGACACACTGTACTTGTCACTGAATGTGACCAAGTCCATAAAACCACCAAGAGCAAGCGCGAGCTCGGCGGACAAGGCCCAGTCCGCCTGCCCCAAGGCAGATCGCCAATCACACCACCAGAAGGCAGAGCTCGCAAGCCCTACTCGTACAACTGCTAAGACAACGGCCAACTGCCAGACTTCGACACCAGTCCACACAGTCCTCCATAGTAGCTAACGCCCACTGCACCACCAGAGCACGACAAAGGCCATAGCTGAACTCCAGGCCAGTCCGCAACAGCGAACACCGCGGACTCCACCAGTCTGCAAAGTCTCCCGCGGATAGAACTCCCAATCTGCCGGTTAACACAAGCTTGCAAATCTACAAGGCCGCAAATCAACTAAGCACTGCCAACAGTCCGCAAACCACAGTCCGCACAGTCTACTTCGCTAGAAACCCGACTTCTTTGGTCATAGGCCAACCAGGCCACACACCAGGCCGCTCAGGCCGCTCACCTGGCTGCTCAGGCCGCACATGCTGCTCTTCAACAGCCAAGCCACTAAGACAGCCAAGGTCACCAGGCCGCAACCAGCAGTCTGCCCAGGCCATAGACACAGTCCGTACAGGCCGCACAGTCCACCCGGCCTATCCATCACCCACTTCCACTTCACAAATTTCAACACTCCCCATTGAAGTGAGAAGTGGTGATCAAGCCCAGCAAGCTTTGTAACCGCTGAAATGGACCCTTTGACAGCGGCTTCGTGAAGATGTCAGCAAGATTATCTTCACTCCGAACATGCCCGACCAGAAGAGATCCCTCCAACACCTTATCCCTTATGAAGTGGTGCACGATCTCAATATGCTTGGTCCTTGCGTGACACACTGGATTGTTTACCAGTTTAAGAGCACTCTCATTGTCACCCCGGAGAAAGGTAGGCCCTTTCACTTCTTCGTGAACATCCTCTACAAGCCTCCTTAACCAGATGGCTTCCCGAGCAGCCAAGGTCGAAGCCTTATACTCAGCTTCTATAGTAGACACAGACACATAGTCCTGCTTCTTGCTACACCACGAAATGCAAGATGATCCACAAGTGAACACATAACCCGAAGTTGATCTCCGATCATTCGAGTCACCACCATAATCAGCATCCGTGTACCCAAGCAAGGCAAAGTATGCATCCCTACTATAGAGGAGTCCCATATCAGAAGTTGTCTTGACATACTTCAAGATGTTCTTTGCCGCCACCAGATGAGACTTCCTTGGTTCAGCCATAAACTGACTTACTCGGCCAACAACATAAGCAATGCCTGGCCTTGTAATCGTCAGGTAGATCAAGCTCCCTACAAGAGCCCTGAACACCAAGGGATCAGGAATAATCCTTCCTTCATCTCGTCGAAGCATCAACCCATGTTCCAATGGAGTAGAGCAACTCTTCCCTTCGCCCATGCCGAATCGATTCACAATACGATCCGCACAACCCTTTTGGCAAATGATTATCCCGCTCTCCTTCCTCTCCACTTCAAGACCGAGAAAGTGACGAAGCTCTCCCAAGTCTTTCATCTCGAAGCGTATAGCAAGCTCAGCCCTGAGCCTAGCTACTTCCTCCTCCGAATTCCCTATGATGATCATATCATCCACATACAGCAGGACTAAGACTTGAAGAACCCCCTTTTTCTTGATGAACAAGCTAGAATCCGAGTTGGAAGTAAGATAACTGCAGAATTGAAGATACTCTGCTATCTTTCCATACCAAGCTCTAGGAGCTTGCTTCAACCCGTAGATAGCCTTCCTGAGCTTGCAGACATAGTTCGAATGAACTTCAGAAATAAATCCAAGTGGCTGATCCATGAAGATGTCCTTGTCAATCTCTCCGTAAAGAAAAGCGCTCTTCACATCAAGCTGCCACATCCTCCACCCCTTGCAAGCAGCCAAGGCGATCACCACCCGAACCAAAGTCACCTTTGCAACTGGACTAAATGTCTCCTCATAGTCTTCTCTATACTGCTGTGAGAATCCTCGATCAACCAAGCGAGCCTTGTATCTATCAATGCTCTCATCAGCCTTCTTCTTCAAATTAAACACCCACTTGCAAGTCACCGGAGTAATGTCATCAACCTTGGGCACAAGGTCCCAGGTTTTATTCTTCTTGAGAGCAGCAATCTCTTCCTTCATGGCATCATCTCACTCCTTGACTCCAGTGGCCTCATTGAAGTTTGCAGGCTCTCGCTCATCTAGAGGACCTGCAAAGAAGAAGGAGACAAAAATCACTGCATTCCCATCACAGTACCGAGCTGGTGGTTTCACAACCCTTTTTGATCTCCGAAGAGGTTGCTCCTTGCTCACTACTTTTGTTGCTTCTTCAGGCTTAACACCACTTTCGGGCAAGCTTTAAGCAAAGCACCCCCTACTTCCTGAGCCTGAAGCCTCAACACCAGAACTTGAAGCAACAGGAGCTGCTAGTGAAACAACAAGCTCCTCTTTCAGAACTTCAACAACCACCTTCTGCTATTCATCAACCTTGCTCTCTGTTAACTCAACCGAGCCACCGTCATATGATGTTAGTTCGTCAAAGACCACGTCTCTTGATACAACAAACTTCTTCGTCGCAGGATCCATGCATTTTCGTCCCTTCTTCCGCTCATCACAGCCAACAAAGACAAGCTTCCTTGCCTTTGCATGAAGCTTGGTCCTTGAAGCATCCGTGACATGCACATAACAAGTTGATTCGAACACCCGAAGGTGTTCCACACTGGGATTCTCCTTCAGCAACATCTCAAAAGGAGTTTTCATGTTGATCGGGCTGAGCGGCATTCGATTGATGACATAGGAAGCACAAGACATCCCCTCTGCCCAAAAGTACCTAGGAATGTCTTTTGCATGAAGCCAACATTTGCAAGTCTCCATTAGATGACGGATATTCCGCTCCGCGACTCTATTTTGTTGTGGAGTGTGAGCACAAGTAAGCTCTCTGTGGATCTCGTGCTTCCTGTAGAAGTTAGAAAACTCGGAGGAGACAAACTCACCACCGTTGTCTGTTCTAAGCTTCTTAATACGCAAGCCAAGCCGGCCCTCCACCAACTCCTTGAACTCCATAAACAATCGGAAGGCTTCAAACTTCTCTTTCATGAAATAAACCCAAGTGTATCTTGAGTAGTCATCAATCAGCACAAGCATGTATCTGCTTCCACCAAGGCTAGTAGTGGCAGTTGGTCCCATCAAGTCTCCATGGATGCACTCCAATGGTCTCTTGCTCCTCGTTTGTGATTTATAAAATGGAAGGCGATGAGCCTTGCCATACTGACATCCCGTGCAAACTTGACCGTCTCCAAATGAAGATAGCTTAGGCACGCCTCTTACAAAGCTTATGTTAGCCATAGCCTTCAGCTTATCCATTCCTACATGCCCCAGCCTTTCATGCCATATAGCAGCGCTATCGTTTGCTCTCATTCGATCAACATAAGAGTTGGTTGGAAGAACAAATAAGTTCTTTACTCTCCTCCCAACATGAGCAACATCAGACTTAACCGCTGATACGTTGTGAAGGAACTTCACTTCTATTGGCCCAAACAGAATGTGATAACCAGCGTCTACCGCATTGATCACAGAGAAGAGGTTCTTCTTCATGCCCGGTACGTGATACACACTCCTTAACGTGAGTGGACCCTTATCACTACCCAAAGACACAACCCCCTTCTTCTCTACTACATAAACAGTATTATCAGCAGTTATGATAGCTTCGTTACCTGAGTAGGCTTACAGAGAAGAGAACTTTGACTTGTCTTCGGTGAGGTGATGACCACACCCGGAGTCCACGATCCACTCGTCGTTGAAGTCGACAGCGGACAAGGCACGGACACAAGTGCCCGTCATGAAGGCTCCGCCCCATCCAGCTTCCTCACTCTTAGAGCAAGCTTCCTCCTTGCCTGCAGCATGCACAGGCTGCAGTTTGACCTTGCAGTCAAGCTTGAAGTGTCCCCGCTAATGACACATGTAGCACTTCAAGTTCTTCTTCCAATCCTTCTTAGGAGCAGTGCTCCTCTCTGACTGATAAGAAGTTGAAGGCTTATTTTCAGCAGCAGTATTCTTCTTCCCTTCCCATCCCTTCTTCTTCTTGCCTGAGAAGAGAGGTTCACTGCCTTTCTCAGTGACAGTGACTCCAGCCATCTGCCTTGCCAAACTTTCCTGCGAGGCAAGCAGGTTCTCAAGCTCCAGCAGAGATGGCTGAGTAGCCCAGCCTTGAACAGATGTCACAAAGGCAACATACTCCTTCCGCAAGCCGCAGATTATGTGCCTTTTCATCTTAGCCTCAGAGATAGGCTCATCAGGATCAAGTGCTGATATCTCAGCACACAAGCTCTACATCTTCAGAAAGAATTTTGAGATGGTCAGGTCTCCTTGAGTTGTCCTAGCCAACTCATTCTCCAGAAACTGAAGTCTAGCTACATTCTTCCTATTGAACAACTCATCAATAGTTGTCCAAATATCAGTAGTAGACTCACATCCAATGATGTGATCAAACAGTTCTGGCTCTTGAGAAGAAACTCCACCTTTGCATTTATTTTTATCCAGAGCCTCACCTGCTCAGCAGTACCAAATGCAGCAGTAACTTCCTATCTGTCGTCACCACCGACGACCTCCCATAGCTCCCCGCCCAGAAGGTAACTCTTCATGCACAACTTCCACTTCTTAAAGTTATTCGGCGTTAAGAGTTCAATACCAAGACCTCTTGCGTAGCTTACTTCCATTGCAACAACCTTTGGTTAAGCTTCCAGAAGCACAGAGCAACAGCAACCCTTGATCACCGCTCAAGCAACTGAACCTGGCTCTGATACCATGTTGAATTTTCTCAAAGTGGTCAGCAAGATAGCCTAAAGCCAAATTAATATTCTCAGAAAGATCTAGTTAATATCTTGATCATGCGAAAGCCCAAAGAGCAAGCTTAACACCAAATGCAAATTGGAGAACAAGCAGATCTAATTTTTATTAACACTTCTTTACAGGGCGAGGTATATATAGCGAGACATGATTTTGCTTGTACACAAGCTGCAACAAAAAGCACAAAACAAGCCGGGCAGACAGCACTGGAGACCGCCGAGACCGCCCAGTCCGCCAAGGTCAACGAAGCCGCTCGAGCCGAAGCTGCTACACGCCAAATAAAGTACGGAGTCCACCGAGACCGCGAGGTCGCGCGGACATACCGTTAGTCACTGCATGCTGATGAACTAAAGAACAGACCGCCTACCCGCCTGAGACCGGCGGACAGGTTATTTGAACTTGGAAAAGCTGAAGCAGAGAACTGACAAGCCGCAGAAGCGACCTGCTGAGACCGCACACTTCACAGAACTTGATCGAAGTCAAAGCCAAACTCCTGGCTCCTTGAATCTAGTCGCGCGACCTGCACACAGCAAACCGTCAACTCTACTCAACTCGCGCGGACAGAAAAACTCAGACCGCAACATTAGACCAAGCCCCACTTACTGTTCACTAAGTTCTGAGAATATTAATTTGGCTTTAGGCAATCTTGCTAAGCACTTTGAGAAAATTGAACAACCTGTATCCTCTACTCCTCTCTGTCGTGTTTTCGGATTCAGCAAGAGCGGAGGAAGAAGAGTTCGAAGCCGGTGAGGCGGAAGGCTACGAAGAAAAGGGAGGCAATCAGGAGCCCTATTTTTGCGATGGATTGGAATAGAGACAAAGCCCTATTTCTGTGAAGGAAAGGCATGCAATGGGAGGGGTATCAGATTCTATTGGGAGGGAGGAGAAGGGTTTTATTCAGTTACAATATTTGCAAGGCACCTTCTTCTACGATCCAACGACTTTGGAATTATCTAGACATATCCAACATCCCATATTATTTTTTGGATTTTTGAACTCAGTCTATTTGCAGGCCGAACTATTTCTTTTTAATATATTATATATTATATATATACCATATATATCAATATACATATCTTCAAGCACACCAAATTTTTTCCGTCAACCATTTGATCAAAGTTCAAATTTAAAATCATCTATTAAATGAAAAGAGAAAGAATGATTGAGGAGAGAGGGGAAGAGAGAAAAAGAGAAAATTTGTATCCCTCTTAAAGCTATATGAGAGAGAGAGAGGGAGAAAAAGAGAGAGAGAGCGAGAGAGAGAGAGAGAGAGATAGATGGCGGTGGTTTGTGGTCAAATCATATGAAGTGGAGACAGATAGAGAGGGCAAGAGAGCGGAAAGTAGCATAAGAGAGAGAGGGGAGAGAGTAATGCAAGTAATGTGGTGGAAGGACAAATAGAGAGAAAGAAAGGGTGAGAAAGAGATGGGCCACACAATATTTAATGAATATGTAATGCAGGTAATGTGTTAACTGTGGTGCTAGAAGAAATAGAGAGAAAGAAAGGAAGAGGAGGTGAGGCCCAAGGCATTTAATGAACATGTAAGATCATTTAATGAATAAAGAGAGGGAAAAAGAGAGGAAGAGAGGGGGAGGGAGGGAGAGGACGAGATCTAGAGAGATATATAATAAAAGAGATATATATAATGCGGGCGCAGTCTGCTAAGAGCCAGCGAGCACGGGCGAAGCCCGTGGAGAGCTACTCGTGTGTGTTTATATATACACACACATAAGTGCCGGACACAGGGCTCCGCCCCTACGACCAAGCTCGATAGTACCCAGCTGGTGACAACGGGCTTTGCCCCCCCCCCCCAGCTAAAAAGATTATGTTCACTTAAAATCTTTTTATATCTTTTAATATTTTTTATTTAATTATTATTTCATTTATTTCCCTAATATTATCTATTTAATTCTTAAATTAAAATCGGAAAATTAAATGAATTTAAAAAACAAAATAAACATTGCAAGCGATAAATAAAAATCTCGGTTATTGTAAGCGTTGAAACCGAAATTCAGATTCTATGGAGTTCGAACCGTTGGGGAAGGTGTGATCGCACACTTACTTCTCCCGACAAGCTCAGACAACCAAAAACTTGGAACCAGAAACAGACCCAAGGTTCCAGCACGGAGGTCCCACCACACACCCGAAAGATCTCAGAGCGATTCCCCTCCTTGGCCTGTGCTGAGCTAACGGCACCTCAGAAAGCTCTAAAAGGTCAAAGAGTAAGGGGATTGGGATGCTTGAAAGCTTTCCTTATGTGGTATCCCCTTGGGTCTATTTATAGTTTTTTGAAGTTGGTCTGCCAACAACATACCTCTGCTGTTTGGAATGGCTATATGCAGTCTAGGTTGGTCTGCAAACAGCGTAACTCCGCTGTTCTGAAAGGCTATGGGCAGGCCAATGGGTGTAAAACGATAAAAATACAACACATATCACTGGGTGAGTGGTCCCTAAAAACCTCCACTCGCCTGGGGCGGCGAGTGCTCGATGGGGCTGGCACTCACCGCCTCCCTAGGGCCCTGGGCAAGTGCGGGCCCGACCTGCTCGACTCGTCCGATGCTGCCGAGAGCTAGGGCGAGTGCGAGCCCACTCACTCCACTCGCCCTACTTCTGCTCTACTCCCTCCCGGGCGAGTCAGTGAGGCCACAGAGCTCTCATCTCCCTTCTGACTCGGCTGGGACTTGGACTGCCTAACATGGCAACCCCGGCTCACACCGATCCCACTCGCCTCACTCAATGTCAAAGGAGGAAGGTGTCGAGTGAACTTGCCTCACTCAATGCCAAAGGCAGAAGGCGTCGAGTGAACTCGCCTCACTCAATGCTAAAGGCAGAAGGTGTCGAGTGAACTCACCTTACTCAACGCCAAAGACAGAAGGCGTCGAGTGAACTCGCCTCACTCAACGCCAAAGATGGAAGGAGTCGAGTGAACTCGCCTCACTGAATGCCAAAGGCGGAAGGCGTCGATAGAACTCACCTCACTCAATGCCAAAGGCAGAAGGCATCGAGTGAACTCGCCTCACTCCATGCCAAAGGCGGAAGGCGTTGAGTGAAATCGCCTCACTCGGTGCCAAGAGCCCGGTTTGCGCGGCCAGCTCGACGAACACTTGGAGGTCTCGCTTCCTGAGCGACGTCGCCCTTGAAGATCTCGCAAACACTTATCCTGGAGGGGGACCCACTCATCGAATACAGGGTTGTACACAATCCTCGCTTTTTACGAGGTTATCCCAAGCTTGGAAAGAATCATCCAACCCCGGGTATTTGATGAATATTGCGGGAGCAGGAGGGAATCTTTTGGTGGGGTCCGCAAACTACTATAAATATACGCCCCCTACTTGGGCGACCCTTGCCATTACCCTTACTCTGATTCTGCCGAGATGCCTCTCTCCAAGGAGCTCCAAGAGAGGCTTAGCCGTACCCGGGAGCTGACCGCTGCTCGCACTACCGAGCTGATCTCTTTGTCGCCCTGTCCTCTGCCACATGAGTCGCCAAAACACCAACCCGCCAAGAAGGCCAAATCTGCCCCAAAAGTTTCCAGTTGGCCTACCGTGATCTGGCCTGATCATGGTCTTGCTTCTTCCTCCAAGCTAGTCGCTGAACCAAAAAGAAAAGAAACCATCAACCTTCCTGCCTAACCGGACACTTGTCAGAATTGTACCGAAACTTCTATTCCACGAGTAGACTCCCCTCACGGAGATTCGCGCCCCCAACCATCTCCTAAAGGCCGTGCGAGAAACCCATTGCCTCCCTTTGGTGCCACTGGGTTGGGCTCGTTACTGCTAAAGTTGTCGGCTCGCGTGTCGCCTCTTGTTCGTCCTCGTGATCCTGTACTCGTAGGGGAAGTTCTCGGGACATCCCCATCTCGAACTTCAATCTGATCTCCACAAACCCACAAGTTTTGGGTCGCGGCAAGGCCCTTCAGCCTCCTCTCGCACGCCCATCTTTGGGTCAGCCAAGTTCTTCTCAACAACTCCACCTCGACGGGACCATCTCTTCAATTTAGTCTATAGCATTCATCATTTCTGCTAACCTCAGCTCCTCATCTGAATTTGTTCTTCTCGCAGACCTTCCTGACCACTCCGAATCTGAAGAATCTTCTAAACCAGCTCGCCACTCGCCACCTTCTTCGCCCAATGTGACAAAGAATTTCTTGGATGCCTCACTGGACCCTGCCGAGCTGAGGAGACGAACTATTGGGAAGACAAACTATTGGGATTATTTGGAAGTATGGGCTCGCATTGCGCGATATTCAGGAGGCTCGAGCTATTGACGGCGAGCTGCTGCGCGCGATGGAGTGGGACTATATGTTGCTGGCGAATGAGGTCCGGCATGGCTTGCCTAGCAGGATGACTTCCCCAGGACCCCTCATGGATCAGATCAATGAGAACATGTGATTCATACACCAAGACTTGGAGCTGGTCCGTGAGTTCAACAACCCACGATGACCTCCGGGGATGGGGACACGAGGCCAGGGTAGATGGAAATGGCTCCCTAGCTGAGCCTACCGACACTCACCCTCCAGATCCCCAGCTCGTATATTATAATAATTATGTTGAACTGATTATTTGACATTGGTATGTAATAAGTTTAACAATTTTTCTAGATTTAACTTCCAATGCTTGTGATTCGTAATTCATGCTACACTTTAGGCTCTGCTCACGCTTGGATGGTGCAAGTCGCCGGGTTTGGCGAGTCGGGGTTTGCGTGCCGGACTGATCGGCCTGCTCGATAATTAATTTGTTTTCTATAAATAGGCCCCCTCACCTACCTCCAGACCATTGCCTTTACTGTAGACTCATACCCACATGCTATTGCCCTTCTCGCTTAGTGCACTTGCGCCAGGACTTTAGGAAAGATGGGCAAGACGCTACTTGATGCTGATGGTCGGTCGAAATGTGCGAGGCAATTTGCCGAGAATAGCTTTTATGAAGGGAACAGTACCAAGCAGGAGCTCGCAAACTTTGTTGCCGACTATATTCCCCCCGGCTTCTCTGCGCGCCGACCTGTGGAGGGTGAGGCGATAAATTCATTCTTCGAGGATGAAATCGCCTTCCTCGTCTCGCACTTCGAGGTGGGATTGCACCTCGCTCTCTGGACAGAGGTCTGCTAGATGTTGAAGTACTATGGGGCGGTCCCGGCACAGCTAAACCTGAACGCCATCGCCATGACGGTGACATTCGCCTGTTTCCTCCACCGAGAGTGGATAGAGTTCAACATCACAATCTTCCATAAGTTATTCATATACTGCGCGACAAATGATGGGGTCACCTTCCTTGCCAGCTCATAACTTAAAAGTTCGCGAGACGGACAATAAAAACAATAATTGGTTCTCAAAGTTCATCTTTGTCAAAGGGGATCTCGACAACATTCCCTTCTAGCCTCTGCAGCGAAGCGAGGAGGTATATCGGCCTCCCGCCGTGACGGGCAGCGATGTCGAGCTGCACAAATTCTTCCTCGACAAGGACTTCAAGGTTGCATTCCTTCAAAGGGGGCTCGACTCGCTCCTCCCGGTTCTTCCCGGCGAAGGTATAAATTTCCTTCCCTTTCTTTTAATGGGCACACCAACATCAAAAATTTTCTGATAATTTATTTCTTGCAGGGTAGAGACTGATTCCCGAGCATTCTCCTTCTGAAGACTCGGCACTCTACCCCAATGCACTCGCGCGTGAGCTGGCAGCTGCGGTGGACTTCCGGATGGAATCGGAGTCGGCCAGGCCTCCCTCCACCAAGAAGCGACCCGACCCTGCGAGCTCCAGCTCGCCTCGTCACACCTCACCGTCGAAGAAGATGAAGAAGGCGATGGCGATCTCCAAGGGGAAACAGATTGTAACACCCCCATCTGTCGAATGTCATATAACAGAAGGTCCAGCTGGAACCCGATGTCATATACCACGGACAGTCGGAAGGGTAATATAAGAATATCAAAAATCGAACTATAACTACTCGTCTTAACACAGCATTCTAGCGGAAGCTTTTAAACAGTTGGAAAGAACTCATAATTGAATAACAACTATCATGAATGTCCACATACTACCATAGGAATGAAATAACAAATACATTAAAAGTACTTGGTCTTATGGCCTTACAAGAGTTTACTTATCAAATTAATGATTTTCATACATCGGCTCGCAGACCGGCCACACATGACAAAAATAAAAACAATAATTCGCTTTGGCCTTCGAGGGCCAGCTCAGCAACATGGGATTCAACTCGCTATATGGTACTTGGCTCCGCAGCACCTGGAAGCAACATTCCACCACACGGTGGCACACAAAGTAACGGTCAGCCAAAGCCGACCAAATTATAACGACCCCGCCCCTTACTCGGGATGGCGGTACTCCTTCCCTACATTTCATTAGCCCAGAAAAACAATAAAGTGCGAACGTACTACGCCACAGGTGTAGGCTCACACTACCAAATACCTTGTGCACTCAGGGCACATTAACGGTGAATCCGGTCAATTCTGTGGCTTCACCACCATCACCGGGATGGCAACATCGTGAGCATTTTTTAGTCTTTCTGACCACTATCTAAGACTCTCGGCTATGCTAATGGCCAGTCCCTCTTTGGGTCTCTCGCACTGAACCACATAGCCCAGGTCCGATTCCACTTGCCCATTGCTCACTCCGCATAGTCACCTTAAGACGTATGCAAGGGTCAAGCTTCTCTCGAATCCCAAAACATTCCAAACATCACATAACACAATTATGTTCAAGGCTGGCTCCCCGACCGCCAAGTTAGAAGAACTACGATTCCGCTCAGTTTTTCGGGTGCGCCTTGGAGTTAATCCCCAAGGATCCCTACTGCAATCTACCGTGTAGAAACCCGAAAACACAAAACACGGAGTCTTCTCCGGCAAACCATACAATATGCAACATCACTGATCCAGACCAACATGTTCGGGTAGGCTTCACACACAATGTCTATGTACGTACTTCGATTCCGGACTCTATATGCAACACAAGGGGGACTATTCATAACAACCCTAAGGAACACCGCACACTCGCAGCACACTCGTGGGAGCGGGTTTCCTTATGCAAAAGAAAGAGAGATTCACATGCTCAAGTAGAGAATCGTTACCCTAGTAGTTCGCTTTTGCGCCATGGGAATCTATCCGGATGGAAAGCTTCGCAAGGGAATTTCCTCCGCGGATCTGGTCTCGGTTCTCGATTCGGTGCTCCGATGCTCCGCCGGTGGCCGGAATCCTCCACTTCCTTCCTCCTTGCTCTCTCCTCTCTCTAACTCCTTAGAAAGAGAGTGCTTAAGAGAAAATGAGGAATTAATCCTCAATTCCTGGCCTTAACAAAGCAGGAACACCCATGTGTCGTTAGATCTTATTTAAAGAAAACGAACGGCTCATATCCGCCCAAAATTCCTCAATCTTGGGCCGAACACGGCCTTGCACACGGCCGTGTCCCAGGCCGTGTGCCCCAATCCAAGCACGATCGTCGAGCACAGAAAAGGACACGGGTCAAGATATGCCCGTGTCTCAACCTGACACGCCCGTGTCGTATCCTTACATGCCCTTAACCTAGGGACATGTCACCGATAACTGCCACGCCAACCTTCACGTCCCTTGGGAACACGGGTGGTGACACGGCTATGCACACGCCTGTGTCACGCTTGATACGCCCGTGTTGCTGCTGTGTTTCCTGTCGTGTCCTTTTCTGGACACAGCCAGCCAACACAGAGGAGGACACGATCTTGGACATGCCCGTGTCTCAGGTCGTGTACCCCTATTAAGGCACCAAAATTTCCTTAGGACGCGACCAGTTCGATTACGATTTTCGGGGTGTTACAAATCTCCCCCCTTTAAAGAATTTCGTCCTGAAATTATGTAAAGGTACACAAAAATTTAAATGTCACCTGAGTGGAATAACTCGGGGTATTCCTCCAACATAGTCTGCTCTCGCTCCCATGAAAGCTCCTCGCGTCCGCAGTTATCCCAACGGACTTTAACCATTAGAATTTCCTTGTTGAGGAGTCATTTGACTTCAAAGTCTTCAATGCGTACTGGCTTGACCTTTGTCGTCAACCTGTAATCAACCGACACTTGATCGACCGCAATGACCTGTGAAGGCTCTTGCACTGCCTTCCTCAACACTGATATGTGGAACACATCGTGTAGCCCACTCAACTCCACAGACAGCTTCAATCGATAAGCTTCTTCGCCAACCCGCTGCAGGATTTCAAACTGTCCAAGGTATCTCGGACTCAACTTCTTCAAGCGTCAAACCCGCAAGACACCATTGAATGGCTTGATTTTCAAATACACCCAGTCGCCAACACCGAACTCCACGTTCCTATGCTTGGCGTTATAGTATTTTGCCTGCCTGTCCTGAGCGATCTTCAACCGTTCCTGAATTTTACGTATCATTGAAGTGGCGTCTTCCACTGCTTGACGTTTGAATAACTTTGACTCGCCTGTCTCCAACCAAGACAACGGCGTGCAACACTTTCTCCCATACAAGGCCTCGAAAGGCACCATTCCAATACTCGCTTGATAGCTGTTGTTATATGCAAACTCCACCATGTACAGGTGATCTTCCCACTGCTTTCTGAAATCCAGGACACATATGTGAAGCATGTCCTCCATCGTCCTGTTGACCCTCTCGGTCTGACCATCTGTCTATGGATGAAAGGTTGTGTTGAAACTCAGCTTAGTTCCCAACAGACTAAGCACCAGCCTCCAGTCATTCGACGTGAAGCATCCATCTCGGTCACTAACAATATTGCGGGGAACTCCATGCAATCGAACAATATTATCCACATAGAGTTTGGCTAACTTTTCCACCAGATCTTCTTTCCTGTTCGGGATGAAGTGCGACACTTTTGTCAATCTATCAACGACCACCCATATGGCGTCGTTTCCCCTCTGCAACTTTGGCAAACCATGCACAAAATCCATAGAAATATCGTCGAACTTCCACTTCTGGATAAGCAAGGACTTCAAGAAACCTCCGGGCTTCTGGCACTCCGTCTTCACCAAGGCACATGTTTGGCACTTGGCCACATAAAGTGCTACATCCTTCTTTAACCCTGGCCACCAAAACAACTTCTTCATGTCTTTATACATCTTCGTGCTCCCAGGGTGGATTGAGTACTTGGTATGATGAGCCTCATACATCAACTCCTCCCGAAGATTATCCGCACTAGGGACGCATAGACGATCGTCCCTCCTTAGCAGTCCATCCTCAATAGCAAATTGGGAATTTTACCCATCCAAAGATTCATCTAAGATCTGCTTCATGCTGCTACCCTGAACCAAAGCCCACCGAACCCTATCAGCTAGGTCATACTACACCTCTGTCCAATACAATTTTGCCTCGGCACTTGTCTGCTTGTCGACGCATATCTCTAATGCCTCCAAATTACGGACCAAACTCTCATCATGTACCGACAACTAGCTGGCTTGCGCAGGAGCCCTGCGACTTAATGCATCTGCCACTGCATTTCCTTTCCCAGGCACATAATGTATCTCGAAGGTGTAGTCCCCCAGGAACTCCATCCACCTCCGCTGCCTCATGTTCAGTTCCTTCTGATCTAACAAGTACTTCAGGTTCTTATGATCGGTGTTGATATCGACCTTCACACCACACAAGTAGTGCCTCCACAGCTTCAGAGCAAATATCACGGCCGCTAACTCCAAGTCGTGGACCGGATAATTTCTTTCGTGAACCTTTAATTATCGTGAACCATAGACTATCATGCTCCCATGTTGTAGCAGAACATAGCCCAAACCACTGCCCGAAGCATCACTATAGATTTCAAACCCTTCGGTCCCACTCGGCAAACATAAAATAGGCATTGTGTTCAACCGCCTCTTCAATTCTTCAAAAGCCTGCTCGCACTCCAGCGACCACACAAACTTTTGATACTTCCTTGTCAACGTTGTGAGTGGTAGCGCTATCCGCGAGAAGTTCTCTACGAAGCGCCTGTAGTAGCCGGCAAGCCCCAGAAAGCTCCGGACTTCCGCCACTGTAGACAACACAGGCCACTCCCGTATCACCAATATCTTCGTCGGATCCACTGCTATCCCTTCTCCACTAACAATATGACCAAGGAACGCTACCGAGGATAACCAAAACTCACACTTGGAGAACTTAGCATACAACTGATTCCTTCTTAACGTCTCCAACACCATATGTAGATGCTTGTAGTGATCATCCTCACACTGCGAGTACACCAAGATATCGTCGATAAATACTATCGCAAAACAGTCCAGGTGCTCTCTGAACGTCCTGTTCATCAGATCCATAAACACGGATGGCGCATTGGTCAACCCAAACGGCATGACCGTGAACTCGTAATGCCCAAACTGCGTGTTGAATGCTGTCTTTGAAATGTCGCTTTCCCTTATCCTTAATTGGTAGTAATCGGATTTCAGATCTAACTTCGAATATACTGTTGACCCGACCAACTGATCAAATAGATCATCAATCCTTGGATCAGATACTTATTCTTTTCCGTAAGCTTGTTCAACTCCCGATAATCAATACAGAGTCGCAAGCTCCCATCTTTCTTCTTAACGAAGAGTACCGGTGCGCTCCAAGGCGACGAACTTGGACGCACATACCCTTGCTCCAACAACTCTTGCAGTTGCACCTTCAGCTCCGCCATCTCTCTTGGTGCTATCCGATACGGAGAGTGTGACACCGGTTTGGCACCCGGCACCAGCTCAATTGTAAAATCAATCTCCTGCTGGGGAGGGGATCCTGGGAGATCATCTGGGAACACATCAGGATACTCGGACACAACTGGAATACTTCCCAGACTTGGCTTAGGCATTGAAGCCTGCACTAATGTGACAAACAGCTCTGCCCCAAACCGAACTACCTTAATCACCTGAAGGGCCGACATCAAAATCTTACTCGACCCATTCATGCCCGCAAACGTAGTCTCACGATTAGTATTCAATCCTAACTTAACCTCCTTTCGGTTGCAATCAATGCATGCTCGCTGCTCTGAGAGCCAGTCCATACCAAAGACTATGTCGAACTCCACTAACGGCAGTACCGACTCTCGCAAATCAAACTCTTGGTCCCCAATCCGTATCTTTACCACATAGATTCTATCCGCGCGCATTGAACACCCATTGGGCAACAACACATCCAACTTGTCTTTTGCCATCGAGGAAGGGACTCCGATGCGCATTACGAATCTTTCATACAAGAAGGAATGTGAAGCTCCCGTATCAAACAGGGCTCTCGCCGGATAATCAAAAATCAACACAAAATCTAGCACCAACACTTATAAGCTAACATATAAAAATGGTAACAACTGCATAAAGTTAAACTGCTATAACTTAACTCATACCTGTCACCACGTCAGCTTGTTTTATGTCCTCTTACAGACCAAGATTATATACCCTAGGCTGGGCTGGAGCATGGTGGGACACAGTTGACTCCACCGCCTTCCCTTTTTCTTCATATGTTGCTCCAAGCTTCCTCTCGGACTTTGCACGTCTGCTCCAACATTCACGAGCAAAATGCCCCATCTTTCCACAGTTATAGCAAGCTCCTGGGACTCGACTTGTGGTTGCCCCCGTCGCACCATACGAAGGGACTGAGCTCGAAGTCTTCGGCTTCTTGTTCCATCTGCGGAAACCCGACTTTGCATTTGGCACTTTGAACTCTGACTTCCTTTCCCCTGGGTCCTTCTTCTCTTGCACTTTCTTCACGACCTTTTCCAATGACCGGGCTGAATTGACCAAGGCTAGGAAGCCCTGCGCCTTAGGCCCAGTAAGGAGTAGTTGTAGGTCTCCATGTAGACCCTCATAAAATCGGTTGGTCTTCCGCTCCTCCTCAGTAAACGTAGCACCAGCATAACTATCCAACCGCGTAAACTCGTGGAGATACTCATCCACGCTTCTGCCTCCCTGAGACAAACCAAGGTACTGATTCTCCATCTTAAGCTTCTGAGTAGAGGATAGATATCTGGCCAAGAAAAATCTTGAGAATTCCTCCATAGGCACATCCGCAAGTTGCCTTCCCACTAAGAGGTGAACCTCCAACTCATCCCACCACAGCCTTGCCTCACCAGCCAATAGGAAGGTCGTTATGGTGGTCTTCTGCCACTCCTCAGTTAACGTGGATGTCAAGACTCTCTTTATCATAGAGAGCCAATCCTCAGCTTGAGTTGGCGTTCCAATCCCGTCGAACCTCGGAGGATTAAAGCTCATTACATGCTTGAGCTGCTTCTTCGTAGCTCTCCTTGGTGCTACTTGATCAACTGCCACAAGTTCTACCACTCCTGGCTCTGCCACCCTAATCGGTTCTTGCTCATTAACAGGTGGTGCATGGTGCATTTGCCCTGCAGGTTTGGCATTTATCATAGCAAAGACTGCTTCAGCCGCCGATCTGATGGTTTCTGCTGAAGGAGGTGTTGTAGGCACGTCATTCGGTGCACTACTTTCTGCCGATTGCGGACGTTCCAATTGCCCAACACCGCTACTAGCTGCCTATAATAGCATAAACCCTATATTAGGCGACAAACAAATTGCTAAAAGCAATCATTGGAACACTCAGGTTCCTCAAAACAAGTGTATTTTTCATTTCTAAGTGGACATTCATGGGTTCTTTTATGTTATAACGAAGACTCGGTTGCTTGAACGTCTGCAGTTGTCCCCTGCACGACGTGGCATCACGACGCATATTTTCTCTTACTTTGACGTATTATTTAAATACAGAGAAAATGTGGGTTGTGACAGCTGCTGCCGAGAGCTAGGGGCGAGTGAGAGGCCACTCGCTCCACTCGCCCCACTTCTGCTCTACCCCCTCCTTGGCGAGTGGGTGAGGCCACAGAGCTCTCGCCGCCCTTCCGACTCGCCAGGGACTTGAACTACACGGCTTGGCCACCCCAGCTCGCACCGATCCCACTCACATCATGCCACGCTAAAGTTGGAAGGTGTCGAGTGAACTCGTCTCACTCAACGCCAAAGGCGGAAGGCTTCGAGTGAACTCGCCTCACTTAACGCCAAAGGCGGAAGGCGTCGAGCGAACTCGCCTTACTCAACGCCAAAGACGGATGACGTTGAGGGAACTCGCCTCACTTGACGCCAAAGGTGGATGGCGTCGAGCGAACTCGCCTCACTCAACGTCAAAGGCAGAAGGCGTCGAGTGAACTCGCCTCACTCGGCGCCAAGAACCCGGCTCGCGCGGCCGACTCGGCGAACACTTGGGGTGTCTCGCTTCTTGAGCGACTTCACCCCTGAAGATCTCGCAAAACACTTATCCTGGAGGGGGACCCACTCATCGAATACGGGGTTGTACAGTAAGTACCCAAAATCTATTGTGACATAATGGATAAGAAGATTGAATTTGATTATGGGGTTGGCTGTTTGAGGCTCACCCGCCGCATCTTTTTTAATTTATTTTATTTATTATATTTTACTAATAGATAGTCTTACATCGTGGGTTGGAGAGTTATATTCGGGTACATATTATAGAATTCAAATGCGTAAATGAAATCTGACATAACCGGGCGGGCTATGGAGAGCGGGCAATGCTACATCAGGCTTATGATTGGGCGGGCCCATACGAGCTATCTATATGAAGGGCGGTTGTAATTGGGCTGACACTTGATTGAATTCTTTTCATAGTTATAGGGGCAAAATAGTAATTTCACATAAGTTTATGACACTCGGTAGTAGATTTATGAGACCTACTAAAATGTGAAGAGAGGGGGTGATTCTATTGAGCTCAATCAGACGATTGTTAAATTATGAATCCATGATCCGACGGCTTATAAAATTTTGAACTCATAATATTTGCATACCACAGTAATTCTTAAAGAGTCTTCTTGTGTTTTAAAGATAACAATTTATATATAATACAAAAAATATAGTAAGAAAAAATACTAGGGAAAAAGTAAGGCTAGTCCATAATGCCCATTTTTTGTTTGAATTTACCAAAGAATAGGGGGGGAGAGAGAACTTTTTTTTAAAGTGGCGGAATTTCTTTGTGCATGATTCACTGTAGATTTGGATTATGTCTGCAAGCGGTTCAGTTAAGTTTTAGATAAAATCAAAGCCGAGCAGAATATTCCTAATTTGTACACACGCAAAATCAAAACTGAGCCGCAATCGATCAATTCGGTTTGTTGATTTAACATCGGTTCAATTTGGCTATTGACACTTATAATATAGATTGTAATACAAAAAAACACAGCTCAGATACAGACACCTAGGTGAATGCAAACCATTTGAAAGTTCCCAAATATGAGTTCCAAGAGTCCTGGACTACTATTTTTTACTTTTAATTATCTGAATATGTATGAATTGTAAAGGAGAATACAAAACGACACCTCCTATGTTATCATTGCTTGATCATGACTTAATGTTTTTCTTATGCTTCGTTTGGTTCGTCGTTTCACTGCCTCCGTTTGGAGCAAACGCCGCCAGACGGCACGTAAACAAACGAGCGCCGATGACGTTTGCTCTGTTTGCACCCGCCGGACAAAGAAAAGTCAGGCAAAAGCTCCCTTTTCAATCCTGCCTCCCCCTCCGCTTCCAATGCCCACTTTCCAAACGTCAGCTGCTCCAACCACCGCCTAAAAAAGAAGCCTTATTTTCTTGATATTTGGTATTGTTCTCACTTAAATGTAGACAAAAATCCAAGTATGCAAGAGCAAACATGATATATTCTTAAGAGGGCAAAGCAAATTAATATTTGAATAATAATGAGCAATTTTAGAAGAATAGAAAACTTCAAAAATAGGTCTTAATAATATCAATTCGGTTTATCGATTTACCAACTCTATAATACCATCTCGATTTTTAGCACCCCCAAATTGTACCGAACTGATCGGTTTGGTTGGCTCAGTTCAAGTTGGTTTCGATTTTTCATGCAAACTCAGATTTTGAATGTAATCTTATACTACGAGTGACAAACACAGGGCTCCACCCTTACGATCAGCCGCGACAGTACCTCAACTGCGATGATCGATGCAAGGGAGGCACCCGTGCCCAACGCGACAATATCCCGTCCACGACATTATCCCGATGTGACGACGCTCACGTCACTTGCAAATCCATGATTGTTATACTCCAGTTGTCGCTCAATTTTGAGGTATGCACAAGGTTAAAGAGAACACATTTTTATTGCCGATAGATGATTGTATATATGAGAGTACATTTATTAAAATAAAACGAAAATATATAGATTTTAAAAATTAGAGTTTTTTAATAAAAAAAGGGAAGATTGAAAAGTAAGAGTGGTGTTATGGATACACCATAAATGTCTATGGACAGCCCATTATAAAAAAAATAGGGTGATGTTATATATAAACCGCTGGTTATATACAAATCATTACTATATACAAATCAGTGTAAATATAAATTTGTTATACACAAAGCTAATGATTATATACAAACTAGCACAAAATAAAAAAAAAAATTTTAAAAAAAACCACTTAATAACACTAGCTCGTGAGGTATTAATTTTTTTCTTATAAAAAATAATAGCTTGTATAAATACTTTAAATCTTGCTATAATTGTCAACAATGCTAGAGTAGGAAGAAACATTTCGGCTGCAGGTAAGCACTAGATTGTCAAATTTAGAGAATCTTCATTACACGTCGGCGAGGCGATATCGAGGGGCGGCGAAGGTTCTCGCGAGGAACCAAATAGGAGTGATCGGAAGGTGTATGCGGATGGGTATCAGGAGTGGGTGAACCATATGAGAGATCACCAACCAAGGCTCCATTGCGTGACAGAGACTTTAGCGTGATCGTTACAAGAGATATCAGGAGGTGTATGCGGCGGGGTATCCGGAGTGAGCAAACATCTTGTGATACTTAGGCTAGAAATGAGAAAAATTGATTTTTTTGAGTATTTAAGTTGGTTTGTCTATAGTGTTTTTAAAGAGCTCAAAAAACTCTAAAAATTGGTTTGTATATATCCAAAAGTGATTTATATATTCAAAAATTAGTTTGTATCACCCAAAAAATAAAACCTTTGTTTCATTCCGAAACATCTGTCGCTAGGTACAACCGTACAACCCACCCCAAGCATGGCGCGATTTCGGGAAAATTTTTGGATGTGTGTAGCGTTTCATGTGCTAGGAGCGCGTTTAAATACCACCTTCAAAAAACGCAGGACCACTTCATTTTTCGGGTTTCCCATTTCGTCGACTCTTCTTCCCTAACGTAACCTAGGCAACCGAAGTGGAAAATCGTCGGCCTAGTTGAGGCAAACTCCAGTAAATTTTCGGCAGGTTTTTTGTGAGGCAAACTCCGACGAGTCGGACATGTTAATGTAGGCGTCGTCATTAAACAACTATTCCTCTCTGCGCAATCGCAATATCCGATAGCTTTCCAGACACATTTTCTCTCCGACGGAGGGCTTGAGAAGAACCAGGTATGACTATTTTCCCAGCAACAGGATAGAGCGATCTTTTGGCATCTCTTTGCATATATTGAACTATTTTTTTGAACTATATTTCAAGTGATTGTTTGTGCAACTGTGCTTCAAGTGATTATTTGTGCAACTCTATTTCAAGTGATTGTCATTGCAACTATATATAGAACTGTATTTCAAGTGATTGTCGTTGCAACTGTATATAGAACTGTATTTCAAGTGACTGTAATTGCAACTGTATATAGAACTGTATGTCAGGTATAATATATGTTTGTATTTGCATATAGTGTAATATACAACTATATTTTAGATATTATAAACAACTATATTTGCATATAGTGTAATGTACAACTGTATTTTAGGTATAATATACAACTTTATTTGCATATAGTGTAATGTATAACTGTATTTTAGATATAATATACAATTGTATTTGCATATAGTGTAATGTACAACTGTATTTCAGGTATAATATACGACTGTAAGCTTGGCTTCTTCTATTGTCCTTGGAGAAAGGGAGTACTAGTGGTCAAATGGAGGAAGAAATTGATGTAAGCTTTTATTTGCCTTTCTTTCTTGACTTGAGAAAGGGAGTCTTTCTTTCATGATCGACTTTAGAAAATGGTTAATGTATTTTATTAACCTGCGGATAAAAAAACAATTATGTTTCCCTGTTGTCCATTCAGAGAAAGATGCATATGCTTTGTATTGTCAGTACGCTCACAAAACCAGTTTCAGTGTTCGTAGGCAACATATTATTTATTACACACACAACAGAATTATCAAAGTACGTGAATACAGTTGCTTAAAGGCAGGAAAGAAACACACAAAATCATCACTGATTAAATATCGCAAATTAGATACTCGGACTGGTTGTCTTGCATGTTGTCATTTTAAAATGGATACAGATGGTAAGAACTGGATGGTTGTAAAGTTTGTGGAGGAGCACAATCATCCCCTTGCATCTGAGAAAGAACATCATTTGTTGAGGTCACATCGAAAGTTATCAGATATGTAGGACAATCTATTAAAAAATATGTCAGAGGCTGGTATAAAAACAGTGCATGCGTACAAATTTCTCTTCGAAAAAGTTGGAGATGTTTAAAGCTCAGTTTCACCAAGATAGATGCCTATAATTATATGCAACGCGGTAAAAAATCTTTATTTGAAAATGGTGATTCGATTATTTTATTGACGATACTAGAAGTAAGACAACTTGAGGATAATATGTTTTCATATGAAGTCCAGACAGATGAACAAAATAAGTTGAGTGAGTTTTTTTGGATTGATGGGCGTGGTAAGATTGATTATGATTGTTTCACTTATGTTATTACTTCTGATACCATCTACAGATTAAATAAATATAATTTGGCGTGTGCTACATTTATTGGTGTGAACAATCATTGGAAGAGTGTTTGTGTTGGTTGTACTTTCATTGTAGAAGAAACCATTGATTCTTTTTGCTGGGTTTTTGAAACATTTCTTAAATTCATTGGTGGTAAACAACCTACAATAATTTTTACTGACCAAGATCAAGCTATGGCAGTTGCAATTGAGCATGTTCTCACCACCAGTCGACATCGATTATGCCAATGACGCATCTCAAAGAAAGCTCCTTCTAAATTCCATTGCTTCAACCATGACAAAGGTGTTAGAGGTTTATTCCACCAATGCATGAGCAAGTATGACTGTGAGTATGAGTTAGATCGTTATTGGAATGAGATGATGTTGAAAGGAAGCTTACATGACAACATATGGTTGCGAGACCTATATGTAGTTAGGAGCAAGTGGTCAAGTGCGTATAACAAGGATGTGTTGGATCTTGGCATTTTGTCGACACAATGGAGCGAATCGGCAAATCATGGATTGTATGGTTGTTCCAAGGCAACCAGCTCTATTGTAGAGTGTTTCATTGGGTTGGAGAAACTAGTTTCAACATGGCGGAGAGCTGAGTTTGATGAAGATTTTAAGTGCATGCAGGGTACTGTCGACTTAAACTATAAAGGTTCCATACTACTGAAGCAAGCTTTGAAGGTTTACACCAGGAAAATGTTTTTTATCATTGAGAAATCATTCATGGAGGGGGTTGTTGGAGCTAGCATAGTCGATGAGATGAGATACAAGGATAATAGTATTTCATATGTGACCTCGCAGTGTGACAAAAGCATTGACGGTAAATGATGGTTTGTAAACTTCAATGCTATTACCGGCGAAGCAACATGTTATTGTTGAGGCTTTGAAACAAAAGGTATTCTATGCAAGTATGTTTTGCGAATATTCATTGATAGAAATATAAAGCAGATTCCCGACCAATATTTTCTCAAGCGATTCAGTTTGCATGCAAAGAAAGGCATCTACCTTCCATACTCACCTTCAATGGCCCAATCCGATTCAAATGTGGTTTTCAAGAACCATTTAATGAGATTTACATATGATTTAGCCCAACAAATTGAGAGCTGCCAACCGGCAAAGGAACTTATTATGACATCCATGAATGATTTGGCTCAAAAGGTTCAGTTTATGGTCATTGGGGGTGGGGCTGTCAATAAGAATGGGAAAGATGAAACGTTATTACGGGACACGCCGACAAAGCGGCCGAAAGGGGTTTCGAACACACAAAAAAAGGACATTGAGAGAAGAACACTAGAGCACCAAGTACTACTTTTATCTTAATATTTTTGAAATCAAGTTCATTACTACATGTATAATGATACTTATTTTTTACAATGTAGGAAAGAGAGGTGACTTGAAGAGTAAAACAATCACTGTGAATGATAATCTATCAAAAATAAAGGTCTACAACTTCTTCGATTCTCCAGAACTTGTGCACCAGTCAACCCCACAGGCCACTCCTGCGGATATTGATTCTCAAGAGAAATTTGACTTAGATTTGTCTTTTAATTTTTGTAGTATCCCAAATGTTTTCAAACCTTGATGTGAATCACCTTATTTAAGTATTTATTGTTTCCGGTACATTCTTATTCCAGTTAAATGTTGTCAATGTTTGCCTTTACAATATTGTATTACTTTGGACTTGCCGTGGAAGTATAATGATATATTCTTGTTGATTATTTTTAGGAGGAATGCTCATTGCGGTCGTGATTAAAAAAAATTGAAAAAATAGGTCCAGATAAAATTTGAAGACCCAAAGTCAGGCAACATGATTCTCTGCTATAGTTGGAGGCCATACCTTTGCATTTTCATCATGAATTTGAGATTGTCGTGCTTTTAATTTTCCACACTCAGTTTTCTTAGGTTGAACTTGTGCAACAAGTTTCTTGTAATTCATGCTCATGTTCTCTCTGTTATATATATAGATAATCAAGAAAACACATTTGACATTGAAATATGCACACCATATTCTCCAGATTCATATCACTGGAAGTATCTATAAGGAAACATAACAATTAGTTGTGATAAACCAGCTGCTCTGCCGTAGTACTGCCTGATAACTGCAGCCACCTCTAGTTGCCACAACACAGGAAAGATAAATAATCAGCACATTAAACATAATAGGAATGAATGTATGTATTAATTAACAATTAGGTCACAAAATCTGCAAAGATAAATAAAAATTTCAGGCTTTCCCCACTATATGCAGGCATGAATTATCCTGATAAATTTCAATCATTGATGTTAGGAATTTTTTTGGTAGAATCAATGTAAGAATCAATGCATGAATGTAGAATCAATGTAACAATCAACAAAGATAAATAAAAATAGGAATGAATGTAGAATCAAGCATTGATGTTAGTATTAATTAACCAAATCTCATGTTTTCGCACTATATACAGGCCACAAAATCCGCCAAGTGCATAACGTCATAACATTAAACTGTTCAATATCACTAGTTATTAGTTTTAATTATGTTTGAAAATGCCCAAAGAATATCCGCTGCAATTTTTGCCTGAAATTGCGGCATCTCCTTACACCAATTCTTTTTTTTTTTTGACATGAAGTAGTCTCGGCCAACAACGCCTCCTCCATGAATTTCATCACGAACACACCTCAGTCGTCCCTGTTATCTTGTTGCAGCAAATTAAGAACCTCATTAATAGGCCATGTGATAATATCTGCTGGCAACGCTTCACTAACCTCCTCGTATAAAGTCTTAACCAGCATGACACATTAATTGTCAAAAAACACATTAATTTTTCAGCCTTCAACTTTCATATGAGTGTGTACTAGTGTGAAATTTTACCAAGTCAGGAAGTTTGGAATGATGACGGACACTTTTAAAGGAGTCATAGAAATCACAGCATTGTTCCTTTTGGCGACACACTAGCAGTGTCCAATGGCTTGACACATGACAGGGCATAAGCATGACATCATATGTCGTGAAACTTGCTAATGTTATATGGCTCAATGGGATCTTGCTATTTGGCACCTTGTTACTCTTATAATACTGCACAATGAGGTGACAAACATTAATAATTTCAGGCTTAAACATAAAATAAGCGCATTACAAAAGAGAAACAAAATGAAGCACGTACTGCATGATTTGACGAAACATATAAAAAGGACTTCATTCCATCAGATGACCTATTCTGCTTTGACCCAATGAAGAGTGCTGCATCAATGTGAGCGTCCGTTATCCAAGTCGTCCCCAATAGATCATCTACATCCCCTCGAGCCATCACAATGTTACCACTCGAGAAAATAACATCGGACCTGTAGTAATAGTTAAAATCAGTATGAGATTGATAAGCAATTATATGTACGCAAATATATATATGACAAGCGATACTTACCTCTCCTTGAACTAACTAAGGACGAAATCAATGTTATCTCGAATTCCAGGGTTTATATGTGGTTTACCGGGGTAGGTAGAAACCATTTTAAGATTCTTCTTCCGCCTATATGTGATGCGTTCACGACAAATGTATCGATCAATGTCAAGTAATAAAGTTGAGGAGTTAAATCCCCGGATATCGATCTCTCGAGGAGTGTAAGTAGGGAGTGTTATTTCGCTATTGAAAAGGTGATTTCAAGTGTTAACGTAAACAAAGGGGGGTTTGGTTTGGATTCCTAAGTTAACAGCAATAAGAAAACTATTGTGGGTCGCCGTCACCGCGTCTCATTGGTGGATTACTCAAGAGAGTAATATGGAAGATGGATGAGCTAATGAGGGTCACGATCACCTCTTCGCAACGCACGCATCTAGTAATCGCTAGAACAACACTATCACAACTTGAACAAGAGAAAATCTGAAGTTCCACAACAATATCCAGAACTAAAATATATTAACACTTAGACATGCTGAAATATTCAAGCTATCAATGTTCTTACACATCATTCTAACTCCCAAATATGCAAAAAAAAAGAAATACTACAAGTGAAGGGGAAGAGAAACAACCAAACACACGAAGGCATTCCTAGATTCACGGTCGGAGTCAAGGGTTGTCGGGCCTTGTCTGGGCTCGGTCTACGAATGATGTCCGATGTCCAGAAGGGTTGTCATTTCCTTCCAATAACCCGTCTTCTTTATAAATAATCGCTGGGCTGGATCTATCCGGAGAACTCCACAGATGCAACAACCTATGAGCTTGAAACAGAGCTTGGAGCTTGAAGATGACAATGATGGCCATGGATGAAGCTTTTGCAAGCTCTTGGAGGAAAAATGGTGGCCGGATCAACTCTCCAAGGAGGAGAGAGAAAAGGTGGCTGGAGGGAAGATTTCCTCGCTCAAAGGAGTAGAAAAAGGCGGTTGGGTCGGACTGGATCGAAATCCTCTAGAATAAGAAGAGATTTGCGCTTTAAATAGAAGCAGGTCAGAAATATAGGCACGCGCGGTTTCACGCACGACCGTGTGCAAACCGTGCAATATTAAATTTCACAACAAGCCTGCGGAAGGAAAGGCGTTGACCTGTGCGTTTTACTCGTGCACGGACGATTCTGCCCGTGCATGAAGGAAATCGCACAGGTAGCGACAAAAAGCTGGAATGCAGGGACAAACAGGAGAACCGTGTGTTTTACTCTCGCACGAGCACTTCCGCCTGTGCGTGAACACATCACATGATTAACCATAGAATGAAACAAACTAGAAAGCTACAGGAAAACCGTGCGTTTCCTTTGCACACGGTTATGATGAAACCATGCGTCAACTGTGCGTGAGGATCGTCGAACTCAGCTCAACAAAATTCGTCGAGCTCAACTTGACGTTCTTCCAGCTGAACAAAACGCACGATCGGGCTCAAAACGTCTGCGAATAAAACGCACGACCGTGCATTTTCCTCAACACTGAGTTCCTGCCTTGGGGAAAACGCACCACCTGCACAACAAAATCAAAACTAGAGCACAAGCTCCCAGCAACAAATATACTGCAAAGATAACAGCAGGAAAGACCCATGGGGAGCACAATGTGCTTACCCCCAACAACAGAATGCGCAAATGCACGCACTTGGGCCAAAACAGTGCACAAAATGGTCAAGTGAATATCTAAACAAAAATATAACTTTTCCAATTGAAAAAGTAGTGCACATGCAAGATAATAAGCCTAGATGAGTCCGAAAAACCCTATAAATATCGGACTCATCACACCACCAGACTTAAACATTTGCTCGTCCCGAGCAAATCATCTCTCCGTGAACTAGAAAACAGCTAGCTGGATTAGTAATTTCGAAATACAGTAATTCGAGAAATCGAAAATAGCATGGGCATAAAAATATAATAGTTATAATTTTTAATTATGCTACGAAGTTTATAAATTTCGACAATTCTAAATTAGTATTGTAACTACTCAAAAATAGAATTCTGGAGAATCGTTCAGTCATGCATAGGAAGAAAGTAGGCATGCCACTAAGTTGAGCATTGCCAAAGACTGGGGCTCGGGAAAATCTCCAAAGGAATCCACCAATGTCGGTAACCATATGCTCGCCCGTTCACACTCTCTCCATAACACTAGTTTGACTCAAGCATGAATCCGTAGGAATTGGAGTATAATATAGGATTAGGCGAAGGTGGGGTATACAAAGACAAACAAGTCAGACACACACACTGTAACACCTCCTCTGTAATGACCGTATAATATGGGTCCGGTCGGGGCCCCATAAAATACAGACGTCACAGCTTCAGTATTATAAGATGATATAACTACCCGATCTCAAAACTCATAACCACGGTGTTGGGTATTGTATCCACAACGTACCTGATTTGAAGAAGCCCCTAAACAAGCTAATGTAAATAGACAATGTATTTGATAAAATATTTCAAGTTGTGCTTGCAGTTATTCCATGCTGAGTGCACACCAATGTCAGGGTGCAGTTGGTCAATATACACGGGTCTGCACGACATAATCCCTCGTTGAGCAGATCAGTGTGTTGGCCTACGTGTACTCTCTCTATTGGAGTGTACTTACTTTCAAGTACAGGGCTGTGATTATGCAAGAGCAGACAAGGAGCAAGGATGGGTCAAAGAGCAGCTCATGGGCGGAAAGACGAAAAATCACCTAAGTGTTAATCGACGAGAATCACCAAGTGATTCTCGCCGATTCGGTGAGAATCACTAGTGATTCTCGCCGAATCGTCGAGAATCACTGGCTGATTCTCGTCGTCTCTTTCCAGCTACCTCAGAGCGTGCAAACAAGTCTACATCGACGAGAATCACCTTTGATTCTCGCCGAATCGACGAGAATCACCTTTGATTCTCGCCGAATCGACGAGAATCACCTTCGATTCTCGCCGATTTTGCCTTGGGCAATTTTCTGGAAACCGCTGGACCGGACTCTACCGCTGGCACTGTTTTGAACCGGGCTTGGGGTTTCTTCTGGTGGGACCCATAACGGTCATTAAGGAGTATTCGAGTGTATAAATACACGCGTATTTTTGAACAGAAAGACACACAGAAAAAGACGAATCCGAGCCGCCGACCTTGACCTAAATCGCGATACCTGCTCCGCCGCCGTCGCCGCTCGTGCTAGTCGATCGCCGGCCGTTTGATCGTGATTCTTCTAGATCTTCCGGCGACAGAAGCTTAGCCAAGCGTAGCGTCTCACGCGTCTAACCAGAGATCCTTTGTCTCTTGATTCGTTGATCGGGAAAACCTTCCCCTTCCGAATCGATTGAGACGATCGATCCTAATGTGACTGTTGGTAGACCTTGCTAGCTTTGCTACGAAGGTTGAATCTCCAAAGTACAGCAGCCGCACACCGTTGTCGCCGCCGATCCCGAGAACCAAGCCGCTGCCCTTCTTGCCGCTGCCGGTTTCGGGGAGATTCTCTCTAAGAGAGATCTAGGGTTGTGGACTCTTCGTTGACCTCAAGAACACGTCATCGAACGAAGAGGGACACCTTGTCTCCAAAAGTTGTTTGTATTTCTTATACATTCTAGTTTCATTTTTGTTGTAAAGGAACGGTGGTTCCTAGTTGTAAGGGTTGGGTGCAACCCGTGTTGTGGGAGTGTTGTCTCCTACGTGTGGAAGGGTTCCTTCCGATAGTGCAAGGATTGGATTTCAATCCTGTTGGTGAAGTGACCGAGTCATCCCTGGTTGGGAGATAGGTCGAAGAGGGAAAGTGGATGTACCCAAATCGGGGAACCACTATAAATTGCTTGTGTACTTTCTTTGCTGTGCTGTTTTGTTTTCGTGTGCATGTACAATTTTAATTCCGCAAAAACGCTGCACGTCACATATCCCCCCCCCCCCCCCCGCCCCATAGGTGAAGGTAGTTGACACTAGGTGGACTTTCAAGTGGTATCAAAGCTAGGTTTCTCATCAAAAAGGTTCACACCTTGAGTAGAATCCTGCCGCTAGTGTCAAGAAGAAGGCAAACATCTACTATGGATGGGCTCAAGTATACAGGCAAGATCCCAGTGTGCACCAGGCTCAACTTTCCTATCTGGAAGGAAAGGATCAGGTTCTACATGGAAGCAGTTGATCCTCGACTCTTCATGATCGTGGAGGAGGGACCTTATGTCCCCACTAAGGTCTCCACCATTGATCCTACCAAGAAAGTGGCAAAGAAAATTTCTGAAATGGACAAGGACGAGATGGTGCTGGTGGGACTTGACTAGAAGGCGCAGAACATTCTGGTCAGCGCGGTCGATGACTCAATGATGCAGAACTTCTGCAACTGCAGGACAGCAAAGGAGATCTGGCACTGCCTAATTATCCTAATGGAGGGCACTGATGAAGTGAGGGATGATCGGAGATCCCTTCTGAACCAGAAATATGAGGCCTTTAGACAAGGGCCTAAGGAAGAGATCGGAGTCACCTTCGAGAACTTCCTCAAGATTGTCAATGCCCTCAAAGGATATGGAAGAGTGTTCACTGATGGTGAACTTAATGATAAATTCCTTAGGTCCCTTACTAAGGAATGGGACACAAAGATCTGCGCCATCTGAGAGTTTGGCAGACTTGCTGAAACTGACCCGCAAATTCTGTTTGGGAAGCTGATGTCCTATGAGCTTCAACTGAACACCAGGAAAGCAGAAGAAGAAGCAGAGAAGGCTGCAGCCAAGGAAAAGACTGTGGCCCTAAAAGCCATTCACTCCCGAAAGGGCAAGGGTGTGGTTTCTTACCGTGCCAGGAAAAAGGATGAGGAGGAGGACTCCGAGACATGCTCCTCCAGTTCAGAGCTATTTGAGGAGAATTTCTCCCTCATCACCCGAGAATTCAAGAAGTTCCTCAAGATGAGGAATCAAAGAAAGAGAGACGGCTCCTCCTCCAGGCATCTGAAGAAAAATTATTCTTCTGACAGGTATGCTTCTAAACCGAACAACCATCGCTCCTCTGACATTATTTGTTTTGGATGCAATAAGCCAGGACACGTCGTGGCCGACTGCTACCAAGGCAAGAGAGAAAAAGGGAAAGGAGAGGAGCACAAATCCTCTAGAGATAAGAAGAAAGAGCGGAGCTACATCGCCAAAAGGCCAAAGACACTGAGTGAGTCTGATTCCTCAGACTCCAGTGATGATGAGGAAGCCTACTTCGGGCTGGTGGGTCGCTCTGACTCGGAAGAAGAATGCCCTCCATTTACTGGGAAGGTAAAGGCTCACACCCCTCTCTCCGACTCTGAATCTGATCCTGAGTCTCAGGATGATGACCCTGAGGATAGCCTTTCGGCCCGTGAAGCGGAGCTCCTCGAGAAGTATGAGCTTCTGCTCAACACTTTCGAGGAGTGTCGTAAGAGATTGAAGGCTGAGAAAAAGGAAGTGAAATTCCTTAAGGGTGAGAGTGTCTCCCTAAGGGAAGAGATCACCAGTTTGATCTCTCTCTGACAGGAGCACCTAGACCTGACCTCAAAGCATTCAGAGTCTCTTAAGCTCCTTGATCTTAAGCAGGAGGAAGTCGACAAGTTGGAAGAACAACTTGCAGCAGAAAGGAAGATCGTCAAGAGCTTCTCTATGCCAAAAACAGTTCTTCCAGTGGTTGATACCTTCTCTGCTCAGGCCAAAGGAGCTGGCTTGGGGCATGTAGGGGTATCTGGTTCCTCATCCAGGAGAAACAGGAACCAGAGGAAGAATAAGGCCGCCAAGAAGGCCTCTGCTGCTGAAAAGGGAAAGGCCCCGCTCAGTCCTGTTGCGTTCAGAAAGTCTAGCTTTCCTTGCAACCAACATGACTTTGAATCAACCTTTGGTCATCATTTCTGGCCCTCGGTTGCAAAGCAAAAGAGCCGATATGATGGTTGGACCTTTCCCCGGAACTTCGGTGAGAGTGCCTTCAAGGCACCTTATGAGGAAATCCACATGAGAAATTATGGTCAATTCTCCAGCGGCCGTAATGAAAAGCAGGCACCAAGAGCCAAGCCTATTATACTGAAGAAATAGAAGGTGAAGAAGTCATGTGACTGCAATCACTATGAGGCCTCCACCTCCAGATCCAAGGCCCCGGCTGTACCCACCATTCCCGGGGTAAAGCAGGAGTCTAGGAAGAGGTACAACAGATTTGACTGTTGGTGTTGTGGCAAAGTCGGTCACTTTGCCGTGGATTGTTGGTTTAATCCGAGGTATAACGATACTCCCTATGTTAGCAATGCGAGGCCGACCACCCGTAGGGTTAACCACCCGAGGGGGAGTATGCTAACCAAGAATCTAGGACCCAAGTTCGATTGGGTTCCTAAGTGAAATTAATTTTGTTTTGCAGGAATGTCCAAAGGCCACCAAAACGCTAATATGGTACTTGGACAGTGGATGCTCCCGACATATGACTGGGACAAGAAGACTGCTGCGTGATTACACTCCAGTCGCGAATGGACCCAAAGTCATCTTTGGGGGGTCAGATCGAGGAGTCACCAGAGGTTACGGTATGATTTCCAACGGTATAATCTCTATCACCGACGTGGCTTATGTTGAAGGGTTAAACCATAACCTGATCAGTGTAAGTCAGTTATGTGACAAAGGTTATGACGTTAAGTTCTGCAAGGATAAATGCCTGATAATATCATGTGCCTCTTCTGAGACGGTATTAACAGGCATTAGGAGCCGAAATATCTTCTGCTTAAATTTTCTTAGTTTAGATTCATCTACCCCCGTATGCCTAGTGGCAACAGGCAGTGCATCTCTTTGTGAACAATGACACAAGAGATTGGCACATGTTAATTTCAAAACAATTAGCATGTTATTTTCTAAAAACTTAGTAAGGGATGCTCCTGTTATCAAGTGCATCAAAGATAGCCCCTGTCCTGCATGCCAGATGGGCAAACAGACTCGGGCTACCTTTAAGAGCATTGCAGACAAAGACTCTTCTCGATGTCTTTACCTTCTACATATGGACTTGTTTGGTCCAATGCAAGTTCATAGCTTGGGAGGCAAGTCCTATACGCTAGTGATAGTTGATGATCATTCTCGGTTTACATGGGTGTTCTTCTTAAAATGAAAGTCGGATACGTTTGACATCTTCACTAGTTTTGTCAAGCAGGTTCAGAACGAATTTAACTGCTCAGTGGTCAAAATCAGAAGTGACCATGGAACAGAATTCGAATCTGGTGCTATGACAGAGTTTTGTGAAGAACAAGATATCTTTCATGAGTTTTCCTCCCCGCGCACTTCTCAGCAAAATGGAGTTGCGGAGAGGAGAAATAGAACTCTCATTGAAGCCTGCACGACAATGTTGAAAGACGCTTCTCTCCCAGAATACTTCTGGGCAGAGGCGGTCAATACAGCTTGTCATGTACAAAACCGAGCATTGATCAACAAGCATCATCGTAAGACGCCTTATGAGCTACTAAGAGGCAGAAAACCAACCATGTCCTACTTGAGGATCTTTGGTTGCAGATGCTATGTACTGAATAATGGGAAGTACTCGCGTACTAAATTTGGTGAAAAATGCTTCGAAGGCATATTCATGGGCTATAGTTCCCACAGTCGGGCATATAGGGTCTTCAATAAGAAAACCCTAGTGGCAGAAGAATCAATTAATGTTGTATTTGATGAAGGAAGTTTGCTTAACAACAATTCTTCCAGCGGTATTCTTGAAGATGCAGGTGCACGACTTGAACAGCTGAGTCTCGATGAGACCGCTAAAGATGAAACTCCTAAGTACGTCAAAGTTTTCACCTCAATGTCAACTGGGAATGTTAAAGATCAAAATGGAACAAATCTCTTAGAAGAAGGAGAAGCCCAAGAAGTAGTCGAAGCTCCAGACGCCAGACTTCTAGAGCTTCGGCACATGAGGGATCATCCTAGAGATCAGATCATCGGAGATCCTCGTGACAGTGTCAGAACTCGAAGAGGTACTATTAACGAGATTTTGCATCTTAGCTTCATGTCACAGGTTGAGCCAAAGAAGTTCGACGAGGCGAACAAAGATGCGGCATGGAGTTTGGCCATGCAAGATGAACTACATCAATTCGAATGATGCAACGTTTGGACGCTAGTTCCCAGACCACGTAAGCAGAATGTGATTGGCACCGAGTGGATCTTCAGAAACAAACTGGATGAACATGGTGTTATCATAAAGAACAAGGCCAGGCTGGTGGCTCAAGGTTATAGACAGGAGGAGGGGATTGACTTCGACCAGACCTTTGCACCAGTGGCAAGGCTCGAGGCAATCAGATTGTTCCTGGTGTATGCTTCGGACAAAGGATTCACAGTCTATCAAATGGATGTGAAATCAGCATTCTTGAACGGAGACCTGAAAGAGGAAGTATACGTCGCTCAACCTCCAGGTTTTGTCAATCCTACTTATCCCAATCATGTATTTTTTTCTTAATAAAGCTCTATATGGTTTAAAACAAGCTCCACGAGCTTGGTATGAGACTTTATCTAGTTTTCTTCTTGAGAACAAGTTCTCTAGAGGTAAAATAGATAAGACATTGTTTCTCAGGGAAGTCAAAGGCAAGATTTTGCTGGTGCAAATCTATGTCGATGACATTATATTCGGCTCAACGGACAACAATCTTTGCAAAACGTTTTCTAAACTTATGCAAGGAAAGTCTGAAATGAGCAGTATGGGAGAGCTAAAGTATTTCTTGGGACTTCAAGTGAAATATTCTGAGGATGGAATCTTCATCTCTCAGATGAAGTTCACAAATGAACTCCTCAAGAAATTCAGTATGGAGAATGCAACCTCTATGAGGACTCCAATGGGATCCACTATGTCTCTGGATAAGGATGAGAAAGGTAAACCTTTCGATGAAACCAAATACAGAAGCATCATTGGATCCCTGCTCTACCTTACTGCCAGTAGACCGGATATCATGTTCTCCACATGTGTCTGTGCCAGATATCAGGTGAACACTAAGAAATCTCACTATGTCGCTGCAAAGCGAATTCTAAGATACCTTAAAGGTACTCCCAATCTTGGCTTGTGGTACCCGAGAAACAATGATGTCGAGCTAATAGGTTTTTCAGATGATGATTTTGCGGGGAGTAGGGATGACAGGAAAAGCACTTCCGGGACGTGTCAATTCCTCGGAAGAATGCTTATCTCATGGAATAGCAAGAAGCAGAATTGTGTAGCTACCTCCACAGCAGAGTCTGAGTACATCTCGGCAGGCAGCTGTTGCGCACAACTCCTATGGATCAGAAACCAGTTAGCCGACTACGACCTTCAGTTCAAGGAAGTACTAATGTACTGCGACTCCTCCAGTGCAATTGCAATTGCCAACAATCCGGTATCGCACAGCAGAACGAAGCATATTGAAGTGCGCTACCACTTCATTCGGGAGCACGTGGAGAACAAGGACATCTCTCTCTGTTATGTCCCCACGGACAAGCAGATTGCAGATATATTCACAAAGCCTTAGACGAAGCCAAGTTCAGTCTTTTCAAAACTGAATTGGGGATGCTAAACTATGAGGAATGAAGACTACCGAAGCTCCAGGCTCGTGCATCTAGGGGGAGCCTCTGCCAGGAACTCAAGTGTGAGCACAGGTGCAAGAACGGAGGGGGAGCAAGGGGTCAAATGCAACAGACCCAGATTTGCAGAAGCCGAAAAGGGGGAGATTACCCTCTCGGCTAAGGCTAAGGTGGCTCCAAGTTGGCTAAGGTGGCTCCAAGTTTACTCTCAACTCAATTTCAAGTTTATGATTTTCATTCTCATACGCTCTATTCACCTTAGCTTGTAGGGTTTAGGCTTCTTCAAATAGGTGGAGATTGTTGGGTATTGTATCCACAACGTACCTGATTTGAAGAAGCCCCTAAACAAGCTAAGGTAAATAGACAATGTATTTGATAAAATATTTCAAGTTGTGTTTGCAGTTATTCCACGCTAAGTGCACACCAATGTCAGGGTGCAGTAGGTCAATATACACGGGTCTGCACGACGTAATCCCTCGTTGAGCAGATCAGTGTGTTGGCCTACGTGTACTCTCTCTATTGGAGTGTACTTACTTTCAAGTACAGGGCTGTGATTATGCAAGAGCAGACAAGGAGCAAGGATGGGTCAAAAAGCAGCTCATGGGCGGAAAGACGAAAAATCATCTAAGTGTTAATTGACGAGAATCACCAAGTGATTCTCGCCGATTCGGTGAGAATCACTAGTGATTCTCGCCGAGAATCACTAGTGATTCTCGCCGAATCGTCGAGAATCACTGGCTGATTCTCGCCGTCTCTTTCCAGCTACCTCAGAGCGTGCAAATAAGTCTACATCGACGAGAATCACCTTTGATTCTCGCCGAATCGACGAGAATCACCTTTGATTCTCGCCGAATCGACGAGAATCACCTTCGATTCTCGCCGATTTTGCCTTGGGCAATTTTCTGGAAACCGCTGGACCGGACTCTGCCGCTGGCACTGTTTTGAATCGGGCTTGGGGTTTCTTCTGGTGGGACCCACAATGGTCATTAAGGAGTATTCGAGTGTATAAATACACTCGTATTTTTGAACAGAAAGACACACAGAAAAAGACGAAGCCGAGCCGCCGACCTTGACCTAAATCGCGATACCTGCTCCGCCGCTCGTGCTAGTCGATCGCCGGCCATTTGATCGTGATTCTTCTAGATCTTCCGGCGACAGAAGCTTAGCCAAGCGTAGAGTCTCACGCATCTAACCAGAGATCCTTTGTCTCTTGATTCGTTGATCGGTAAAACCTTCCCCTTCCGAATCGATTGAGACGATCGATCCTAGTGTGACCGTTGGTAGACCTTGCTAGCTTTGCTACGAAGGTTGAATCTCCAAAGTACAGCAGCCGCACACCATTGTCGCCGCCGATCCCGAGAACCAAGCCGCTGCCCTTCTTGTCGCCGCCGGTTTCGGGGAGATTCTCTCCAAGAGAGATCTGGGGTTGTGGACTCTTCGTTGACCTCAAGAACACGTCATCGAACGAAGAGGGACACCTTGTCTCCAAAAGTTGTTTGTATTTCTTATACATTCTAGTTTCATTTTTGTTGTAAAGGAACGGTGGTTCCTAGTTGTAAAGGTTGGGTGCAACCCGTGTTATGGGAGTGTTGTCTCCTACGTGTGGAAGGGTTCCTTCCGATAGTGCAAGGATTGGATTTCAATCCTATTGGTGAAGTGACCGAGTCGTCCCTGGTTGGGAGATAGGTCGAAGGGGGAAAGTGGATGTACCCAAATCGGGGAACCACTATAAATTGCTTGTGTACTTTCTTTGCTGTGCTGTTTTGTTTTCATGTGCAGGTACAATTTTAATTCCGCAAAAACGCTGCACGTCACCTATTCCCCCACCCCCATAGGTGAAGGTAGTTGACACTAGGTGGACTTTCAAGCCACAGCACAACGGAAAAAGCAAACAGGTTAGAAGTTATCCACAACATATAGGAGTATCGAAGCGGCCTTAAGTCCTTACAACAAAAGCGAGTCCAAAGTTCAAATAATAACACCAGTCATAAATGTGCATAAGCACTCCTAGACTACCTCGGCATGCAAGCTGGAAAACATGAGCATCAAGCATACAATGTCATAAAAGTAGAGCTACAGCAAAATGATAACACTTCATGAGGCTTAGGCCCTTTTGGCCGGCGAGCTAGCTCCTGCTTGCGATCCTTGCCCTGTAAAAGTTTGATTGTAATATGGGTCAGCAAAGGCTGACCTCAAACTGTGTAACAAACACATCTCCTCTCGGCCGCCCCTAACGGACCCCGGGGAACCCCTCCAACCTGTAAGTCAGCACTTCGTACACAATATATATTTAAACAAGTAATGCACTAAGAACAGGCTTGGATGTCTCAAACAACATATATGTTCTCTATTATTGAGCATATAATGAAAGGGCCTACTTATGCAGCATGTATGCAAAAACCCGGGCTTCACCCAAAGCACCCTATCGCGTATGCATCTAGCACATCATCACATCATATGGATACTCATCATTTCCACATTGGCATAAAGCCGCAAACAAAGGGGGTTACCAACTTTCCCCCAGCGGCATACAAGCCGCCGCATGGAACTCTTGCCAAGGACCCACCCGCTCAAGTTCTTAGACCCGGGCTTGCCTGCAAGCTCTGACTTCTCATGTCAGGATTCGAACAAACACACTGACCGATTCTAAGAATCCTTGCTGGACCCCACCCGTTCATGACCTCATTGCTCGGGCTTGCCCCATGCTTGGCATTCTCGTCAGTCTCACAGAAGGGGACTAGTCTCGCCGGGACACTCTCCACACAAGACATGCACGTCACGGGATAGCCAGCCGACCACGGAGATACAGCCACGCCTTAGGCACATCACAATCCAAGACAATTCCACCCTAGTCCCTCATTCGTACTGCAGCGTTCCCGCGCACCAAGGAAACCATCTACCACCAATGCAGAGCTAACCTTGTGCACGAAGGAAACCATCTACCGACATTGAGGAGCTAACCTTGTTCGGTTCCGACTACACGTACTCACTCGAGAAAAGGGTAAAACATCACAAACATCACAAACGACATCTTGCCGCAATGGATATCTACGAATCCTTAAAGCTCGTATGCAACATCACCGAGTCAGACTAACGGTCGTGACTACGGCTTCACCCACTATACCTAATCCACTAATGGAGCAGATCACTAATGTAAAAACATGTCGGGGACGGACTCAATCGATCCGGAGGTTCCTCTTGAATCTTGGCGACCCAAACCCCTCTCATTTGAGAGTTTGGTACCCAAAAACTAGAAAGTAAAAGATGCTAAACATGCATCCTAAAACCAAGAGGAGAAATGTCGTTACCTTCCGACCCCTCTTCCTGGCCATGGAAACTTAGCCAGATGAAAACCTTCGCAACGACCTTGCCTCCCGGATCCAGACTCGGCTCGCGATTTGGAGCACCAATGCCTCTCCAACAGCCGGATCTCTCCTTCAACTTCTTCCTTGCTCTCCCTTCTCTCTAGATCTTAGAAAGAGAGTGTTTGAAGAAGAATGAGGGTTTCTAAACCCTATTCCTGGACTTAACTCAGCAAGGGCAACCCTGGACCATCAGATCCCAAAAGAAGGAAAAGAACGGCCACGATCCAAACTGAAAATCAAAACACCTGGGTCGAACACGGCTTGTGACACGCCCGTGTCCAAGGCCGTGTTCCCCAATCGATGCTGAAACCATCGCTCCAAAACTAGGACATGGGTCCGTGACACGCCCGTATCACATTTGACACGGCCGTGTCCAACCTGAACACGCCTGGGTTCCAGGCCGTGTCCAACCCCTTACACGTCCCGGCTACAACCCGAGAAGGACACGGCCAGGGACACACCCGTGTCTTAGGCTATGTTCGAAGTCTCGACGATCGTCGACTGCCTCGTCATAGATTTTACAGAAATTCATCGAGCATGCTTGACATGGCCGTGGACACGCCCGTGTCCTAGGCTGTGTTCCCTGCATGTGTCGACACAACTGTGTCGACACCTCTGTGTCGACACATCTGTGTCGACACCTCCCCTGTGTCGACACAACTGTGTCGACACCTCTGTGTCGACATAACTGTGTCGACACAACTGTGTCGACATCTCTGTGTCGACACCTCTGTGTCGAAACCTCCCTTGTGTCGACACTCGAGGGAACACGCCTGCGACACGGGCTCCGACACGGGTGTGTCGGAGGGCGTGTCCCCCACTAGTCGACGAACTGAGCGAAAAATCGTCAACTTCCCGGGCTCTTGACAAACCCGGAACGACACGGACATGGACACGCCCGTGTCCTAGGCCGTGTGACCCTCACCAAGACCCAAACTTGGCTCTCAACGTTGCTTGTCCCTCTTTCATATTTTGGGGCATTATAACTCTCTCTCCCTTAAAAGAGTTTCGTCCCGAAATTACCAAAAAGCAAAAAAAAAGTACACAAAACTTAAAGGATGCCTGAAAGGAAAAACTCTGGATACTCCTCCAGCATGGTTTGTTCTCACTCCCAAGAGAGCTCCTCACGGTCGCAGTTGTCCTATCAGACTTTTACGAGTTTGACATCTTTGTTCCGCAACTGCTGAATTTCTGAGTCCTCTATAGCAATTGGATGGACTCGCATCCTCAAGTCTTCCTCTATCGGCACCGATGCTGATTCGATCACCACATTAGCCTCTACCAAGGCTTTCCTCAAGACGGAGACATGAAAGACGTCATGCAATCCACTCAACTCTGCTGACAACGCCAATCGGTAGGCTGCTTCTCCCACCCGTTCAACAACCTCAAAAGGTCCCCAAAACCTTGGACTCAACTTCTTGAGTCGGCGAATCCGTGAAACGCCTTTGAACGGCTTGATCTTTAAATAGACCCAATCACCTACCGCGAACTCCAACTTCCGGTGGCGAGCATTAAAATATTTTTCTTGCTGATCTTGAGCCACTTTCATGCGCTCTTGAATGGTCCGTACCAACTCACAAGCATCAGCTACCACCTCTTTTCTCAATAGTTCGGTGTCTCCTGCCTCTGTCCATGACATCGGTGTTCGACACCGCCTCCCATACAAAGCTTCGTATGGCACCATCTTTATACATGCTTGGTAATTGTAATTGTATACGAACTCCACCATGAAGAGGTGATCCTCCCACTTCTTGCCAAAGTCAAGAATGCACATTCTCAACATATCCTCCATAGTACGGCTCGTCCTTTCGGTTTGCCCGTCAATTTGAGGATGAAAAGCCGTAATGAACTTGAGCTTCGTGCCCAAACTTTTCTGAACCAATATCCAGTTCTTGGATGTGAAACATCCGTCACGATCGCTGACTATACTTTTAGGAATGCCATGTATTCGCACAATGTTGCGAACATACAACTCCACCAGCTTCTCCATGCTGTCCTCCTTCCGGTTTGGGATGAAGTGAGCCACTTTGGTTAAGCGATCCACAATCACCCAAATCGCGTCGTTACCATGCTATGATCTAGGTAACTCATGCACAAAATCCATAGATATGTCAGCAAATTTCCACTCGGGGATTGGAAGAGGCTTCAGGAATCCGCCCGGCTTCTAACACTCGGCCTTCACCAAGGCACAAGTTTGACATCGATCACGTAAAAAGCTATGTCCCGCTTCAGTTCAGGCCACCAAAAGGATCTCTTCATATCCAAGTACATCTTTGTACTGCCCGGATGAATGGAGTCCTTTGTGAAGTGAGCCTCAAACATCAACTTCTCACGGAGCTTGCCGAACTGCGGTACACAAATCCTTCCGTCCTTCCTCAGAATCATGTCAATCATCTCCCAGGTGCTGCTCTCACCTTTTTGAGCTTCCACCATGAATGGCTGAAAATCCACATCCAAACGGGTCGCTTCCCGAATACGATCGAACAAGTCGTTCTACATTTCAATCCAGTTTAACTGAGCTATGCTAGACTCGCCTCTTGCTACACACTCCATACCAAGGGACTCCCAGTCCCGCACCAACCATTCATCATGAGCTTCTAACCAATTCCCTTGCCCAGAGTATTTTCTACTCAATGCATCGGTCACCACATTGGCCATGCCTGGCGTATACTGAATTGCCACCTCATTATCTCCGAGGAACTCGACCCACCTGCGCTGCCGTATATTCAAGTCCTTATGATCTAAGAGATACTTCAGGCTTTTATGATCCGTGAAGATCTCCACCTTCGCACCATAGACATAGTGTCGCCATATTTTTAACGCGAAAATTACCGCCGCCAACTCTAAGTCATGGACGGGGTAATTCCTCTCATAAGGCTTCAGCTGCCTCGACCCAAAAGCTATCACCCTGCCATGTTGCACCAAAACGTAACCCAAACCGCATCCCGATGCGTCACTGAAGATCTGAAATCCTTCGGTCCCTTTCGGTAGACTTAGGATTGGAGCTCTCATCAGTCTTTCCTTCAGCGTCTCGAATTCCTGACTACACTCTTGAGTCCACACAAACTTCTGGTCTTTACGAGTGAGTGAGGTGAGGGGTAGAGCTATCCGCGAAACGTTTTCCACGAATCTCCTATAATACCCGGCTAGTCCAAGAAAACTTCGGACTTCCGCCACGGTTCTCAAAATCGGCCAATCTCTGATGGCTTCCACCTTTGTTGGATCTATCGACACCCCATCCCCAGTAATCACGTAGCCCAAAATGCCACCTTCTCTAACCAGAACTCGCACTTCGAGAACTTTGCATACAACTGGTTCTCCCTCAACACTTGCAAGACCATTCTCAAGTGAGTCTCATGCTCCACTTCCGATTTGGAATACACCAAGATGTCGTCAATAAAGACAACGACAAAAGAGTCCAAGTATTTTCAAAATACTCGATTCATCAAATCCATGAATACAGATGGTGCGTTCGTCAGCCCGAACGATATCACCGAGAACTCGAAGTGTCCATACCTCGTACCAAACGCCGTCTTGGGTATGTCCTCGTCCCGAATCCGCAACTGATAGTATCCTGACTTTAAGTCCAACTTTGAATACACTACCGACCCCACCAACTGGTCGAACAGGTCGTCTATCCGAGGAATCAGATATTTATTCTTGACGGTCAATTTATTCAGCTCTCGGTAGTCTATGCACAGCCTCATACTACCATCTTTCTTCTTTACAAACAACACCGACGTGCTCCACAATGAAGAACTGGGTCTGATATAGCCTTGCTCCAACAGTTCCTCCAATTATACCTTGAGCTCAGCCAGCTCCTTTGGTGCCATCCTAAACGAAGGACGCGACACTGGCCTAGCCTCCGGTACTAACTCAATCGAGAAATCGATCTCCCGTCAAAGAGACACTCCAGGAAGTTCATCCGGGAATACATCCTCAAACTCTGCCACCACTGGCACTTCCCCAAGTGATAACCTGGAAAGGAGAACCTCCAATAACGCTACAAGCGCTACTCCACCCTGGCTAACTGTCCACGCCAACTGCAAGGCCGAAATCAGAGAACAAGCCACTCCATTAAGGCCCTCAAATTTGACCTCCGTCTGCCCTTCGCTTCTTAGGTTCACCGCCTTGGATAGGCAATCAATACTGGCACGTTGCTCCGCTAGTCAGTCCATTCCCAAAATCACATCAAACTCTACCAACGGTAGGACCATTGCTGTCAACACGAAGTCAACTCCGCTTAACTCCCAACAAATGCGCCCTTTCTTCCCGGTGGTCATGAATGACCCATTGGGCATGCGCACCTTCAGTTCCGCATCCACCGAAAATGATTCAACCCCAATCCTCCGGATGAAGCTTTCCGCAAGAAAGGAGTGTGACGCTCCTGTATCAAACAATACCCTAGCAGGGTATCCGGAAACTAACATAATGCCTAAAACATAGACATCAATCATAATAGTCTAAAAGCATGAAGCACAAGGTTAAACTTAAACTTCCTCATACATGTCACCACATCGGGTTGGCGGATCGCTTCCTACTGTCCAAGGTTGTAGGCCCTTGGTTGCACTGGTTGGAACCGAGAAGCGCTAGACTCCGCCATCTTCCCTTTCTCTGCGGCACTGGGGCCGGAGCGCACAGTCTGCTCCTGCCTTGACTCCTGCTCCGCACCCCCTTGGTTACAAAAATGAGCTATGTGTCCCACCTTGCCACAGTTGAAGCATGTCAGTGGCCCCTTAGAGTGAGACCCTCTAGACGTCCACTTGCTTTTCTCACCGAACTTGTACGGGTGAGGCTTCCTTCTCCATTTATTCCCTTCCAACTTTCCTTGGGATTGAAAAGGCTTCCCTTCTCCTTGCTTGGGCGCAAAACCTTTACGACGTTGGATCCGCTCCAGATCACTCTCCAACGTCCTAGCCGCCTCAACCAACTCATTAAAACCAGCTCACTTCATGGAAATGAGGGGTTGCCTTAGATTCTCCCTCAGCCCCTGGTAGAAGAGGTTATCCCTCTCTTCATCGTTTTCCATGGTCGCCCCGCGTAACGACCCAAACGATTGAACTCCTGAACATACTCGTCCACCATCTTATCTCGCTGCATCAAGTGCAGAAATTGCCTCTGAAGGGCCAACCTTGTCGAAATAGGTATGTACTTCTTCCATGGACGGGGTGCGTCTATGAAATTGGCAGTCGATGGCTCACCCACCACAACTTTGCGTCTCCCTCCAACATGAAGGCCGCAAACTCAGATTTCTTCTCTTCCGGTGTCTTTGCCGCCCTCAAAATATCTTGAATCTGTGCCCACCAATCCTCCGCATCAGTCAGAGTACCGACACCCTTAAATGTCGGGGGACGGAAGCTCATAAAGTACTTCATCTGCCGGTCTCCATGCCCGACAACCACTCTTTCTGCCAAAGGCTCTACTCGCCTAGCTTCTCCACCCGGCACAGCCGTCGCTATTTCCGGTGTAGCAGGGGTTGCTACCTGAGCTGTTGTTGCAGCTTGGGCTGCCACCATTGCTTCTGCAAGCATGCAGCAGTAGTCGGTCGGGTTTACACCCATGCCCAAAGGACCCTGAGTTGTGGCACTGCTCGCCAAAAGCTCTTCTCTTGTTCTCGACGTACCCGCCTCGTTGCTTGCACTCTTCAAGGAAGCAAGAAAATAAGGAATCAGTCTCTAAACGCAAGACTCAAACATAAGGACACTTATGGTCCCGTATTACTCCTATGTGGATAACTTCTATATACACTAACCTTGAACCTAACCTGGCTCTGATACCAAATTGTAACACCTCCACTGTAATGACCGTATAATATGGGTCCAGCCGGGGCCCCACAACATACAGACGCCACAACTTCAGTATTATAAGATGATATAACTACCCGATCTCAAAACTCATAACCACAGTACAGCAGAAAAAGCAAACAGACTAGAAGTTATACACAACATATAGAAGTATCGAAGCGGCCTTAAGGCCTTACAACAAAAGTGAGTCCAAAGCCCAAATAATAACACCAGTCAAAAATGTGCATAAGCACTCCTAGACTACCTCGGCATGCAAGCCGGAAAACATGAGCATCAAGCATACAATGTCATAAAAGTAGAGCTACAATAAAACGGTAACACTTCATGAGGCTTAGGCCCATTTGGCCGCCGAGCTAGCTCCTGCTTGCGATCCTTGCCCTGTAAAAAAATTGATTATAACGCGGGTCAGCAAAGGCTGACCTCAAACTGTGTAACAAACACATCTCCTCCCGGCCGCCCCTAACGGACCCCGGGGAACCCCTCCAACCTACAAGTCAGCACTTCGTATACAATATATATTTCGACAAGTAATGCACTAAGAACAGGCTTGGATGTCTCAAACAACATACACGTTCTCTATTGTTGAGCATATAATGAAAGGGCCTACTTATGCAGCATGTATGCAAAAACCCGGGCTTCACCCAAGGCACCCTATCGCGTATGCATCTAGCACATCATCACATCATATGGTTACTCATCATTTCCCCATTGGCATAAAGCCGCAAACAAAGGGGTTACCAACTTTCCCCCAACGGCATACAAGCCGCCACACGGAACTCTTGCCAAGGCCCCACCCGCTCAAGGTCTTAAACCCGGGCTTGCCTGCAAGCTCTGACTTCTCATGTCAGGATTCCAACAAACACACTGACCGATTCTAAGAAGCCTTGCTGGACCCCACCCACTCATGGCCTCATTGCCCGGGCTTGCCCCATGCTTGCCATTCTTGTCAGTCTCACAGAAGGGGACTAGTCTTGCCGGGACACTCTCCACACATGACGTGCATGTCACGGGATAGCCAGCCAACCACAGAGACACAGCCACGCCTTGACACATCATAATCCAAGACAATTCCACCCTAGTCCCTCATTCGTACTACAACGTTCCCGCGTACCAAGGAAACCATCTACCACCAATGCGGAGCTAACCTTATTCAATAAGAAAACCATCTACCGCCATTGAGGAGCTAACCTTGTCCGGTTCCTACTATACGTACTCACTCGAGAAAAGGGGTAAAACATCACAAACATCACAAATGGCATCTTGCCGCAATGGATCTCTACGAATCCTTAAATCTCGTATGCAACATCATCGAGTCGGACTAACGGTCGCAACTACGGCTTCACCCACCATGCCTAATCCACCAATGGAGCGGATCTTTAATCCAAAAACATGTCGGGGGCGGATTCAATCGACCAGGAGGTTCCTTTTGAACCTTGGCGACTCAAACTCCTCTCATTTGAGAGTTTGGTGCCCAAAAACTAGAAAGTAAAAGATGCTAAACATGCATCCTAAAACCAAGAGGAGAAATGTCGTTACCTTCCGACCCCTCTTCCTAGCCATGGAAACTTAGCCGGATGAAAACCTTCGCAACGACCTTGCCTCCCCAAATCCGGACTCGGCTCGCGATTTGGAGCACCGAAGCCTCTCCAACAGCCGGATCTCTCCTTCACCTTCTTCCTTGCTCTCCCTTCTATCTAGACCTTAGAAAGAGAGTGTTTAAAGAAGAATGAGGGTTTCTAAACCGTATTCCTGAACTTAACTCAGTAAGGGTAACCCTGGACCATCAGATCACAAAAGAAGGGAAAGAACGGCCACGATCCGAACTGAAAATCAAAATACCTGGGCCGAACACGGCTTGTGACATGCCCGTGTCCAAGGCTGTGTTCCCCAATCGACGCCGAAACTGTCGTACCCAAACTAGGACATGGGTCTATGACATGCTCGTGTCACATTTGACACGGCCGTGTCCAACCCAAACACGCCTGGGCTCCAGGCCGTGTCCAACCCCTTACACGTCTCGGTTACAATCCGAGAAGGACACGGCCAGGGACATGCCCGTGTCTCAGGCCGTGTTTGAAGTCTCGACGATCGTAGACTGCCACTTCGTCGACTTCCCAGAAATTTGTCGAGCACACTTGACACAGCCGTGGACACGCCCGTGTCCTAGGCCGTGTTCCCTGTCTGTGTCGATACAACTATGTCAACACCTCTGTGTCGACACATCTATGTCGACACCTCCCCTGTGTCGACACAACTGTGTCGACACCTCTGTGTCGACACAACTATGTCGACACCTCCTCCTCTGTGTTGACACAACTGTGTCGATACCTCTGTGTCGACACCACTATGTCGACACCTCCCTTGTGTCAACACTCGAGGGAACATGCCTACGACACGGGCTACAACACGGGCGTGTCAGAGGGCGTGTCCCCCACTAGTCGACGAACTGAGCGAAAAATCGTCGACTTCCGGGCTCTCGACGAACCCGGTACGACACGCCCATAGACACGGCCGTGTCCTAGGCCGTGTGACCCTCACCAAGACCCAAACTTAGCTCTCGACGTTGCTCGTCCCTCTTTCATATTTTGGGGCGCTACAGACACCCAAAATGAGATCGCCCGAAAACACTCATAGCTAAACTCAACGAACAAACACGTGTGGCGCACCACCAGACTTGGACTTTTGACGGTGCGTGCACGCCCAAAATGAACACATTGCAACAAAATTTCCAACTCAACAACAATATTTTTTTTCTTTTTTTCTTCTTTTATTCCACATTGGAAACTTTCATTTCATTTACTATTATATATATTTTTTCTTTTCTTCCCTTTTTTATCCAAAAAGCTAAAACAAGCCGAAAAACAACTGCAACACCACAAGCTGCACAAACATCAACATAACTTTCCACACATAACAGATACAAACTACAACAAAACAAGCTAACCGAGCAACCACATTCAGATGTGTGAGTAAGAAAGGCTATATGGCTTTGGTAGCAAGGCGTAGGGATGTCGAAAGAAGGGACAGGCTCAACGGGGATAACAACAGATAGATGTCGGGAATGGTACAAGGCTCAGACTAGACAAAGTGACGGCCTACATCACGCGCGCACTTGACTAACCATGTACTCAAGGTTCGAGAGTAGCTAGGGGAAAGTTCTTAGCCACCGAGAAAGACAATCCTTCCTCCTGACTCGTGCAATACGAGGCTAGTGGCGGCTACACACATTCCTACACTACCGTTCGATTGCTCCAGATTCCACAGTTTTGAGTAGTATAAATATTATTTACAAATGCAGAAAAGCATAAATCTACGAGCATAAAAAAAATTAAAACTATACTATTTCTACACACCATGAGTACTCGATTAGGAGCACTGCACGAGTTTCACACTACTCTATCCTAAAATCTTAAGCCAGCTCCACTATCTGAAAGTTAACACAAAAAAAATAAATTAAACTTGGGTCGAGCGCGTGCTTAAGTGCGCGCTCATGCGGTGTAGGTGCACAATGCTGTCATGATAAAATAAAAACTTAAAATGAAAATACTCTCGTGGTATGCAAGTGCATGTGCAAAGATAACTCGCAAAACTTTCCCCCACCAGACTTATACTAAATGATCTATCCATGTTTTGCAATAAAAACAGAAAAAATAAAAGTTGAGGGAAGAGGTTACCCCATGCCCAGCAAATGACCATACCAAAAGATTGGCGTTAATTTCATCAGACAGTCCACGTCCCAAACGAACTCCACCTCGATAAGAGAATATCTCCAACCACGCATACTATAAGCATATAATAACAGCAGCAAAATTGAGCAAATGGGTTTGAGCAAAATTAAGCAAACGGCAACACCACAAGCTGCACAAACATCAACATAACTTCTCACACATAACAGATACAAACTACAACAAAACAAGTTAACCGAGCGACCACATTCTGATGTGCGAGTAGGAAAGGCTATATGGCTTTGGTAGCGAGGAGTATGGATGTCAAAAGAAGGGACAGGCTCAACGGGGATAACAACGGATAGATGTCGGGAATGGTACAAGGCTCAAACTAGACAAAGTGACGACCTACATCATGCGCGCACTTGACTAACCATGTACCCAAGTTTCGAGAGTAGCTAGGGGCAAGTTCTTATCCATCGAGAAAGACAACCATTTCTCCCGACTCGAGCAATATGATGCTAGTGGCGGCTACACACATTCCTATAATACCGTTCGATTGCTCCAGATTCCACAGTTTTGAGTAGTATAAACATTATTTACAAATGCAGAAAATCATAAATCTATGAGCATAAAGAAAAATTTAATCTATACTATTTCTACACACCATGAGTACTTGATTAGGAGCACTGCATAAGTTTCACACTACTCTATCCTAAAATCCTAAACCATCTCCACTATCTTAAAGTTAACACAAAAGAAATAAATTAAACTTGGGCCGAGCGTATGCTTAAGTGCGCGCTCATATGGTGTAGGTGCACAATGCTGTCATGATAAAATAAAAATTGAAAATGAAAATACTCTCGTGGTATGCAAGTGTATGTGCAAAGGTAACTCGCGAAACTTTCCCCCATCAGACTTATACTAAACAATCTATTCATGATTTCCAATAAAAACAGAAAAATAAAAGTTGAGGGAAGAGGTTATCCCATGCCCAGAAATGAGCATACCAGAAGATTGGCGTTAATTTCAGTAGACAGTCCACGACCCAAACGAACTCCACCTGCATAAGAGAATATCTCCAACCATGTATACTATAAGCATAAAATAACAGCAGCAAAATTGAGCAAATTAAAAGCGGCAAAATTCGGTTGTCTCCCATAAGCCCTTTTCTTTACCATCCTCAAGGTGGACCAAATACTTGTATTAGCAGTTATATAAATTTTGCTTTACAATCCTAGGCAAGAGCAAATCCAAGCAACAAATGTAAGAAAAACAACTAATGGAGGTTACATCCATCGAGTTCTTGCAGCAATAAGTATAGCACGTCTTTACCGATGACCTTCCCCTCAAATTGCTTCAAGCGATGCCCGTTTACTTTGAAAGTGTCATCCTTATCGTCCTGAATCTCTATGGCGCTGTATGTAGAGGCACTCACAACCGTGTAAGGGCCGCTCCATCTGTATTTTAACTTCCCGGGAAATAGCCGCATGCGTGAATTTTATAAAAGAACCTGATCATCCGGCTTGAATTCCTTGGGTCACATCCGTTTATCGTGCCAGCGCTTGGTTCTTTCCTTATATATGCTTGTTCTCTCATAAGCGCCCAAGCGGAATTTGTCGAGCTCGCAAAGATGACTACGTCGCTTGTCAGAAGCCTTTCTAAAATCCATGTTGAGCAATTTGGTGGCCCACAATGCCTTGTGCTCCAATTCGACAGGAAGGTGGCATGATTTGCCATATACCAGTTGGAAAGGTGACATCCCTATTGGTGTCTTGAACGCAGTTCGGTAAGCCCAAAGAGCATAATCCACCTTCTTTGCCCACTCCTTCCGGTTGGAGTGGATAGACTTTTCTAAAATCCGCTTCAGTTCTCTATTCGAAATCTCCACTTGCCTGCATGTCTGTGGATGGTAGGCCAAAGCAACATCATGGTGAACACCGAACCGTTTCAGCAGTTGCGTGAATTGCTGGTTACAGAAATGGTTGCACCTGTCGCTAATTATAGTTCTTGGTGCGCCAAAGCATGAGAATATATTCCTATGAAGGAAGTGGAGCATGGTGCGAGCATCATTCGATGCAACCGCCTCTGCCTCCACCCATTTAGACACATAATCCACAGCAACTAGGATGTACTGCTTCCAATGTGACATGGGGCAAGGACCCATAAAGTCAATCCCCCATACGTCGAATAACTCGCAAACTAGCATATTGTACAAGGGCATTTCGTCTCGTCGAGCAATGTTCCTCGTGCGCTAACATTCGTTGCACTCTTTAACGTGTGTAAAAGAGTCATGGAATAACGTAGGCCAAAACAAACCGCACTGTAGAACCTTGCGGGCAGTCCGTGCGGCGCCAAAATGCCCTCCAGCCTCACGATCATGGCAATGCCTCAGAATCTCTTTAACTTCCAGCTCGGGGACACAACATTGGATAACCCCGTTAGCATAGGTGCGAAATAGTAGGGGATCCTCCCAGAGATAATACTTGACGTCTGAGAAAAACTACTTTTGTTGATATGTTAAATGTGGCGGCAGCGCCTTGCTTGCTAAAAAGTTAGCAAAGTCAGCATACTACGGAGTAGAAGCAATAGAAGAAAGGGAGAACAGGCCCTCATCCGGAAAAGCATCGGAAATTGGAATTCCCTGTGAGCCCTCGCCTTCTCTCCCTTCAACTCTCGATAGATGGTCGGCAATCACATTGTCAACTCCACCGCGGTCCCGGATTTCAATATCATATTCTTGCAGCAATAGAATCCAACACATGAGCCGCGACTTTGCATCTTTCTTGTGCATGATAAAACGAATAGCCGCATGATCAAAATGCACCACCATCCTGTAAAGAATCAAATAAGAATGGAACTTCTCAAAGGAGAAAACAATAGCTAAAAACTCCTTCTCGGTCATGATATAGTTCAGTTGTGCATCGTTCAACGTCCGACTCGCGTAGGCAATTGTATGAAAGTTCTTTTTTTTATGTTGTCCCAACACTGCCCCAACCGCGACGTTGCTAGCATCACACATCAACTCAAAAGACACTGCCCAATCAGGGGATGATAGAATCGGGGCCCCAAACTAATCGATCCTTCAAGCAATTAAATGCCTGATTGCAATCGTCATTGAACACAAACTTGACATCCTTCGCCAATAGATTATATAATGGCTTAGCTATAGCCGAGAAGTCTCGAATAAATGCCGATAAAATCCAGCATGCCCCAAATAACTACGAATGCCATGAAGTGTCGACGGAGGGGGAAGGTTTCTAATCACCTCCACCTTTGTCGGATCAACCTCAAGCCCCTGCTGAGAAACCTTATGCCATAGAATGATCCCTTCATGCACCATGAAATGACACTTCTCCCAATTGAGCCCTAAGTTAGTATCCTCGCAACGCAAGACCAAAGTGAGGCAGTGCAACGCTTCTTCAAAGTTATCACCAAATAAGGAGAAGTCATCCATGAACGCCTCCAAGAAATCCCCAACCATCTCGCAAAAAACCGCAGTCATACATCGCTGGAAGGTGGCTACCCCATTACACAAACCAAAAGGTAGCCGCCTAAAAGCAAAGGTATCAGACGGGCAGGTAAACGTTGTCTTCTCCTGATCCTCTATGGCAATCGCAATCTAATAGTAGCCTGAGTAGCCATCCAAGAGGCAGTAGTAATCATGCCCGACCAGCCTTTCCTGAATCTGGTCCATGAACGGTAGCGGGAAGTGGTCTTTCCTGGTTGCCACATTAAGCTTTCGATAATCGATACAAACTCTCCCTCCAATGACAGGCCTCGTAGTAAGCGGCTTGTTGTTCTCATTACGAGTGACTGTGATTCCTCCCTTTTTGGGCACCAACTGCACAAAACTCACCCATTTGTTGTCACTTATGGAATATATAATACCGACATCCAAAAGCTTGATAACCTCGTTCTTCACCAACTCTGCAACATATGGTTCAATCTGCGTTGCGGTTGAGCTAAAGGCTTGAAGTTATCTTCCAGCAATATCTTATGAATGCAAACCGTGGGGCTAATTCCTTTGACATCCGAGATTTTCCACCCAAAAGCTTTTCTATGTAACTTCAGCACTTCCACGAGACGGGCCTCCTGATCATCTATAAGAAGAGCCAAAATAATGGCAGGATGAGTTTCATTCTCTCCTAGAAAGACATACTTCAGCGTGCATGGGAGTGACTTGAGCTCATGAGATTCGTCTGAGTCAAACGGGGGTACCGCCAGAAGCTTGGGGTTTCCAACCGGCGCCTCGCATGACCCTTCCTGAATATTTATATTGGGGTTACAAAACTCACCCCCAACCTCATTAAGCTGAAAATTTTGGTCGTCATCAATCTCCATAGCACCCAACTCCGCACGAATATCCCCTCTTGACGCCTTATACATAGCAGAAACAGTCTTCTCTGATCCTAAGCGCAATGTCAGCAAACCCTTTTCCGCATTGATGATGGCACTAACTGTGACCAGGAACGAACGCCCCAGAATAATCGACATCCCATCCGCATCCTCAATATCGAGGATAACAAAGTCGGCCGGAAAGGACAACCCGTTTAACTCAACCGTGAGATCCTCAACCACTCCAATCGGTTTCTTCTATGATCAATCAGCCAGCAGCAGAATGACATTAGTGGGCCGAAGAACACTAGAGCCCAACTCATGGAAGATGGATAATGGCATGAGATTGATGGACGCTCCAGAATCACACAACGCATGACTAAGCACGGATTGCCCAATAGTATATGCAATCGTGAAACTCCCTTGATCTTTTTGTTTTAGGGGTCAATCCTGTACCGCCATAGTGTGGCAATCCTCCCAGATCAAAATACTGCCGCATAACTCAGAAGCCTGATTTTTCACCAAAAGATCCTTCAAGTACTTCGCATAGCGCGGCACCTGTGTCAGCGGGTCGACCATGGGAATGCTCACCTGAACACCCTTCAGAATGTCCTGAAACTTTTGTTGCTGCCTCTCTTTTCTGATATTTTGCAGCCTATGCGGAAAAGGAGGCCTTGCTCGCGGGAGTTGGACTTCAGGTGCAATAACCACCAAGTGTTCCTTGGGTGGCTCAACAGTACTCGGCTCATCCCTGCGTTCCGAGGGTTGGTCCTCCCAACGTACACGATCATCCACCAGCCTACCGCTTCTGAGGTTCATAGCATTTACTGTCTCGGCAGGACGACAGACCCATAATTCCAACATTTTACTGACAACGGAAATAATATCTTGTAATTATTGCAATATTACTGCTTGAGATCGCCACCACTTTCCAACCCATACCATAAAACGATGGATAAGCTGCTCGACCTCCCCGGCATTGCCAACTATGAACTGAGAGACCCCCACCACTTCGGGCACGGAAGACATCTTCCACAAACTGCTGGAGCACACCACATCGTCCACTATCCGCCAAGCGTCAGCCCTAGTCCTATTAAAGAGAGCGCCTCCAGCGGCGGTGTCAAACAGGTACCGAAACTGCCCATGAATACCAAAATAAAATGTTTGCAAGAATGGCATTCCAAACCCGTCCTGACCAGAACACCTGGACTGCAGCAACCGAAATCTTTCCCAAGCCTCACAAAGAGACTCGCCAGGGATCTGCATGAATGTGACCAAATATAAATTCGCATACAACAACTGCGCACGCGAACAGTACTTTCTGAGGAATTGGACTTCAGCGCACTTTCATGAAGTTAGCTCGCTCTGGAGGATATCCCTATACCATAGTCTAGCTTTTCCAGCAAGAGAAAATGCGAAAAGCTTAATCATAGCCTTGTCCTACAAATCCCCAGCATAGCAAAAGGTGCTACAAAGCTCCAGGAAGCTATCAATACGAACCTGGGCATTCTCTCCCTGGAGCCCCTGAAATAAACAATGCTCCGAGATAAACTCGATTAGCTCCATAGATAGCTCAAAGTTGTCCTCATCGTGGTTGGAGACTAGCTGAGGTTCCTGCATTTTGAATTAGTCATGGACAAAACTGAACTAAAAAGAAAGAGTAACGAAGAGGACAAAATGGTCAAACAACAATCATCTATCTCAAAAAACAACGCACACAACGGTTGTACTCCCCGACAATGGTGACGAAAACTTGATGCGTTCACGACAAGTGTACCGGTCACTGTCAAGTAATAAAGTTGAGGAGTTGGATCCCCGGATATCGATCTCTTGAGGAGTGCAAGTAGGGAGTGTGGTTTCACTATTGAAAAGGTGATTGCAAGCGTTAACGTAAACAAAGGGGGTTTTGGTTTGGATTCCTCAGTTAAGAACAATAAGAAAACTATTGCGGGTCGCCGTCACCGCGTCTCTTTAGTGGATTACTCAAGAGAGTAATATGGAATATGGATGAACAGATGAGGGTCGCGATCACCTCTTCGCAACGCACGCTTCTAGCAATCGCTAGAACAGCACTATCACAACTTGAACAAGAGAAAATCTGAAGTTCCACAACAATATCCAGAACTAAAATATATCAACACTTAGACATGCTGAAATATTCAAGCTATCAATGTTCTTACACATCATTCCAACTCCCAAATATGCAGAAAAAGAAATACTACAAGTGAAGGGGAAGAGAAACAACCAAACGCACGAAGGCTTTTCGAGATTTACGGCCGGAGTCAAGAGTTGTCGGGCCTTATCCGGGCTCGATCTACGGATGACGTCCGGGGTCCAGAAGGGCTGTCACTTCCTTCCAATAACCCATCTTCTTTGTGAATAATGGCTGGGCCGGATCTATCCGGAGAACTCCACAGATGCAGCAACCTATGAGCTTGAAACGGAGCTTGGAGCTTGAAGATGACAATGATGGCCGTAGATAAAGCTTTTGCAAGCTCTTGGAGGAGAAATGGTGGCCAAATCAACTTTCCAAGGAGGAGAGAGAAAAAGGTGGTTGGAGGGAAGATTTCCCCGCTCAAAGGAGCAGAAAAAGGCGGCTGGGACGGACTGGATTGGAATCCTTCAGAAGAAGAAGAAATCAGCGCTTTAAATAGAAGCAGGTCAGAAAAATATGCACGCACGGTTTGGCGCACAACCGTGCGCAAACCGTGTGATATTAACTTTCACAACAAGCCTACTGAAGGAGATGCGTTGACCCGTGCGTTTTACTCGCGCACGGACGATTCCGCCCGTGCGTGAAGGAAATCACAAGGTTAGCGACAGAAAGCTGGAATACATGGACAAACAGGAGAACCGTGCATTTTACTCACACACGAGTACTTCTGCTCGTGCGTGAACACATCGCACGATTAACCACAGAATGGAACAAACTAGAAAGCTACAGGAAAACCGTGTGTTTCCTTCGCGCACGGTTATGATGAAACTGTGCATCAACCGTGCGTGAGGATCGTCGAACTTAGCTCGACGAAATTTGTCGAGCTCAACTCGACGTTCTTCCAGCTGAACAAAATGCACGATCGGCTCAAACCGTGCTCGAATAAAACGCACGACCATACATTTTCCTCAATACAAAAATCATGTATTTGGGAAAATGCACCACCTGCACAACAAAACCAAAACTGGAGCACAAGCTCCCAGCAGCCAATATACAGCAAAGATAATAGCAGGAAAGAGTCATGGGGAGCACCATGTGCTTACCCCCAACAACAGAATGCGCAAATGCACACCCTTGGGTCAAAACAGTGCACAAAATTGTCAAGTGAATATCTAAACAAAAATATAACTTTTCCAATTGAAAAAGAAGTGCACATGCAAGATAATAAACTCAGATGAGTCCGAAAAATCCTATAAATATCGGACTCATCAATATGCAATCTTTTTGACTCGAACGGAAGATGACTCTTTGGCAGGGCTTTGAAGTGTAATGATCTGCGGTGTGGATGATGTGAGTGATGTGGGTGCTGTGGGTAATGTGGATGATGTGGGTGAGATCTTTTTTGGGGGTCTGGATGATGTGGGTGATGTCGGTGATGGTGCATGGCGATGGAATTGGGACATCCCATCTTACAACTTTTTAAACCAAGTTTCATTGAAATTTTTCAAAGAGACTTCCACTTTAGAAACTTCTTCTCGTATATAAACCCGAAGCCGAGATTCCATTGAGTTCCAATCTTCCCCTGTATTTCCTCTCTTCACCTTCTTCTTCTCCTTCTCCATCCTCCGAAACAATCTACTTTCGCTCTTCGCAGCAATCTTTTTCCTCTCCTCCTCAAACTTCAATTTCTCCTTCTCATTCTTGATATCCTCGAAATCAGACTACACCTCAAACTTCACCTTCTTCACCCCCTTCCCTTTCTCTTAGCTGGCTTCATATCTTCAAAATCAGAATCTGCCTCCTCTGGTCTAACCAACCTCTTCTCATCATTCTTCACACTTCCAAACTTGTATCTAACCTATAAAATATAACAAAATGTATTAGAGTTACATAGCAACAAAACTTGGTGTGAATTAAGAAGTTAATTAATAATACCTGCTTCAGTTTCTTGAGCTCACTCGACAAATCCAAACAAAACTTTGTAGTATATCTCATTTTGTCCAACCATCGACAAATTCGAGGCCGAGCCAGGAAATGTACTACTCTTTGAACATTGGTGTGCTCAAAGAACCACACCTACAAAAAGACATGTTTGTTTGAATAATTAATAAATCAGTAACCAAATTATAAACACATTTCTTACCAACAAAACTATCGAGTAGCCTTCAAAGTAGCCTAAACAGGTTTCAGCATCTCGAACTACATTGGCCTGACTCAGGCAATCTAGATGTGAATGCAAGATTGCATGAATGGCCTTAGGCCAATTGTACACTCTCAAGGCACCTTTTCCATCCTCTATCAAACCCAGACATGTCTGAATCTTTAGAGTCTTCATGGGGAAGAAAAACACAATCAATAAATACCTAATGAGTGTATTTACTCGTCTTTGCTCGAGCTCAAGGGACCATTATTCATTCACAAGAAGGCGCATTTTGTTGATCAACTCCTTGTGAGATAACTCCAAATAGGGGAGTCTAGAAAAAGGGAAATCTTGGCCATGATTTGGTAGCCCCAGAATCATGGCCACTTCATTAACTGTTAGTTTGAGGTAGTGATTTCCTAAAGGTAAACACCTCTTCTCCCTTCTATATAGCTTCATGAGGACATATAAGAGTGGGATGTTTTGCGGCAATGCTGAAATGGAGAATAAAGGTAAAACATTTGTTTCCCTTAGAACAACCGTCGATTCCTCGGAAATGACCTCGAGGAGAGGACGGGCATTGGCCACGAATGTTGAGACCGCACACTGATAACTCAAATATTTACTGACAGGCAACTGAGTAAGCAAATACTGTCGTACATTAGACTATATATAAAGATAGTTGTATGTAAATTGGTACATTACACCTGAAATGCAGTTATATATACAACTATAGCTGTATATTACACCTGAAATACAGTTGTATATAACATTATATGCAAATGCAGTCCTATATTATACAGTTGCATATAACACAATATGCAAATACAGTTCTATATTATACAGTTCTATATAACACTATATGCAAATACAGTACTATATTATGTAATTGTATATAACACTATATGCAAATACAGTCCTGTATTACACCTGGAATATAATTGTCTATAACACTGTATGCAAATACAGTCTTGTATTACACCTGGAATACAGTTGTATCTAAAACTATATGCAAATACAGTCCTATATTATACCTGAAATACAATTGTCTATAACACTATATGCAAATACATTCCTGTATTACACATGGAATGCAGTTGTATTTCACATTATATGCAATTACAGTCATACAATATACCTGGAATACAGTTGTATATAACACTATATGCAAATACAGTCCTGTATTATATCAGAAATACATTTTCATTTCACACTATATGCAAATACAGTCCTACAATATACTTGGAATACAATTGTATATAAAACTATATGCAAATACAGTCCTATATTATACCTGAAATACAATTGTCTATAACACTATATGCAAATACAGTCCTGTATTACACCAGGTATATAGTTGTATTTCACACTATATGCAAATACAGTCCTACAATATACCTGGAATACAGTTGTATATAACACTATATGCAAATACAGTCCTATATTATGCCTGAAATACGGTTGTATTTCACACTATATGCAAATACAGTCCTACAATATACCTGAAATACAGTTGTATATAACACTATATGCAAATACAGTCCTATAGTATATCTAAAATATAGTTCTATATAGTGTTCTATATATAGTTGCTAGGCCATCGTCGCTGGAAAAAAGTCGTACATGGTCCTTCTCAAGCCGTCGACAAGAAAATGCGCCTGGAAATCTGCTAGAGATCGCGAGTGCGAGGAGAAAAAGAGTTGGTCATCGGTGATGCCTACATTAACAGGTACGATTCACTGGAGTTCGCCTCATATGAAATATGCTAGAAATCTGAATAAGGAGGAAGAAATCTGCCTGGAAATCGCCGTAAATCGCCTACGTTACATTAGGGAAGAAGAGTCGTCAGAATAGGGAAATCTGAAAAATGAAGTGGGCCCGCATTTTTTGAAAGTGGTATTTAAACGCGCTCCTAGCACAGGGAACGCTACACACATCAAAAAATTTTCCGCAATTTTGAGGGTTTTGCTCCCATCATATTCGTCATTCCTAATCCAGGCCGCTGCTCCTGCCAAATTCCACTCCATTTCTTCAAGCTCGGCCAGGTTCCATGTCGGCACTGGAAAACTGCATCTTACTCCAAGCTCGACCAGGTACATCATGTTAAACATCTTTAATTGTGAGAACTAATTCTCTGCAAAGAGGTTTCAGGCTTAGTGATGCAGGAAATTGCCATGCTTTCTCCATTGTTCAAGAATTGTGAGACTCGATGGTTATTTCTTTTTTAACCATTCATCACTGCACCACTTTCACAACCAATAGATTGCATTTTAACTGTATGTTTTTTCCTTTCCACCATTTTCTGCAAATTTCTTGAATATGGATTATGTTTTAGAGATCTTTTTATTTCCTGCATAGATTATCTTTTCCAAATGAAGTCCATTCTTTCCTAAACAACTCTCAAAATCTCTCAAACTCAGTCACCTCTCCTTCGTAACCACCTCTTCGTCGCAAATAACAATTTGGTGTGTATACAGATTGGGATGTACATAGTGATATTGGGTTGTACATAGACGTTGGCTGTCCATAGCCAAATATGATGTGTCCATAACAACGCTCAAAAGTTATTGTTTAAGCAAAGAGTGTTTTTCCCTTTTAATACAGTTGGTATAAATATATAATTAGAGTGTGTCCATAACACCACTCTAAAAAATCATGATGTCCTTGAAATATTAAGATGTACCTTAATGTGCATGTACTTTTGTTTATATCTAAGAAAAATAACGAAGAGAAAGAGGAGATTTTTTTTCTTTTTTTTGTAAAAATGGCAAAGTCTTATCAGTCAAGATTCACAATAAATTTTCCCACCAAACATTGTGTTGGGTTAGAGAGCATGCAAGTGCGATTAGAGCACTTGCAAATTAGTTCGAGAAATATCTGTACGGCCGCTAGTAGTATGCCGATACACAAGCAAAACGCAATACAAAATAACAACAATAAAAGTAACATAAAGATTTAACGTGACAACCCAATGTGGTGAAAACCACAGGACAATCAGGGTCCAACCCGAAAAGTCACTAATAAAACTATATGAAAACAATATGCAATTACAAGGTTTTCTCTCATTGATCCACACATGATCTTCACTAACTTGCACCACACAATAATACACAATAAACAGTAGCAGAAAAGCTGCAAGTTACCAAAAGTGGCAGACGAAACAAATTACACAAATTCTCTCCAAGACGCCTATTCGAATATTACCCAAATCTGCTATAAATCAAATCTGTGTAGGCGAAGTACTACTTGTCAACATTGTCCAAAAGCTCTCCCAAACAAAAACAATTGCCATAGAGGTCTCTATAGAAAATTTCAAATGTTTGTGCTTGGAGAGAAGTGGATGTTTTACACATCCTCCTTCATACCTATTTATAGGGCCAAAATCAACGAGGTTTAGGTGAAAGATGACATGTGAATGAAGCTTTCATGAAGCTTCCTTCGGTCAAAAGACATTTGTTAAATATCATGAAGCTTCCTTTGACCAATTTTCTAGAAGCTTCCTTTAAGAGCACATGTTGGTTTCATAATCAAAGATGGTTGACTTCTCTTTCCAAGAAGTTTCTTTCAAGAACACATGTCGATATCATGGTCAAAAGTTGCTAGCCCTTTTCATACGTATGATAAAATATATCATAAAATCTCCCCCTTTTGACTAAGTGAAGAAACTTGTCCTTCTGTTAATCTTTCTTCAAATCTCCAATATGTCTCTACCTTCGATAAATCAGCAGACCCAACACCACCAAATTCAAGTTAGTAAGACTCGAAGCGAACAGTTTTCTCCGCAAAGGATGGGAACTGTACACAACAACTTATTCTCCCCCTTTACATTTTTGTGGAGGCAACTGCCATGCCGACGATTCTCACACAATGCTCAAACTTCCCTATCGACACAGTCTTAGTAAGCATATCTGCTTCATTGTAATATGTATATACCTTCTGCAAATCCAGCTCTCATCGTTCTAGAGTATCGCGTATCCAATGATAATGCATGTAAATATGCTTGGATCTTGAGTGAAATGTGGGGTTCTTTCCCAAATGAATTACACTATGTCTATTACATAGAAGTGTGTAGTGCTCCTGAGTGAAGCTCTGCTCCTTAATGAAATGCTTCATCCAATGATGCTTATTCCCTGCCTCAGTGACTGCAATAAACTTTACCTCCGTAGTAGACAGTGCGACACTTCTGTAGTCTAGACTGCCACGACATAGCTCCCCCTGCAAACAAGATCTGGTACTTAGATGTCTATCTTCTAGAGTCTAAATCTCCAGCCATATCAACATTAGTATAGCCTAGTAGCTCTATCTCAATATCTTATAACCACAACATAAAGTCTGATGGCTCATGTAGGAACCTTAGAATCCACTTCATAATGTTATAATATTTTCTTCCGGAATTAGAGAGAAACCTACTAATAGTGCCAATCACGTGTGTTATATCAGGGAGAGTGCACACCATCGTGTACATAAGACTATCAATTGCAGAAGAATTAGGGACCTTTTGCATCTCTTCTTTCTCCTCAGGTGTGCTTGAACAACGGTAAGCAATAAGTCTGAAGTGAGCTACAAGCAGCATGCTCACCTTTTCACTTGATCCATACTGAATATTTGTAGCACCTTCTTGATGTATCTCTTTTGTGATAACCAAAGTAATTTGGAGCCTCTATCTCTCCAAATATACATCCCTAGGATGGTCTTTACAGCTCCTAAGTTCTTCATCGCAATGTGGAGCGCAACTACTGCTTTAGCTCGGTAATGTGTGTAGTGATTCTCCCAACTTTCAGCATGTCATCTACATATATGACTAGGGTAATGAAATCATCTAGAGTATATTGCTTCATGAACACACAATGATCAATGGTGGTCCTCCTGAAGTCAATCTTTCCATAAAAGCAACAAACTTCTTGTACTATTATCGTGGGACCTACTTCAGGCCATACAAACTCTTCTTCAGGCAACATACCAGGTTCTCCTTTTGTTTCACCATAAAACCTTCAGGTTGTTTCATGTATAACTCCACCTAAAGATCGCCATGCAAAAAGGTGGTCTTGTCATCAATTTGCTCAATCTCTAGATCTAGCCTCACAATAAGGCCAAGAACAACCTCAATAGATGACATTTTTATAATAAGAGAGAAAATCTCATCAAAAACAACTCCTTATTTTTGACTAAAACCCTTCACCATTAATATGACCTTATTTCTGAGTGGTGTTGAGGGGTCTCACTGCTTTACTTTGAAAATCTATCGATTCTTTAGAGCCTTATTGCCCTTAGGCAATCGTAGTAACTCATAAGTATGGTTTTTATGTAGATACTACATCTCCTCCTGCATAACAATCATCCATTCTTTATTCTCTGATCTCTACACTATTTCATCAAAGCACCCAGGCTCCCCAACATCAGTTAAAAGAATATACTCGATAGTGGAGTATCTCAAATATGGATGTCTAACTCTATCAGACCTCTGTGGAGCGAGCTCATATGCTAGTGTCTGCGCATCATTTGTGATGTCCTCTGTAGGCTCTCCATCAATAGTATTCTTATGATCTGAAAGTGGCTCAGTGCCCTGTATCGGCTCAAGATCTGCATCCACTTCATCATCTCACTTCTAATCATAGAAGACTCTACATTAGTTTGAGAGTCAACCTTCTCCATCTTCTCAAGATCATCCATAGTCTGATTTTAACAAAATATAACGATGCATCTTTGTATAAGTTTCTTCTTGTCTGGAACAAAGAACCAAAAGACAAAGTTGCAGCTACATCCATATCCCAGAAATATGCATTGTCGGGTCTTGGAATCAACTTCAATATTTTGTCCCGAGGGACGTGTACAAAGGCTCCGCATTTAAATACCCACAATTTACTATATGAAGGGTCCTTCCCGTACCAGTTCCTATCAAGGAACATCCTCCTGTAATACATAGTTGGGAGAGAGGTTCATGACATGTGCAGCTGTATAAAGCCTCAGCCCAAAACATATCAGGTAGCTTTAACTCAGAAAGTAAGCACCTCACCCTCTTCATTGGTATCATATTCATTCTTGCTTTTACGCCATTTAGTTGCAGCATCTTAGGCAGAGTCTTTTTATGTCTGATATCTTGCTCTCTGTAGTACACATCAAAGAGACCAATATACTCTCCCCCATTATCGGACCTGATGCACTTTAACTTTCGCACAAACTATCTTTCCACTTCAGCATGAAATCTTCGAAAAGTTTCGATGACCTCAGCTTTGGTCTTAACAGTGTAGACCTATTGTTTTATTGAACGATCATCAATGAATGTCATAAAGTAAGATGCTCCTCCCCTCGTCTAGACTTTTAGTAGTCCGCAAACATCAGTATGCCTGAGCTCTAGTGGCTCGGATCTCCTCGTGGAAGTGTGTCTCTAAAAAGATACGCATCCTAGCCATTTATTGATGACATCTCTCCAAAAGATCCACAAAAAGATCAAATATCATCTTATTCCTAGCAAGACATCTCAGGCTCTTCTGCCTAATGTAACTCAGTCTTCTACGCCATAGGATGTAGATACACCATCACTGATAGTGTTGACCTGAATAGCTTCAGGCCTTCCCTCCATACAATATACATCATTATCTCTCCAGCCTCTGGCGACTACGATTGATCCTCTAATCAATTTCAAAAAGTCTTCACCAAAGACATTTAAGTGTCCCACATCACCCAGCTTTCCAACTAAAACTAGGTTGAAGCGGATGTTAGGTACGTGACGCACATCCTTTAGAACCAGCAAACCTCATGTGATTGTCTTAAGGGGCAAGTCTCCCATCCCGATGACTTTAGACGTATCACCATTGCCCATTCTAAGAACTCTGCAGTCATCAGTCGTGTATGTGTCAAAAAATTCTCTATTGTGTGAGATATGTGCAGAGGCACCTGAATCAAGAATCCAGCTCCTATCATCACACGAGAGTGGAGCAGTAACATCATCTCCTACAATGATGACATCGTCGTCCTCTATAGAGTCGATGGACGCCGTATGGGTGTCTGTCTTCACATTTGAGGGCTCTCTCTTTTTCTTTTGGTTATTCTATAGTGTGTAACAAAATTTTGAATATAACCCTTCTTGTGACGTGACTTGGACTTCCCCTTGCTTTAGCTCCTCTCACACTTCCTTTCTCTGCTTTTGCTCTTGCCTCTCCCTAAGCTTAGTATAGAGAACATCATCTTGTGAAGAATAGCTTGAATGTACTTGAAACTTCCGTCTCACGTCCTCATTCAGGATGTTACTCTTGGTAATTTCCATAGTAATGATGCTACAAGGAGAGGAGTTGATTAGAGAAACTCTTATCATCTCCCAAATGTTGAATCCAAAATTTGGTCTCAATGAGAGTTCGAACCCATGGGGGTAGCTTGCATTTACTTCTCTTGAACTTGCACTCCTGACCAGTCACTCAGAACTAGAAAACTGACCCTGGGCTGTAGCGTGGAGGTCCAACCACACACCAGAAAGATCTTAAGAGCGCTTCCTCTCCTAAGCCAAAAACTGAGATGGGCACCTTGGAGGGCTTTCGCAGCCAACCAAAAAGAACCCGAGGAGGAAGAAGCCAAAATAACTGGATCCCCTCCAAAGGTGCCCACTGAGTCTATTTATAGAATTCCAAGTCTGTTCTATAATTAGTGTAACTCCGCTATTCAAAAATTCTATACATTGCCCAAATTGGACTGCCAACAACGTAACTTCGCTGTTCAGAAATTCTATACATAGCATGAAGTGGTCTGCCAATAGCATAACTCCGCTGTTCAGAATGGCTAATAGTAGGCCAAAACACAACTCTACAAGGGGGAGTCAAATGTATAGGCAAGAAGAGGATAACTTGCATATGCCGAGTTGAGGGCGAGTGCCCGATGAGACTAGCACTAGCTCATTACCAAATTGCCACCCTAAGAGAGTGCTTACTGGCCATCTCACTCGCCTGTAGAGTGCGTGAGCCTAAGGCCTTGGGTCGAGTGCGGGCCTGACGGCCCCACTCGCCTACCTTACTCGCATGTCCGACCTCCTTGAGCCATGGATCCCTCTAGCCCCTGGGACTCTCTGAGGGGTCCACTCAGCGAACCTGAGGTTGTACACAATCCTCACTCTTTTTGAGATAGGCACTAGCTTTCCTAGGTGTTCGATGAGTGCCTGCTGACCTGGCAGGAATCTTCTGGTGGGTCCCCCACTTGACTATATATACCTCCAGTCACAGGTAGGTGATGCTTGCTCTTCCCATCCTTCTCAGCTCTCTCTTTTGCCTTCAGCTCAATGCTACTCTCGAAGGAAGTTCAGGACCGTCTTGCCACTGCGAGAGTGGAGGCCAAATCATCTATCGCCGGGTTTGCTCCCTAGCTTGCTCGAAAAGCTTCGAGCTTATTCAGAAAGATGAAAAAGGCCAAGATGGTAGGACACGACCTGGCAGTGGGCATGTCCATCCCGCTGACTCCATCACACCGCGTGATTCCACAGGTATCCACACTCGCCATTCTTCTCAAAGATGATAATTGACACCATTGCGGCTACTCGCAGGAGAATCCTTCAAAAGAGAAAGACACCAGGGAGGGCACAACGAATGTCGGGCTGCATTCACTCGAAGTCGGGGGCGATAAGCCGGCCCCGGAGATCAATTCCCAAACCACCCCAAATGACCTCCTGCAAACCCCCGGTAAGTCATCCTTTGCACACTTTTTTCTACTCCCTTCTCTTACTTGTACCTCTCACATCTCCCACCTTTAGGACCACAGGTAAAGGAGCTTCACGACCCAAGTCCCCAGCCCACCCTATTCTCCCAAATTTCATCTCAGTCTCATTGCCCCCGGTGGATGAGGTTCCCAACTTCCCACCTCAAGCCAATAATCCATCTACTGATCAGACACTATTGGATCCTTAGTTTGATTTGGGATAGGTTCACTAACTAGGATAATTAACCCAATATGTATAGCCAGGGTCATGTCTGTGTCCTAGAGTTTAGGCTAAGTCCTTAGAAACAACTACACATGGACCAGCCAATAGAAGACAGCAGAAGACTCCAGACTTAGAAGAAAATCAAGTTCAGGAAAGTGAGTTCGACGTTCGTCGAACTCAGCTTGACGAAAGTCGTGCTTCGCTTAACGAACTCAGAGTAAATTCTCTGAGTTGAGCTCGACGATATTCGAGCTCAAGTCGACGACTTCTGGGGGATCATCTTCAATACATTAAGTCCAGAATACTTTCTCTAAACTCAGGTCGACGAAGTTATGTTATCAGCTCGACGAAATTAGAGCACAGAATTGGGAAGTTTTATCAGAAAGCAGTTAGCTGAACTCAAGTCGACGAACTTGGTTCTCAGGTCGACGAACAAGGATTCCCAGGTCGACAAATAAGATTTCTCTGGTCGATGATCTTTGGACTCAGCTCGACGAAATCTGTTCTCTGCTCGACAAATTCTGTGTATTTCCAAACTTGGAATTTTCCCTAATTTTGTCCTTATTCTCTTGCAGTAATTCCTAAATAATCAATGCTTACATTCGCTGAATATAGCCATTAGTGACAGCATTGATTATGGTCTTCATCGGGAATATTACTTGCCATTTTAGTGAGACAGTTGGGGAAATTCATTAATGCTAATATTCTCTCCAGCCGCATTTCCATTCTCCAGGCAGTCAGCATTCAATGCAAAAGGATTTCAAAATTCAAAGGAGAATGAGGCAGAGAAATATAAAAGAGATTTTCTTTTCAATCGACAACAGACAAGAAGAATAGGTCCAAAACAGATAGAACTTAGAGAAAAGAGAAAGAGATGTACAGAGAAGAGATCAACATCAATAATATCCTGAACCTTCTCTGTACAGAAAACAAACTGTTTTCTCCTTGACATTGCTGAAGAAGAAGAAGAAGAACAATCATTACAAATCAAGAGTCTTCTTCAATCTTTATTCCAGGAGATTTCAAGGACATCAAACTTCTATCAGTCAGAAGTTCCTGGATCTCTTTCAAGTCAAGGCTGAAGACTGAAGACCTACACCCTGTGCAAGACTCCAAGTGTTATTGAGAGGATTTCTTGACAACATCAAAAATCCACTAGTCTTCTCTGTTGAAAAGAGAAAGAGAAAACACCATCAATCTCTCTCCCCCACTATAAAAAGGGTTCACTAACTCTCTTCAAAAGTTTATTTTGGTTGCAAGTCTCCTGATCAAAAGACTTAAGTTGGTTTTTGAGCACCTGATCAAAAGCTCATTTGTGGCAGTCACCTGATCAAAACCTGTTAGTGGATTCCTACCATAGTGGTAGAAGAGTGGATGTACCCAGGTTGGGGAACCACTATAAAAGTTCTTGTGTTGTCTGGTTGCCCTTTTATTTTTGTTCTTGTTGTGGCTGTGATAGATTAGATTATATTTGTTGTGTTAGATTAGATCAACTTTGATTGCTTTCTTTTTCTAGCTTATTGTTAATCTTGATATCTATTATTTTTCACTACTCTGATTATTACTTAAATAGCAAAAAGATTTTTAATTACTCTATTCACCCCCCCCCCCTCTATAGTAAATCAGGTCTAACCCTATCTTTCAATTAATATCAGAGCAGTTTTCTTTGGTTGTACAAGCTAACCCTTGAACCAAAAGATCTTATATTAGATCTGATCCTTTATTTCACTTAGGATTATTTTCACATCATGGCACAGAACAAGGACTATGCATGCACCAGACCTCCAGTTTGCAATTTAAATAAATTTGCAATCTAGAAGGCAAGAATCAAGCTCTATATGGACTCTATTGATGAGGCAATTTTCAATTCCATTTTGACAGGTCCTCCTCAACCAACTGGTTCAACATCCACATCAACTTCCAGTACTCATACAGTTCCACCACTTGAGTGGACTGATGCACAAAAGAAAGCAAAAATTGCAGATGCCAAAACCATGAACATATTGGCTCAAACCATGTCAGATGACATCTTCCAAAAGGTGGCTGAGTGCACCTCTGCAAAAACCATCTGGGATTCTCTCAACCAGATGGTTGATGGCTTAGTAGATGAGAGAAAGGATAGAAGATCAACTCTCATCTCACAGTATGAGAATTTCAAGAAAGATGAAGTTGAATCTGTTAGTGACATGTATAATAGATTAAGCTCCATCATCAGTGAGTTGAAGACCTTGGATAAAGACATCTCTCTCACAGAGGTGAATGACAAGATCCTAATGTGCTTCCCAAGTTCATGGGATTTCAGGATCTGTCCAATCAAGGAGGCCAGAAGCTTGACTGAGATTTCCACAGAATCTCTCCTCGGAAAGCTCAAATAATATGAGTCGCTGATCAAATCTAGGGAAGCTACAGAACAAAGGACTCCTCCACCAGCAAGAAAGGAGCAGAATATAGCATTCAAAGCTGCAGAAGAGACTGAATCTTCAACAGTCAATGAAGAACTGATGAGTCTCTTTGCCAAGAGATTCTACAAAATGTCAAGAAAGGACTTCAGGAGAAAGTCATCCAGGAATGATGACAAGCCCAGGTATGATAAAACTCCTATTAAAGAAATAGTGTGTTTTGTATGCAGGAAACAAGGACAATTCATCTCTAAATGTCCTGAGAATCAGAAGAAGGAGAGGAGAAGAGAAAAGGACTCTAGAAGCAGACAATACAGCAGGCCTTCCTCTAGCAAACACAAAAAGAAGGAGAAGGGCTTTGTTGTTGAAACATGGAGTGACACAGAAGATGAATCCACATCTTCCAGCTCCAGTGAAGAGGAAGAAGAGACAAAGGCAAGGGAAGTCTGCCTCATGGCTATTAATGCCTCCTGCAGCCCATCAGATGCTAAAGAAGAATCTGATAATGAAGAAGCTTTAGAATCAGAAGCTGATCAGGTACTATCATCATTTGAGTATAGTTCTGATAGTTTTAAAATTGAATTTAAAACCATGTGTATAGATTTAATAAATTCTGAAAAAGAAATCAAATTGCTTAGAGAGAAACTAACTGATCATGAAAAGTGTATATCTGAAAATGTTAAATTAAAGGATGATTTAGCTCTAGCAAATGAACAAATAATTTCACTAAAATCTGAATTAACTGAGGCTAGGAAACTTGAAAAATCCCTAAATGGGAGAAGTATCAAGTTGATGGACATCACAAGTACAGTTAATGCCAGACTTAGTGGCAAGCTGGGCTTAGGTGCATCATCAAGCCAACCCCCACTTATTCAGAAAAATATATTAACTACACCCATAAAATTTGTATCAGAAAAGGGAAAGGAAAAGTTGGATAATAATAATGTTAAACAAATTGAATCAAAACCAAAGAATAAGAAAAGAAAACAAACTAAGAAAATCCAAATAAAAACAATGTTTAGCAGATTTCGTCGAACTCCGATCGACGAAATATGTATAGTTCGTCGAACTCCATTCGACGAACTCCGAACGCAAATTTATATAATAATTGTTCGTTGAACTACGATCGACAAAACCGGTATGGTTTGTCGACCAGAGATCGACGATTTTGGGGCTCAGAAAATGACTTCTATCATTCTCTAAGTGGAGTTCGACGACCTCATCCCAATTCGTCGAACTCAGGTCGACGAACTCACCAGAATTTGTTGAACGCAGATCAGTTTAACATAAATTTTAATTCCTTTTAAACTTATAACCAACAAAGAACATTTGATAATCAATTTAACCAATGGATAATTCCACCTAGGAAATATCACCCTTTAGGATATAAAGCCAACCTAAATGTTTATTTATTTCTAGTTTCAGTTATGTAAAGAAAGAAGGACCCAAGGTAACATGGGTCAGGAATGGCTAATCTGTTTTATTGCATGTAAAAGATTGTTCTAGCACAGAGCAATAGTGGTATCTGGATAGTGGCTATTCTAAGTACATGACTGGAAATAAGGCCAACTTAACACATTACAAGGCAAAGCTAGGACCAAAAGTAATATTTGGTGACTCCAATTGTGGTCAGACTGAAGGCTATGGACAAGTCAAAGTTGGAGCTATCACCTTCAGGAATGTTGCATACGTAAGTGGACTGAAGCATAACCTTATCTCCATAAGTCAATTATGTGATGAAAGGTATCAGGTATCATTTACTAAAACCTCATGTATTATTACTTCTTTAGAAAATCATGTAGTATTGACTGACACTAGAGTAGGAAACACTTATTTAGTAAACTTCCAATCAACAAAATCTGAAATTTGCCTATTTAATTCAACTAGTAACAGCAATGACCTTTGTCATAGGAGATTAGGTCATGTTAACTTGAAAAACATTGCAAAATTATCTAGGGACAACCTTGTCAGAGGGTTGCCTTCTGACCCCTATAAGAAGGAAAACCTTTGCAGGGCTTGTCAATTAGGCAAGCAAACTAAAAGTAGTTTTAAATCATTAAACAAAAGTGACTCACCTAGGATATTGTACTTACTACATATAGACCCTTTTGACCCTATAGCAGTACAAAGTCTAGGAGGGAAATCTTATACTTTAGTGATTGTAGATGACTTCTCTAGATTCACTTGGGTTTTCTTTCTGAGATCAAAGTCTGATAACTCTAAGGTTCTTACATATTTTCTCAAGAACATACAGATTGAATACTCTACTCCAGTTACATTGATCAGAAGTGATCATAGTACTGAGTTTGAGTCTCCTCTTATGCAAGAGTTCTGTAGGAAGGAAGGCATCAGACATTGCTTCTCAGCTCCTAGAACACCTCAACAAAATGGGGTTGCTGAAAGGAATAATAGAACACTAATTGAATCAGCAGGCACATTACTTGCAGATGCTTATTTGACCCTATCCTTTTGTGCAGAGGTCATAAGCACAACAAATTATGTACTGAATAGAAGTCTTATACACAAGCTTAAGAATAAGACTCCTTATGAGCTACTAAAAGGGAAGAAACCTAAAGTAGACAACTTTAAAATTTTTGGATGTTTATGTTATATACACAACAACAGTAAGAAACACATTAGAAAGTTTGAAGCCAAGGCTGATATGGGAATTTTTCTTGGATATTCCCAAGTAAGCAAGGCTTATAGGGTATATAACAAATCTACCTTAAAAATTGAAGAATCTATCCATGTTTCTTTTGATGAGACTAACATGCTTTTCAAGGAGAAGACTTCTTATACCAATGAATCTTTGCAGGAACATAATGTGTGATAAACTTAATGAACTGACCCTCACCAATGAGGCAGTTAGCCATCCTTCTCCACAAGGTGCTAAAGAATATGAAGAATAAGACATTGTAATTAGTGATGAACCAACAACAGCTAACTTAATTCCATAAGATAAATTTATTCCCCGGGCTGTTGAACAACCAACTCCACCCACTAACTTTGTCACACTTAGAGATCACCCCATATCTCAAGTGATTGGAGACATGTTAGTTGGTGTGCAGACAAGACATCAACTCAACCAAGATTTGATGCATACCTGCTTCATATCTCAAATTGAGCCCCAATCCATCAAAGATGCAGAGCAAGATCCACACTGGATTATTGCGATGTAAGAGGAGCTCAATCAATTTGAGAGATGTAGAGTTTGGGACTTAGTTCCAAGACCCAAAGACTACCCAGTCATTGGAACTAAGTGGGTATATAGAAATAAGCTGGATGCCCAAGGAGTCATCATAAGGAATAAAGCAAGACTTGTTGCTTAAGGTTATAGGCAAGAAGAAGGGATTGATTATGACCAGACTTTTGTACCTGTTACAAGGTTAGAAGCAATCAGGATTTTCCTTGCTTATGCTGCCTACAAGAAATTTAAAGTCTATAAAATGGATGTCAAGAGTGTCTTTCTGAATGGAGAATTTAAAGAAGAGGTTTATGTTAAACAATCTCCAGGTTTCATCTCTCCAACTCATCCCTCATATGTCTTTAGATTGCATAAAGTTCTCTATGGTTTAAAGCAAGCTCTAAGAGCTTGGTATGATACCTTAGCTAGCTTCTTGATAGAGCATAAATTTTCTAGAGGCATTGTAGATAGGACATTATTCACTAGGCACCATAAGGATCAAATATTGTTAGTACAAATTTATGTAGATGATATTATATTTGGGTTTACTGATTCCAAACTATGCAAAAGGCTTTCTGACCTCATGCATTCAAAGTTTAAAATGAGTAGCATGGGTGAGCTCTCCTAATTCCTTAGTCTCCAAGTGAAGCAGCTACCTGATGGCATCTTCATATCCCAAGCTAAGTATGTTATGGAGCTTCTCAAAAAGTTTGGGATGACTGATGCCTCAGCAAAGAAAACACCCATGACCACTAATGTTGTAATAGATTCTAATGAGAATGGGAAACCTGTTGATCAGAAATTATATAGGGGCATTGTTGGGTCCCTACTATACATTACATCAAGCAGACCTGATGTAATGTTTGCTACATGTCTTTATGCTAGGTTCCAAGTGAACCCTAAAGAATCTCACCTAATTTTCTTTAAAAGGATTTTGAGATATATAAAGAATTGTCCTAGTCTAGGACTTTGGTATCTCACTGAGTCAGAGTTTGAGTTAACTGGATACTCAAATGCTAACTTTGCTGGATGCAGAGTAGACAGAAAAAGTAACTCTGGAATATGCTAGTTCCTTGGTATGAGATTAGTCTCTTGGTTTAGCAAGAAGCAGTCATCTGTGTCCACTTCAACTGCTGAAGCAGAATATATAGCAGTTGGTAGTTGTTGTTCTCATATGCTGTGGATTCAGAACCAACTATTAGACTATGGGTTCAACGTAAATAATTCAACTCTACTTTGTGACAACACAAGTGTTATATCCATAGCACAAAATCCAGTCCATCACAGTAGGACTAAGCATATAGACATTAGGCACCATTTCAATAGAGAGTGTGTAGACAAATATAAAATTAATCTTGTTTATATCTACACTGATTTACAAAGAGCATGTATCTTCACCAAACTTTTGGGTGAGAGGAACCATTTGTTCTTCATAAATCAGCTTGGTATGATAAATGGAGAAACTTTAATTTGATTTCTGTGTATAGTCGACGAATTTTTCAAAGTTCATCGAATGGAGATCGACGAATAGAGAAAAGTTCTAGAGAACCTCGTCGAACGAAGATCGATGAATTCTCTGTGAGTGAAGTTATTTTCATCGACCGGAGATCGACGAATTTGCTTCAGAAAACTTTCATCGAACGGAGCTCGACGACATGTTTTCACATCTTCTAACAAAGATCGACGAATTCTTTTGACTATAAAATATTTCGCCAACCTCAGATCGAAAAATTTCTATTTTTCGTCAAACGGAGTTTGCTAGTTCATATTCTAAAAACCTTATATCTAGGTTTTCTTCGACCTCCGTCCTGCGCTTTTAGTACCTTTGGACTTGATCTTTGTTTCTCTCTTGCAGGTGCATCCATGGCGATTCCGACGAATGCTCTGTCCATCATGAAATTTGATATGGGCTTTGATATAGATTTCGACTCCTTCCAGTTTTTTGATGCAATCTTTGTGGAGATCCTGAAGCCGTTTGAAGATCAACACCTGAAGAAGTTCATGACAGTTAGAATAAAGATTGCAATGATTGAAATTAAAGAATGAGTTTTTACTTCCTCCACAACAGAAGATAACATGACAGGCACAATCTCTGGTAATCAAGTCTGCCTCTCTCCTGATATACTAACCAAAATCTTCAGTCTATCGAATGGTACTGATGAAATAGAAATGGACTCTGAGGAGTATGATAATATGCTGACCAAGATGGGTCATTCTGGCGACAACCCTAACAAACTGCTAAAGAAGAACTTGTTTCTGGAGTACATGTTCTTGGCTGTCGTAGTCGGAAAGGTGCTGCTGGGGAAACATACAGCATACGACTACATAACCAGGCACTAATTCATAGTGATGAGTGCTCTGGTAGAGAGGAAAGCAGCAAATTGGGGCAAGCTGCTGTTCGATTTAATCAAAAAGAAAAATAATAAGAAAGAAGTTTGCTTTGGCCGGATTTTAGGGATTTTTCTACAGGAGAAGGCTTCTGAGCATCTGGTTTCCCCACCAGTGTTCATCAATGCCTCCAAGAGGCTTACCTCTGCCCTCTTTTGTAGATGGGAGAGGAAGATAACAGAACTAACCAAGGCTTCTTTTTCTACAAGATCTTCTGAGAGCACAAGGGCTGTCATAGTCGCTCCTCCACCCATAGAAGAAGTTCCTTCCACCTCTACCATTCCTTCTTCTCCACAACCTCAACCACAACAACAACAATAAGATCACATTCCAACTCCAGCTCAATCTCTTGCACATTCTTCACCACCACCATCTCCACCTCCATCTTCTCCCCAAGTACATTCATCACTACATAAACCACCACAACCATCCCCACATCAATCTCCTTCACAATCACCACATCAATCTCCTTTACTATCTCCACATCAATCTCCACTTCCCCCTCATTTAACTGTCATAAACCCTGACATATTTATCTTCTCCCACACTTTCAATCTCTTGTTTCCTCCACCCTCTCCACATCAGGAACTCATCTCCTCCCCCACAATAACAGTTCCCTCTTCTACCACTACAACTCCCTATGTCCCCTTCCCTTTACTCATCCAAACTGACCTTCCATCCACTATACCTGACTACACACACACAGATATGTCCAGTGCATTTTTTGTTTGTTCAAATTGTGTTCATCACAATCCATACTCCTCCACTGCTCTAGAATCCCTCTATCTAAACTTCTCTGATATTGCTAAGGATCTGTTAGCCTTCATCTCTCCCACTCTACAGAAACTCCTAGATGATACTCTAGCTCCCCTCACTGCCTCCATCCATACTCTCTCTGCCAAAGTTGCTGCTCTATCCTCTATCCCTTCTTTTGGGGGACTAGCTCCAAGTCCCTCTACAGCCAGTCAGGTGAAGATGCTCCATGATGAAGAAGCTCCAGTGATGATAAAAGCAGCAGTAGCAGTAGAAGCAACAGCAGCAACAACAGTAGCAGATACAGATTCTTTTATGACAGACTCTTCAGAAGAAGCAGCCACTCTTTCTGATATAATAGATTTAATTAACTCAAATACAGATATGGATGAGCATGTTATGGCTAAAATTGAAACTGTTGGTGATTATATGCTAAATCCCACTGTTACTTTGAATTATTTATTAGATTTATTCAATCCTATTTATAAAAATAATGTACCCAACTATTCTTATCAACATTCTTTGGTCATTGTACCATACACTGCACCAATCTGCCCCATAGTTGCCAAGCAACTTAAGGCTAGTCTTGCAGTTGCAGAGCCTCTTATTGTATCAGCTCATAAGAAAATTGCTTCCCCTAAAGTCATTTCACCTCCCACCTACAAAATGGATGACAGACCAATGCCAGATCTAGATGAAATAATTATGGCAGATATTGAAGAGGAAAATAAAATAGTTGTTGAAAGCACTGCAGTCACAGTTATTCCAGAACCTCAAGCAGTTGCTCCAGCTCCAGTATCTCAAGCACAACCTCAGGCTGAAAATAATGTTGACAAAGATCTGAAAATTGACAAAGATATTTTGAAGGCTATTAATGACTTATATGATGATCCTCAAGTCTCCTCTAAGGATGATGAAGATGATAATGATGATTCTGATGATAGTCCTTCTGCTAAAAAGAAATTGTCTAAGAAAAGGAAGGCTCCTCCAGTGGCTGCTCCTAAGCTAAATCCAACTCATGACACTTCTTACTATATCTTACAGAACATTACTCCCTATCCTGGAATGACAGCCTGGATGTGGTTGTCTAAAAATGAATAAAAGGCAAGGAAGAAGAGCAGAAGATATTCTCCTCCACCTTAGAGACACAGGAAAGGTCCTCATCCTCCTCCTCCACTTGCTGCTGGTGCTTCAGGTAGATCATCTCAGAGGTCTACCTCATATACTCAAACATACAAAAGACAACACGGTAGATCCTTATCTTCTCAAGGAAGCAGCCAACAGAGGTACCCTTCTAGTAGGCAACAACATCAACATCAGCAACAATAGCAATATCCTCAGCAACAGCTATGTTGAGATTATATTAGCCAGCAGGACACGTGTGTGTGAGACCGCATGTTTGGGCTTTCCCCATCGCATTCCAGGTGTGGGTGTTGACCCCGGTGGGCCCCCTTGTGTGGCGGAATATCCCCGCGGTCCTGTGGTTGGGGTTAATCCCACACCGCCTGCAGACTTCTCCACTTTGTGTTCATGTACCCCGCCACCCTTCATCTCAATACCTGGGTTTTGAGATGAACTAATGGGTTGGCGGGTTCTAACATGGTATCAAAGCGAGGTTGTCCTGCTGCGGGGGTGTGTTGAGATTATATTAGCCAGCAGGACACGTGTGTGTGGGACCGCATGTTTGGGCTTTCCCCATCGCGTTCCAGGTGTGGGTGTTGACCCCGATGGGCCCCCTTGTGTGGCAGAATATCCCCGCTGTCCTGTGGTTAGGGTTAATCCCACACCACCTGTAGACTTCTCCACTTTGTGTTCATGTACCCCGCCACCCTTCATCTCAATACCTGGGTTTTGAGATAAACTAATGGGTTGGCGGGTTCTAACAAGCTACAACAAGTTCCTGAACCAGCAAAAGCTGTCAGTCCAAAAAGCCAGAGTCTCCTCCCATTCCCTTTGTGGATCTAGAGACAGAGACTACTGCTAGAATGGCTAGGTTCAATGAATTGGTTGGATTATCAATGATAAACAAAGCTAAAGCTAAAGGAAAGGATCCATCTCAGTACTCTACTATGTATAAATACAGGAAAGAAGAATTGAACATGTATGCAAAAGCTAACAAATTCTTTAATGTAGATGCCTATATGAATCTACACCCAGAGGTTGTTGTACCTAGAGCCACATCTCTCAATATTATTGGAGCTGCTGATATGATCATGTCCAAGAAGGAAGCAGCAAATCCAAATAGAGAGATCAAGTTTACTCAACCAGCTAACAAAGAAAAGGAGGATAAGCAAAAAGAGAAAATGAAGAAAAATAAATGAGAATATGTTGTTTAGTTTCTGTGTGTCTTAAACTCTTTATTTATTTACTGACATAAAGCTACATTATAAATATCTGCTGCATATTTTAAATCTTTCTGCCAGATATATTTCTTTTGCTTTGTGAATGTTTTTGTTTTCATTTGTATTAGTGACCTCACCCAAATAGAATGAGATTGTTGGATCCCCAGTTTAATTTGTGCTAGGTTCACTAACTAGGATAATTGATCCAACATGTATAGCCAGGGTCATGTCTGTGTCCTAGAGTTTAGGTTAAGTCCTTAGAAATAACCACACATGTACCAGCCAACAGAAACAGCAGAAGACTCCAGACTTAGAAGAAAATCAAGTTCGGGAAAGTGAGTTCGACATTCGTTGAACTCAGCTCGACGAATACCATGCTTTGCTCGATGAACTCAGAGTAAATACTCTAAGTTGAGCTCGACGATATTCGAGCTCAGTTCGACGAATTTTGGGAGATCATCTTCAACACATTAAGTCCAGAATACTTTCTCTGAACTCAGGTCGATGAAGTTTGTTATCAGCTCGACGAACTTAGAGTACATGATTGGGAAGTTTTCTTAGAAAGCAGTTAGCTGAACTCAGGTCGACGAACTTGGTTCTCAGGTCGACGAACAAGGATTCCCAGGTCGACGAATAAGATTTCTCTTGTTGACGATATTTGGACTCAGGTCGACGAAATCTGTTCTCTGCTCGACAAATTCTGTACATTTCCAGACTTGGAATTTTCTCTCATTTTGTCCTTATTCTCTTGCAGTAATTCCTGAATAATCAATGCTTACATTCTCTGAATATAGCCGTTAGTGACAGCATTGATTATGTTCTTCATTAGGAATATTACTTGCCATTTTAGTGGGACAGTTGGGGAAATCCATTAATGCTAACATTCTCTCCAGCTACATTTCCGTTCTCCAGGCAGTCAGCATTCAATGCAAAAGAATTTCAAAATTCAAAGAAGAATGAGATAGAGAAATATAAAAGAGATTTTCTTTTCAGTCGACAACAGACAAGAAGAGCAAGTCCAGAACAGATAGAAATAACAGAATAAAGAAAGTGATACACAGATAAGAGATCAACATCAACAATATCCTGAACTTTCTTTGTACAGAAAACAAATTGTTTGTTGGAACACCCTATTACTAATTTGGGTCAGGATCACTATGTCTTTAGGAAACCTGTTTTTGACCTCATTGTATAGATCTAAAGGTCAATTAGAATTGAGTCTAAGGGTTAGTAGTTAGGTTTGGAAGCTGCCCTCAAGACCAAGGTTTTTCAGTTTGGAGACTAAGTCATTTCGTCGAGCTCAGTACGACGAATCGTCGAACTCCTATCGACGATCGTTTAGCTCAACTTCGACGGATCGTCGAACTCCATTCGATAATCGCTGAGCTCAACTTCAACAAATCGTCGAACTCCATTCGACGATCTTCGAGCTCAGTTCGACGATCTTGACTCCAGTTTGTTTCGCTATCTCTGAGCTCAGTTCGACGATAGTTGAGCTCAGATCGACGATCTCTGTTTCTGTATAAGTCCAAATCGCTGAGCTCAGTTTGACGATAGTAGAGCTCAGCTCGACGTTTTCTGAAGAGTTCAACGACTTTCAAGATTCAAATTCAGAACAGTTAAGGAGTTATTCTCAGCAATTAATTCAGAAGATTTTGTAGCCGTTTTCATTTATTCTGGAGCAAGTTTCAAGGAATTATCAAGGAATATTTCATTGGACTTTCCCCCAGAAGACAAAAGCAATTAAGGAAGTCATTTATGACAGGCTAACGACTATCTTGACAGTGGATCATTTCTATTCAGAGAAAGAGGAATAAAAGACAAGAATTTTTAAAAAAATTCCAGACACAGGAAGAAGAACAAAGGAGAGACACATATTCTGCAATATTCATTCTCTGCAAATCTTCTTCTGCAACAACTCTCACAACCACAATCACACAAGAGAAAGAAAAAGAGTTGCAGACATTCTCTGTCTCAAAGAATTCATACAAGAACACCATCACTAAAAGAGATCAACCATCTGAAATCTTCAGATCTCTTTTGATTCAAGTGTTCAAGGCCATCATCATTCAAGACTCCAGACACCTCACATTTCAGCTATTGCTGAAATCATCATTTGCTGGAGATCAATTTCTGAAGGTCTATCACCCTACTGCAAAGCTTCATTTCCTGTACAACTACAGATCTCAGGGGGAGCTTTGACAACATCAATATCCACATAGTCTTCTCAGCTGCTTTGAGAAAGAGAAGACTTCCATCACTCTCTCATCCCCACCTCTGTAAAGGGTTTTTCAAACTCCCTTCAAAAGTTTGTGTTTGGTTTTTGAGCACCTTATCAAAAGCTCATTGGTGGCAAGACACCTGATCAAAAAATCTGGTTTGGTTTTTGAGCACCTTATCAAAAGCTCATTGGTTCCCAGGACACCTGATCAACTCATCCTGCAGTGGATTCCTACCTAGGGTGGTAGAAGAGTGGATGTACCCAACTTTAGGGGAACCACTATAGCTCCTTGTGTCTTCTGGTTGGTTGTTTTTCTTCTTTCTCTGGCTGTGGTTTGTGACTAGATTATTTTGTTATTAGAGTTACTATTTGCTTCCCTATTCACATTAGAATACAACAACTGTTGTAAAAGTTTTTAGCAAGCACCATACTCTATTCACCCCCCCCCCCCTCTAGAGTATATCAGATCTAACTCACACTTTCATTGTTTTCTCCTTGACAATGCTGAAGAAGAAGAAGAACAATCATTACAAATCAAGAGCCTTCTTCAACCTTCATTCTCGGAGCTTTTAAGGACATCAAAATTCTATCAGTCAGAAGTTCCTGGATCTCTTTCAAGTCAAGGCTAAAGACTGAAGACCTACACCCTGTGCAAGACTCCAAGTGTTATTGAGAGGAGTTCTTGACAACATCAAAAATCCACTAGTCTTCTCTATTGAAAAGAGAAAGAGAAGACAACATCAATCTCTCTCCCCCCACTGTAAAAAGGGTTCATTAACTCCCTTCAAAAGTTTATTTTGGTTGCAAGTCTCCTGATCAAAAGACTTGAGTTAGTTTTTGAGCACCTGATCAAAAGTTCATTGGTGGCAGTCACCGGATCAAAACCTGTTAGTGGATTCCTACCAGGGTGGTAGAAGAGTGGATGTACCTAGGTTGGGGAATCACTATAAAAGTTCTTGTGTTGTCTGGTTGGCCTTTTCTTTTTGTTCTTGTTGTGGCTGTAATAGATTAGATTATATGTGTTGTGTTAGATTAGATCAACTTTGATTGCTTTCTTTGTCTTGCTTACTATTAATCTTGATATCTATTGTTTTTCACTACTCTGATTATTACTTAAACCGCAAAAAGATTTTTAATTACTCTATTCACCCCCACCCCACCCCCACTAGAGTAAATCAGTTCTAACCCTCTCTTTCAGACACTTCTCTGCCTAGGGCTTGGGAAGGCGCACATCACCTTAGACACACCCTTTGAGGGGTGGTTCAGTACCTCTCGCTAGTACCCGGGCAGGGGTGCAGATACCATATCAGGTAAATAATCGTAGTCGTCTTGCTCTCACTAAAATGAGATCATGCTCGACTTAACCTATCCACTGTAGGCTATCGTGAAATCTCACTGATTGATGTTGGCATCGATTAGGAGTTCTCTCAGCCCCCTCTCCTGACTCAATTGTGGCTTTCTTGGATGACCCAAAGGATGCTGTGGTACAGAAGAGGAGAATAATCGAGCTATTTTGGAAGCATACCCTTATGCTACATGAGATCTACAACCAGGTTCAGGAGAACCAAGACTCCACTGAGGAATGGCTTCTTTGCCTGGAAAATAACTATACATAGTTGATAGCCTAGTTGGGTGGAGAAGCTGACAACAGGATGGACTTCCCTGGGATTCATATTGCGCAAGTCAAAGATCAGCAGCGCTTAGCGCAACAGGAGCTGCAAGCCATTCACACATATCATTATTCTTGCATGCTGCCTAGGGCAGGGAGGAGAGCCCGGAGAATGTGTTAATGACCCTAGATAGGCATACCAACACTCGCCTTCCCGCCCCTTCTTTTTCTAATTGTACTTGTAATATTAACTTGTGTTGTCTCAGACTTATGGCGAATGCGCATGTATATTTGATGTTTTCTTACGATCTCGCATCCTGGTTTTTTGTTCTAATGCTAATCTATTTTTAAGCCTAGTATTAGCTCGGACTCGGCGATGAGTAGGGGGAGTGCGGGATCAAACAAGGGACCGAGGTGGGATGCGGCGAGTTGGCTATCCGCAAAACCCCTATCCTGGATCCTTCCTGCCCAAAATTTTCTATAAATAGTCCCTTACACCCACCGCATTAACTACCACCTTGAAAACTTCTAACCTTACTCTCTCCAACTTTTCTCTTCTTGCACTCGCGCTTTTACGTTCTCATTCCGCTACTTACGCAATGACAGGTGATATTGATGGCCAAACCAAGTGCGATACAGCCTTTGCCGACTACCCCTTCATGAACTAAAATCTTATGGAGGAGTTCCACTCATTAGTCAGGCTCTACGTCTCGCCTGGGTTCACCACGTGCCTCCCGGTGAAGGAGGAATCACTAAACCATTTCTTGCCAAGCGAGCTCATGATACATTCTGAACACTTCAAGGTAGGGATTTGCCTCCAACTGTGGTCGCCTAGTCGGAGGTGCGCAAGGCCATGAGGTACTTTGGGGTTGTTCCCATACAAATCAACCCCAACTCCATCGCCTTGCTGGGAGCATTCACCTGCTATCTGTAGGAGGAGAGGATAGAGTTCAGTCTCTCGATTTTCTGCAAGTTTGTCAACTTCAGAGCCAAGAGAGATGGGATCACTTTCTTCTCTGACAATAACCTCAAGGTTGCGGGTCTCGCCGACAAGAACCACCACTGGATCAGCAAATACATCTTTGTATCAGGTGATTTCGACAACCTCTCTCTCGCCCATTCAATATGAAGAATCGACCTACCGCCCTCCCACCTCTCTCTCTCGCTTATTCAACAAGAACCTAGTGCACGACGGTAGGTCACATACCTCATTTTCTTGAGCAAATTTCTCCTTGAAGATGCACACACCCTTCAGAGATCTACCAACAAATAATCACTATGTCACACGCAGAATTAAGAACAATAAATAATTTTATTCCAACAAAAACAAATAGTGTTTTACAATTACAAGCACTAGATCTCCATGATGCTGAAGATCAGAGGCAGTAAGAGTCAATTTTCTTTTCGTTTTCTATATTAACCCACTACCTGGACTGGTTGGCTCTCTCCCTTTCCCTCCAAGAAAAGTCTTCGAGCTAGCTCTTCACCTTCACACAAGGAAGTATCTTAGAGCCCCACTAGATCCCCTAATCTAGACGTCCCTTCCCCGGGATGATTTCTCACAGATTCCTTCCCGGATTCCAACGACCTTCATTGGTCGATTTTCCTCACCACACAAACAAAAAAGAGAAAAGTAAAAAAAAAGTAAAGAAGATTTAAGATTAATTCTCCCTCAAGATGATTCCTCCGTTGAGCGATGCGTGATCGGTGCTAACAATCTTTGTTTGGTTGCAATCGATCAACTCCTCTTAGTCGTTGTAGTCTTTTGATAGCCAGAAATATTCGTGCGCGAATGGAGGGAGGTGACTTTCTCTTCATTTGACAGAGATGGTGGAACGGTGCTCAGAGGTGGCACACGAACACTAAAATGAAGTTTTGTCTCTCTTGATTCATACAAGGAATGAAAAAGCGAAACTCTTTTATACATCTTTCAAAAACAGGCTACCGCCGATGGTAAGACTAGCACCCGGCGGTAGGTCGTTGCGCGTCGAGCTGACAGTTGTCCCGCGAATTTGGAAAAATATTCAAAAAAGATATTTTTCTGCTTTTTCGTGCTATTGCGGCGCGGTTCCCAACTAGCACCTGGCATTAACTTAAACTTCTCGACGAATCCATCTCAACGACTGTTGAGAGAGCAAGCGCTGTGTGGTAGGTCACCGAACGCATGACCAGAATAAATCTTGAGGCATGCGCTGGCGGATCTCTAGCATGATGTGGTAGGTCCCCGAGTGCCCATTCAAATTAAATCAAGGCTAGCGCTCGGCGGTAGCACTAGCGTGCGGCCACAGGTCACATATTTGAGTTCTTCGCTTCTTTTGAATCTGTAAACCTACACAATATACCAAACACAAATGTGATCAAATCATCAAATACAACATGAGAATTGATATTGTCAAGCTGTAGATATGTGAACCGTAGGCTCCAACAAACTCCCCCTTTTTATAATATCAAATCTCGTTCATGAGATAAGATAGTTGAGATGCAAGATATAGTGCAAATAACCTAAATCAAACATTGCACATAATCTCTATGCTTTATGTTCTCGTCATACGTGTCTTGAGAAAGAACGATCCAAATTTTTTTTATATTTTTTTTGTTTTTTAAAAGAAATGATGAAACATATCAAGCAAAATAAATAAAAAACAATGCAAAAAATCAGACATAGAAAAACATGATAGAGTATTACGCATGATATTCATGAATATGAGACATAAAATAATGTTTATACTATGTATAAAAAAAATCATGAGAATGCTCAAGAAACAAATGGCCCATGCAATATGTCGTCATCTAGCCCCGTACTAAGTGACGGATGGGCATGAGGAGCTATACAATTGTCGTAGGGTGGGGTGTTAATCCCGTATGCACACACAAGAACCTGCTCAACCTAACACTCTTCCCCCAGCGCCATAAAAGGACCTATTGGAACCCTCCCTGGCTAAGGACAAGACGTGGTTTATAGGTTAACGTTCCTAATGCACACAATCCTATGTCCCCGCTATTGTGAGACACATCACAATGAGTGAATGAGTGTGGTTGAGCTTATGCATTTGTTCCTAAGGAAACATATATAGAACTATGGTTTCTAAGTGCAGTGAGCAACAAGGTGTTCTATTTAGCATCTATAATATTGCATGTATTCATAGAGGATTCAAAACAACACATTCAAGCTCTTAATGCAATGTTGACGAATAAAAGTTAAATTGGGTTTTATACGTCTACGAATAGAACATTTGAAATAGAAGATATTTTGTTACCCATATTATCGACACCAAGAATATGTCCTCTGCATCTACTCCAAAAAACATCATGTATCCTATCTACTACTTCAGGTTAAGGAACTTGTCTTCAAATACCACACTTTTCCCTGTCCTTAGCCAGCCAACACACTCATCAAGAGGATAAGGGTAAAGATCTAGTTACCCAAGTTGTTCCACCCATAGTATAGGTAGTCAACTTTGGCATCCAGACTTGCATAGTTTTCTTGTCACCTTTCCTCAAACACGAGCCGGATGTGTGACCAAACTTTTGGTAGTTTACACATAAGGTATAAGGAGTGGATGCTACCTTTTTCGCGTTCCTAGAGCTCGTGCTGGAGAATGGGGATAGCCTTTCAGAATTATTGATTTTATTTTATGATTTTTTATATAAAGTTTTGGACTTAGCAGGAAATCAGTTACCGCTCGATGGTAGCGTTAGACTTATGTACCCTAGTACAAACTTTTCAGATCCGTGACAATGTGCTCCCAGCAGCATATTCAGAGATTTTTTCCCTATTCCAAATTTCTGGACAACAAAGTTAAGATCATAGATCCTCGCTTTTAGGGCGGTGTTTTCCATGACTAGCATTATGCACCGATTTGCGAATTGTTTTTTACCTTTTTCTATTTTTGCAAGAGATATTTGAAGCATTTTATTTTTGCAAGAGTTATTTGAAGCATTTTCTCCAAGACATTCTTTTCATTAATTAGATTGCTCATTTTTGAAGATGCCTTGGAGTGACTTACTTTTAGGTCTTCGATTGTTGTCACTGAGTGAGGGCACTCTTGGAACTAGGTCTTCTCTTTGCCGTATTTAATTAATTCATTCTTTACATTTTCTAAGTCCTTTTTTTCCTTTTTTTTCAGTTTTAACAGACTTCTTTCAAGAATTACACAATATAGCTTATCACAGAGATGTTAATAAATTTCAAAAGGTTCATTATAAGAAGGTGGGGTTACCTTAGTGTCGCTCTGGACACTGGACTCATTGTCTGACTCGTCCTAATTCTTCCCCATGAGGCACATATTTTCCTCGCATTCACTACTTGAGCTGGAAGTGCATGACTCATGAGATCCATCTTTTTCCCATCTTAGCGCCTTCAACACTTTCTTCTTTCCCTTATGCCAGCTCAGTTTCTCCTATTTCTCCTTCTATAGCCTTGGACACTCCCTCTTGATGTGCCCAGGCTAGTGACAGTGGTAGCACTCTAGTAGAGATTTCTCATTATCACTCTCCATCTCCTTTGATGATTTGTTCCACCTCTTTGTTTCTTCAACACATCTCCTTAGAAACTTCTTAAACTTTCCTTGCCTCTTGGGATTCTTCATGAACCTTCTGAATTCTCGAACATAAAGACTTTCTTCATATTCATCTTCAGACTCTTCAGCAGTCTTCCTCTCCTTTGCAGCCTTCAGTGCCAACCCCTTCTTTTTCATCTCCCTAGGATATTCCTTGGCTTGTATCTTTAGTTTGAGCTCATCGGTCTTCAGGTTTCCAATGAGGCTCTCTATCTATAGGGTGCTGATATCGTGTAATTCAGCAATCGTCGTCACCTTCATGTTGAATCGTGGAGGCAAAGATCACAGGATCTTCCTCACCAGGTCTCCATTTGAGTATCTCTTCCCGAGAGATCTAAAGGCGTTGATAATCTTGGTGAAGCAAGTGTACATGATGTCCACCTCCTCATTGATCTCCATCCAGAATTGTTTGCATTTTATTTCAAGTTGGAATAGCTTCGACTCCTTCACCTGCGAGGTACCTTTGTGAGTAAGTTCAAGTAGACGTCAGATATCATAAGCAGTTTCGCAATTGCAGATTCTATTAAATTCAATTTTATCCAATGCATAGAATAAAGGGTTCATGGTTTTTGCATTGTTAGTACATTTCATCTTGTCAGCGTCATCCCATTTATCTCGCAGTTTGATTAGTACTGTATCACTTACAGTGATAGTGGGTGCAGTGTATTTCGTTTCGATCATGGCTAACATGTCCATGTTTTGTGTCATTAGGAACACTTTCATCAGTGGTCTCCAGTGACTGTAGTCACTCCCTATAAATAGTGGAGGTCTACTCACACCTTGTCCCTCAGGGAATGCGTGAATTGCATTGGCCATCTTACTTCAGGATTTTAATCCCTTTTTTGAAGTAACTTCACTTTGATACCACTTGTTGGATCTAATGACCAACCTTAGAGGGAGTGAATATGGTTTCACGAGTTAATTAATAATGTGAATAATGTTGTCCATGAAAACAAGTTCTGGATGTTGCCGTGGGGAACTAGCTTGCTAGCACACGGCGATAGGTCACAAACCTCGTTTTACTGAGCAAATTTCTCTTTGGAGATGCACACACCCTTCAGATATCTACCATCAAACAACCATGACGTCACACGCAGAATTAAGAACAATAAATAATTTTATTCAAATAGAAACAAAACATGTTTTACAATTACAAACACTAGATCTCCATGATGTCGGAGATTAGAGGCAGTAAGAGTCAAATTTCTTTTCATTTTCTACCACTACCCGGACCGGTTGGATCTCTCCCTTTCCCTCCAAGAAAGCTCTTTGAGCCGGCTCTTCACCTTCACACAAGGAAGTGTCTTAGAGCCCCACTAGATCCCCCAATCTAGACGTCCCTTCCTCAGGATGATTTCTCACAGATTCCTTCCCGGATTCTGACGACCTTCACCAGTCGATTTTCCTCATTACACACAAATAGAAAAGAGAAAAATACAAAAATAGTAAAGAAGATTTACGATTAATTCTCCCTCAAGACGATTCCTCCGTTGAGTGATGCATGACCGGTACTAACGATCTTTGTTTGGTTGCAAATGATCAACTCCTCTTGGTCATTGTACTCTTTTGCTCGTTAGAGATATTCATGCACGAATGGGAGGGATGCAGCTTTCTCTTCCTTTGATAGAGATGGTGGAATGGTGCTCAGAGGTGGCACACGAACTGAAAGTAAGGGTTAGATCTGAAATACTCTAGAGTGGGGTGAATAGAGTACCTTGAAAACTTAAAAACTTTTGTTGTAAATAAAAACAGACCTAAGATAAATTAATCTAGCACTATCACATGCACATCAAAACCAAATATCACAAACACAGTAACCTAGCTAGCATAGCCACCGCAAGAACAAAAGAAAAAGTGCAACCAGACAATACAATAATTTTATAGTGGTTCCCCAACCTGGGTACATCCACTCTTCTACAACCTTGGTAGGAATCCACTCAGGTTTTTGATCAGGTGACTGCCACCAATGAGATTTTGATCAGGTGCTCAAAAACCAACCCAAGTCTTTTGATCAGGAGACTTGCAACCAAGAATAACTTTTGAAGGGATTTAAAGAACCCTTTTTACAGTGGGGGTGAGAGAGTGATTATATCTTCTCTTTCTCAAAATACAACTGAGAAGACTTAGTGGATATATGATGTTAGCAAAAGCTCCCCCGGAGATATTGGATTCAGGAAGATTTGAGCCTTGCTGCAGGGTGCGTAGGCCTTCAATATTTCAGCCTTGACCAGCAGGTATCCAGGAGCTTCTTGACAGATAGAGTGTTTGTTGTCCTTTGAAGAATCCTGAGATGAAGAAGGAAGAAGACTCTTGATTTGAATGTATGTTCTTCTTCTTCTTCAGCTTGCTGTGATTTCTTTGGTCAAGGGCTAGGGCTTCTTATTTCTTTACTTTGTTATTGCCCTGTGTATCTTGTTCTCTGTGTTCAGATGAGAAGGAAGAAGAAAAAACCTATGCACTGTCTTGTTGTTATTGAAGAAGGAGGAAAAAATCTTTTTTATATTTTCCATGAAATCTTCCTTCTGAATTTTGAATTTCTTCCTTCATTCAATGTTGACGGCCTAGAGAATATTTGCATTGATTGATTTCCCCAACTGTCCCATTGAAAAGCGGCAAGTAATACTCTGATGAAGACCATAATCAATGCTTGCTTCTAATGGTAATATTCAGAGAATATTTAAGCATTGATTACTCAGGAATTATTGCAATAGAATGAGGATAGAGGGAGGGAAATTTCCAAGTCTGGAACTGCACAGAAATCATCGAGCAAAGAACACAATTCGTCGACCTGGGTCCAGAGTTCGTCGGGCTAAGAAGTCAAGTTCGTAGACCAGATAATAGTTGTTCGTCAACCTGAGATCCAAGATCGTCGACCTGAGGACAGATAACTGCTTTCTCTGGAACCTTGCCAATTCGGTGCATCAAGATCGTCAAGCTGAGAATTTAAGTTCGTCGACTAGTATTCAGAGTAATGGTTTTTGGACTTTAGAATATTGAAGTGAAATATCCAGAAATCGTCGTCCCGAGAACTAGGTTTGTCGACCTGAGAACTAGTTTCGTCGAGCTGAGAACTTCTAACTGCTACTTGATAAAGCTTGTCAGGATTATGGTCTAAGTTCGTCGAACTGAGAACACGAATTCATCGACTAAAGTATGATTCTGGACTGAGAATATTTAAGTGTTTCTGGTCTTAAAGATGTTGAAGTAGATGATCCAGAAATCGTTGACTTAAGATCCAAGTTCGTCGAGCTGATATTCTAACTTCGTCGACTGGAGTTCAGTGAGAAGAATTCTGGACTTGGAATGTTGGAAGTATAGTGTCCATAGATCGTCAACCTGAGAACCAAGTTCGTCGAGCTCAGCTCAAAGAATTTTCTCTGAGTTCATCAAACTGAGCACGACTATCGTCGACCCGAGTTCGACGAATGTCGAACTCATTTTCTGAGTCTTTGAAATTTCTCTAAGTCTTGAGTCTTTTGTAGTCTGTTGATGGCTGTTCCATACAGTGTTGACTCTAAGTACATGGCCTATACTCCAGGACTCATACATGACCCTAGCTATATATGTTGGGTCAAACATCCTAGTTTAGTGAACCTAGCCCAAATCCAACTAGGGTTCCAACAATCTCCCCCTATTTGGGTAAGGTCACTAATTACAGACTTATATTAATAACAAAGCAAGAAAAATATATCTGACAGGAATTTTAACATATGCATCAGATATATATATATAAAGAGCTTTGTATGAAGACATAAATAAGCAGTCTTAAAATAATCAAAGAGACTTAAACTGTTTAAAGTTTATTTCTTGTTCTTTGTCTCCTTGTGTTTCTCCTCTTTAGCTTTTTCACCTGGCTGAGTAAACTTGATCTCCCTATTTGGATTAGCTGCTCGTGTCTTTGTCATTATCATGTCAGCAGCACCAATGATATTAAGGGAGGTATCCCTTGGCACTACATCTTTAGGATGCAGTTTCATATAGTCAGCAACATTAAAAAATTTGTTAGCCTTAGCAAACCTGTTAAGTTCTTCCTTCCTATATTTGGACATGGTTGAATATTTAGAAGGATCCTTTCCTTCAGCTTTTGCCTTGTTGATCATGGATAGGCCAACCAACTCTTGGAACCTGTCCATCCTTGAAGTTGTAGTTGTCTCTGGATCTTCAAAGGGTATATGAGGGGAGGCAGGTCTCTTTGGGCTTTCAGCTTTATGTTCAGTACTTTGTTGTTATTATTGTTGATGTTGTTGTTGTGGTTGTTGTCTGCCTGATGAGTAATGCCTCTGCTAGCTGCTTCCTGAAGAGGAGGACCTACCCTGATGCCTCTAATAGGTTTGATACTGGGTAGTCCTCTGAGTTGAAAAACTTGAAGCACCAGCAGCAGGTGGAGGAGGAGGAGGATCCTTTCTATATCTCTGAGGAGGTGGGGAGTACTTCCTGCTTTTATTTCTTTCTTATTGTTGGTTCTTGGACAGCCACATCCATGTTGGCATGCCCTTATATGGTGTGATCTTCTACAGTATATAATATGAAGTGTCATTTGCTGGATTTGATTTTGGGGCAGGAGGTGGAGGAGCCTTTCTTTTCTTGGAGACTTTATTTTTCTTAGGCTCATCATCAGAGTCCTATTCATCATCATCATCACCAGAAGAATCTTGAAGATTATCATATAAAGCATCAATAGCTTTTAGTACAGTTTTATCAAGGGGCTTTTCAGCCTGAGTAGGAGCTGGAGAAAGAGTTGGAGGAGGAGTTAGAGCTGGAGCAGGAGAGTTGTGCATATCAGTGCTTTCAGCAACTAATTTATTTTCTTCTTCTATGTCAGCCATGATCAGTTCATCTAGATCAGGCACTGGGGAATCATCCATGACAAATGTTGGAGCAGGAGTGTCTCTGGGAGGCAATGAGATAATAGAGGAAGCAGCTTTTGGTGGAGATGGAATAGCTGGAACCTTTGTTATAGCAAAATTGGCCTTTAGTTTCTTGGCAACCTTGGGGCTTATGGGAGATGTATAAGGGACTATAGCCAAAGATGGCTTTGTACTATCCTCTGGAAGTCCACTCAGATACTGTATCAAAAACTTTCAACAGATTCATCAGATCAACTGTGGGATTTATAATGTAATCACCATCAGTTGTTATGTCCTCTTGGACTTGCTCATCCAGATTCATATCAGACTCAATAAAATTAATTAAATCAAATAATTCTTTATCAGCATCTGCATCTGCTGTTGCTTCTGCTTCTGCTGCTTCTTTTTCTATCGTTACTGTTGCTGCTGTTATTGCTGCTTCTGCTGTTACTGCTGCTGTTACTGCTGCTTCTGCTGCGAATTCTTCATAGAGTATCTCCCCCTGCTTGGTTTCAGTGGGAACTGGAGCCAGGCCCCTGACTGAAGATAGAGGAGCAGAGAGAGCTGATATTTTATCAACAAGAGAGGAGATGGAAGAAGCAAGAGGTGTAATAGCCTCTGCTATAATGCTTTTAAGGAGGGGAGTGAGAAGTGCAAGGAGATATGGAATAATGGAGGTGTGCAATAGCAGAAATGCAGAGGGTGTGGCAGAAGGTGTTTCAATGGAAACAGAGGGCGGGATGGAAGATGATGGTGGAAGAGGAGGTAAAGCATCTACCATTTGAGCATCTGGAGAGGAAGAAGTTTGAATAGGGGAAGTGGGCAGAGTGAAGGATGGGATGTTGGCCAGATGATGGGGTAAGGGAGAGGAAGGTGGAGAGTTAGGTGGTGTAATATGGGGAGAGGGAGTGGGAGTGTTGGAGGGAATGTGTGTACCATGTTGGGATGGAGGTGAGGTATGAAAGTGAATATGAGTTGGGGATGTATGTATTTGGGAGGAGGGAGGTGTGGGAGTATGGACTATGATAGGAACTTGGGAGGGGAGTTGGTGTGCCATCTGAGGATGATTTTGGATGCCTGGAGGTGATGGAGGTGGAGGAGGGATATCTTCAGCAGGTTGGGAAGTGGCTGGAGCAGCCTTGGTGCTCTCAGAAGGCCTGGTGGAAGAGGAAGAAGCCTTGGAGGGCTTGGTAATGGTCCTCTCCCACCTGCCAAAGAGGGCACATGTGAGCCTCTTGGAGGCATTGACGAATATGGTCGGGGAGACCAGGGATTCAGCAGCCTTTTCTTTAAGGAAGATTCCCAAAATTCTTCCAAAACAAACCTCTTTCTTTGTGGGGATTGCAATTTTCCATGAATTTCCCATTTTTCCCTCAACGCGGGAACTTTGCTGATTTCTTTTTTTGAGGATCGACGAATCCAATAATATTTATGTTCCACTCTAAGTGTTCCAGTCGGCGGAGCTACTCTCGGATGAATTTTCAATGTTCTTGGAGAACCTGTTGATAATTTAGGTCATGTCGATATTTGCACAACATCTCCCATTCATAGATCTGCACCTGCCTTCATACAGTTAGATACAACATTATCAATCTTTGAAATAGGGATTAAAGTGGTGGATCTTTTAGCCCCCTATCATCGGGGAGGAAAAATTGGACTATTTGGGGGAGCTGGAGTGGGTAAAACAGTACTCATCATGGAATTGATCAACAACATTGCCAAAGCTCATGGAGGCGTATCCGTATTTGGTGGAGTAGGTGAACGTACTCGTGAAGTAAATGATCTCTACATGGAAATGAAAGAATCCGGGGTGATTAATGAGAAAAATATTGCAGAATCCAAAGTCGCTCTAGTCTATGGTCAAATGAATGAACCGCCAGGGGCTCGTATGAGAGTTGGCTTGACTGCCCTAACCGTGGTGGAATATTTTTGGGATGTTAATGAGCAAGACGTACTTCTATTCATCGATAATATATTTCGTTTCGTTCAAGCAGGGTCCGAAGTATCTGCCTTATTAGGTCAAGCAGGAGAACTTAAGGTGAAGATACAACAGATTTGACTGTTGGTGTTGTGGCAGAATTGGTCACTTTGTCATTGATTGTTGGTTTAATCCTAGAAATGTTGCAACCCCACATGTTGGCAATATGAGGAAGACCACTCCTAATGCTAATATTCGTAGGGGGAGTGCTCTAACCCGAGACCAAGGACTCAAACGTATTTGGGTTCCTAAGGCTAACTGATTGTGATTGCAGGAATGTCCAAAGGCCAACAAAACGCCAATCTGGTATTTGGACAGTGGATGCTCTCGGCATATGACCGGGACAAGAAGCCTTATTCAGAATTTTACTCCAGTTGTGAACGGACCGAAGGTCATCTTTGGAGGTTCAGACCGTGAAATTACTAGAGGCTATGGTATGATTACTAACGGTAATGTATCCCTCTCAGATGTGGCTTACATTGAAGGTTTGGAACATAACCTTATAAGCATAAGCCAACTCTACAATAAAGGATACATAGTTGAGTTTCACGCTGACAAGTGTTTGATAAAATCTGTTGACAATATGGAAACGATTCTATCCGGCACTCGAAGCAGAAACATTTTCTGTTTGAATTTCATTTGTATAGACTCTTCGACACCATTGTGCTTTTTAGCAAAAGATAATGCGTCTCTTGGTGACCAATGGCACAAAAGATTAGCACATATTAATTCCAAAACTATAAATAAATTATTTTCAATGAACTTAGTACGTGATGCCCCAAATGTCAAGTACGTCAAAGATAGACCTTATCATGCATGTGTAAAAGGCAAGCAAACAAGGGCTACCTTTAAAAGCGTTATTGGCAAGGATTCTAATAGATGTCTTCATCTACTCATATGTACTTGTTTGGTCCACTGCAAATTAGAAGTTTGGGAGGTAAGGATTATACGTTGGTAATTGTTGATGATTACTCACTCTTTGCATGGGTGTTCTTTCTGAAACACAAGTCAGATACGTTCGACATCTTTACTAATTTTGTCAGGCAATTCCAGAATGAGTACAACTGCTCCATAGTCAAAATCAGAAGTGACAATGGAACAGAATTTAAGTATGGGGCCATGACAGAATTTTGTGAAAGCTTGGGTATCTTTAATGAGTTTTCCTCTCCTCGTACTCCATAACAAAATGGAGTGGCCGAGAGAAGGAATAGAACGCTCATAGAGGCCTACAGGACCATGTTGAGTGATGCTTCACTTCCGAAATATTTTTGGGCTGAAGCCGTCACCACTGCATGCCACATGAAAAATCGAGCTCTCATAAACAAAAACCACGATAAGACACCTTACGAACTTCTGAAGGGCAGGAAACCAACAGTCTCATATTTTAGAATTTTTGTCTGTAAATGCTTCGTGATAAACAATGGAAAGTATCATACTACTAAGTTTAGCGAAAAGAGTTTTGAAAGTATTTTTGTAGGTTATAGTAGCTATAGTAAGGCATATAGGATTTTTAATAGAAAAACCATGGTGGTAGAAGAATCAATACATGTTGTATTTGATGAGACGAGCTTGCTGCAGAGCAACTCTTCTAGTGTGCTTATTGAAGATGCAAGTGCAAATCTGAAAGAAATTAGCTTGGATGAACCATCCGAAGATAAAGGTGAAAAGTTCATCAAGATCACCCCTCCAACCCCTATTGGAGAGGCTGATGATCAAGATGAAGAAGTCATACAAGATGAAGAAGTCACTCCGGTGATAGAAGATAATCCAGATGCAAGGACTCTAGAGCTCAGACATTTGAAGGATCATCCCATGGACCAGATCATAGGAGATCCCCGAGATGGTGTCAGAATTCGTAGAGGTACAACTAATGAGAATCTATATTCAAGTTTTCTCTCGCAGGTTGAACCAAAGAAGTTTGAGGAAGCAAACTCAGATGCATCGTGGATAATGGCGATGGAAGAAGAACTGAACCAGTTCAAGTACTACAAAGTATGGAAGCTTGTTCCAAGACCCAAAGGTAAGAACGTCATTAAGACAAAATGGGTCTACAGGAACAAGATGGACGAGGATGGAACGATAGTAAAGAACAAGGCCAGACTTGTCGCCAAAGGTTATCATCAAGAATAAGGAATCGACTTCGACCAGATGTACGCTCTAGTGGCAAGGTTGGAGGCTATAAGGTTATTCCTAGCATATATTGCACTCAAAGGCTTCACTGTCTACCAGATGGACGTGAAGTCTGCCTTCCTTAATGGTGACATAAAGGAAGAGGTGTATGTGGAACAACCACCAGGTTTTGTTGATTCTAAATTTCCTGATTACGTTTATTTACTGCACAAAGTTTTATATGGTCTAAAATAAGCTCCTTGAGCTTGGTATGAAATGTTGTCTAGCTTTCTACTTGAGAATAAGTTCACAAGGGGAAAGATAGACATGACATTATTTCTTAGGGAAATTAAAGGCAAGATTTTGCTAGTGCAAATCTATGTCGACAACATTATTTTTGTCTCTACTGATGACAACCTCTGCAAGAAGTTTTCAAAACTTATTCAAGGGAAGTTTGAAATGAGCAGTATGGGCGAGCTGAAGTATTTCTTAGGGCTTCAAGTGAAACGGTTTGAAGATGGAATTTTCATCTCACAGACCAAGTTCACCAAAGAGCTAATTAAGAAATTCGGAATGGAAAACGCAATCTCGATGAGGACTCCAATGGGTTCAACAATGTCTCTGGACAATGATGAAAAAGGGAAACCTTCAGATGAAACCAAGTACAGAAGCATTATTGGATCATTGCTCTACCTTACTACAAGTAGACCTAACATAATGTTCTCAACATGTGTTTGTGCTAGATTTCAGGTGAACTCTAAGGAATCTCACCACGCTGCTGCGAAGCGGATTTTGAGATACCTTAAAGGTATATCAAATCTTGGCTTATGGTACCCAAGAAGTAATGATAGCGAACTAATAGGTTTTTTAGATGCAGATTTTGCAGGTAGCACAGACGACAGGAAAAGCACTTCAGGGACTTGCCAATTCATTGGAAGAAGGCTTATCTTCTGGAGTAGCAAGAAGCAAAAATGTGTGGCAATCTCAACGGCCAAGTCAGAGTACATCTCTGCAGACAGTTGCTGTGCACAGTTACTTTGGATAAAGAATCAGTTCAAATACTACAAAATGAAGTTTGAAAAGATTACATTGTTTTGCGACTCCTCCAGCGCAATAGCAATAGCCAACAACCCAGTCTCGCAAAATCGGACAAAGCATATAGAGCTAAGGTATCACTTCATCCGGGAGCATGTGGAGCATCGGGACATAGACCTTCAATATATCCCTACAGATAGGCAAATTGCACATATTTTCACGAAACCGCTGGACGAGACCAAGTTCTCGTTCTTTAAAACAGAACTTGGGATGCTCAACAAAGAAGACTAGAAGAAGCTGGACTGTCAAGAAAGCTCAAGGCTCAAAGGTTAGTCAAAAATTGGAGTTTTTCAAAAGTTTAAGTTTTTGACTCGAGTAAGTAACAACATACTCGAGTAAGTATATGACCTACTCGAGTAATCGAATGACATACTCGAGTAGTCTACTTGACCTACTCGAGTAGCAGACTGACATACTCGAGTAGGCTACTTGACCTACTCGAGTAGCAGACTGACATACTCGAGTAGTCAACTTCACATACTCGAGTACCTCACTCATCTACTCAAGTACCTCTCTCACCTACTCGAGTACATCTGTTAACCTACTCGAGTAACTCCTGATTCATCTACTCGTGTATGTGCCGAGTCATTTCTTATTCAAATTTTCTTATGCGCAAACCAAAGGCTTATGCCGCCTCTTCTATGGTTTACTTCAGTATTTTTTTCAAAAAAGTAGACCTAAACATAGGGTTATATATAAATAAGAAAATCTGGAAATTTCATCTACACGAAATCATTTTCGTCTCTCGAGTACCCGGCTGGCTCTTAGCCTTCCTTCATCAATTGCAGAGTCGCGCCCTTTTCGTCTCCCCGTCAACGCTTTCTAGGGTTTCGCCATCTCCAAGACTTCTGAATCATGGCCGCCTCATCTAAGATTGGTGTTGGTTCAGAATTAGTCGCCGCCGGGATTGCAGACCTATCCGCTGATTTCCATAATCTCCTGATTTTGCTCGACACCGCCGGATTAACATTCGTTCTCCAAGAACCATGTCGTATCGTCTTCCCCGAAGTTGCGGAGTTTTTCAGAAATGTCAAGGTCAAGCACCATGGCACAGTTTTGAAGTCTTCAGTCAAAGGTATCACCATTAAACTCACTCGAACCTCTGTTTCTCGACTTCTCCGACTGCTAGCTCCAGATGCAGATGATTGTCTGAGTGATGAAGATTATTCCAGAACTTGCTCATTCTGTAGACTTTCTGCTGATGCTAAATACATCAATAGGGTTGATATGCATGCTGAAGGAAAATTCTTGGTTGATGTCATTGGTAAGATTCTTCTATGAAAAACTAACTCCACCCGGGTCATACCCCTTTATTTCTTTGAATTGATGCAAGTTATAGTCTGTAAAAAAGCCTTTCAGTTTGGCTTGTTGATTCTGAATAAGATTAAGGAGAGTATAAAGTCTCCCAACTATGCAAGGATAATTTCCCTGCTTCTTCATGAGATCAATCCAGAGGTTTTAAGTTTCTCCAAGGGAAGTATCATTCACCACATGAAGAAGGTTTCCATCTCCTCCATACAGAGATGGGAGTTAAAGTTGCAAAATCTCTCTCAAGCTGCCAAAGTTACTGAAGATATAGACACAGAGGATAGGACTCCATCTCCTTCTCCATCTCAGGTCCCCAGCTCCTCCGGTGCACCTATTGAGGGGGAGCCTGCTCCTACTATTCAGGCCAGGCCACCTACTCCTCCTCCACCTACTCCTCCACCAGTCACTCCAGAAGATATCCTCTCAGATCAACAAGTTCAAGAAGCACTCCTTTCTACTGATGCTGTCATAAATGAAATGATAGAAGAACTAACTGCAGATGAACCACCTCCTCCTCTCTTTACAAATGCTCCAGTCACTCACTTTCTCAAGGACACAACTCCAGTGCAGTCTCCAGCAAGGTCTCCAGACACTTCTCCAGCAAGAACTCCAGCAAAATCTCATGATGCCCCCAAAGAACAACCAGAAATAATTCTTATTTCTGATGAGCTCTCACCTGAGCCAGTTGAAGCTCCTCTCAGGAATTTGGATTTCACTATCCCTCAGATAATGGATGAAGAGGATGCCATGTTACCCACTAAAAGAGCTCAGAGCTCAGTCACTCTCTCTGAAATAGCTCCATGGGTGGATCCTCCTATTCCTTCTACTCCATCAACTTCTGCTCCTCCTGCTGCTATAACTCCTGCCTCCATAGGTCTGATGTCTTAGATTGTACTTCTTCTTCAAGACCAGAGATTATACTTTGAAACTTGTATCAAAACTGTAACTGATAAGGTAACTGCTCTAGAACATGAGATGAGTAGAGGATTTGCTGAAATACAGCATAATACTAATCAGCTCAGACATCTGTTCCAAATGGGTGGAAAAGCCTTAGACCACACCATCACCAGTGTTGGACATGTTATGGAGCAAGGTCTGATTCTTGCCAATAATCAAATGGAACTGGACAAACGGGCTGAAGCCACTAAGATGAAAATATGTGAAGAAGTTGGCACTTTCAAAGATGATGTCATCTCTCAGCTATCTAAGTCAGAAAGGGGAAGAAGTTGGTAAAAGAATATTTAGAAAAATCTGATGCCCTCAAGAAAGAACTATGGGAAGCCAAAGTTAAAGAGATCCATGATTATATTCTAGCTCAGATACAGAGTCTCAAATTCCACACATATGACACTGCTGTTTGGATGCACAACCCGATTCTTCTAGAATTTGTTGCTGATCCTACCATTATCCCTCATCACCTGAACCCTCTAGCTGCTGCTGATGCTCTTGCTCCTGCTCCTCCTCTTCAACCTACATTTTCTCCAAGGCCTGGTGATTCTGTTGCTCCTCCAGATTCTTATGCTCAGGATTGGGAAGATGATCCTGCAAATATCTTTCTCAAAGCCCCTCCTGAGATACTGACTTATAAGAAGAAAATAAAATATGGTGAAGGTCCTTCTGCCAGCAAGTCTATTCCTGCTAAAGCTCCTGAACATGCTGAGGTTTGGTCTCCTACTTCAAAGTCCCTCATCCTGGAAACTCTCAAATTAGTTTTGGATTTCCATGAGAGCAGAAATATTCACTATAGTTCCCATGAATGGGAGTTGTATGAGAAGTCCATGACCAAGAGAAGGATATATGATAGAGAATATGGAAGAAATAATCCAGCTGCTCCTCCCAGACCCCCCAAGTATTATCCTAAACCTTACAGCTATCAAAGAAGACAATAAGAGAAATAAGACAAGCAACATCATCAGAGCTAGCCCAAAGGACACATGAGTTGTGGAAATGGATTTTTGTTGTTAATGTTATTTTTGGATAATCATATTTATATAATTCAAAGTTTTTGATCTGATTATCTTTTTCATAGTTCCTTGATTGCTTACACTGCTTGATTACTTAGCATTCTTTTTATATTCATAATTCACCTTAGTGTAAAGGGTTCTGACTTCTACAAATATGGGGAGAATGTTGGGTATTGTATCTACACTAACACAGATTTGATGAAGTCACCTTTGAACTAAGATGAATTCAGTTGTATTTGATGCTTGGTTTGAGTAATGTGTGTGCAGGAATTCTTATGGGAAGTGTAGACCAATGTCAGTCTACAATGGATCACCAAACACAGGACCATACAATGTAATCTCTCATTATGTGTTCCAAAGTGTTGACTCATGTGTAGCCTCTCTATTGGGATACACTTCATATTCAAGCTCTAGAACTATGGGAAAAGACTTGATGCTGATTTCACCTTAGAAGAAGAAAAATTCTATCAGAAATATTTCCCTAAGTAAAGTACTCGAGTAGTTCCTTACTTACTCGAGTAAGTTACTGAGTATATACTCGAGTAGTAATTCACTTACTCGAGTAGTTAAGATATACTCGAGTAGTCCAATTATGTCTCTCGAGTAGTTCATCTTATATACTCTAGTAGTTTTCTTTTACCTCTTGAGTTTACAGAATCCTCTTCTAAAGTTTTTCTAAGTTATATACTCGAGTAGTATTATAGCGTACTCGAGTAGTTATATCTTCTGTCTCGAGTTAATTGTATTCTGACTCTCGTGTAGTTCCTACTTACTCGAGTAGTCTAAATCATATACTCGAATAGTTCATCTACTACTCAAGTAGTCAAATTCTTTTACTCGTGTAATCCAGATTCCCCCTCCAGAAAATTTCTCTAAGTGAATTACTCGAGTAGTTCATTTTATATACTCGAGTAGTTCTAATTGTCTCGAGTAATTCATCTTATATACTCGAGTAATTCCCTATATCTCGAGTAGATTATCTTACATACTCGAGTAGTTCAGTTTATCTTGTTCTAGAAATTTTCTAAGTGTTTGTCTCGAGTAGTCTCTTATATACTCGAGTAGTTCACTCTTATATACCCGAGTAGTATTTATTGTACTCGAGTAATTTACTCCACCTCTCGTGTAAGTACTTAAGTACTCGAGTAAGTCATTTTTGTTACTCGAGTAACTGAGTCTTTCTCATTCTTATTTACTCGAGTAGTTGACTCCATGTACTCGAGTAATGATTTCTTTTTCTCCCGAGTAATTTTTCTCATGTACTCGAGTAGTCATCTTCTACCTATTCGAGTAGTGCTGCATATACTCGAGTAGTTCTGCTTGACTCGAGTAATTTACTTTGACTTTTCAGAAATTCTTTAAGTCCAGACCTAACGGTCTTATTCTTAAACGTTGACGTGATTGGTCCACGTGTCTTTCATAATGACGCAATTATGACTAATCTTTTCTTCTCCTATAAAAGATCTTGTCAAACCGACAAACCCTAAGTTTTCAAAGAAAATTATTCTAAGAGATTTTGCAGTCGTACTCTCTCTCTAAGAAAATTTCTGTCTCCTGTCTCTCTCTGCAAGAACCGGAAACTCGCCGCCACCGCCATCGTTAATTTCCGACCGGCTAGGGTTTCTTCTTTTCAGAGGATTCAGATTAAGAAGATTCTACAGATCGAGATCTCCGCTCAAAGCTTCATCTTCTCATTCGATCGTGTAAAGTCGAGAAGTTCCAGATCTGATATTATCGAGATTCTTCTTCAATATTTTGATAAAGCCGCACACCTAGAAGAAGGAATTTCTTATTTTCTGTTGCAGATCTGAACAAGAGAATTTACTATTTGTATTTCTGTACTACTTTATTGCATTAGTGTAGGAGAAGTTTTCTTTGAGTGTAGGAGTTTTTCAACTCCGAGATTTTAGGAATTTTTGCCTTTCGAGTGTAGATCCATTTTGTGGATCGAGTTTGTAGGAACATTGTTCCAAGGGTAGGATTGTTTTCCAATTCGAGATAATGGAGTAGCCGAGTCTAGTGTATTGCTAGATCGGCGAGGGAAAGTGGATGTACCCAAGGTTGGGGAACCACTATAAATCTTGTGAAAGAATATGTGTCTAACCACCTAGAGGGAGGTGAATAGGTGTGATTTTTCTTTTACTTAAAAGACAGATAATCTGTTTTGTACTTTAAGCAGTAAATGCAAATTCTGCAGCTATCACAACACATCAACCACAGAAACAAACATTCACATAGTGCACACAGTGTTTATAGTGGTTCCCCAAGGTCTGGGTACATCCACTTTCCCCCTTCGCCTATCTAGCAGTGTACTAGATTCGGCCTAACTTCTGCACTTCTCCTCAGATCCTCAGATCTTACATCTCAGAAACCCAAAAAGGTTCCTACAACTCAGAGTGTCCCCACTCCTACAACTCAGGCACAAAGCCCTACCACTCAGTCTTCAACAAGAGCTACACTCATGCTAAATAGCCCTATCTCAGCCTTCAACAAGGCCTACACTCAGAGAATTGATTCTCCTACACTCAGGCTCAAAATCCCTACCTCAGTCTTTATAAATTTAGGCTTACAACACAGATCCCTTACGATCCTACAAAAAGATAATAACAAGTTTTTAAATCACCACTCTGTTAGAGAGAATGAAGAGGGCAACCTTCTTGATCAGTTCTTGATAGTACTGATTCCTGAGATCAACTTTGTCTTTGCTTTCTTCAAGACTTCTTGAGTCTGAACTCAATAAAAGTTGATCTTCTTGAAGTAGACCGGCTGGCAACTTTCTTCTTAAGATGGAGAATTAAATCTGGATCCTTCTTTGCAGTCTGGTTCAGAACCTGCTTCTTAAGAGATTTGATTAACAAGTCTCTTTCTTGATTTCAGATACTAGAGTTCTCTCTCTCTCTCCAAGTAAATCTGAAATTTCTTCAAAATACTGATTTACAGTTTTCTCTGGATCTGTATTCTACAATGATTGATCTTCTGATCTCTCCTTGTAATTGTTATTGATACTTGATACTTCTTCAATTCTATTTTGTTGAAGGAGAAAGGCCTTTATATAGTCTTCCTCCAAGGTAACCGGCTGATCCGGTTTCTAACGAACTTCTGACAGCTTTGACAGTTGCAGTAGACCGGCTGAAATGGCAGCTGTCAAGTCATCCAGTCACTTCTTGAAAATACTGTCTCTGTCTGAAAGTGTCGAGACTAATCTTCATTATGTGTCGACACAAATAGACCAAGTGTCGACACAAGTGGACTAAGTGTCGACACATGCCTTGGTGGTGTCGACACAACTCCTTCTGTTGTTGTAATAGCTTCTCGACACTGCTTCTGTTGAATGTGTCGACACAGATTGAGTGTGTCGACACAAGTACTTCTTCTTTAAAACTTAGTTGAATTCTGCTGTGTGTCTACACATCTCCTTTGTGTCGACACAAGTACTTCATCTTTAAGATTGTGTTGAAACTTATTATGTGTCGACACAAGTCCTGTGTGTCGACACAGTTGATGTCGACAATGCCTTCAGTGTGTCGACACAGCCTCCTGGTGTCGACACATTTGATGTCGACTAAGTTCCTCTAGGTGTCGACACTGCCTATTAGTGTCGACACTATTTATGTCCACTATTCTTCACAGTGTGTCGACACTGTCTGTATGTGTCGACACTTTTCTTCTGGTGTCGACTCTGCCTTTCCTGGTGTCGACACAATTTACTCCAAGTGTCGACACTGCTTCTCTAGGTGTCGACACATGGACTTAGAATTTTTCCTGCAATCCTGCAGTTACTTATCCTGTACATATAAACTCAAAACACATCAAATACACACTGATGTATATCATTGAGTAGGGTGAGGCTTCTTCAAATCTGGTACACATTTTCTAGTGTACCCAACAATCTCCCCCTATTTGGAGAAGTCATAACCCTTAGTCAATGATATACACCATTCATAACAAATACACAATATGATGTATAACAGCTTTATATGACATGGTAAATATTTAAACAAAACATGTATAAACAATCTTCATAGAATAATTATGCTAACATAATGAGCATCATTATAGTTTTGTTTGAACTTCCAATACTATCTTTAACAAAGGTTTACATAGATTTTAATACAAAAGATTACAAAGATGTAAACTTAAGAAAATCTAAACTAATGCTGCTCTAGCTCCTTGATGACAATGCCTTTGCCAGATTGAATCTTGGCCTGAACAGGAACATCAGAGTCATCAGCAGGCTTCTTTCCTTTTAGATCTTTCTTTTTCAGCTCTTCAACCCTTATCTTCTGTCTTTCAAAATAATGATATGGCTTAGGGAAATACTTGCTAGTCTCCTGTGCATTAGGAGGTAGCTTCCCCAGTTTAGCCTTTCTTCTATATTATACTATGGCTTCTTGTCGGGCTTCATGCTTTCTCCACTCTTGCTCAGAGTACCACTTGCCCCTCTCTAGGAAATTATCCTTTACAGTCTTCCAAGCAGTCAGTATAATATTTCTAGAAGTTGGGCTCCAATGTTCAAAATCAGGCTTTAACTCAGCCTGTTCTCTAAATCTCTTCTTAGACAGTTGAGCTTCTTGCTCTTTAGTCAATACTTCCTCAGGTACAGGCTTATCTACTTTCTCTATGATCATATTTGGAGCACCTTCTGGAGGGCTATATATAGATTGTATCTCCTGATGTATCATCTCAAAATCTGCTGGAGGATAAATCACTTGTGCAACTTCAGCTTGCTCACCTCCAAAAATAGCAGGATTTATACCAGATTCAGCAACATTATCATCATCACACAAGGGTTGATATCCAAGGGTGGCTCTGATGCTATTGGAAATCCATTTAGTATGGTTAGAGCCTGCTTTGACTAATACCGTCTCCCCCTTTATGACTTCTCTTTCTATATGAGCCCTAAGATCATCCTTCTGAAATCTGATTTGAGCATTCATATAGTTAACACCATCTTTATAAAAAGGCTTCAACTTCTGGAGCTGTGTAGTAATAGCCTTTTGAGAATCTTCAATTGCAGTTTTAACAGCAGTGAGGCTTTCTTGTAATTGTTTATCAAATTCTGCTTTGGCTGTAGCACTTACTGCAGTCTGTGCAGTAGCTATATTTTTCATTTCAATAACAATCACATTATGTGATTCAGTCAAGTTTTCATTCATTCTTATTTGATTTTCTAAGACATATCCTTACTTGAGAGCTATGTCATCAACCTGTGTCTTTATCTTCTCTTGGTGAGTGGCTAGGTAAACCACTGCATTATCTCCTTTATGAAAATAGTCAGTCATTTCCTTCTAATTCAGATTAACCTCAAATCTTATAGATTGTATATCTTGAGCCAAGGAAAATTGTAACTCCTTATGATGCTCATCCATATATGTGTCCATAGCTTTTCTTTGTTCATCCAATTTTATATACAAAGCCACCAACAATGAGCTATAATCAATTATTGGGGCAGGCTGTGGAGCAACTGTTTTAAAAGCTTTCTTGTAGGTCTGGCTTCTCCTTTTGAAAACCATAAGCTTTCTCTTCTTAGCTCTAGTAGCTTCTTCATCCTCAGAAGTAGAAGTACTGGCAATGTCTACCCTTTCTTTAGGACTAGGAGGCAATTCCTTCTCAGTCCTTGGTAGCTCCCCCTGTGTCCTTTGCTCCTCATTCTCATTCTCATTTCTTTGCTCCTCATTCTCATTCTCATTTCCTTGGTAGCCACTATGATGCTCCCCATTCTCATTTCTTCTTTGCTCCTCTTCATTTCTTGCAGTCTCCTCCAGAGACCTAACATGCTCCCCCTCAAGATCTACCTGCTCCCCCTCAAAAACTGCTGTTTCTCCTTCAAAATCAGTCTGTACCAAATTAGGGAATAGCTCTTCTAGAGTAAACTCTTGTTGAGTAAGGACTGGAGAATTTCTTATCTCAGGAGCAGTATCAGCAACTGATGTGTCTTCCATGACAACATCTTGTGGTTGACTATGTAACTGAGTTTGCTGATCAACATCAATTAAAGACTCAGTTAAAACTTCATCCTCAATATGAAAAATTGATTGATTAACTTCATTGATTACCTCAAGAATTGTTTGTGTTGCCCTTCCACTGTCTAAGTGAGTTGGCTCATCCACATGTTGAGGCTCCCCCTTGAGTGGATCCAGGTGAATGGGGCTAGCAGATGGTAGCTCCCCCTACCTCTGTGCATCTTCAGTTCTTACAGGTGACCTTCCAGTAACATCAGCTTCTTCCTCATTTGAACTGAAAACTACTTGTTCCTCTGAGCTATTGGAGGAGTCTGAAGCCACTATGGCTTTCTTCTTCTTCTTCTGTTGAGGAACTTCCTTTTCTGGAGTAGGCATGTCCTTTGTCAACACCCTATCTCACCTTGAGATAATCCAAACATTCATTCTCCTCATGTGATTTATCTTAGAACCAGCATCTTGGTTCATGATTTCTGGAATACTTCCAGCTAAGTACAAGCTCATAATCCTACCCAGATTGGGCTTCTTCAGACTTTCCTTAATCTTCTCAAACATCACTGCTGACCAATCAGTTTTTAGTTTGAAAATGATCCTTGTCATTAAACTGAACATCTGAGCTAATACCCTATCATGCCCACCTGGCTTGCACAGAATCACCTTTCCTACTACTTCAGACAAAAACTTATCTTGCATGTTCATGCCTTTCCTGTTAAAAACTGATCCAATCTTCATGTTTGAATCTAATCCACACCATTACAGTGCCTCCCTTGTCTTGGATGTAGGTACATCTTCTTCCTCTTTAGTTCTTGGTAGATGTAGAACTTTTCTTAGACTTTTCTGGGTGAGTTTTACTTTTGCCCCAAGAACTGTGGACTTAATCTTGAGTCCAGTTTCATCAAGGGCAGCTGCACTAAAGAATTCGAGTACCTCCTTCTTCCAAATCTTGATTGGCTCTGAAACTAGATACTCCAACCCAGTCTCTGCAACTAGGGTTACAACACCTTGAATTTCTAGTTCTGCATCGTCAAAGGCATGTCGTACTAGCTCATAACCTTCATTGATGTTCTCTTCTAGCTTGGGCGCCATTAGGGTTTTGAGAAATCTTGAATTTAGAGGAGAGAGATGTCGACACACAAGTTTGGTCTCAAAACTATGGAGAGCGTGTCGACAAACAATGTTGAATACCTATTTATACCTTTCTAAAATCGAAGGTGAAAATGCGCGTCAAAATACTCTAAATGTGTCGACACTGTTGAAAAGTGTCGACACTTACTTCTAATGTCTCGACAACTATGTGTCGACACAAATATAGTCGACAGAATATATGTGTCGACACTTATACATCTCATCTCGACGATTAGTCGAAACTCTACTCGACGAAATTAGTGTTAAACCTAAGTGTCGACGCCACCCTGGATATGTCGACACCTACTCTGGATGTGTTGACACCATTTCTCTGAAGTGTCGACACAGACTTCTTAGATGTGTCGACACCATTTCTCTGGAATGTCGATACCACTTCTATGTGTCGACACAGACAACTCCTTGTGTCGACACCATTTTACTTAGCCAATTTTATGAAATTATTCTAATTTTAACATTCCTAATTAAATTTTAAACTTATTGAATTTGGTTTCATCTAGGGGCTTAGTAAACATATCAGCAATCTGATTATCTATTTTAACATATTATAGTGAAATGTCTTCTTTCTATGCATGTTCTCTAAGAAAATGGTATCTAATTTCTATGTGCTTAGTCCTACTATGCGAGACAGGATTATTTGCAATAGAAATGGCACTTGTAGAATCACAAAATAAAGGTGTTATACTTACCTGAATACCATAGTCCTCTAGCTGGTGTTGAATCCATAATAACAGTACACAGCAACTTCCTGCTGCCACATACTCTGACTCAGCTGTGGAGATTGTCACACTGGTATGCTTCTTACTGCTTCATGACACCAGCCTTCCTCCTAGAAATTTACAGGTTCCTGTAGTACACTTTCTATCTTCCTTACAACCTGCAAAATCTGCATCTGAATAACCTGTTAGTAGAAAATCTCCATTCCTAGGGTACCAAAGGCCTAGATAAGGTGTGCCCTTAAGATATCTCAAAATCCTTTTGACTGCAGTCAGATGAGATTCTTTAGGGCATGCTTGGTACCTAGCACAGACACATGTTGCATACATGATATCTGGTCTACTAGCAGTCAGATATAATAGGGAGCCAACTATCCCTCTATACAAAGCTTCATCTACAGGTTTCCCTGCATCATCTTTGCTTAGAGACACACTTGACCCCATAGGAGTTCTCATGGTAGTGGATGATTCCATACCATACTTCTTTATTAACTCTAGGGTGAACTTAAACTGGCATATGGATAATCCATCATCAGTCTGTCAAACTTGGAGACCCAAGAAGAACTTAAGTTCCCCCATACTGCTCATTTCAAATTTTCCTTGCATAAGTTTTGCAAACTTCCTACAAAGATTACTTTCAGTAGACCCAAATATTATGTCATCAACATATATTTGGACTAAGATTATCTTACCTTTAGATTCTCTAAGGAATAGAGTCTTGTCTATTTTCCCCCTTGAGAATTTGTTCTCAATGAGGAAACTAGACAGGGTTTCATACCAAGCCCTTAGGGCTTATTTCAACCCATACAATGTATTCCTAAGTCTATAAACATAATCAGGTTTGAGAGGATCAACAAAACCTGAGGGCTGCTCTACATACACTTCTTCCTTTAAATTTCCATTCAGGAATGCTGATTTCACATCCATTTGGAATACCTTGAACCCTTGATATGTTGCATAAGCAAGGAACATTTTGATTGCCTCCAGTGTTGCTACTGGAGCAAAGGTTTGATCAAAATCAATATCTTCTTCCTGCCTATATCCCTTTGCAACAAGTCTAGCTTTATTCTTTATGATGATTCCATTCTCATCCAATTTGTTCCTAAAGATCCACTTTGTTCCAATGATATTATGGTCTTTGGGTTTAGGAACAAGCTTCCAGACCTTGCACCTCCTGAACTGATTCAGCTCCTCTTGCATGGCATCAATCCAATGAGGATCTAGAACTGCTTCTTCAAATTTCTTTGGTTCCACTTGGGATAGGAAGCTGGAGCAAAGAACAGTGCTCAGATTCCTGCTTCTTGTTTGCATTCCATATCTTGGATCACCAATTATCTGATTGGCTGGGTGATCCTTTAAGTGTCTATTAGCTGGAGGTAGTCTATTTTCAGGTTGTACACCTCCAGCCTCTTCATTTAGCTGCACCTCTTGGTCTTCTTCGGCATCTAGACAGTCTTGTACTCCCCCTGGACAGCAGCCACCATTTTCCACTTGCTGACTTGCAGTAGAATCTTCTGCAATGGTAAGCTTGTCCATCCTCTCAGTTATACCTATAGAACTGCAAACACTACTTGGCAATTCATTGTTAATGAGCCATGTTTCATCAAAAACTACATATACAGACTCTTCTACAACTTGAGTAATCAAGTTGTAGACCCTATAAGCCTTACTATTGTTGTTGTACCCAACAAAGATCCCCTCTTGGGATTTGGCAGCAAACTTGGTTAGATAAGACTTGTCATTGTTAAGTATATAACACTTGCAACCAAAGATCCTGAAATAGGATAAATTTGGTTTTCTGCCCTTCACAATCTCATAGGGAGTCTTTTTGTGGTTGTTGGTGATAGAAGCCCTATTGATCACATGGCATGCAGTATTTACTACCTCAGCCCAGAAATACTCTGAGAGAGATGTGTCACTCAATAGAGTTCTACCAGCCTTTATTAATGTTCTATTCTTCCTTTCAGCAATACCATTTTGCTGTGGTGTTCTAGGTGAGGAAAATTCCTGAAAAATCCCAAATTCTTCACACAGTTTTGTCATAATGTCAGACTGAAATTCAGTGTCATGGTCACTTCTGATTTTGACCACTGTACTGTCCAACTCATTCTGAATTTGTTTAACAAAACTATATAAGATACTTGGGATTTCAAATTTTTATCTTAGGAAGAACACCCAGGAATATCTTGAATAGTCATCTACTACCACAAATGTGTAGACCTTCTTACCTAGACTGTGAACTGGCATAGGACCAAAAAGATCCAAATGCAAGAGGTATAGACACCTCACAGAATCCTTGTTTTCAAGGCTATGAAAGGTGGATTTGGTCTGCTTGCCTTTTTGACAAGCTTAGCATATCCCATCCTTTATACACTTAACTTGAGGACTATTCCTCACTAACTCTTTGCTAAAGAGTTGGCCAATAGTCTTGTAATTTAGATGGGCCAGCCTCTTGTGTCATTTGACACAATGAGAGACTCTCTCATCAGCTACAAGATAAATAGGAGAAACATTATTCTCACACACAAAGTCAATACAGTAAACATTCCTTTCTCTATAACCTGTCAAAATGATCTTTTGATCACTTGACCTTTTGATATGACAACCATTCTTGACAAATGAGATGTCATATCCTAAATCACTCAGCTGACTTATGCTAATGAGGTTGTGTTTCAAACCCTTTATATAAGCCACTTGAGTGATTGTAATCTGATTACTAGAAATGTTACCAAATCCCTTGATGATTCCTTTTTCTGAACCACCAAAGGTTACTTTAGGTCCATCCTTGATATGTGTGTAGTCCTTCAGCAACCCCCTTGTTCCAGTCACGTGGCTGGAACATCCACTGTCCAAGTACCATATAGGGGCATGGCCACTTGGACTCACCTGCAAAACAGATTACTTAACCTTAGAACCCAAATAACTCTTGGGTCCTTGGTGCAAGTTAGTCTGACCTTTGACAAAACTACCTGTAGCTCTTCTAGCAGGCAGTTTGCTACTCTCTTTGACACTATAATTGTGCCAACAATCTAAGGCAAAGTGGCCTATCTTGCCACAGCACCAGCACTCAAACCTGTTGTACCTTTGTTTAGGTACTACCCTTGCCGAATTATCTACAGCAGGCTTCTTGGTTTGTACTGGGGCTTTGCCTTTAGATTTGGATCTTGCAGTCCATGCAGGTTTTTTAAACCCTAATCCAGCCTTACCCTTTTGAGGTACAAACTCATCTATCAAGGGTAAAACAGATTTAGGTTTAGAAAAACTAGCAACTATCTCTTTCTCTTTCTGAAGTCTAACCTCCAGATTTCTAATTTGATCATTCTTGAATGTAATAGTACCCATCTGAATAATAGTAATGTTTTTCAGTCTGGCTATCTCATTCAGTTTCTGATCTAACAACTTGTCTGAATCAGCAGCAGCCAATTTAAGACTAGCAATCTCCTTTGCCTGAGTTTTGGCCAAGGTTTTGCTTTTTTCAAGGCCTGCAATAAGTCCATATATTCATCAATTAACTGATGAATATCTCCTTCAGATTCAGACCCACCCACATCACTTGATGCAGATGTATCTGACTCTGACTCAGTACTATAAATTGAACTAGAAGAACAACTTTGTACCTTACTTGGTCCAGGCTGATCTTGGTTCTTGTCTCCTTCAGATAAAGTCATCAGTCCCTTGCACTGATGGTCCTCATGTTCATAAATTGAGTTCATTAGCTGCATTAACTCATCTTCTTCCTCTTCAGCAAATAATCCAATGTAGGCTTCAACTTCTGATTTTGTTTCTGAAGATGATTGGCCTGTCAGACTCTTGTCTTTCTTAGCAATAAAGGACTTTTCCTTTTTGCTCTTAACCTGAGTCTTCTTTTTGTCAGCTGACTCCTTCCTCTTTTCAGGACAGTCAGCCACTACATGTCCCTGTCTATTGCAGCAATAGCATACAATCTTTGAAGATGTAGCTTTGTTTGGCTTGGACCTGCATATGTCATTCATGGATGACTTTTTCTTCTGAAAGTAGTCATCTTTTGACTGCGAAGTAGAAGGTTTAGACCTCCACTGCCTCTTCTTTAGAAATTTTTGAAACTGCCTAGTAAAAGCAGCAAAGTCTTCATCACTTTCACTGCTATCAGAATTCTTGCTATCTGAATTATCTGTGACAGCCTTAGCAATTATTATAGGTGGAGATGGAGACTTGTTTCTATACTTCTTAGTGACTTCAGTCTTGAAGGCCACAGACTTTTCCTTGTGCTCCACTCTAGTATTCTTCTCTTCCTCCTTTCTAGCCATTAACCGCATCTCATAAGATAGCAGTTTTCCAAACAAAGTTGGAGGAGGTATATCAGCAAGTTTGGCCACTTCCCTAATAGCACAAATCTTAGTATCCCAGTCCTTAGTCAGGGATCTTAAGAACTTATCATTCAGCTCATAGTTACTGAAGTCTCTTCCATAGGACATCAACTCATTAACTATCCTATAGAACTTCTTGTAATATTCTGTAATGCTATCATACTTTCCTTGTCTGAAGCTTTCATATTCTTGATTTAACATTGACTTCCTATCTTGTCTTACTTCTTCTGATCCCTCCATATAGACTATTAATGTGTCCCACATTTCTTTAGAGGTTTTACAATGAATTAAGTTCTGAAATGTTGAATCATCAATGGCACTTACAATTATATTCTGGGCTCTCTTGTCCATAGTGGCCAGGATGATTTCATCTTTAGTCATTTAAGAAAAGTCCTTGGGAATCTTCTGATTTGCATCCAAAATGGATATCTTCATTGGCACATATGGGCCTTCTTTGACTGTAATATATATATCCTTGGGTCAGAAGCTTCCATAAAGAGTCCGACCCTCTCTTTCCATATGTCAAATATCTCTTTTCTACATATTGGCAATTTCATGGACCCCAGCTCTTTGTGATTCTCACTTGAACCCATTTTCTTGATTCTTGTTTGTTCTGAATCTGCCTACAGGATCTTACTCAGACTATTAAGTCCTTTTTGAGGAACCTGGCTCTGATACCACTTGAAAGAATATGTGTCTAACCACCTAGAGGGGGGTGAATAGGTGTAATTTTTCTTTTACTTAAAAGGCAGATAATCTGTTTTGTACTTTAAGAAGTAAATGCAAATTCTACAGCTATCACAACACATCAACCACAGAAACAAACATTCACAGAGTGCACACAATGTTTATAGTGGTTCCCCAAGGTCTGGGTACATCCACTTTCCCCCTTCGCCTATCTAGCAGTATACTAGATTCGGCCTAACTTCTGCACTTCTCCTCAGATCCTCAGATCTTACAGCTCAGAACCCCAAACAGGTTCCTAGAACTCAGAGTGTCCCCACTCCTACAACTCAGGCATAAAGCCCTACCACTCAGTCTTCAACAAGACCTACACTCAGGATAAATAGCTCTATCTCAGCCTTCAACAAGGCCTACACTCAGGCTCAAAAGCCCTACCTCAGCCTTTATAAATTTAGGCTTACAACACAGATCCCTTAGGATCCTACAAAAAGATAATAACAAGTTTTTAGATCACCACTCTGTTAGAGAGAATGAAGATGGCAACCTTCTTGATCAGTTCTTGATAGTACTGATTCCTGAGATCAACTTTGTCTTTGCTTTCTTCAAGGCTTCTTGAGTCTGAACTCAGTAAAAGTTGATCTTCTTGAAGTAGACCGGCTGGCAACTTCCTTCTTAAGATGGAGAATTAAATCTGGATCCTTCTTTGCAGTCTGGTTCAGAACCTGCTTCTTAAGAGATTTAATTAACAAGTATCATTCTTGATTTCAGATACTGGAGTTCTCTCTCTCTCCAAGTAAATCTGAAATTTCTTCAAAATACTGATTTACAGTTTTCTCTGGATCTGTATTCTACAATGATTGATCTTCTGATCTCTCCTTGTAATTATTATTGATACTTGATACTTCTTCAATTCTATTTTGTTGAAGGATAAAGGTCTTTATATAGTCTTCCTCCAAGGTAACCGGCTGATCCGATTTCTAACAAACTTCTAACAGCTTTGACAGTTGCAGTAGACCGGCTGAAATGGCAGCTGTCAAGTCATCCAGTCACTTTTTGAAAATACTGTCTCTGTCTGAAAGTGTCGAGACTGATCTTCATTATGTGTCGACACAAATAGACCAAGTGTCGACACAAGTGGACTAAGTGTCGACACATGCCTTGGTGGTGTCGACACAACTCCTTTTGTTGTTGTAATAGCTTCTCGACACTGCTTCTGTTGAATCTGTCGACACAGATTGAGTGTGTCGACACAAGTACTTCTTCTTTAAAACTTAGTTGAATTCTGCTGTGTGTCGACACATCTCCTTTGTGTCGACACAAGTACTTCATCTTTAACATTGTGTTGAAACATGTTGTGTGTCGACACAAGTCCTGTGTGTCGACACAGTTGATATCGACAATACCTTCAGTGTGTCGACACAGCCTCCTGGTGTCGACACATTGGATGTCGACTAAGCTTCTCTAGGTGTCGACACTGCCTCTAAGTGTCGACACTATTTATGTCAACTATTCTTCACAGTGTGTCGACACTGCCTGTATGTGTCGACACTTTTCTTCTGGTGTGGACTCAGCCTTTCCTGGTGTCGACATAATTTACTTCAAGTGTCGACACTGCTTCTCTAGGTGTCGACACATGGACTTAGAATTTTTCCTGCAATCCTGCAGTTACTTATCCTGCACATATAAACTCAAAACACATCAAATACACCCCGATGCATATCATTGAGTAGGGTGAGGCTTCTTCAAATCTGGTACACATTTTCCAGTGTACCCAACATCTTGCCTCGTCTGTGTTTGCTTGTTTGGTAGATAGATCTGTGCTTTGGTTGGGATTTTTTTATTTCGCAAAAGACGCACAACTCACCTATTCAACCCCCTCTAGGTGATTTAGGTTGGCAACTATTATCTTTCACATTAGGAACTTGTTCAGTTGCTAAGCTATTATGAACAATCTAGCTCTGATACCATTTGAAAGTTTAGGGTTACTACTCACCTAGAGGGGGTGAATAGGTGATTTACTTAATTTGAAATATCTTTAGTTATCCATAGAGTGCACAATGAGTAAACAGATTGCACTAATAAAACATAGCACAACACATATCACACAAGGATTTATAGTGGTTCCCCAAGAACGGGTACATCCACTTTCCCTCTCCACCTATCTACCAAAGAGCTAGCTTAGGCCAAACTCCTCCAAAAATTTCTTCTCAGATCCTCAGATCTTACAATCTCAGGAACATAAGTTCCATACCTCATACCATTACACATAGGTTCTACACCTCAGATATTTTTAAACAGATCCTACACATCAGATTTTCAATGCAAGCCCTACAAACTCAGGCTTTCCTCAAGCCCTACAAACTCACATATGAAAATAGATCTTACACTCAGATTCACACAGGAATCTTATAAACTTAGATCCTTCAAGGATCTTCCAGAGTAATAGAAAACAAAGATTGACTCAACACCCTAGAGCTTGAATCTTCAAGTAGAAGCACACATCAGGCTTCTTCTTCCTCTTCTTGATCAACACTTGATATAATTTCTTGGAATGGCTGACTTGATCAAGAGAGCTTGTATTAAAAAAAGAGTTCTTCCCAAAAGATGTTGCTGAATAAGAAGAAGAATCCTTTTATGAACTTGCAGTGGTTTAATGTGAATTTTTGTTGAAGGTTGACCACTATTTAGTTCTTTCACGAAATTTAGAAGTATTAGTCATGAAGAATCTCTGTGAATACTGAGTGCTTGCAATCTTTTTTCTCAAGATCTAGAGCTTGAATTCAGAACACAACCACTTCTCAAATCTCCAAGTCTTTCTTTTATACTAAACTTGGTCGGCGGAGAAATTAAAGATTGAAATTGAACTTTCCAACGACTAGTCAATCTTTCTTAGGCAATTTCCTGAATAGGGACACTCAAACTGCTGTCTTTAAATTAACTTGAGGAAGGTTTACAAAATATGAATTCTTTTGGATGGAATTCTTCAAACGACAGGCAGCACTTTAGGAAGCAATCTTGAAATAGAATGTTCAACTACTGTCAAAATCTGATTAAGGAATGATTTCAAAATCTTGGAAATAGTCTCCAATAAATGAGAATAATTCCTCTTGCTAGCAATCCCTGACTTCATGCAGCAAATCTCGTGAATCAATTTGATTTGAATCTTCTGCTTAAACTGCAACTAAAATTATGGACATAGTCGTTGTGCCACAGTCAGGCTGGAGAAAATAGTTCTAATTGACCATGACATGGTTCCATAAACAAGGTAAATTAGCTCACATGAAGTATGTATGGTCACCTTAAAATATATATAAGTTATATAAGGAAACCCCTGACACTTAGCCATTTCAGCCTGTAGAATATTTTGTCACCATGTTGTCGATGCAGTCGAATCTTTACTGAGTCATGCCTTCGATGCAGTCGAATATTTTCTTGGTTATAAAGTCGATGTAGTTGAACTTTTACTTAGCTATAAAGTCGATGTAGTCGAACTTCTACTTAGCCAAGAAGTCGATGCAGTCGAACTTTTCCTTAGCCGTGAAATCGATGCAGTCAAATTCTTCCTTAGTAACGAACTCGATGCTGTCGAATTTTTCCTTAGTAATGAACTTGATACAGTCGAATTTTTCCTTAGTAATGAACTTGATGCAGTCAAATTTTTCCTTAGTAATGAACTCGATGTAGTCGAATTTTTCCTTAGTAATGAACTCGATACAATCGAATTTTTCCTCAGTAAATTTTTTGTTCCTGCCTCTGATTCCTTTTATTCTTGGTGACTTTTTCCATTGATAGTGACATATCTAATATTTGTTTAGTGCAGAGATTAACATGAATTTTGCTCATTGAGGGATTACAGGGGCAAATTCTTGTTTGGGTGACCAAATGTCTAACCATATATTAGTCATGCACCTAAGTTATATTTGTCACACCAAAACTTGAACAACCATCAAATGCAAGATGTGTAGTGTCATCTTGAGGTCTTCTTCAAATCAGGAATCTTGGGGATAATATTCCCAACGCACTGCGTCAGATAAGATAAGCCTCGTGTCGTTGGAGAAGAAGAGCCCTGAGTCGGAGAAGAACCCTGCGTCGGAGAAGACAAGCCCTTCGCCGTCAGAGAAGAAGCACTTGATGCGATCGGGAACCCTGATGGCATCAGAGAAGATGCAGCAGGATCGATTCCCGCTCGCGGTGACGGGAGATACAACAGAGGTCACGATAACTAGCGCTTCTCCTCCAAAACACGATAAAATAGAGCTCGAGCGCAGGGTTTCGCCCTGCAAAGTTTTGACCCGGGAGAAATGGAAGGCAACTTGAAACAAGAGCGAAAAACAAATGGGTTTATGAAGGTCTTCAGCATTTTGACAAAACGTAACAGACACAAATGCGTTACCAAATAAAGCCTAAGTCAGCCCTTCTTAAGGTCAATTACAAAAAATGTAACTTGAAATTTTTGGCTTTGGATTTCCAATTCAGTAGAACATTTTCCAGAACAAGTCAGTTTAGCCTGGTTTCAGATCGAGATGGTGAAGGGCTTGAATACATGTATATTAAGGTCTCAAATAGTCACTGGCTGAGATGATATGAAATTATTAGTGCTACCCCCATCAATTAAAATATGGACTTTAAATTTGTTATTAATGGTCCCCAGAATACAAAAATACTTGGAATAGTTGGAACCTATAAATGCATTAAAAGTAATAGTAGAATTAGTTTGGTCAGGAGGTGTGTGTGAGTCTTCCGAGGAATCTGTTTCTTTTTGATGTTTTTCCATTATATAGAGTCGTGCTCGATTTTTACACATGTTTTGAAAAATATTTTTCATCACAAGTGTAACACAATTCTCTCTCTTTTTTGTTGAAGTTCTTCAGGAGATAACCATTTATAGTGCGGGCGAGTTGGTGTTTTGTTATTTGAAATTGTAAGTTGTCAATTTGTGTTAGGGTGAAAAAAAGTTTTTGAGTTTGAGTATTGTCATTGTCCTGTTCCTCATAGAGGCGTGCTAATTTAAATGCATGGTGAGGAGTAGCTGGGCTTTGCGCAATTACTTTTCATTTAATATGCGGTTGTAATCCAGACATAAATGTGTTTATTAGAAATGATGGACCATAATCGGGTATTTGGGAGGATAAATCCTCAAATTGGTCTTGGTTGTCAGCGACCAAACCAATTTGAGTAAGTTTTGTAATCATCCTCGTGGATTCTTCATAATCTGATGGTCCAAAACGATCGTGAATTGCTTTTTTAAAAAGATTTCAATCATAACAAAAATTAGTTCGTATTAGTCCTTGAAATCATCTAGAAGCAAGTTTATCCAAATGTAAAAATGCAATAAAAACAATCATTTGGGGCTATTAGATTATACATGAAGTAAGATTCTGCTTGGCCAGTCGGCTGAATCACCCTTAGGCTCTGTTTGGTTGGGCTGTTGCTGATGGAAAACTGCCGATGAATTGTTGCTGATAGAAAAAGTGTTGATTCTGGAAAACAGAATTTTGTTAAAAAACTGTTTGGGTGAAACAGAGTTTACAAAACAGAGTTTTCAAAAAGTTGTTTGGATACAAAACGAAGTTTTGAATAATTGTTTTTTCAAATATAACACAAAATAATATTTCATTCATACCATAGGGACTCTGGAAATAATGTAACATATAAAATATTTACGAATTCCATTTTTCATCATTTGGACATCTTTGATTTTTTTGAATTGCCTCTTCATGTAGAGTCATGACTCCCTCCAGTCATTTCTATATTGCTTCATCTCCGCCAACTTTAGAAGAACATGAACCAACTGGAAGCTAATATGATGGTTTGGGAGAAGACTTCGCATATTAGCAACAACTATGGTAGGGAGGTCGCAGAGCCTCGTCCTATAGAAGTCATCCATTTTCTCATGGTTGTAAAAGCGGTGCTGAAGTTTGAATGTGTTGTTTAGTAGAAGAATCTTTGAAGGATAATAATTGTTGACTCAAGGTAATTCAGCTTGTCCACTCGCCCCAAATTACCAGAGGCTCGCCCACTGCATCATTGAAGCTCCCTCCAACACCCTAGAAAGGGTGTGAAGTACTAGCAAAAAGGGTCCTTCTGAAGTTGAGCCCTTGGTCTTTTCACACAAGAGGTCTCGCCAACCTCCACCACTCGCCATATCTTCTCCACCCCCTTTTTTCATGGTCTCCTCTCCCTGCATTTTTCTCTGGTCGCAACAACAACAGAATCATCAGCAGGATCTAAATAGTTTTCTGCTCTAAAAGGCCTGTTTTGTGGAACCGCAAGAACGGTTGTAAACGAAGAAAGGTTAGAACTCACAATTAGTATTCGTGATCACTAAAATCAATCAGAAAAAGATTATCTTCACTCTTCAGCAGAGACAAAATTTATTACTTCATCCATCCAGAGCAAATAATAAACAGTATCGAAAGGATGGAAGATAAGGGGACCAAAATATCACATGAAGAAGAACCCCTGATTTGAGAGGGATGCGCCCCAAATGGGGTATTTGAGATGGATGCGCACCAAAATGGGGTATTTAAGAGGGATGCACACTAAAAGAAGAAGAATAAGAAGCGGGAAGCGGGAAATCAGGAAGCGGGAAATCGGGAGGCGGACGGGAAATCGGGAGGCGGACGGGAAATCGGGAGGCGGGAAGAAGAATAAGAAGCGGGAAGAAGAAGAAGCGGGAGCAGCAACGGACGGGAGGCGGGAGCCTGCTGGTGCGTCAAAAGGGCAATCGGGAGGGATATCAGCAAAGAACGGCTCGCGCTTTTCTGGCTGACCGCAAAAAAAACTGCGGCTGGGGTTATGCATTAAAGTGCGGTAAAAGTAAAATGGAGTTCTTAAAATAAGCTGTGTCAAACACAGCTTATACTGAAAATAGCGGTGCGTTTCAACCTCACCGCAGGTCATAAGTCCAACCAAACACCACCTTAAAAACGTGGAAAATCAAGACTTACGTGGTTCTGCGATTGATATCCTAAATGTTGCAAATAAAGTTTGTCTTGATATGTGTTATTGTACTCTTCTTGTTGAAAATATGGATTGTTGATTGATGGTGGATGTTGAAGCCAAAATTTGACTTCGACAAAAGTTTGCAAAATAGGGGCGTAGCCGACGCCTACTTGGCCCAAGCTCCGATCTCCGACTGGTCGTGAAGGACTAGAAAACTGGCCCAAAGCCGCAGTAGGGAGGTCCCACCGCTTACCCGGAAGATCACTGAGAGCTTCCCCTCCGAAGCCAAAAGCTGGGCTTGGAGCTCCTAAGAAAGCACAGAAGATGATGCCACAAATCCCCGAGAGTGAAAAAAGTGTGCTTTTGAAGAACCCCTATGGGCCAATTTATAGATTTCTGAATCTGAGCTGTCAATAACCAAAATGTACTGATCTGAAATTACCAGGGTACCCCTGGCTTGGTCTGCCAACAGCCAAACTCCGCTGTTCTGAGGAGCTATATGCAGACCACTAAGGGTAAAAGGGTAAAAAAGCCCGGGGTAGAAGAGTAAAATCCCCTGTTGACATGGAAATATAAAAACAGCTTCTTTTCTTCCTGGCGAGTGGAAGAGCACCTATTGGCGAGACGGACCCCTCTACCCATCTCGCCGGAATCCTTTGTCATGAGGTCATCTCGCTGCGGGAGATCTTCTCGCGCCCCTAAGCGGGAAGTCTCGCTTATTGTAGGGACCGTTCATCTCGCCATATGCGAGTGGACCCCCCATGGTCCCAATCACCTATCTATCCTTCTCGCCTGCCCCGAGTATCCGCATCTTGAGGGTCTCTCGCGAGCCCGAGGTTGTACACGATCCCCGCTCTTTCCGAGGTTATCCTAAGCTCGGAAAGAATGTACAACCGAGGCTCGTTATTAAAGCGCATTTAAAAACCTATTTATGAGGAATCTTTTATGTGGCCCCCATCGGGGCCTATAAATATAGGATTCTGACTCCGCACACCGGATGCCCCACTTTGCACATCCTTCTTCCTCAGCTCGAATCCTTCGTCATGACGCACAGCCAGAGCTTCCATGAATGTCTCGCACTGGTGCGAGAGCAGCACAAGGCCAACGTGGCTACTTTTACTTCATCATTAGTTCGCCCTCTACCCCCATCGTCTCGCCTAAAAAAGATGAAGGCAGGTGGTCCGTCGTCTGCCGCCATTGATCTGCCTCGAGCTGTTCCGAAAACCGGCCCCACTCCTCATACATCTTCCAGGGAGAAAGAGGTGGGTACCCGCTTCTGCCTCTGGCATTTCCACAACGTGTGTTTCTTCTCTATTGTTGATTGACTTTTTCAGGGAGCTCTCGTAGTTTTGCAGCACCCGGAGAGCCCGTGAAACGATTCTGCTATCCACCGCGATGAATACGACTCGCAGCCATCTTCTACTCCACTTACTACTCCCAGCGAGAGGAGGGACGACCACTCCCAGGTCGCTGGGTCCTCTCACCTTCCTGGTAAAAGACTTTCTCTCGCGCTTTTGAATCCTTTTCGCTATTCTCACATCCTTCTGCGAGTGCCTCTTCCACCCTGCCTCTGCACTCCTTGCGCAGATTCTCGGGTCAACTCGCGTGTTGAGGAGCAACCAAGGCGACTCTCCATCTCGCCTCCTCCTCTTGTAGATGGGATTGAAGATTACCTGGGCGACCCTTCGAACCCAGCGGAAATGAAGCGCAAGACAGCTGAGCTGTTTCGGAAGCACGCACGCATCATCCATTCCTTGGTGCAGGACAAGCAAGCTGCAGAGAGGCGTATTGAATGGTTGGAGAATGAATGTGCTCGTCTATCCTTCGAGGCCAATGCTGAGCTAGATGTTGATGGAACCAATCCTGACGCCATCATTAATGAGACTGATATGTCGCTCCGTCTCGCGCGCCGTGGGCTTGAGTCCATTCGCGCCTTCCACTCGCGCAGTAGACCTCCCTGTGCGGGAGCTCGCAGTGGCCGCTGGCAATGGCACCCGTATTGAAGGACGTCCGTCTCGCCCTTTCTCTTTTCTTCCGTATTTTAATGTTGTAATAATAAAAGTCTTGTAGCGCCGTCTCGCCAAAAACCTTAAGAAACTCGGTGCCCGCCGTACGCAAGACGATCTCTGAATATATATTTTTATTGCTGGTTCTCTTTATTTCTTTTTTAACTCTTTTTCTTTAACATATTCTCTGTGATTGCGATGGATCACGTCGATCGAGGTTTAGGAGAGAGAAAATCCCGCCGCCGGCTCTCCCCCTTCCCCTATACTTTTTCCCGTCCATCAATCATTGCTCTGTATCCGCTATAAATACACCTGGACTTGGATCAGAAAGACACTGCACTCTTCACTCCTGCCGCTACCCAAGCTCTTGCTTCTTTGATTCTTTCGTCTTGCCAGACCCTTTCGCCCTTCTCTCTTGGTTCTCTCGCCAACTCTTTTGTCTTCTTCATCTCGCCGAAGACCGTCTCGCCACCAAAGATGGGCAAGAAGAAAGTTGAGAAAGGTGAGGGGCGCAGTCGCTGCGAGAAGAGGTTCACAGACCACGACTTCCCGCTCGGCCGGCTCCCTCAAGAAGATTAATGTGGATTTGTCCGCGAGTACCTGGGGGACGGTGTTGAGTCGCGTCCCCACAAAGTCGGCGAGTCCATCAACACTTGCTACCCGAGAGAGCTCGCCTTCTCCGTCTCGCACTTTGAGGCGGGGTTGAGGTTGCCTCTTTGGCCTGAAGTAAAACAGGTCTTCAAATACTTTGGCGTCGTCCCGGCGCAATTCAACCCTAACGTCATCTCGGTGTTGATTGCTTTCGCCTGCTATATGCACCGGGAGCGCATCGAATTTAGCTTGACGGTCTTCTGCAAGCTCTTTATCTACCACGCCAACGCTGATGGCGTCTCGTACTTCACCGGGCAGGGGCTCAAAGTGTGCGTGATGCCCAATAAGAACCACCACTGGCTCACCCAGTTTGTCTTCATCCGGGGAGATCGCACTGACTTTGGTGGCATCCCTCTCGCGCCGGTGTCCCCGCCATAAAGTTTCTACGCCACCCCACAGGTCAGTGGCCCAGAGAAGCTGCTGTGTGAATACTTCGTCGGCAAGAACTTCGAGGTCAACTTCTTGCGGCGAGGCCTCGACTCGCTTCCTCCAGTGCTCCCCGGTGAAGGTATTCCTGCTCCTTCATCTTGCGTCTCGCTATTCGTCGTCTCGCCGTAATATAACCCTTGCCTGTCTTTAGTGGAGCGAATCATTCCAGCCCTCCCCCCTTACAAGAGCAACATCCATCCAGCAAAGGGCCTCGATCTCGCCAATGCGGCGGCCGAGGCGGTAAGAGATTCTATGGCGCCCATCCCCCCGAAGAGGCCCACAGGCGACACGGCCCCCTCTCGCTCCAGCCCCCCCAGAAAAAAGATGAAAAAAGCCGTAGTGATTTCCAAGGAAAAGAAGAAAGCTCCCAAAGGGACCCCCATCTCTGTAGGGGAATCTCCACCTCCCCTTTCGCCTCACTACCAGGCCGTCTCGCCTACTTGCGAGACGATACTCCTCAATCAACCAGTTGTCATCCCCGGTCAGCCGACTACTGCCTCTAACCTGCCAGCTGTTCTTCCCGACCAGTCGGCCGCCACCTCCTCTCGCGAAGGCGACTCCTCCAGCCGTCCCGCCCCCTCCTCCCACATGAACTATAACCTGGGTCCCGTGGTCCACGATGCCGCCGGCGACACAGTTCTGTTGTGGGGGCGAGACGCCAACCGCGTGTCCATCTCCACTCTCCTTCCTTCTTGGAAGGAGCAAGAGGTCCCCACCAGCCATGCCTTCGCTGTGGGGTATGGCCTCTACGGCGGCCTTGATGCCGTCCCTCCTGAAAACGAGTCTACGAGGGATCTCGTGCCGAAGACTTCCCACCAACAAATGCGAGCCTTGGAGTTCTCGCACCGCTCCTCTCGCCGCCTTATTTATATCAACGCAAAATGGAAAGCCAGTGAGGAAAGCCTGGTGGCGGAGCGAGAGAAGTCCGACGGTCTCACGAAAAGGCTATCTGAAGCTGAGTCCCTCCTCGCGAAGGCCCAAGGCGGCATGGTAAGCCTTGGACTTTTTCCTTAGGTTTTTTCTTTTTCAATCATTCTTGGCTAACTGATGGGTCGTCTCGCAGGATGCCGAGATGACAGAGCAATTATGCTCGCGCGTGACGGCTTTGGAGGAGGAGGTCAGGGAATTAAAAACTGCAAACGCGCGTCTTCAGGCTGACGTCGCGTCGTCGTCTCGCCGCGAGACCTTCCAGAAACCTCTGCTGCACTACTCTCATGAGGAAGTCGAGGAGTAGTGCAGAGACGATGGCGTTCGGGCGGCAGAGCTGGTGTTGCAAATGATGAAGGACCTAGGGGTCGTGAAGGATGATTCTGAAACAGTGACCGCTCGCGACTTGGTTCCCGATCTCTACAGCGAGGAGAGCGATGATTCTTCATCTGGCGAGGAGGACTGACGTGCCGACTCCAAGATCTTGAATCACTCTCTCCACCTTTGTAAACTTTTTTTAAAAAAATATTTTTTGTGATACATGTCATAGTAATGAGCTAATACTCATATTTTGTCCTGTTTATTTTTGTTCCTCATTTTGCGAAATGATTTATTGGTTTGCTTCGGCCTGCGGGACGGTGCTACCCATCCGTCTCGCCACCTTGCCTTTTTTGTATTTTGCCTTTTTCTGCCTAACGCGAGACGACTCCTTGATGTTCTTACGCCCACAAGACGATGTTATGTCATGTCTCGCGAGTGTCCCCTCGCCGACTGCGAGACCATCCTTGAAACCGCCCGCTGCGAGTGCCGCCACTCGCCTTACTACAAGCCTTTTTTCTTAGTTTATTTTTCGCTTCATAGGGCTAGGCTGAGATGTTAAGTTGCGATGTTGCTTTAAGGAGACTGTCAACATTATTCTGCCAAAGTGAGTTTACTGTCCTACTAGCTTGATGCGAGCTTGAGCAGCGGGTCTATCGGAGACTGAACCAGGCTCGAAGTGGCATAATATTTCCAAGTTCCATTCCCAGGAACCAGAAACCAAGACTTCAAGAACCAGACCTCTCCCCCACAGGCGAGCCTTCAGACCTGCCAGCTAGATGAGAGCCTGCGCAGCGGGTCTACCTGGGGCCGAGCTGGGCTCAGGGTGCCGATGAAGTTTCCTCAAACAAAACATATCCCCCACAGGCGAGCCTTCGGTCCTGCCAGCTAGATGAGAGCCTGCGCAGCGGGTCTACCTGGGGCCGAGCCGAGCTCGGGGTGTCGATGAAGTTTCCTCAAACCAAACATATCCCCCACAGGCGAGCCTTCGGACCTGCCAGCTAGATGAGAGCCTGCGCAGCGGGTCTACCTGGGGCCGAGCCGAGCTCGGGGTGCCGATGAAGTTACCAAACCAAACCTATCCCCCACAGGCGAGCCTTCGGACTTGCTGGCTAGATGAGAGCCTGCGCAGCGGGTCTACCTGGGGCCGAGCCGAGCTCGGGGTGCCGATGAAGTTACCAAACCAAACCTATCCCCCACAGGTGAGCCTTCGGACCTGCCAGCTAGATGAGAGCCTGCGCATCGGGTCTACCTGGGGCTGAGCCGAGCTTGGGGTGCCGATGAAGTTACCAAACCAAACTTATCCCCCATAGGCGAGCCTTCGGACCTGCCAGCTAGATGAGAGCCTGCGCAGCGGGTCTACCTGGGGCCGAGCCGAGCTCGGGGTGCCTATGAAGTTACCAAACCAAACCTATCCCCCACAGGCGAGCCTTCGGAGCTGCCAGCTAGATGAGAGCCTGCGCAGCGGGTCTACCTGGGGCCGAGCCGAGCTCGGGGTGCCGATGAAGTTTCCATCTTCCTGCCATTAGGACTTCACAATAGACAATAAATAGGAAGTAGTTTGAGAAACATATTATATTGATCATGCTTTGAGTACACATCTTCTGCTCTCCCTTCTCATGGGTAGAAGCGTTTCAAGTCATCCCCACTCCAGGAGTGACTCAAGGTCCTACCCTCCACATCCTGGAGGTAGTAACCTCCTACTCTCAGTACTCTCTCCACAATATAGGGCCCCTCCCAGTTCGGATTGAGCTTTCCCACCGAGGCAGACCTCCATGTCGCATCAACTTTCTTTAATACCAGATCTCCCTCCGTGAATTACTTTATCCTGATATGCTTGTTAAAGTGTCTTGCCATTCGACGCTTGATCTCTTCTTGTCTGATGGCTGCCATGTCTCGCAGCTCCTCTACCAAGTCTAGTGAGAGGCGTAAGCATTCTTCATTTTCCATCCTCCAAGCCTCGTCTCCATCACCTGCAGCCACAACTCTTGGGGACCGGACCTCGAATTCCACGGGCAGGACCGCCTCACATCCATGGGAAAGCTTGAAGGGAGTCTCGCCGGTGGCCGTGTTCGGGGTCGTTCTCAAGGCCCACAAGATCGAGGGGAGTTGTTCTACCCAACTCCCCCTCAAATTCTTCACCTTCTTTTTGAGCAGGTTTACGATGATCTTGTTTGCTGCCTCTACCTGACCATTGCTCCTGGGGTGGTGGACGGAGGCAAACCTGAGGTCGATGCCCAGCTGAGTGCAGAAGCTGATGAACTCTTCACTAGCAAACTGGGGACCATTATCCGTGATGATGGCCTGAGGCAGCCCGTGCCTGCAGATGATCTCCCCCCAGACGAAGTTCCTGATGGGAGGTTACCTTTGCTAGCGCCTTAACCTCCAGCCACTTGGAGAAGTAATCTATCATAACCAGGATGAACCTTCTTTGCCCACTAGCTGGAGGGAAAGGCCCAACTAAATCCATCCCTCAGATGGCAAAAGGCAGGGTGTTGTGATACTTTGGAGCCTTTGGGCCGGCAGGAGCTGGAGGGGGCGTAGAGCTGGCATTTTCGGCACTTCCTCGCAAACTCTGCCGCGTCCTTCCTCAGGGTGGGCCAGAAGTACCCCTGCCTGACCACCCTTGCTTCCAATGTCCTCCCTCCGGAATGACTACCATACTCCCCGGAGTGCACCTCCTCCAAAACACGTCGGGTCTCCTCCTCCGTCACGCATCGAGCTAGGAGGCCTGAAAGCATCCTCCAGTGCAATCCTCCTTCATGCATGAGATAATGAGCAGCCTTATGCCGGAAGTTTTTTGCCTCCTTGATCCCCTCAGGGAGGGTTCCTGTCATGAAGAAGGTAACGAAGAGATCCACCCATGAGGGTCGCCGATCCACCTCCATTAGCTCCCCCTCTTTGATCGCCGGATGAAATAAATCAGTCAAGGTACCCCCTCCCCGAGGTCCGAACTTATTGGATCCCTAGTTGATTTGGGCTAGGTTCACTAGCTTAGGATATGACCCATCATATATAGCCAGGGTCAAGTTTGTGTCCTAGATTCTAGGTCAAGTCCTTAGAGTCAACTTCAGATGGATCAGCTTTCAACAAGACCATCAGAGACTCCAGACTAAGAGGATTTCAAGACTAAGTAAAGTGAGTTCGACGTTTGTCGAACTCAGCTCGACGAATGGTGTTCTGCGCTCGATGATCTTGAGACATTTCTTTGTGTTGAGCTCGATGATCTTAGTTCTCTGTTCGACGAAGCCTGAGGTTCTTCAATAAGCTAAAGTCAGGACAACTTCAGAATTTTTCTAAGTCCAGCTTCAAGCTCTGATCGATGAATTAGATTCTGAGCTCGACGAACTTGAACCTCAAGTTCTCAACTTCTCAGGTCGACGAAATCAACTTGTCAGGTCGATGAATACAGTACTCTACTCGACGATTTCTGAATTCAGAAGATTTGTGTCGACACTTAGGGCATGTGTCGACACCAGACAATTTATGTTGACACCAGAAGATTTGTGTCGACACCCGAATATCAGTCAACACCAGCTCATGTCGACACCAGAAGATTTGAGTCGACACCAAGATCAATCAGTCGACACCAACTTATGTCGACACTGAATATCAGCAGATGCAGAATATTTGGCTAAGTCCACAATCTTTCTTCACTCGACGAATTTGGATCTCAGCTCGACGAATGAAGATTGTCAGCTCGACGAATGAAGATTGTCAGCTCGACGAATGAAGATTGTTTGTTCAAGAAGATTATCTGGTTGACGAACTCTCTCAAGCTCAGCTCGACGAACTCAAGCTCAGCTCGACGAACTCATCAGGCTCAGCTCGATGAACTCAAGCTCAGCTCGACGAACTCAAACTAAGCTCGACGAATTGTGTTCTTTGTTCGATGATTCCAGACTAGGTTTTCTTCAGTTTTCCCGTCCCGTTTCTTGGCGATGAATCCGGAGTTATTAATGCTAAATCTTCTCGGAATGTTACCGTTAGAACGCGCATTGACTATGGATTATTACATGCCATTTTTCATGGGACAGTTAGGGAAATTATTGATTGCCGCTTCTTTCCAAGGCCGACTGCAATTACTGCTCAACATTCAAAATTTCGAATGTTCCTCAGTCAGAGATACACAGAAAATAAAGGATCAAGCACCACTACATAGATAGACAAGCAATACAGACAATCAGACAGACACACTCAGATTGCACAGAAGAACAATCATACATAAAAATCAAAAGTTCTACTGCAATTAGCCTTGGCCAGAGAACAACTTCATCAAGAAGAAGAAGAAGAACATTCAAATACTATCAAGAGTCTTCTATCTTCAACTCTACAGGACAACTTCAAAGGACAACAAATATCCATTTGTCAAAGAAGTTCCTGAAGCAATTTCTGGTCCAGCCATTCTAGGTCTTTGAAGACCTATCACCCTGAAGCAGTGCTCCAGCATTCCTGATTAATTCAAGATCTCAGGGGGAGCAAAATCTGCTAACATCAGTCCACAAGTCTTCTCAGTTGCTTTGAGAAAGAGAAGACACCATCGCCTCATTTCCAATTCCTGTACAGGGTTTTAATTCCCTTCAAAACTATTCCTGGTTACAAGTCTCCTTCCAAAAGACTTGAGGTTTTGGTTTTTGAGCACCTGAACAAAAGCTCATTGGTGTCAGGCACCTGATCAAAAACCTGAGTGGATTCCTACCAGGGTGGCAGAAGAGTGGATGTACCCTGGTTGGGGAACCACTATAAAAATTCTTGTGTCGTCTGGTTGCCCTTCTTTTTGTTTTGGATGTGTTGTTTTGTGATTAGATAGTTTACTGTGTTTATTTATTTTATTTGCTGACATGTTCACTTAGGAATACAACAAAAGTTGTAAAAACTTTGTAGTGAGCACAATAACCCCCCCCCCCCTCTAGAGTATTTCAGATCTAACCTGCACTTTCAATTGGTATCAAAGCGAGGTTGGCTAAAAATACCACACCTTAATTGGTTATACAGGCTAACACCAGAACCACAAAGATCCCTCTTGTTAGATTTGTTTGTTTGTTTTTGTTATTAGACTTATTCCTTCACAGACATGGCCCAAAACAAAGATTATGCAAGCATCAGACCTCTAGTGTGCAATCTTAACAATTTTGCCATCTGGAAGGCAAGAATCAGATTATACATGAATTCTATTGATGAGGATATTTTTTATGTTATCTTGATAGGTGTACCTCCAGCACCTGCAGCTTCTACAAGCACTTCTAGCAATATGACTGCAGTTCCTCCTCCAGAGAACAATGATGCATACAAGAAAGCCAAAATGGCAGATGCTAAGGCAATGAACATCTTGACTCAAACTATGTCAGATGATATATTTCAAAAGGTGGCTGAGTGCACCTCAGCCAAGGCCATTTGGCATTCCCTCAACCAAATGTTAGCTGGCTCAGCAGATGAGAGAAAAGACAGGAGATCAAACCTCATTTCCCTGTATGAGAACTTCAAAAAGGATGAGACAAAATCAGTGGCTGACATGTACAACAGGCTGAGTTCAATCATCAGTGAGCTCAAAACCCTGGATAAGGACATCACCTTGACAGAGGTGAATGACAAGATATTGATGTGCTTCCCTAGCTCTTGGGATTCCAGAATTGGCCAATCAAAGAAGCCAGAAGCCTAAATGAGATATCAACTGAATCTCTACTAGGCAAATTAAAATCCTATGAGCAGTTGATCATATCAAGAGAAGTAGCAGAACAAAAGGCAACAACTCCAATGAGAAACGATCACAGCATAGCCTTCAAAGCATCTGAGGAAAGTGAGTAACTTCCAATGAAGAACTCATGAGCCTCTTTGCCAAAAGGTTCTACAAGATGGCTAGAAAGGATTTCAGAAGGAAATCATCCAGACAGGATGATAAGCCCAAGTATGACAAGACACCAACCAAGGAGGTTGTGTGCTTTGGGTGTAGAAAGCTTGGACATTACATCTCAGAATGTCCAGAAAACCAGAAGAAGGACAAGAGCAGAGAAAAGGACTCCAGGAGAAGACACAGCAGCAGACCCTCTTCCAGCAAATACAAAAAGAAAGACAAGGGTTTTGTTGCTGAGACATGAAGTGATACAGAAGAAGAAACATCTTCCTCCAGTTCAAGTGAAGAAGAGGAAGAAGCAAGATCCAAGGAGGTTTGACTAATGACAATTGATGCCTCCAGGAGCTGTTCTGGATCAGAAGAAGAATCTGAAGATGAAGCAGCCTGAGACTCAGAGGCAGATCAGGTTATTTCTAGTTTTGATTTTAATTCTGATTTATTTAAAACTGAATTAAAAACTATGTGCTTAGACTTAATCAACTCAGAAAAAGAAATAAAAACTATTAGAGAAAGACTAGGAAATCTTGAATCAGTTAACTCATAAAATATTAAGCTAACAGACCAGCTAACCTTAGCTAATGGACAAATAATTAAATTAAAATCTGAATTATGTGAGGCCAAACAACTTGAGCAATCTCTCAATGGGAGAAGCCTCAAGCTGATGGACATAACAAGCACAGTGAATGCCAGATTAAATGGTAAGCTGGGCTTGGGTGCTTCATCATGTTTGCCCCCCATAATTAAGAAAAATATTCTTACAACCCCTATTACATTTGTTTCTGCTAAAGGAAAAGAAAAGATAACAAACAAACCATTGTCTGAAAACAATCCAAAACCTATAGACAAGAGAAACAGAAATCAGAAAACAGTTAATAAAACACAAGGTTCAGCAGCATTCGTCGAACTCAGATCGACGAAATGTGGCCAGTTCGTCGAACCCAGATCGACGAACGCTGAACGCAAACTTCAGTAATAACAATTCGTCTAACTGCGATCGACGAACTGTGTATGGTTCGTCGAGCAGAGGTCGACGAACTTGGGGCGCAGATAATGACTATTGTCATTCTCTGAGCAGAGATCGACGATCTCAGCCCTATTCGTCGAACTCTGGTCGACGAACTTACAATAATTCGTCGAATCCAGAAAGACCAAACTTAAACTATTTCTCTTACAGAAACTTTAACCTAGCTAATAAGTCATTTAATCCAGTAGCTGATTGGGTTATTCCACCTAGGAGATATCACCCCTTAGGTTATAAATCTCAACCTGCATTATCAGTTATATCTAGTTTTTCTTTTCAACAAAATAAAGGACCCAAGGTAACCTGGGTCAAGAACAATTGAGATTTGTTTTTCATCACAGGTATAGGTGAAGAGCTGTCCAAGGGTAAGTCAGACCTGGTACTTGGACAGTGGTTGCTCCAAACACATGACAGGCAGCAAGGGCAATCTATCCAATTACAAGCCCAAGCTAGGACCAAAAGTGATTTTTGGAGATTCAAACAGTGGCCAATCAGAAGGATATGGGACAGTAAAGATTGGATCAGTGACCTTCAAGAAAGTAACATATATAAGAGGACTCAAACATAACCTAATATCCATAAGTCAATTATGTGATGAAAGTTATCAGGTACATTTTAACTCTACCTCTTATTCTATCATTGATAATGAAAACAAAACTGTTTTAATTGGACTTAGACAAGGCAACATATATCTAGTAGATTTTATTTCTGCCACAACTGATGTTTGTTTACTCAATATCACTAATAATCAAAATGAGTTATGACATAAAAGATTAGCACATGTAAACCTTAAGAATATATCTAGGTTATCTAAAGACAACCTTGTTAGAGTCTTACCTTATGTCCCCTACAAGAAGGAAAGCCTATGCAGGGCTTGTCAATTAGGCAAGCAAACCAAAACTAGTTTTAAATCAATTAATAAAAGTGATTCACCTATGATATTGTATTTGCTTCATGTGGATCTATTTGGACCCATTGCAGTACAAAGCCTAGGAGGGAAGTCTTATACTTTAGTGATTGTTGATGACTTCTCTAGATTCAGTTGGGTAGCCTTTCTGAGAGCTAAGTCAGATACATTCAAGGTTCTTACAGATTTTCTCAGGACCATACAGATTGAGTTCTCTACTCATGTTGCATTGATCAGAAGTGATCATGACACAGAGTTTGAGTCTCTTCTTATGCATGAGTTCTGTGAGAAGGAAGGTATCAACCAGTACTTCTCAGCTCCTAAAACTCTCCAACAAAATGAGGTAGCTGAAAGGAAAAATAGGACACTCATTGAAGCTGCATGCACATTATTAGCAGATGCTTACATGCCTCTATCCTTTTGGGCAGAAGCTGTAAACACTGCTAACTATGTCCTGAATAGAAGCCTTATACATAAACTGAAAAATAAGACCCCCTATGAATTACTTAAAGTAAAGAAACCTAAAATCACATATTTTAAAGTTTTTGGCTGCATATGTTACATTCACACAAATAACAAAAGATACATTAGAAAGTTTGAGGCTAAGGCTGAAGAAGGGATTTTTCTAGGATACTCCCAAGTAAGCAAGGTCTATAGGGTTTTTAATAAATCAAATCTTAAAATTGAAGAGTCTGTTCATGTATCTTTTGATGAAGCTAACATGTCATATAAGGAGAAAGAGAATTCTACCAATAGCTCTTTGCAGGTTCCACCATTGTGTGAGTCTATGGATGGACTAAACCTTACCCAAGAGGTATCAACCCATCCTACTCCACAAGTTGCTAAAGATAGTGAAGAAGAAATTCAAGAGGAAGTGGTTGAACTTCCCTCAACAGCTAGTACTATTCCACAAGAGGAATTAATTACAGAAGCTGTTGCTCAACAAACTCCACCAACTGATCTTGTCACACTTAGAGATCACCCCAGATCTCAAGTGATTGGATACATTTCAGCAGGTGTACAGACAAGGCATCAACTCAACCAAGACTTGATGCATGCCTGTTTTCTCTCTCAGACTGAACCTCTCACCATCCATGAAGCAGAGTAAGATCCCCACTGGATCATTGCAATGCAAGAGGAACTAAATCAGTTTGAGAGATGTAGAGTTTGAGATTTGGTTCCAAGACCCCATAACTACTCAGTTATTGGAACCAAATGGGTCTACAGGAACAAGTTGGATGCTCAAGAGAACATAGTGAGAAACAAGGCTAGGCTTGTTGCTCAAGGTTATAGGCAAGAGGAAGGAATTGGTTATGACCAAACCTTTGCCCCTGTTGCAAGGTTAGAGGCCATAAGAATCTTCCTTGCCTATGCAGCTCACAAGAGATTTAAAGTCTTCCAAATGGATGTCAAGAGTGCATTCTTGAATGGAGTGCTTCAAGAAAAGGTTTATGTAGAATAACCTACAGGTTTTATCTCTCTAACTCAACCCTCTTTTGTATTTAAATTGCATAAAGCTCTCTATGGTTTAAAGCAAGCTCCAAGAGCTTGGTATGAGACCTTAGCAAGCTTTCTTTTAGAGCATAAATTTATAAGAGGAACCATAGATAAAACTCTTTTCACTAGACATCATAAAGACCAAATATTATTAGTATAAATATATGTGGATGACATCATTTTTGGGTCTACTGATCCCAAATTATGCAAGAGGTTTACTGACCATATGCATTCTAAATTTGAGATGAGTAGCATGAGTGAGCTTTCCTACTTCCTTGGTCTCCAAGTGAAGCAGCTCCCTGATGGTATCTTCCTCTCCCAAGCTAAGTATGCTAAAGAGCTTATTAAAAAGTTTGGGATGGGTGATGCTTCAGGAATGAAAACACCTATAGCTACAAATGTTATTGTGGATTCTGATGCAGTAGGGAAACCTGTAGATCAGAAGCATTTATAGGGCAATTGTTGAATCCCTATTATACCTAACAGCTAGCAGACCTGATATAATGTTTGTCACATGCCTTTGTGCTAGGTTCCAAGTGAACCCTAAAGAATCTCACCTTATTTTCCTAAAACGAATTTTGAGATATATAAAGAGTTACCCTAATCTAGGACTCTGGTATCCTATAGAGTCAGAGTTTGAGTTAACTGGATACTCAGATGCTGACTATGCTGGATGTAGAGTGGACAGGAAGAGTATCTCTGGAACTTGCCAGTTCCTGGGTTTGAGACTTGTCTCCTAGTTTTGTAAAAAGCAGACATCTGTGTCTACATCAACTGTAGAAGCAGAATACACGGCTGCTGGCAGCTGCTGTTCACAAATGTCATGGATACAGAACCAACTCTTAGACTATGGTGTCAACTTAAATAATTCAACATTATTTTGTGATAATACTAGTGTTATTGCTATAGCACAGAATCCAGTTCACCATTCTAGGACTAAGCATATTGAAATAAGACATCATTTCATTAGAGATAATGTAGACAAAAAGAAAATTAACTTAATCCATATTCCTACTGATTTACAGAGAGCAGACATTTTCACCAAGCCCATGGATGAGAAAACTACTATGTTCTTTATAAATCAACTGAGAATTAATGGAGAAGAGTTAACTTAGTTTCTGTCTGCATTCGACGAATTTTCCAGAGTTCATCGAATGGAGTTCGACGAATTAGGGAAAGTTTGAGAGATTCTCATCGAACGGAGATCGACGAATTCTCTATGTGGAAACAATTTTCGTCGACCGGAGATCGACGAACTTTGCTTCAGAAGATATTTCGTCGATCGGAATTCGACGAACTATTTTCGATTCTTCTGGATGAGATCGACGAATTATTTGTCTATAATTTATTTCGTCGATCTCAGTTCGAAGAATTGTTTCTTTTTTGTGGAACGGAGATTGTCGATTCATATTCTGAAAATCTTATATCTAGGTTTTCTTCGACCTCCGTCCCGCGCTTTCAGTTCATTTGCTCTTGATCGTCGTTTTCTCTGTCTTTCTTGCTGGTCATCAATGGCGATTCTAGTAGGAGCTTTGGCCGCGATGAAATTTGACACTGGATTCGACGTGAATTTTGATTCTTTCCAACATTCTGACCCCATATTTCTCTATATCTTGGAACTGCTAGAAGAACTTAATCTAAAGGACTTCATGACCAGACGAATTAAACTGCATGCGACTGAAATCAGAGAATGGGTGTATACATCGTCTAGTGTTTCTAACGAAGACGTTTTGACAGGAACTATCCGGAGTTATGTTGTTTCATTATCTCCCGCAATTCTTTCTGAGATTTTTGGATTAGTAAATGGAGAAGATAACATGGAAATGAATTCTGAAGAATTTGGTGATATGCTGAAGTTAATGGGGTTTTCAGGAAGCAACCCTAACAAGCTGTTGAAGAAGCAACCCTAACAAGCTGTTGAAGAAGCCACTGTCCGCCGCCTACCAGTTTCTGGAAGACATTGTAGGCAAGGTACTGATGGCCAAGCACTCCGCACATGACTACATCACCCGCTACCAATTCCTTATTTTGTGCGCAGTAGTTAATAAGAGACATGTCAACTGGGGCACAATCTTCTTTGAGTTAATAAAGAAAAAGAACAACAAGAAAGAAGTTTGTTTCGGAAGAATCCTGGGGATCTTCCTCCAGGAGAAGGCTGGTGAATGCATGGTCTCCCCGACCATCTTCATCAATGCCAGCAAGCGCCTCACTTGTGCCTTGTTTGGCATATGGGAGAGGATTATCTCCAAGCCCTCAACGACTTCTTCCTCTTCCATCCCAGCCTCTGAGAGCACCAGGGCTGTAAAGGCCACTCCCCACCCTGCTGAAGAGGTCCTTCCATCTCCACAACCTCTTCCAGCAACCAGTCTTCCATCCTCAACCACCCTTAAAATTCCTCCAACTTCCCCCACTCATGTTTCTTCATCACCACAGCATACTTGTATGCCTACTCCACCATCATCACCACCTCTGGACATCACCCACATTCCAACACCTCCAGCTTCACCTCACTCACATATTCCTACACCTTATCAGTCTCCTCTTCCCCCACACTTGTCCTCCATTCCATCTTACAACATACCCACAAACTCTGTCATGCCAGATGCCCCCATTCCATCTTCATCACCATCCACTCATCACATATCTGCTATTCCACCCTCCATTCCATCCATAGTTGCTCCCTCCTCCACACCTCATGCAACATCCTCTTCCCCTTCCTCCTTTGATTCAACTACCATCTCTTCTATCATCACCATTCTTACTCCTCTCATTAAATCACTTATCACAGAGGCCATTACTCCTCTTGTGAATTCTATTCATTCTTTGTCTGCCCAGATCTCTACCCTATCTACTTCCCCCTCTTCATTCAGGGGCCTGGCTCTAGGTATTCCTGAACCCAGGCAGGGGGAGATGCTCTATGATGAAGCAACAGCAGATGCAGATGTAGATGCAGCAGCAGCTCAGGCTTCAGATACAGCTTCCCCAGTAGATACAGCTTCAGAAATTTTTCCAGATTGTACAGATACAGAAATAATTGATTTGCTTACTTTTATTAATACTGATATGGATATTGCTGACTTGGATACTACTAAAACTGTTGGTGATTTTTCTCTGAATCCCACAGTTAATCTACAAGAATTACTACAAATTTTTGATACTGTATATATGCAGTTTCTTCCAGCAGATTTTACTAAGCCACATTTGGCTATTGTACCCTATACCTCTCCAGTTAGTCCAGCAGTTGCTAAGCAACTCTGTGACAATTTTGCTATCCCAGCTTCAATCTCTGCAGCTAGTCCAGAAGTCATTCCAGAAGATATCTCAGCCTCAAGTTTTGTGATGGATGACTCTCCTATGCCTGATTTGGATGAGCTAATCCTAGCTGACATTGAAGAGGAGAATAAAGCAGTAGCTGATAGCTCTGTCCCTACTATTTCTGATTCCTGTACAGTTACTTCTTCTATTGTTGCTGAAACTTCAGTTCCTGAACCTTCTGCCCCTGCTCCTCCAGAAAAAGCTGTTATTTCTGATAAAGCTCTAAAAGCTTTGGATGCTCTTTATGATAACCCTCAGGGTTCTGATAGTGAAGAAGAAGCTGATGATGATGATGATTCTGATGAAGAAGCTTCTAAGAAGAAAAAGAAATTGCTGTCAAAGAAAAGGAAGGCTCCTCCTCCTCCAGCTCCTAAGCCAAATCCCACTGCTGACACCCCTTATTACATTCTACATAATGTTACTCCATATAAGGGAATGTCTGCATGGATGTGGCTATCCAAGAACCAACAGAAGGAAAGGAAGAGAAGTAGGAGATACTATCCTCCTCCAGTTCACAGTTTCAGGAAGGATCCTCCTCCTCCTCCTCCAGCAGCTGGTGCCAGTGGCTCTAGCTCCCAGAGATCTGCCCCCATGCAAACATATCAGAGACAGTCAGGGAGATCCTATGGAAGCAGCCAGCAGAGGCAACCATCCTCAGGTAATCAGCATCAGCAGCAACAACAACAAACATCTGAAGTTCAAAAAGATAACAGCCCAAAAAGGCCATACTCTCCTCCAATTCCATTTGAAGATCCTGAAACTGCAAATACTGCAAGAATGGCTAGGTACCAGGAGCTAATTGGACTATCCTTGATCAACAAAGCCAAAGTAAAAGGTAAAGATATCTCTGGATTTTCAACAATGTCAAAGTATAGAAAAGAAGAATTGAAAAGGTTTGACAAAGGCAATAAACTGTTTAATGTTGATGATTATATGAATCTCCATCCAGAAGCAGTTGTCCCCAGAGCTACATCATTGAATATTATTGGGGCAGCTGATATGATTATGACCAAGGCTCAGGATTCAGATCCAAAGAGAGAAATTATCTTCAAGAAGCCAGGAGAGAAACCAACTGAAGACAGGTCCAAGCAGAAAAAGCCAAGGAAGTAATCTTTATTTTTGTTTCATTTTCTTTCTGCAATTGTTTTTAAACTATGTCCTGTGTTTAAACAAAGCTTGTATTTATATATATCTGCTTCATGTGTTGGTAATTCTCTGCCAGATATATCTCTTTTCCTGCTTTGTTTATTTGTTTGTTTATGTTTTGAGTCTCTGTTAGTGACCTCACCCAAATAGGGGGAGATTGTTGGATCCCTAGTTGATTTGGGCTAGGTTCACTAGCTTAGGATGTGACCCATCATGTATAGCCAGGGTCAAGTTTGTGTCCTAGAGTCTAGGTCAAGTCCTTAGAGTCAACTTCAGATGGACCAGCTTTCAACAAGACCATCAGAGACTCCTAACTTAGAGGATTTCAAGACTAAGTAAAGTAAGTTCGGCGTTCGTCGAACTCAGCTCGACGAACGGTATTCTGCGCTCGACGATCTTGAGACATTTCTTTGTGCTGAGCTCGACGATCTTAGTTCTCTGTTCGACGAAGACTGAGGTTCTTCAACAAGCTAAAGTCAGGACAACTTCAGAATTTTTCTAAGTCCAGCTTCAAGCTCTGGTCGATGAATAAGATTTTGAGCTCGACGAACTTGGACCTCAAGTTCTCAACTTCTCAGGTCGACGAAATCAACTTGTCAGGTCGACGAATACAGTACTCTACTCGACGATTTCTGAATTCAGAAGATTTGTGTCGACACTTAGGGTATGTGTCGACACCAGACAATTTATGTCGACACTAGAAGATTTATGTCGACACCCGAATATCAGTCAACACCAGCTCATGTCGACACCAGAAGATTTGAGTCGACACCAAGATCAATCAGTAAACACCAACCTATGTCAACACTGAATATCAGCAGATGCAGAATATTTGGCTAAGTCCACAATCTTTCTTCACTCGACGAATTTGGATCTCAGCTCGACGAATGAAGATTGTCAGCTCGACGAATGAAGATTTTCAGCTCGACGAATGAAGATTGTCTGTTCGATGAATGAAGATTATCTGGTCGACGAACTCTCTCGAGCTCAGCTCGACGAACTCAAGCTCATCTCGACGAACTCATCAGGCTCAGCTCGACGAACTCAAGCTTAGCTCGACGAACTCAAACTCAACTCGACGAATTGTGTTCTTCGTTCGATGATTCCAGATTAGGTCTTCTTCAGTTTTCCCGTCCCGTTTCTTGGAGATGAATCCGGAGTTATTAATGTCAGATCTTCTCGGAATGTTACCGTTAGAATGCGCATTGACTATGAATTATTACATGTCATTTTTCCATGGGATAGTTAGGGAAATTATTGATCGTTGTTTCTTTTCAAGGCCAACTGCAATTACTGCTCAACATTCAAAATTTCGAATGTTCCTCAGTCAGAGATACACAAAAAAGAAAGGATCAAGCACCACTACTCAGATAGACAAGCAATACAGATAATCAGACAGACACACTCAGATTGCACAGAAGAACAATCATACACAAAAATCAAAAGTTCTACTGCAATTAGCCTTGGCCAGAGAACAACTTCATCAAGAAGAAGAAGAACATTCAAATACTATCAAGAGTCTTCTTCCTTCAACTCTATAGGACAACTTCAAAGGACAACAAATATCCACCTGTCAAAGAAATTCCTGAAGCAATTTCTAGTCCAGGCATTCTAGGTCTTTGAAGACCTATCACCCTGAAGCAGTGCTCCAGCATTCCTGATTAATTCAAGATCTCAGGGGGAGCAAAATCTACTAACATCAGTCCACAAGTCTTCTTAGTTGCTTTGAGAAAGAGAAGACACCATCACCTTATTTCCAATTCCTGTACAAGGTTTTAATTCCCTTCAAAATTATTCCTGGTTACAAGTCTCCTTCCAAAAGACTTGAGGTTTTGGTTTTTGAGCACTTGAACAAAAGCTCATTGGTGTCAGACACCTGATCAAAAACCTGAGTGGATTCCTACCAGGGTTGTAGAAGAGTGGATGTACCCAGGTTGGGGAACCACTATAAAAATTCTTGTGTCGTCTGGTTGCCCTTCTTTTTATTTTGGCTGTGTTGTTCTGTGATTAGATAGTTTGCTGTGTTTATTTATTTTATTTGCTGACCTGTTCACTTAGGAATACAACAAAAGTTGTAAAAACTTTGTAGTGAGCACAATACTCTATTCACCCCCCTCTAGAGTATTTCAGATCTAACCTGCACTTTCAGAACTTAGCCAATCGATCGGCAGCAACACACTCTCCTTTGGGGACGTGTTGAATGGAGAACGTCCGGAACCCCCCGATGATCGCCCTCACCTTGGACAAATACTTCACAAGGGTGGGCTCCCGAGCTTCGAACTCCCCTCGAATCTGGGATGCCACCACCAATGAATCCGTGAAAGCCTCAACGTCCTTGATCTCGAGCTCCTTTACCAAACGAAGGTCGGCTATCACCGCCTCGTACTCTGCTTGGTTGTTGGTCACGGGGAAATGAAAAACGACCGCTTGTTCTATGGTCACCCCTTGAGGACTTGTCAATACCACCCCCGCTCCGAAGGAGTGCTTTCCCGAGGCCCCGTCAACCGTCATCTTCCATGCTTCCTGTGGCTGCGACTCCTCGGCCCCAACTTCTGCAACGTAGTCTGCCAAGAAGTCGGCCACCACCTGTGCCTTAATGGAGAGCCTTGGCACGAACGAAATATTGAATTCACTCAACTCAATGGACCACTTGGCCAGCCTACCCGAGTGCTCCACTCCTTCGAAAATCTTACGGAGGGGATGGTCCGTCACCACTCTGATCGAATGTGCTTGGAAATATGGTCGGAGCTTCCTGGCCGAAACGATCAAGGCGTATGCCAGCTTTTCTAGGATAGGGTAACGAAGCTCCGCCTTCTTTAGGATCCTGCAAACATAATAAATGGGCAGCTGCTTTCTCCCCTCTTCTCTAACCAGGACAGAGCTCACTGCCTCTACTCCTACCCGTAGGTACAAGGTTAGATCCTCCCCCTCCTTTGGGCTTTGAAGCAGAGGAACCAGGGAGAGCTGCTCTTTCAGTTTTCGGAAAGCTTCTTTACACTCCGCGGTCTACTCAAACCTTTGGTTCCCTCGTAGTACTTTGAAGAAAGGTGAGCACTTCTCCGGAGACCTGGAGAGGAATCTGCTAAGGCCAGCCAGCTTCCCCGTCAAGCGCTGCACCTCCTTAACGTTTCGCAATGCTTCTAGTTCTAGGATGGCTTTTACTTTATCTGGATTAGGTTCTATCCCTGCCGGGGTCAGAAGGTGCCCAAGGAACTTCCCACGGCTTGCCCCGAAAACACATTTCAAGGGGTTCAGCCTCATTTTGAACTTCCACAAGGTGGTGAATGTCTCCTCCAGATCCCGGAGATGCGAGTTCACCCCCATGCTCTTTACCATGAGGTCATCAATGTAGACCTCTAGGTTCCGGCCCCTCTGGCCTTGGAAAACTCGATCCATCATCCGTTGGTAGGTAGCCCCTGCGTTTTTCAACCCAAAGGGCATCATGTTATAGCTAAAGCACCCCTCCCTCATGATGAAGGAGATATGCTTGACATCGGGAGGGTGCATTCGGATCTGATGGTAACCTGAAAAAGCATCCAAAAAACTCATAATAGAAAAACCGACGGCTGAATCAACCAGCACGTCGATCCAAGGCAGGGGGTAGCAATCCTTAGGGCACGATTTATTTAATAAAGAGAAGTCAATACACATTCGCCATTTTCCACCTCCCTTCTTCACCATTACCACATTGGAGATCCAGCCTGGATACTGGATCTCTGAGATGAAGCCAGCCTCTTGGAGCTTCTTGACCTCCTCGCGTATTGGCTCATCCAGCTTTGTCGTGATGGTCCTCATCTTCTGGCGTATGAGGCGCGTCCGGGGGTCCAGATTCAGGTGGTGGCAGGCCACGTCCGCATCGATGCCCGACATATCTGCCGCTCTCCAAGCGAAGATGTCGATGTTGCTTTGAATGCAGGCCCGCACTCGCTCCTGGTCCTCGGGACTCAAGCCCCCGCTAATTCGCACCCTCTGCACCTGCCTGGCGCTAGTGAAGACTTCCATCTCCACCACCTCCTCCGCCGACTCCAGCCGTGACTGTTCCCAGCTGGCCCGGTCTTCCTCTTCTTGCCCAAACTGTTCCTCCCCTCCCGCTCCCTCAACTTCCATCGCCTCACCCTGCTGCTGCTCAATCTCCATGCCTCTCTGGGCTCCCTCCTCAGTTCCTTCTCCTTCCACTTCCTCTTGCCGTCTCCCCTGCGGCTCCGACTCTCCGTCTCTCCGGACCTCTTGCACATCTCCTCCCCTCTGCTCCTCCTGAATCTCCATTGCCCCCTCCGGGCTCTCCTGCTGCTGCTCGACCTCTACACCCCTCTGGGCCTCCCTCTCGGACTCTCCCTGCTCCTATGCTATCTCCTTCCTCGTCTCTCCCGGGCTCATCTCCTCTTCCCTGACAACTTCCTCACGCGCCTCTATCTCCTTCTCCAACTCCTCCGCCTCTGCCATCCAAGATATGGTGTTGACCGCCGTAACGTAGCACTGCCTTGCCACCTTTGGGTCCACTCTAACCCTGACCTGCACCCCTCCGTTGTTGAACTTGAGACATTGATGAAAAGAGGAGGGGACGCAGCGAAATACACTGATGAGGGGACGCCCGAAGATGGCGCTGTAGCTGCTCGGGTCGTCCACGATCACAAACCTGCAGTTCCATGACACGCACCCTAACCTCACGTGCAGCCCTACTCCCCCTTCCACTTCTTTCCTCTCTCCGGAGAACCCGAACAACGGTCCATCTGAGGCCAAGATACTTTTGGTCTCCACCTGCATCTCATCGAAGGCCCTCTTGAAGATCACATTTACAGAGCTCCCATTATCCACCAGGATCTTGGAGACCGTAAAGTTTTCTACCGCCGTCTGGATCACCAAGGCATCGCAGGACGGATCCTCATACTCTGGCATATCCTCTGAAGAGAAGGTAAATTTTTCTTTTGGGGGCGGAGCCTGGGAGGTCGAGGCTACCCCCCTTCGGAACATGGTCTGGATGCTCCCCTTTCGGGTGGCCTCGATCCCAATCCCCCCATGGATTGCCCCGATTCCTCCCCGGGTTCCTACATCCACCCGGTCCTCGCACTATCCTCCGTCTCCCCCTATTCCACTTCCACGATCCTTACTTGCGGATCCTGCCTCCTCAATCCTCTGGCCTCTCTCATCTCCAAGAACTTTGGGCAGGTGGCTGTTGCGTGACCCTCCTCCTAATGGAAGTCACAGAAAGGCAACGCCACCCTGCCCCTTCTTCCTTCTCCATCCTCCCTTCTTCTAGCTCCTCCTCGAGCTCCTCTCCTTCCTCCTCTGCCTCAACCGATCCCCATTGCCTCCTGCTGGTGCTGAAAACGATCCCTCGCCCCCTGTCTCCATGCCGGCTGATCAAACCTCCTTGGCTCACGGAAGTTATCCCTTCACTGGAAACCTCCTCCTAACTCCTGGGGGAGACCCTCCTGAGGCCTCCAACCTATCCGGTTTTCGGCTCTCGGGCCCCCCGATGATGCTGTCCTTGCTGCCCCTGACCTCGGGGTTCCTCTGTTCTTCTCTCTTCTCTCTGCTCCCTCTGCTCCCTCTGCTTTCCCGCTTCTGGCTCCTTCACATCGTCCTCCGCCAACCTGGCCAACTTCCTTGCAAACGCCGGATTGACCCTCTCAAAATCCGTCTCCTTTGCCGCCCTCTCCATGAGCTCCTCAAAAGAGAGGGGGGCACCCTTTTTAACTCCATACTAAAGAAGCCTGGCCTCAGTCCCAGGGTAAACGCAAGCATCAGCGTATATCCAGGGATCTCCTGGACCAAGAGGATCTCCTCCTAAAACCGATCCATGTAGTGTCCCAACGTCTCATCCTGCTTCTGCCTCACCGAAAACAGGCACTCCGCCTCCTTCTTACGCTTCTTCGATGTTGAGAACCTCAACAAGAAACCCCTCCGCAGATCCTCAAAACAGTAGATTGATCTCGTCGGCAACTGGTTGAACCAGTCTCGCGCCTTTTCCTTCAAGATGATGGCGAACAACCGACACTTGAAGGCATCCATCATCTGCCTTATCGAAACCACGTCTTCAAACCACTGTACGTGCTGTACAGGATCATCCTTCCCCGAGTAGTAGGACATGTCGGGCTCCCGGAACCCCTCCGGCACCGGAGCCGAAATGACGAGCTCACTGAACGGGCTCTCGCCACCTGCTTGCCGAGAGGGCACGTCTCGCGGCCTCGGCTGGCTGGCCCGATCCGCGAGACCGTGCCTAGGGAAGAGCTCTCGCACAGCTGCCTCCCTCTCGCCATCTTCTGCCGGGATCTCCTTCCTGGGATGCTGGCCTAGGAAGAGTTCTCGCGCCGCCATGTCCCTCTCTCCAGCCTCCGCCGGGACCTCCTTTCCCGGGCGCTGTCCAGGGGTGTTCTCGCCTAAGAGCGGGACCACCTCTATCGGGACCTGAGGCGTCGCCCACTCGCTCCTTGTCGAGAAGGCCAAGCTTATGGTCTGCAGGACCTCTCGCCTGAAGTCCTCCAGCATCTTCCTCGTCGCCTCTTCTCCCCAGGAGGAGTAACCTCCGGAACCAGATCCTTCACCTTCACCTCCTGCCATCGGACCAAACTCAAACTTTTCTTGTATCAGCTACCTTCCACGCTCACCGCACCAGAACTGTTGAAGCCAAAATTTGACTTCGACAAAAGTTCGCAAAATATGGGCGTAGCCGACACCTACTTGGCCCAAGCTCCGATCTCCGACTGGTCGTGAAGGACTAGAAAACTGGCCCAAAGCCGCAGTAGGGAGGTCCCACCGCTTACCCAAAAGATCACTGAGAGCTTCCCCTCCAAAGCCAATAACTGGGCTTGGAGCTCCTCAGAAAGCACAGAAGATGATGCCACAAATCCCCAGGAGTGAAAAAAGTGTGCTTCTGAAGAACCCCTATGGGCCAATTTACAGATTTCTGAATCTGAGCTGCCAATAATCAAACTGTACTGGTCTGAAATTACCAGGGTACCCCTGGCTTGGTCTGCCAACAGCCAAACTCCGCTGTTCTGAGGAGCTATATGCAGACCACTACGGGTAAAAGGGTAAAAAAGCCCGGGGTAGAAGAGTAAAATCCCCTGTTGACATGGAAATATAAAAACGGCTTCTTTTCTTCCTGGCTAGTGGAAGAGCACCTATTGGTGAGACGGACCCCTCTACCCATCTCGCCGGAATCCTTTGTCATGAGGTCATCTCGCCGCGGGAGGTCTTCTCGCGCCCCTAAGCGGGAAGTCTCGCTTATTGTAGGGACCGTTCATCTCGCCACATGCGAGTGGACCCCCCATGGTCCCACTCGCCTATCTATCCTTCTCGTCTGCCCCGAGTATCCGCATCTTGAGGGTCTCTCGCGAGCCCGAGGTTGTACAGTGGAAATGCTGCTGTGGGAAATTGATAACCCGATCTTGGGTATTGATATCCCTGTGGTGGAAAAACCGGTTGATCATATTGAAATTGTCCCTGTTGGAATTGTTGTCCAAATGTTGTTTGTTTCGGTCGTTCGTCTTGTTGAAAACAAGCATTACTGTATGTCCATAGATACGCCGAATCTGGCCCATGGAAGTTTCGTCCCGTTGATGTGTGAACTTGTGGTTCATATGAGGGAAAAGTTTGCTTGTAACGTGATTCTTGAAACGAACCCATCGAAGGATTCATCTGTTGACGACCATGATCAGTAGTGGGGGGTTGTTTGCCCGGTGATGAGACGCCTGGAGATCCAAGCACCTCTTTGAGGCTTGGCTGGGTAGAAGAGGGGTCTGGATTGAAATTCTGAGCCGGGAACCGTTGTGCTCTTTTCCCTTTCTCAGCTGGATCTGAAAGTATATCCAAAAGAGCGCGAGAACGTTGGACACCCAACATATCACGTTTTTGATCATCTCGAACTGAAGAAATGTAGGCATCGATAGCCTCTTAACGCAATTCCAGTTCTGTAAGGAATTCCTCTTGTAACTCCTGGTGGCTAGGTCCCTTGTCGGCCTTCTCCTTACTCTTGGAGGTTCCTCTAGCCATCTTCTTGATCAAAGATGAAGGAGGATCAATGAAGAGCACCAATTGTTACAACCTCTACGGAGACCGCCGACGGCCCTGTTCCTGTGAAGGCTGAAACACCAGTTGAAAGCTAATACTAAGATAAACTACTAATTCCATTAATTCATTAACCCTTAATCAGTCTTTACTTTTGATTTGCGCTGTAAGCAGTTTCTAGATGGAATTCTGGTCGTAGATCTGTGTAGCGGAATAGTGCCGCTACAACCACTCAGGTGGCATTTGGTTTGGCTTATTCACTGCTGTGCGGCTCACCACTTTTCAATGAGGAACTTATTCATCAATATAATCCCAAACAAAACTTCAATTTCACCTTAATAATTTTTTAACACACCTCATTTTTTAGAATTACTTTTTCTATCAGCCCAACCAAATAGAGTTCCTTCTCATCCAATTTTGCGAGTGGAGGAATGGGCTTCGCAGTTCCCCCCAAGGGTTCGATTGGAGTGATCCTCGGCGATACCTCTTCTCGTAGCTTTAGCTTTCCCAGGCTTCTATTTTATACTTCGTCCCCTTGCCCTTTTTCCAGAGGCAAACAGCATGCAAGGTTTGTCCGTCTATTTCCTCCGTTAGCTACATTTTTCTCTACTTCATGTTTTTCTTCTTCTTCTTCTTCTTCTTCTTTTTCTTTTTCTTTTTCTTCTTCTTCTTCTTCTTCTTCTTCTTCTCTTCTTCTTCTTCTTCTTCTTCTTTTGGAGTCTCCTATATATCATGTAAGAATGGAGGATAGTTCATTTGTTAAGTATAATCTCTATTCCGACTGTTATAATAGAGTAGAATTCTTTTAGCTTGCAGATTTCTTCTCGCCCAATAAAGCACAGAGTTTCTGCTTGCTCGAATGACTCAGCTTTGGATGAGAACTACTCGCCCAGTGGAAAATCTCCTTCATCTAAGGTCAGCTCATTTGTCTACTTGTTGAGCTTACTTATTCAATTTGGTTCCTTTTTGAGTAAAATTGTTTGATTTTGTTCAAATGAAGTAGGACTTATATTGTTGTTTGGGAGCAAGCGCTGCTTCTTTCATCGCCCCAAAATTATAGCTTATTTGATGTAAATTGCTTTGTTTCTGTTTGCAATTCTGTAATTTTTTTTTGGTTATTTTGGGTATTTTTAAGTGGAATAAACTACTGAAAGATTAAAGCTCTTTTTATTTGGGTGGTTTAACTACATTTTGGTGGGATAAAACTGCCATTGTTGAATTTGTGTGTTTGATAAACGTCCCTTTTGGAGCTCTTGTGCCACGGGAAAGAATAAGATCTTCATTTTTTGCTCCATTTGCCATCAAAAGATGAGAGATCCCTTCTACCTCGGAGCCACTAACTGTTTTTCCAAACAGTGCCTAAATTGATCAAATGTTTGGTGACAGTTGGATCGTAGAGTGATCGATTTAGTTGAGGCTCGTGCTGAGTTTTAGATACTCTTATTTTTTATGTATGTATGCATTCATTCATGCTTGTATGTATGTATTTCTCTCTCTCTATATATAGTGAGAGAATTTTCAAGTAGTCTAATGGTGTAATACTATATCCATTTAACATGTTGACTAAGTCGCTAGGAAGACTACTGCAGAGACTAGAGAGAGTAATCTCAACCGCCAAATGGAGAGGCCACATCATCAATGGGGACTGACTGCTCCGCTATCACTTCATCAATTAGTTTGCTTTGACGGCCGGGGGATAAAAAAATTGGTTAACAAGGGGGGACACTTTTCGATGAATGCTAGTGTGGTAAATATGCACTTCTACATAATTAAATTCTCGCTGAGAAATTTGGCTTATCTAGTATCTACTCTTAGGTTTGATTTAGGGTTTATGGCTGTGGGATGGAAAGTCATTCACAATAGTTAAATAAGAATTTTCCATGATTCTTGGGAAGAGTCTAATACGTAGAAATGCACATCCTTTGGTATTTTATGCCATAAAAATCAGTTGTCGAACATATGAAAATTTGTTTGTCTTCGACCATACTCATACTTCTTGTACTTATAAACTTGGATCAACATGAAATTTAAGAGAGACAGGCGCTGTAACATATGTTAATATTCGGTTTGGGGGCTTAGAACTACTACTAGTTGCAAAGTTGTGTTGGCCAACCTTACAAGATGAAATTTCATTTTTGAATATCTCAGACTAACGGATGCAGTAGAAATGATGGCATGTTGTTTTTGAGAATTTACTTTGTCTTTTGATTTCAATAATGAGGGTTGCTTAGAATGTTCACATTTTGTACCTGTACAATCCACATTACATACAATGACCAAGCAATTCAACAACAACAACACTCAAGCCTTATCCCACTATAGTGAGATCGACTATATGGGTCCTTTGTCGCCATTGCGGCCTATCTTTAATCATAATCTCACTAATGCCTAAGTACATCTTGTCTTTCCTTATAGTTTCATTTTAAATCTGTATTGGTTTACCCCTCCCCTGTTTAACATGCCCAGTGATTAAACTCTCACAATGCCTAACAAGTACCTCTAATGGTCTCCTTTGTAGGTGTCCAAACCATCTTGGTCGAGCTTCTTGCATCTTCTAAGCAATTAGTGCCACTCATGTCTTATCCTTGATATATTCATTTCTAATTTTATCCAGTCTTGCGTGTCCACACATTTACCTGAGCATTCTCATCTTCGCAACTCCCATTTTTTGCTCATGTACATAATTTACTATCAAACACGTAGAACCATAGAGCATCGCTGGTCTAATTGCAGTACGGTAAAAATTGTGTATATGTTTTAATGGTACTTTACAATCACATAAGATCTCTTACGCATCTTCACTTCAACCAACCTACTTGTATTATATGTATCACATCTTTATCAACACTTCCATCTTTTTGACCTATCGATTTATGATATTTAAGGCGCTCACTGCCTGAAATATCTTGATCACTCAACTTAATAACGAAGTCATCTGTCCTTCTTACACAACTAAATTTAAGCTCCGTATACTCCGTCTCTAACCAAATCAACCTAAAACTCTTCTTTTTTAGTGTCTTGCCAAGATTCAAGTTTTGTGTTTACACCATCACGCATCTCATCAACCAAAACGATATCATCCAAAAGTTATAAACACAAAGCTATTGCTTGTTGGATATATCTGGTGAGCTCATCTAAGATAAGGGTAAAGAGATAAGTGCTTAAAGCCGAATCTTGCTGTAAGTCAATAGTGATAGAGAATTCCTATGTTAATCCTCTGGACGTCCTCACCTTCGTCACTGAATTTGTATACATGTATTTGATTATGTCAATGTATGATACATCTACAACTTTCTTTTCGAAGACTCTATAAGATCTCTCTTGAAATTCTATCATAAGTCTTCTTAAGATTGATTAACAATATATGCAAATCTTGTTTTTCTTTCTGGATAGTTATCAATGAGTCTCCTCAAGAGATGTATAGCTTCCATGGTCGATAGCTCTGACATGAATCCAAATTAATTCTCCGAGATGCTAGTCTCTCGTCTTACTATTCTTTCTATTACTCATTCCCATAGTTTCATAGTATGACTCATTAATTTAATTTGTCTGTAAGTAACACTGTTTTGTATATCTCATTTGTTCTTATTCAAATGTATCAAAATACTTTCTTTTTTGGTCCGACATTCTCTTTGATTTCAGTATGTTATTGAAGAAACATGCAATGCACAAAATTTCTTCTTTCCCTAGACATATCTATAGATGAATATATATCTGCTGACCCAACCACCTTTATATTTTCATCTTCTTTAAATCATCATTTAACTCCGATACTTGTATTTTACAATAAAACATTATGTTTATATACTCCTTTAATTTACCTAACTGTTCCAAGTTCAGTTCATTGTCTTTTATTTTATTATAGAGTTGATGCAAATTTTTTTTTCATCGCTTTTTAATAATCACATTATCCGTCAAACATGTATCTGTTTCATCATTTATGCATTTAACATGACTTAAATCTTGTTTTTCTTTCTCTAGCTCGAGCAATTTTATATATGTCACACTCTCCATCTTTGGTATCTAGTCGCATATAAAATTCTTCATAAGTTTGTCTTCTTACTTTACTTAGCGTATGTTTAGCTTCTTTCTTGCCAACTTTATACCTTGCCAAGTTTTCATCATTCCTACAAGCCTAGAATATTTTATAGCTGGTACTATTTGTCCTCACTTTGTCTTTCACTTTCTCTTTTCATCACTAAGATTCTTTATTTAAGGGCGTACGCATGGTTGTCAAGACGCATGCCTAGGCGCGCCTGAGGCGCCGGGCGCAGCCCGCCGTGCCTCAGCACAGCTGAGGCGGGCGATGTGCCCCAGGCGCCCCTAGGCGCGCGCCTTACAGACTCCTAGGCACTCCAAAGGCGCGCCCGGGCCTTTCAAGGTATTTTTTTTAAAAAGTTTTTCATATGGGCAAAAACATGATGTTAGACGCACCCGAGACACCCCCTAGGCGCACTTGAGCGCCCACTTCGCTGAAATTGTGCGAATTGGGCGCCCAATTCGCTGAAATTGTGCGAATTGGGCGCCCAATTCGCCGAAATTGTGCGAATTGGGCGCCCAATTCGCCGAAATTGTGCGAATTGGGCGCCCAATTCGCCGAAATTGTGCGAATTGGGCGCCCAATTCGCCGAAATTGTGCGAATTGGGCGCCCAATTCGCCGAAATTGTGCGAATTGGGCGCCCAATTCGCCGAAATTGTGCGAATTGGGCGCCCAATTCGCCGAAATTGTGCGAATTGGGCGCCCAATTCGCCGAAATTGTGCGAATTGGGCGCCCAATTCCCCGAAATTGTGCGAATTGGGCGCCCAATTCCCCGAAATTGTGCGAATTGGGCGCCCAATTCCCCGAAATTGTGCGAATTGGGCGCCCAATTCCCCGAAATTGTGCGAATTGGGCGCCCAATCGAAATTGCGAATTGGGCGCCCAATTCCCCGAAATTGTGCGAATTTCGGCGAATTGGGCGCCCAATTCCCCGAAATTGTGCGAATTTCGGCGAATTGGGCGCCCAATTCGCCGAAATTGTGCGAATTTCGGCGCATTGGGCGCCCAATTCGCTCAATATCAGTGAATTGGACGCCCAATTCGCTCAATTTTCTTTTTCCCCCATTTTTGCGCCTCACGTGCCTCAGACGCGCGCCTACACCTTGCGCCTAGGCTCCAGGGGCCCTTTGCACCTCAGTGCGCCTTGCGCCTTTGATAACTTAGGGCGTACGACTATTTGATTCTCCATGTACGTTCTTTTCACTTAACTTTAAATGTGAAGAAATAACATCTCACGAGACACTATGATCAACATAAGGGTCATCAATTAGTTATTCTATAACCGCTATCTTGAAAATAACATGTTTTTCCATCTTCAAGTCTTACCACTAAATTTTTGGCAGCACTTTTGTTTTTGTCGTAAATTTATTATATTTAATTTGCTCGTCCAACACCACTAACCTATATTGTGTTATCAAACTTTCTCCTGATATGACTTTGCAATCTTTACAAATCATTTTATCCATTTTGTGAGTAATAAAATAATCAATTTATGAATTATTTGATTTACTGTTGAACTTAATTGAATGTTACTCTCTTTTCATGAAAAACGTATTTGTCATAATTATCTCATGTGCTATGACAAAGTTTAAAGTGATTTTTCTTTTTTCACTTCTTTCTCTATACCCAAATTCTCCGTGACTCTATAATTTATATTTTTTCCTATATATTTATTTTAGTCATGTACTATGAAATCTTTTGTCTTAGTAGTATTTTTCGTACTAAACCATGCAAGTCTTCCCAAAACTGTATTTTAATAGCTTCACTTAATCCTACTTATGCCACATAAATATCGATCATATTAATAGTTTACTTTCCTATGACCAATTTAATGACTAATATTCTATCACTATTTTACTTATCTCAATAACTCCATCTCTCCAAGTAATATCCACAATAATGCTAACTTCATTGTTTATTTTTTTTTTCTTTATACCATAATTTAAAACATGAATTGTCTAAAAATTTAGCTTTCTCATGTAAAATCTCCCCCCCCCCGGGAATTGGGCACGACCGAGGAGAGATTTCTGCCCAGGACCGTCGCCTTACAATGACACCAACTACGAGTTAGTTATCACACAAGACGACGACCCTGTTGGCAAGCACGATCATTCACATAGCCAACGAAAGAAGAAGAAAGCAAGTCCACACATCACAACATAGATATATAAATATCCAAACAAACGGTTCACATGAAATAAATAAAAGAGTATAAGAAATAGAGTTTATGCACAGTACATAGCCATCATAAATATCACTCTCTCTCAACTAACAACGCGAAAGTTAAACCATATGATCATCAACCTGATGACAGGTAGTAGTAGTGCGCAGCTCCGGCTCCTCAAATCCTGGTGTCTCAATCTCTGGCTGCGCCTGATCGAATTGCGGTGGCGTTTCTACGTATCCCTAAAATGATGTGGTCCAACAACCGTCAATCAAACTAGACTCAGCTGATTCGTCCCTGCTCACCCCCGCGACTCCTAGGCACCGCGCAGGAGGAAGAAAGCATAGGACCAATAATAGTAGAATGTACAAGCGGGTGACAGTGATATATATATATATATAGTCATATAGATAATTCTCTAGCAGTTCTATATCAGTATGAGCAATAACAAAAGTAAAGAAAACCAACAACTAACACAGTATAAAAGTACGGTAAGAGGAGCTAAGTAAAACTAGTAAAGTAAAACAGCTACACTACCATCACAGAAGCGTACCTTAACTTATATGAATGCCCATACAAACTTATAAGTTAAGATTTCCGAAATTGTAACTCATTATATAAAAGAACTCATACTAATTTATATGATGAAGATCTACAAGTGCGTATGCTATGCCATGCAATGCATTATTTATTATGTAACTCACACACATGACTCTATGCACATACATTTCAGATATCCCCACTTTTTGGAGGTGGCCAACCTCTCAGGTACCAACCGTCGTGGCTCACGGTAATAATGGAGCGGGTGTCTCCACTCCTAGGCGTGTAGACACACTACCAGGCCTAGACCTCTCGTACGCATCAATGCTAAGAACACAACAGTGGAGCCTCTGCGTACTCTTGCTGACAACTACCAGTCTTCTGTGGTCGGGCGTGCTCTTAGGGGACATAGTCCTCCATACCTCAGTATAAACATCCTGCCGATCTCTCCAAAGGTCTACACACCGCACCAGAGTCATCGTACATCCGTCGGTGTGTCGACTGGACCAGTACCGAGTGACCCACCATATAAACACAAATCACGTATAACAATATCCTCCCGAGCCTCCAGCTTGCAGGACTAATCCGTCCTGATATCGACCAATATCCCGAGTCACCAGTTTGTAGGGCCAACATGTCTTATATCACTCTAACCCACGCATGGGTGAGATCGCTATAACATACTATAATCATATCAGACTACTCTTGACTAACTTTCGGACTACTTAGCGATTTATAGTTAACTTTGGACTTCCCGAGATCTACTCTGTGAAGGACTCGTGGCGGTACTAGGAACTATGATGGTCTGAACCGCATCGTTCCCTTTCTCAAAGCACTTAGTAATGCTATGCTACCATTAACTAAATTCTCTACTAGGGTTAGTAAGTGTGTGACCTCTCCAAAACATCAACTGCTGAAACACTAATTTTTCAAAATTGCTAAATGCATACCATATGATCTTGTATGTGTGTATGAACATGAATCCTCCAAATTCTTGACCCTAGGCCCTAAGATTATTTCCTGAGACCTATCATGACATCTTATACCTAATTTCAGAGATTTATAATTTTCTTAAAATAATCCACATTTATTAAAACTTTCCCAAATTATTGCGACATGTGATTTTGAACATAAAGTGACACTTTCTGTTATCAAACTAGCAAGATAAAATTATTCTAATATCATTTTGAGTAATAATGACTCTGAACAAAATTCCTTAATTTTTTGGTGACATATAGTGACAAATATAAATTTTCCAAAAATAGGGCCTTTAGGTCACAATTCAAAGGAAGTACTTGAAAAATTAGGTAATAAATCCTATGAAATTTCCTGTGGTATTAAATGACAAATAAAACATAAGTCCAGTGGATGATAATTTTCTAGACAAATTTAACAATCAATTTCAGCATAGTTCACATATTATCAAAATGCCACTATTCAATAAAACTGTATAAATATGATTTCAAAAGTTATAAGATAAATCACAGAGCCTTTTAGCACTATAACAATGATCATGTAAAATTCCCAAATTTTCCAGGCAATATTAATCATGATTTAAACAAAATTATCAAAAGGGCATAATCACACTTTTAGCTAAACAACCTAGATAAAAATTCCCAAAAATTTTCAAATAAATATTTGAGGTGTATTATGTCAACACAACCCCAGTGACAGAGTCTTAGAATTTTCTAAGTTGATTTGCTCACTTTTATTCCCTTAATTTAAAATGGTGCCAAAACTAAAATAAATCAAATACCTGGGTTTTTGTTCCAAAAACCCTAATCTCACTTTGGATGGTGTATTGCATCATCATAAGTCCATTCCCCAGCTCTAAGAGATATCATACAAGTCTGATGGGCCTCAATCCCCTTTTTTCCTCTTTTAGCTAATCACACTCCAAATCTCATATAACACAACCACATGCAAAGTAGATTCACCAACCTACTGAGGTCCAATGGACCTGATTTTTTATCAAGGCTTTGAACTAACCTAATGAGCCTCTGAGCAAAATTTGAGGTCATTATATTCAATTTTCACACAATAATTTCACTTTAATGAAAAATCACATTTTACCTAAAACTATAGAAAAATGTTGTCCAAAAATTCCCATTTTTGGACTGGGCGTGTATCTATGGTAGATACTTACCACCACAAATTTCAAGTCAATCCCCTTACCCAACTAAAAGTTATTAACGAAATAGTGACTGTCCTACCCTAAGGACCAGTCCCACAAAAATTGCCATACAAGGAGCTACAATGCTCCAAATGATCTGATTTCAATTTCTAATTAAAGTAAACTCAAATGGTTACCTTTTTCATGTTGGACACTTTTCATGGTTCAGCCTGTAAGGACCTCATTTTTCTGGTTCAAAGAGTGCATATTAAAGGGAGCAAAAATATATAATAATTAATATAAATCCAAATCAACGGTGGTGATTTCATCTTCAACCTCCAGCCGAAGGGCGTGATTTGCCCGACTTGGTGGTCTTTCCAGAGCTGTTTGGCAGCCACCCGACCACTTCCCCGGCTGGCCACCGCCACCACCACCTCCGTTGAGGTGGTGGCTATCGCCCGACGGTTGTTTGGCCGCCGGAGGTGGTGGTTTCCGGCGAACCCGAGAGGTGCCAAAAATGGCCTTTTTCCATGAAATTTGAAAATGGAAACCGGCTCCTTTAAGCCCGATTTCAATTCCTAATGATCTAAGATGCTAACACAAGGGGAGAGAGGGAGAAGCATGTCTGATTTCGGGCTTGGATGCGGTTACTCCGACAAGTGGACTTGGATTTTGACGTTTTCTGGCGAACCTCCCCGATCTCGATTCTCCACCGAAAGCTTTGATGTAAGAGACGATTTCAGCTGCTTGAGGCCTTCTGAAGGTGATGAATGGATCGAATTGAGCGTTGGGGGTCTCTATATAGGAGATCCAAGAATAAAGGGTTTCAGCCATGGCCATTTATGGCCTCCTTGATGGTGGCCGACCTATAACTGCTGGAAAACTTCTCTTCATCAGGGGAGATGAAATGAGGGGTTCGGGAAGAAGAAGGGTGTGCCACTTGACCTCCCTCCATTATTTCCCCCTCCAAATTAAACTTCCCTCATAATTACCCCATTAAATCCCCATTAAACTCACCTAATTCAGATTATTTAATCTGAAAAATCCCATGCGCCGTAGGATGGGCCTTGGGCAAGGCCTTAGCCCACTTGAATTGGCTTGGGCTCCTATTTGGCCTTTAAGGGTTAATTTGACCATGGTTGACCTTGGGGTTGACTTTGGTCAACTTGATGGGTTGACTGGTCCAAGGGGTGTGTCTTGAGTCCCTTGACACCACCCAATGTTGATTGGATCTTGGTGATACCCCAATCGGGCCAATTTTGCCAAATGGTGTGATTTGACCTAAATATGGTCAAGTTTGACTTTGATCAAATTGGTCAACTTGGTGACCCCATGATGAGGCTTTTGAGTCCATTTGACCCCTAATGACATTACAAGTCTAGGGGTGAGGTCAATTTTAGGTTTTGGGACCAATAGGACTTTTTTGGTGAAGGTTTGACCTATGTTGACCTAGAGTTGACTTTGGTCAATTTGACCAACTTGATTGACATAGCTTTGAGTCCATTGCCCGGTTGCCTCTCTCTTAGGGTTAGGGAAGTGTTAGTGAGCTTACCTTGAGGTGGTGAGTTCATGTGAGGATAAATTGGCCTATGTTGACTTGTGCACATTGGGGGTGCACATAACAATTTTCCCTAAGTTCAAGCTAAGCTAGGGTCACACTAGGGCCTCCATGCACCACTCAAGCCCTTACCCTAACTTTAGGAGGTCTAGAAGTATGAGGGATGTTACATCTCATCCACTCATCTAGTCTCTTGTTGGCATAAAATATTTATCCTTTTCCTAATCGTATCCACTACTTCTATCACTTTTCTTATTAGCGTACCTATATTCCAACCTCCAAATCTAAGCTGGTCACAAATCCTACGATATACTTTCTAGGACGTCTAATATGTGATGATTTTTGGTTATTTAACACCACTCAATTCCTCTTAGAGGTGCAGCGGTACTTGTCATGATGCCACATTTAGACCATATGACGAAAACTCTTGCATATTTAACACTACATCTAAGTCCTGGAGATGTAGCGGTTCTTGCCAAACGTCGCATTTGGATCATACGTCACGTTCCTTATTGAGAACAACTTAGCTTTTGTACAATTTTTCAAATGATTCATATTCATAATGGTGACTAAATTATACGTTGATCGTCTACCTAATACAACACTCATCATTTTCATCTGCGCTTGGAACCGACATTGGCTGGTTTGCATTGATCGAGCAATTATTTCTAGAAAATTATCATCCTAAGTACTTTTCTCCTATAGTTCAAGAGAGTTTCAACGACAGTGTCCCTTTAAATTTCTTAATCAACTTAGCTTAATTTTTTAAATATTTAGTCTTGTAATTAATAGAGAGATTCAGAGCATGCGAGGGACTCATTGTTTACTAATGACTATCTACATTCTTTTTTTCCTTCAATAGTTCCAAGAGAGATCTTATGAAGAGTCTTAAAAAAGAACGGTGTAAATGTATTGTGTCACATCTTTATCAATACCTCCACCTTTTTGAACTATCGATCCAAGATATTTAAAACACTCATTGCGGGAAATATCTTGATCACCCAATTTAATGACAAAGTGATCTGTCCTTCTTGTACTGCTAAATTTAAGTTTCATATACTCCATCTTTGCCCTGCTCAACCTAAAACCCTTCTTTTCTAAAGTGTTTCGCCAAGATTCAAGTTTTGTGTTTACATCCTTGCGCGTCTCATCAATCAAAATGATATCATCTGCAAACAATAAACACTAAGGTATTGCTTGTTGGATATGTCTGGTGAGCTCATGTAAGATAAGGGTAAATAGATAAGAGCTTAAAGCTGAACCTTGATGTAAGCCAACAGTGATAGGAAATTCTTATGTTAATCCTCCAGATGTCCTCACTCTTGTCACTGAATTTAGAATCTAAGCGGGTTGGTTGAAGTGGAGAGGCACGTCAGGGATCTTATGTGATCGTAAAGTACCATTAAAACTTAAGGGCAAGTTTTACCATACTGCAATTAGACCAGCGATACTCTATGGTTCTGATTGTTGGACAGTGAATTGTTTGCATGAGCAAAAAAATGGGAGTTGCGGAGATGAGAATGCTTAGGTGGACACACGAGATTAGATAAAATTAGGATTGAATGTATCAGGGATAAGACAGGAGTAGCTCCAATTGCAGAGAAGATGCGGGAAGCTCGACTAAGATGGTTTGGACACGTACAAAGGAGCCATTAGAGGCACTTGTTAGGTGTTGTGAAAGTCTAGTCACTATGCATGTTAAACAAGGGAGGGTGATGCAGTGGTAAGGCCGACATGAGGTGGTTCCTCTAAATGCAGCCTTAAATGCGATGAAATATAGTACAAGAGTGGTCCGCTAAAATTACAACAAGTAATCAAATATTATAAAAGTGACTACAGAGGCACACACGATCTCAAATAAACAATTAGCGAACAAATAATAACTTTGCAATGATCGAGGTGCAATGCTTGTTAAGCGTATGCAAAATAGGTTCCACAAATTGTACGACGAATGAAGTACTAGTACAATTAAATTTAAAATCCACCACAGTACAAGTTGCCAAAATAAACAACAAGAAAAGAAATGACTTTTACCATAATTTACGCGTGTAGACGACAGTAATAGTGGGTGTGGAGGGCATCCAAGGTTGCTGCAACTGGAGGAATATGCCGGGAGCGGAGTCGGGACTGCTGGAGGCTTGAGGGAATTTGTAGTGGTTGTTATAGGAGTGGGGCTGGCTGATTGGAGCTTTGGTGAAGGGTAAGAAGATTCACGAAGAGGAGGGTATGGGAGTTGAAAGGGAAACTGGGAGAGTGACTGGTCCAGTTTGGAGAAGTGGAAGATGAGAGATGGAAGGGCTGGTGGAGGGGATGATGAACCTGGCAAGATAGTGAAGTTAGATGCGGAGGGAAGAAGGGCTTGGTGTGGGCCGACGGGGCTTAGTTGGCGCAGGGAAGGACGGCGGGGAGTTGCAGTCTGTGGTAGGCTGAGCGGAGGTTGAATTGGAGCAGGGAGCAGCTACATGACGCCAGCTACAATGGGATGAGGAAGGAGGCGGGCTTCAGGTGCGGGCTTGAGATGGGGAAGGCGGAGAGGCGAAGATGGAAAAAGGTGGGGGCGGAGGCTGGCGTCGCACCAGCGGGAGGGAAGCGAAGGAAGTCGGCATCGCACCGATTGACTGCACAGTTTCAAATTTTTCTCCAAAACTCATGATGCCCTCAATCTGAACCGCCAGTTGCATTTTATAATCTTTAAAATAAAAACCGCCTAATACTGCTACACCCTAACTAAAATTAAACAACCCGAATCGAACAGCTCAGAATGTCCAGACCGATCGGGGGCTAAATACATCTCAAAATAAAAAACACAAAATATGAAAATGATTTGAATCGAACATCCGGACGCGACCACGGACTCTGATCGTCCGTACGAGTAGCGGATCACCGCCTCCTGCGGGAATACACGCGTGTCGATCGTGGCGCGTCGTTAACTCCCCCCGGCTTAAAAACACTCAACTCTGGTGAGTGAAGATGATCGTACTCGCTGTGTAGCCGCGGGGTGAGTCTCTCCTTGATCTCCTCGAAGGCTCGAGTGACAGCCTTCGTCCAAACAAAATCACCTTTATGAAGGCAACTCGTAATGGGAGCCATGATCAAATTGTCGGCACAGACAAACCTCTTATAGAAGGTGGCGAGTCCATGAAAACTACGGGCCTCAAGAATGTTCGTATGGATAGGCCACTCTCGAATCGCCCTGACCTTGTCAGGATCAACAGAAATACCAAACGCCGATACTATACAACCCAAGAAATGAACGCATGTGGACAGGAACAAACACTTCTTCAAATTGATATAAAGATGCTCCTTTTGGAGGAGCTCGAACACCAGGCGGGCATGACGTATTAGCTCGGTGTGGCCCTGGCTGTATATCAAAATATCATCAAAATATACTATCAAGAATTTGCTCGTGTAGGGTCGCAGGATCCGCGTCTTCACTCTCATGAACGTACTACGCACGTTCGATAATCCGAACGACATCACTAGTCATTCATACAAGCCATCCTTCGTCTTGAATGCCGTCTTCCACTCACCCCCCTCTCTAACTCTAATTTGATGGTACCCACTACGCAGGTCGACTTTCGAGAAGATCTAGGCACCGACCATCGAGTCCAGGAGATCATCGAGGCATGGAATCGAAAAACGATATTTCACCGTAATCTTATTTATGGCACGACTATCAATGCACATGCGCCCAGACAAAAAATGATGGTCAAGTCTTGAGAGATCGGGACACTCTATGTGGCAGATTATATGTCCCGATTTGCCGAGCTAGTAGTTCGCTGTGATATTATGGAGGAGCCCGTCGCCACTGCATCACGCTTTCGTGATGGACTTAGAGCGTACATCCGAGGGAACTAATTCCCCATAGTATGGAGACGATTGAGCAGGTCTTTCAACTCGCTCTAGAGTACGAGCAGTATTTACGTATTGCTGGCCCGAGGCAGGTCACCACTCGACCTGATGCCACCATAGCTAGGAGACCCCCTCCCACCACGTTTACTGCCACCCATCGCGCTCCCGCAGGTGCGACAGGAAAAGCTATTGTAGCTGGAGGCCCCAAGCCTGGGGCGTCCGATGTTACTGATGTTTTGGTAGAGGGCATTTTGCAGCACAATGCCCGACTAGGAATTTACTGATTCAGGATTCAGACGAGCCTAGTGCTGAGGCTGAGGACGTTGCCACTGAGGAGATTACAACTGTCGTAGAGGATGAATCAGAGAGGGATGCTGAGAGATTGCTAGAGGTAGGAATCCTTCGTCGCATTCTAAACACCCCACGTGCCGAGGAGGATTGGCGCCGCACTGCTATTTTCTTCACATATTTCCCGAGTGCAGGACCCTGCAAGATCGCTATTGATAGTGGTAGCTGCGTGAATATTATTGCGATGAAAGGGTTGGAGAGGATGCAGCTTACGACCGAACCACATCCACATCCTTACCTTGTTTTATGGGTGGACAAGTCCATCATTCATGTTACACAGCGATGTCTGGTACCGATTCGTTTAGCGACCACAACGGAGTAGGTTTGGTTCGATGTTATCCCTATGTATGTCACTCACGTTCTTCTTGGGAGACCCTGACTATATGATCGTTACGCCACACGTTATGGCCGGTCCAACACGTGCGTATTCTTTGACAAGGGTTTAAAGATTACCCTTACTCCGACCCAGCTCAGGGATCCTCCCAAGGGCAAGGTTGACTCGTCAGTTAGTGCGGGGTCATCAAGACCCCTACATGTATTGAGGAAGAGTGATTTTTTGAGAAAACGTTTAGGGATAGACGTCATGTTTATTGTGGCGGCCACGATGGCGGCTGAGAGCCCTAGAGAGACCGAGATTACCGATCAAGATGTTCGGCAGTTTATGGATGATTTTGTAGACATTATGCCCCAAGAGCTTCCCGATGAGCTTCCCCCACTAAGGGACATCCAACACGCGATTGATCTGATTTCAGGGGCATCTTTGCCCAATCTCCCACATTACCGCTTAAATATGACTGAGCATGCCGAGCTAAAGCGACAAGTTGATGATCTTCCGCGGAAGAAGTTTATACGAGAGTTTGAGTTCTTGTGTCGTTCCGACTCTTCTGACCCCGAAGAAGGACGGAAGCTGCCGATCAATTTTGTTTTGGCGAATCAAACTCGTCTCTCGTCGCTCATCTCGAACCAGTCAAAATAGTGTTCCATGTCCATGAGTCAATCACTAAATGCCTTCGGGTCGAGGTGACCGTCAAAGGAGTGCGCATCAATGCGAATATTCCAGGTGATGTCATCCTCCTCAAGAGTCATCCCATGGCGTGACTCACGGTAATCACCATACTCATCATCGTAATCATAATCATACCGTGTTCGGTCTCTACGACGAGGTGGGGGAGGATGAGACTCCTCAGGAGGACGGTGATCCCTCCCTAGATCACGCCGATACTCGTACCCACGACGATAATTCCCTCTGGCAAAGGGAGGAGGGTCTTGGCGAGGAATGTCTCTACCACGCTTCAAGAGGGGGTGTAGCTTCTCATGGACCCTCGTGATCCTCATCAGGGGGAGGAGTTCGACCTTAAGACATCTCTAAATGATCAACCCTCGTGCTAATTCTCGCAATATCACCTCTAAGGGTTTCGAATTGGGCTCCCATCCGATCAAATCAGTCAAGAACCAGTCGTTGAAACTCAGCGGATTTCATATCTGTCTGTGAACTGGCGGTCCTATCGTCGGTGTGATTATGACTTGACATAGATTGACAATAATCTCTACCACTACATAACATGCAAATGACCCTAACCTAGGGCTCTGGTACTAATTTGATGCAGAGGTAAGACCGACACAGGGCGGTTCCTCTAAATACAACCCTAAATGCGATGAAATGTAATGTAGTGCAAGAGTGACCCGCTAAAATTACAACAAGTAATCAAATATTATAAAAGTGACAACAGAGGCACGCACGATCTCAAATAAACAATAAGAGGAGAACAAATAATAACTTTTAAATGATTGAGGCGCAATTCTTGTTAAGCATACACAAAATAGGTTCTGCAAATTGTACGATAAATGAAGTACTAGCACTATAAAAAATAGAATCCACCACAGTACAAGTTGCCAAATTAAATAACAAAAAAAGAAATGACTTTTACCACAATTTACGCATGCAGACGGTGGTAATAGCTGGTGTGGAGGGCATCCAAGGTTGCTGCAACTGGAGGAATATGCCGGTAGCGGAGTCGGGACTGCTGGAGGCTTGAGGGAATTTGTAGTGGTTGTTATAGGAGTGGGGTTGGCTGATTGGAGCTTTGGTGAAGGCTAAGAAGACTCACAGAGAGGAGGGTATGGGAGTTGTTGATGAAAGGGAAACTGGGAGAGTGCCTGGTCCTGTCCGGAGAAGTGGAAGATGAGAGACAAAAGGGCTTGTGGAGGGGATGACAAACCTGGGAAGATTGGGAAGTTAGATGCGGAGGGAAGAAGGGCTTGGTGTGGGCCGACGGGGCTTGGTTGGCGCAGGGAAGAAGAATGGCGGAGAGTTGCAGTAGGTGGTAGGCTGAGCGGAGGTTGAGTTGGAGCTGGGAGCGGCTACAGCCGTCGGCTACAATGGGATGAGGAAGGAGGCGGGCTTCAGGCACGGGCTTGGGATGGAGAAGGAGGAGAGTCAGAGACGAAAAGAAGAGGGGGCGGAGGCCGGCGTCACACTAGTGGGAGGGGAGAGAAGGAAGTCAGCATCGCACCGATTGGCCGCACGGTTTCATATTTTTCTCCAAAACTCACGATGCCCTCAATCTGAACCGCCGACTGCATTTTATAATCTTTAAAATAAAAACCTCCTAATAATTGCAACACCCAAACTAAAATTAAACCACCCGAATCGGGCGGCTCAGACTGTCTAGTCCGACCGGGGGCTAAATACATCTCCAAAAAAAACGCAAAATATGAAAATGACTCGAATCGAACATCCAGACGCGACCATGGACTCCGATTGTCCGTACGAGCAGCGGGTCACCGGCTCCTGCGAGAATACACACTAGTCGGTCGTGGCGCGCCGTCAGAGGGGTAGACCAATAAAAACTTGGAATGAAACTATAAGGAAAGACATGATGTACTTACGCATTAGTGAGATTATGACAAAAGAAAGGGCACAACGGAGACAAAGGATCCATATAGCCGACCCCACTATAGTGGGATCAAGGCTTGTGTCTTGTTGTTGGTTCACTTTGCAATCTTTTTAAAAAATACTCCATTGTAAAGGTGCCTCAGTGAACTTTGAAACTAAATGTAGACATTTATTTTTTGTTTCTTAGAGATTCTCACAGCTGCATTTATTTGTCCCCCTTTATCACTTTATCTGTAGACATCCCACAGATACAAGGAAGAAGATAAACTTTGTTTTTCCTTATAATATTTTATAATCTCTTTGTAGAGGAAGTGAGATGAGATCCATGCTCTATTTGGAAGAGAATTTACGTTATGAATCCAGCGGCGAAAAATACCATTACATTTTGGTAGCTTCAAGCGCGAATACCATTTTCTAAGATGACAAAACGCCCCCACAATCATCCAGATTTTCTTAGGCGTTAGCAGTTGTGATGTAGGGTAGGGTATGGGGGTGCACCAAACCAAGGCTACTAGGGGCAGAATGCCAATGCGACACACAAACTCTAATCTAAATGCGATGCAACCGTTGATGACGATGACGAATAATTCAAGCAATAAAATATTAACACCACACAAATTAATAAAAGAGAACAGAATGAGCATTTAATTTTAAGCAATTTTGTAATGGCTTTCCTCTGCTCGGAGGGCCAAAGCTAAGCGTGTAACGAATAAATCCCACCAAAGTAGCGGACTGACAGAGTCACTGAAGACTTTGAATTCAGATGCGTGGAAAGGCGATCAGATGGGGAACCAGCGGCGTGGAAATGATTACGGTGGCTGTCCTCCGCGGTGAATGGCGAGATCGGGCTGAAAATAGATAGATTCTGCCACGTGGGGGTAGATCCGGGCAATGGAATGGTGGATCCGATGTTTGAGAGCGGATCCGTGCTAAAAGGGAAATATGAGTGGTGGGGATGACAGTTTGAGGGCTGAATTTCTCAGATCTGGATTGATTTTGGGAAAGGAGACGACGGGGAAGTGGATCCACGAAAAGAGAGGGATGGAGGCTAGGGTTTGCGGCCACAAAAGGGAAGGCGGCTTGGGGGAAAAGGGCTTTGCTGGGAAGGATTTGCGGCCTGGTAGGGGGTGGCGGTGGAGGGGATCTGGGCTGTAGCTATGGCGGCGGGGTGGGTTCAGGCCGATGGGGGAGATCTTGGAAGCCGGCGGCTGCAAGGTGCTGGGAACAACAGGCCGCCGTGTTTGGGGGGTGGTTTGGGGGGCTGTCAGCGTCTAGAGGGAGGGTTTGAGGGGTGGGAAATGATGTCAAGGGTTAGGGGAAGGATAGGGGGAAAAATCAACCTAGGAATTGCCACGTAGGGCTCCACGACGTTGACACCAAAGGGTGATCGCTGGAATCCGGGAAGAAGACTCTTCAAAATTATGCAATGCCTTGGTTTAGCCCCTAACACCTCTATTTTTAATAATAAGAAGACTAGGACATACCAATCAACAACTATGATTGATCGGGGGGGGGGGGGTGGGACACATAAATATAACATTAATAAACCAAAATAAAAAGTAAAATATAATCTCGACTCGTGACATGGATCCGGACACATCCGCGTAGTCGGATCGGCGATCCGATCAAGTCCTACGCGAATACACGAACGTGGGTCCCGCCTTGCGACGAACCACTCATGGTGCACGATCTGATGGATCCCCATCAACTCCCCCCGACTGAAAAACCTTCATCTCCGATGAATGAAGACGATCGTACTAAAGTCGAAGTCCAGGGGTGAGTTGATCGAGCTCTGCTGGTAGTATCCAAGCGTCGTCTGCGTCTGGACGGCCCTGCCAGTGTACCAAGTAGCGACATCGCGACCTGTTTATGGTGGGAACAAACCGGTGAGCTCTGACCTCTGTAATGCTCTCATCTCTCATCTCTCGAGTGGTGGAACCCGGTGCGATCGACAGTGCCGTCGGTGAAACCAGAGAAGACGAATCCCCAGGTAGGCGGTTGTCAGCAGTGAGTGGACTGTAGTGGCTATCAGACGTAGGGGGAGTATGAGAGTGGTAAGACAACAAAAGTGAGGGTGGGGACGTCTGGATATCTCCACTGCTCGGATCCACATACTCGCGAGGCTCCTAGTACGGTGTCAGATCCTCGACATTAAATACTGGATGGATTCTCATACTTGCCGGAATATCGAGTTGGTAGGCGTTTGTCCCAATACGACTTATAATAGAGTAGGGGCCCATTCGTCTGATGCTTAACATTTTGACAGGCCCCGCGGGGAGCCTCTCAGGGCGGATTCACACCATTACCCTCTCTCCTTCATTAAACACTTGTTCTCGCCTTCACGTATCTGTATGCGTTTTATAGTTTTCATTACTCGTTATTATTCGTCGGCGAACCGACTCATGCAAATGTTGTGCAAATGACTCAGCATATTCACTAAGGTGTGACTCTAGGGGACTCGGGATGAGGTCAATGGGCTTCCTAGCGTCGTATTCTGATACTATATGAAATAGACTCAATCTGGTGGACCTATTGATTGAACTATCATAAGCAAACTCCGCAACTGGAAGATCTAAGTCCCAACTACCCACATGATCTCCTACTAGACACCTCAAAAGATTCTCTAAGCTCCGATTCACAACTTCGGTCTGCCCGTCCGTTTGTGGATGATATGCGAAGGAGAACCTAAGTATGGTGCCAGTTTTGTAGCACAGGGTCTTCCAGAAGTAACTCATGAACCTCACATCGCGGTCTGACGCGATCGATTAGGGTAGACCATGCAATCTAAAAATATCCCTCATAAAGATAGATGTTACGTGAGTCGCATCTGCCGTTTTACTACAAGCAATAAAGTGCGCCATTTTCGAAAACCGATTGACTACCACAAAAATGTAGTCGTGTTTCCGCAGAGTGCGGGAGAGTCCGAGAACAAAATCCATGCCGATGTCCTCCCAAGGGAAGTGTGGGACAGATAAAGGCGTGTACAGACCCTTGTTCTGCTTGGTACCCTTTGCCGTTTGACATATACGACAATGACGGACCACGCAAGCCACGTCCCTCTTAAGGTTGGGCCAGTAGAGGCGGTTCTCAACAATGGCTATGGACTTATCTCGCCTAAAGTGCCCTGCGGCTCCGCCCGCATGCAACTCCTAAATCAAGTAATCACAGTATGACGTCTGGGGAATGCACATGCGGGAGCCCTGGTAGAAGTATCCCTCAAAGATTTGATATCCCTCAGCAGTGTCTGGTGGGTCTCGAGACAGGGCAGTGTAAATCTCACCAAAGTTGGGACATGTCGGGTAATCCAGAATCTCTCGCTCAAGCTCGTGTACACGTGCGGTCATTGTCTGCAGTAGGGAGACGCTGTGACTCAACACATCAGCTGGCCTGTTCTCTACACCAGATCGGTGCTTGAGAACATAATGAAAGTCCTGAAGGTATTCAACTTACTTGGCATGCCGATGTCCCAGCTTGCTCCGCGAGTCGAGATAACGTAAGGCCTGGTGGTCGGAATACAACAAAACTCACAACAAAACTCCGGGGGGGGGGGGGGAAGAGATAGTGCTTCCAGAAGCGTAGAGACTGGACAATAACATAAAACTCTCGATCATAGATCGAGTATTTCTGCTTGGCCTCATTCAGTTTCTCACTAAAGTATGAAACTGGGTGTCCCTCCTGGCTCAATACGCCACTGATACCAACACCAGAAGCATCACATGCGACCTCGAAAGCACGACTAAAATCTGGCAATCTCAGAATAGGAGCCGTCGTCAGTCTCTCTTTAATTTCCTAAAAAGCTCTAGTGGCAGCGGACGTTCTCTAAAATTCTCCCTTCTTAAGACGGCTCGTGAAGGGGGTCATAATCGTCTTAAACCCCTGGACAAACCTCCTATAGAAGGTGACAAGTCCGTGAAAAATGCGAGCCTCGTGAATGGTCGCAGGTACAGACCAATCTCGAATGGACTTGACCTTCTCAGGGTCGACCGATACTCCCGTAGAAGACACGATGAATCCTAAGAAGAGAACAGACTCTGACATGAATGTGCATCTCCAAGTTCACATATAATTTCTCCTGGCTTAGGGTGCCGAAGAGAAGTCTCAGATGACCTAGGTGCTCGGCCTGAGTCTGGCTATAGATCAGTATGTCATCAAAATAAATCACCAGAAACTTGCCCATATAGGGCCGCAAAACCTGCATCATAACTCTCATGAATGTGCTAGGGGCGTTCGATAGCCCGAAAGACATGACTAGCCACTCATAGAGACCGTCCTTGGTCTTGAATGCAGTCTTGCACTCATCTCCCTCACGAACTCGTATTTGATGGTACCCAATACGAAGATCGATCTTGGAGAAGATCTGGGCACCAGACATAGTATCCAGTAAGTCATCGAGTCGTGGGATCGAGAAGCGATACTTGACCGTGATTTTGTTAATGACACGACTATCGATGCACATACACCAACTACCGTCTTTCTTAGTTGTAAGAAGGGCGGAAACTGCACACGGACTCATACTCTCACGAATAAACTGCCTCCGAAGAAGCTTGTCAACCTGCCTTTTGAGCTCAACGTGCTCATCCGGGTGCATACGATAGTGCGGCGGGTTTGGGAGAGAAGCCCCCGGGACTAAGTCAATATCATGTTGAATGTCCCGTGGAGGGGGCAGCTTATCGGGGAGCTCATCAGGCATGACATCCACAAACTCATCTAGATGGGGACGCACCACTAGGGGGTGGTCAACAGGGGTGTCCTCAGATGCTGGAGTGGCGGCCACAACGTAAATGATATTCGACCCAATACTCTCTTGCAGGAACTCATCTCGCCTCAAGATATGTAGGGGCCTCGAGGCACTCATGCTCACAGACGGCTCAACCATACTCTTGGATCTCTCCCTGGGCTGGGTATGCGTCAATGTAATCTTTCTCCACTTGTCATAGAATACACACTTGTTTGATTGACTGAAACACCTGACGTCATGATCAAATAGCCAGGAGCGGCCGAGTAACACATGAGTGACGTCCATAGGGATAACATCACACCAGGCCTGATCCTAAAATGAGACAATGATAATCGGGACGAGGCAGCACTGGGTGACTTGAATTGCTATCTTATCCACCCAGACGACACAATATGTAAGACCCCTCCCCTTACCAAGGAGGTTACCCGGTCTTATGCCAAGAACCGCCGCCTTACGGTGACACTAACGCACGGGTTAGTCGCCACCGCACGACGCCGATCCTGCCGGCTAGTACGATCATTTTAACCTGTAGGCCAAATCGAGAATAGAAGTAAAACTGAAAAGTATAACAAGTTCAATGGACTCCAATTTGGGTTTGGAGTTTAGTGGTGGGGTCAAATTGACCATGTGATGCTTAATTGAGCCACTTAGGGTTGAGTTGACCCATGTTGACCCTAAGGGCAGTTTGGTCAAATTGACCATTTTGGTGACCCTATGATGGGGCTTTTAGATCACCTAGATTTCCTTCAGGGTTAGGGACTTCGTGGTGAGGCCACATTGTACTTGTTGTTTCAATTTAGGCTAGATTGGCTTGAGTTGAATTGAACAGTATAGTAGGCCCTATGCTAGCTTACCCTAACTCATTGGGTCCTAAGGTCACTATCTACTCTAACCCACCACACTCACCACATGTCCTACCCTATTGTGTGTGTTAAGGGGTCTAGAAGGGAAAATGAATGTTACAAATCACAATAAACAAAAAAATAATTTCGTCTCCGAAATTCAAGTTCGGGTCTACGGGGTTTTATGCAATAAGAAGTTAAAAAACTTTTCCATAAATATTTAAAATATATCTGAGGCGAAGAGTCCCAGGTACTGTTCCTGCATCAGGCCATTGGCTCCCAGGTGTGCTCCTCTCGCCCGTGGTTGGACCACAATACCTCGACTAGGGGAACCTTCTTCTTCCACAGGACTCGAACTACTGTATCATCAATCCGGATCGGCTCCAAACGAACTGACCGATCAGATGTTACTGGCCCGCTGTAACTGTAATGTGCTGCTCCGGTCAAAATAGGACTCTCCGAAGCGAGGAGACATGAAAGACGTCGTGCAGGTTCTCTAACTCTGGCGTCAGCTCCAGCCGGTATGCCAAAGGACCGATCCGCTCCAGGATCATGCCTGACCCCATAAACCGAGGGCTGAGCTCCTTGTTCCTCCGCACCCGCGAAACCCCGTGCACCAGACGTATCTTCAAGAAGACTGTCTCTCACCTGGAACTCTACCTTTCGATGCCTCACATCGTAATACTTAGCCTGTTGACTCTGAGCCTCTAGCATTCTGTCCCTGATCAGCCGTTTGTGCGTGTCCATATCCTCAATATAATCTGATCCGAGTGTCCGTAGATCCTCATCCTGGACCCAAGATTGCGGCGTCCGACACTTCCTACCAAATAGGCCTCGTGGTTGTTGTTATAAGAAAAACTCTATCAGAGGTAACCGTCCCCTTCCAAGTATATTTTCGTTATACCTCGAGATACTTAATCAAAATTACGTGGGTATATTTTTAAGTCTTTCGACATTTTATCATTAAATAAATCTTAATCATACGTTGGTTCTGGAGTCCCTTACGAGCAATAATCACTAAGGTATGTGAGAATCACTAATCTTATATGTAGATTTGTGCGCACAAATCTCAGATTTCTCTTCCAGAATCGCACCATGACCTTATGACTTATACCATATTGATTCTTCAAAAATAAGTTATCGTAGTTTTATTTACGATGAAGATCCAACTATGTATGTATGTATGATATGATGTATTATGCATGCTATGAATTATACAAATGCAACTCACCCACACGACTCTATGATCACAGATCTTTAGTTCCCACTTTTTGGAGTTAGCTAAACTCTCTGGTACTACCGTTGTGGCTATTGACAGTAGTGGAGCGGACGTCTCCACTCCTAGGCGGGTATACACATTACCAGACCTACACCTCCCACACGCCTCTGTACACGTCCTAGGTGCACTATAGTGTCTCTGCGTACTATTTGCTGGCTATCCCACCAGTCTTTTTGGTCGAGTGTGCTTTTTTGGGGATCGTCCTTCATACCGCAATATAAACAACCTACTGACCCCTCAAACCCTCACACCTTGCCAGAGTCATCGTACTGCCATCGGTGTGACGACTGGTTCAGTACCGCATGACCCGCCACTAATTTGTTTCGATGCACATGCAAGTTATTTCAGGCCGAGCCTCCAACACGCAGGACTAACCCATTCATATGTCAAACTCTCGAGCCTCCAGCTCGCAGGACTAACCGTTGTTGATATCAAACTCCCGAGCATCCAGCTCGCAGAACTAATCCGTCCTGATATCAAACTCCTGAGCCTCCAACTCGCAGGACTAACCTGTCCTTATATCAAACTCCCGAGCTTCCAGCTCGCAGGACTAACCCGTCCCGATATCAAACTCCCGAGCCTCCAGCTCGCAGGACTAACTCGTCCTGATATCAACTCTCGAGCCTCCAGCTTGCAGGACTAACCCGTCATGTATCCCTCCAACCATACACGGGTGAGATTGCTACATTGTTCCTTCAAGCTAACATATTAAACTACTCTTGTCTAACTTTTAGTTGTACTTAGAGACTTAGGGCTAATCCTGGACTTCCCGAGTTCTTTCCAGTGAAGCACTCGCAACGGTACTAGGGAATACGATGGGCTGAATCCCAAATCTCAATTTCCAGGACACTTATTATTATTGGTGACTACCCGTTATTAATATCCCACTCTCATTGTTGCTCTTGAGTAAATCTAATGACTTATGATATCTATAGGAGAATGACGATCCTTCGTCAGACTCCGATCTAGTTATTTTCTTAAGTGGTTATGCATACTGGCGCTCGATACTGAGTGGCGACATAACCTAAAATTCAACCAGACTTTCAAGGTCTCCCAAACATATGTTTAAGTGGGAAATTAAGGAGCCAAGCCAATATCGGCTCATTTCAACCTTCTTATTAGCTTCAGAAGGTCCAAAGGAGTTGGAATCGACATCTGGATCAAAGCTTTAAGTAGAGATTTAAGGAGCCAAGCCCAATCCCAATGGGCTAAGGCCATAGACCATGGCCCAACCAATGTTGAGTGGTGTCATAGGACTCATGACCATCATATGAGGCTTTTAGGTCACCTATATTTCCTTTAGGGTTAGAGACATAATGGTGAGGCCACATTGTACTTATTGTTTCAATTTAGGCTATATTGGCTTGAGTTGAATTGAACAGTATAGTTATCACAGTTGTTAAAAATTGTTTCCATTTTTATGTGTGAAATGCGTTTTAGCAGGATTATATTCAGCTGAGTACATGAGACTGTATCAAGGTTTATGTTTCTCGATAGTTCATGAATTTGCAATTTTTATCTTTCAGTAAAATATCCTTTTGGAGTGAGAGATCACTTCTTTATTTTACTTTGTTTGATGTTTTACTGTTTTACTTCCTTGATTTGATGCATCTTATTATATTTAAATTTGTAGGAAGCCTCATTTGATGTTAAACTTCCAAGAAGAAACACGATAGTGCAATTCACATGCAATTCCTGCGGTGAAAGAACACAACGGAAAATTAGTAGAAGAGCATATGAAGGTGGAACTGTTTTTGTTCAGGTACATTGTGCTTGTTTCTATTGTCCCGCCAAATTTATCTCATTTGAGTCCTCTTCACTCATGGAAACATTCTGCTTTGCATTAGACAGAGTTCATGGTCATATCACGTTAATTTATTTTGGTGAATTGGTTTTTACAGAAAATTAATTTATATTGATTAATGGCAGATTTTCTGATGTTCTCCATCATAAGAAACAAACCTGGGATTAGTTGAATTTCAGCATTCATGTTTGGCTCAACTCAAAATTTTCAATCATTTTTATTAACTAGAAAGAAATTTGTAAGTGCTGGAAAAGCCCATGTAAAGCCCATGTAATTAGGCCCATTTATTTGTTTTTCTCTTCTCTCCTCTTTAGTCCCACATCTTGTATAGGACTCTTCTCTCTTTCTCCCTCCTATAAATGTCTATTCATACATTGTATTTCATTATTGAGAAAGTATATACAAGGTTGAGTTTTTCTCTACATGGTATCAGAGGGAAACGGTCTGGTCTCTCGTTTTTAAACCGCCTGTCCTTCCGGCTTACCGCGCGGCCTCCTCTCCTGCCTTAGCCGCGGACTCGTGCGACCTGCTTCTTTCTAGTCGCACGGTCTTCGTCAACACGGGTTCCCGTGTGGTTTAGGCCTTTCTACCCGCTTCCTCTGCTCCTCTCTCATGGCTTCCACCTTTCCTCCTCTTCTTCCTCCCTTTATAACCTTTCTCATCGGTGGGGACCACCCCTTCTTTATCCCCAGCTCGCGCGGCCTCCCTTTCTATCCGCGCGGTCTCCTTCTCGCTTCCCACCTCAGCTCTATCCGACTTCGGTCTTTTAGCTTCTCGCGACCTGTCTACAGTCGCCGCGCCCTATCCCTAGTCGCCGCGACTTAGCTTTGTCGCCTCGGTCTCTCTTCCTTTCTCGCTGCGGTCTTCCTCTCGCTATTCTGTTCTTTGCTCGCTGCGGCTTGCCTTAGTCACAGCGGCCTCTCTTCCCGCCGCTCTCTGCTCGCCGCGATCTCTCTTCTTGCTGCGTCTTACTTCTCTTCTCGCAGCGGCCTCTCTTCTCGCCGCGACTTGCCTTAGTCGCAGCGACCTCTCTTCCCACCGCTCTCTGCTTGCCATGATCTTCCTCTCGCTGGGTTTTTACTTCTCTTCTCGCTCGCGGCTTCTCCTCTTCTCGGCACAATCCACATCTAGGTCGTCGCATCTCTCTATGACGCTGGTGTCCTCACCATGACCGTGCGACTTCCTGCTTAGTCGCTGTGCCCTGTCTTGCCGCCAACGGTTTCTTCTTTCCGCTGCGGACTCCGCCTTCTAGTCGTGACATTTTCCTTGTTGCTGGTGCTATCACTGTGACCGTGCGATTACTCCAGCAGTCCGCACCGCATTCAAGTCGCGGCGACCTCTCTGCCTTGCCGCTGCTTGTCTGCCCCCAGGCCGTTCGGACTCCAGTCTGGTTGTGTTCCTTGTGTTGTCCGCCGGTCTTGTCTCCTGCTCATCTCAGTCATGGCGACCTCTCCAGAATCAACCTGGCAGACTGCAACTTCCTCTGCAGACCGCCCGGTCTTTGCTCCTGAACTTCGTGATGAATTGCGCATTACTACCATTTACTAGCCGGGAAGAAGAACTTCGTGGAGTGGGTCCATTCTGTTCGCCGAGTACTACAATCCAAAGGTTTTCTCCATCACTTGACGCAAGCTACTCCTGCTCCTCCTACAGATGGTTGGTTGCGCAACGATGGTCGGGTTCAGACCTGGCTCCTCAACTCCCTTGATACTGAACCCTACCGCATGACCATGTATCATGACACGACCAAAGCAATGTGGGATGAGCTCCAATCGCTATACTTCGAGAAAGATAGTCTCCAACATCTCTACAACATTATTACTGATCTCCAGTCTCTTGATGTTGGCGGGGCCACCGACCTCACCTCATTTGTTGCTCGGGTCAAGACTCTTGTTGAGGCATGGATCCAACATCAACCCCCTACGTTGAACCTTGCTACACAACGCGCTTAGAAAGAAGCCGTCGGGGTAGCCATGATGATGACTCGTGTTCCACCCCACCTTCACAGCATTTGGGACCAGGTCCTCTCCTCGGTTGCTACCCCCTCACTATCAAATGTGTGTTCTATGCTGCTCAAGGTCTCCCTGCCTCCCGATTATTCTACTCCACCGTCCCCGGCTCTCCTGCAGCAGGCTTTTGCTCCCCTGCTGCCTTCCCCCCTCCTACTCCCGTACCGCCTCTCGCGACCGCGGACGGGGAAGTCGGCCTCGCCCAAAGTGTTCCTTCTGCGGAAAGGACGACCATCTCGAGGCCACATGCTATCGCAAGCATGGGCTTTCACCTCGTCCACACGGTACTGTTGCTGCTGCCCACTCCTCTGCTCGTACTGACCTTGAAGAGGTTCGCCTTCATCTCCAACAGCTTCAGGGTCTGCTTAGTCACCCGCCTGCCTCCGTTGCCTCTGCTGCCTCCATCTCCCAAGAAGGTATCACTTGTCTCTCCACCAGTCTGCGCTGGATAATGGACTCGGGTGACACTCATCACATCACCTCCCTGCGGCCACATCAATACCTGACTTCTCCTCATCCTAAATGCATCACAGTGGCCAATGAGGACACTGTTCTTGTCTCTGGATCGACTGACATCCCTCTCACTTCTTCTCTCTCTCTACGCTCGGCTCTTCATGTTCCGGGCTCCCCGTTCAATTTACTTTCTGTTGGTTGCTTGACTAATGATTTGAACTGCTCTGTAACCTTTACCTCATCTTCTTTTCTGATACAGGATCACATGACGCGGACTATCATTGGTAAGGGACAACTGCAGAACGAGCTCTACCTCCTTGATGAATCTCCTGCTATCCTCTCTTCAATCTCCTCCGTCGATTGGCATCGGCGTCTTGGCCATGCCCCTTTACCAGTCCTCCAGAAGGCTCTACCCGATGTACCTTTACTTTTTTTTCATTGTGAATCATGTGTGTTAGACAAGTAGCCTCATTCATCTTTTTTATCTAAATGTACTCGGAGCATTGCTTCCTTTATTTTGTTACACTCTGATATTTGTGGTCCGTACAAAGTTAATAACATTTCTGGTTATCGCTATTTTTTGACATTTATTGATGACTATTCGCGAATGACATGACTATATCTACTTCGTGATCGCTCTGAGCTTTCTCGTGTTTTTCGGGCATTCCTTCTTGAGACCCAAATGCAATTCTCCACTAACATCAAAACTCTTCGCACGGACAATGCTCGTGAATACACTAGCCACGAATTTGCTACTCTTTGCTCTGATTTTGGGGTTATTCACCAAACTTCATGTGCCTATACTCCCAACAAAATGGAGTCGCAGAGTGGAAGAATCGCCACCTTCTCGATGTGGCCTGCTCCATCATGCTCCAAATGCAAGTTCCCAAAAATTATTGGAACTTTGCTCTTTCAATGACTTGCTACCTGATTAACCGTCTTCCTTCCCCTATCCTCCACAATGTCACTCCATTCAGCCTCATGTTCCCATCAACTTCGGCATTCTCTCTCACACCCCGCATCTTTGGGTGCACTTGCTACATTCACAATCTTGGTCCAACTTTGGACAAATTGGATCCCCGGACTGCCAAACACACCTTTGTCGGTTACTCGCGGACACAAAAAGGCTACGTTTGCTACTCACCGGCTACCCGAAAGGTGACAGTGTCTGCTGATGTTACCTTTCGGGAGTATCTCCCTTTCTTCACTGCTTCAGCTCCTACATCTCCACCACCAACTGTCTTACGTCCAGTTATTCCCGTTACCACTCCTCCACCACCAAGAACTACAACCCAGGCCCCTCCTGTTGCCAAACCTTCTGTTATTCGGGTTTACACTCGTCGCCATCCTGCCTCCGGTGCCCCACTGCAGTCTGACTCGCCTTCTGATGCTCTGCGTCCCGCTGATCCAGCACCAGAATCTACAGCTCATCTCATGGCGAATTATGTATCCTTACATCGCCTTTCTCCACAACTTCAGACTTTTGCCACTTCATTATCCTCGATTTTGGTACCTAACTCTGTGTAGGAGGCTATGCAACATCCTGGCTGGCGGACAGCTATGGAAGAAGAGATGACGGCTCTCTGGGCTAACCAGACCTGGACATTGGTACCATTTCCTATCGGTCAGACGCCTGTTGGGTGTAAATGTGTCTTTGTGATCAAGCATGCTCCTGATGGAACGATTGACCGTCTGAAGGTCCGTCTGGTAGCTCGTGGCTTCACCCAGCAGCAAAGCCTCGATTTTGAGAAGACGTTCTCGCCGTGGACAAGCTGAACACCGTTCGGGTTCTTCTCTTGGTAACTGTGCATTGACAATGAGCATTACACCAACTGGACATCAAAAATGCCTTCCTCAACGGAGACCTCAAGGAAACGGTTTTCATGCAGCAACCGCCCGGGTTTCAGGCCACGGGGGAGTCCCGAGTTTGTCATCTCAAGAAGTCCATCTATGGTCTCAAACAATCTCCCCGGGCATGGTTTGACAAGTTCAGTAAGGCCGTCCTGCAAGTCGGCTTCACTCGAAGTTTAGCTGACTTCTCACTATTCACACGTCATCAGACAACCAGAACCGTTCTTCTGTTGGTGTATGTTGATGATATCTTGATCACTGGAGACGATTCAAAGAGCATCCAAGCAGTTAAACAACACCTCAGCTCCGTCTTTCAAACCAAGGATCTAGGACATCTTCGTTACTTCCTTGGTATTGAGGTCGCAAGACGACCTGATGGACTCGTCATCTCTCAAAGGAAATTCTGCTTGGATCTCCTTCAGGATGTTGGTTACTCGGGATGCAAACCTACTACTGCTCCGATGGACGCGAATCATAAGTTGGGTGCACATTCTTCTGATATAGACCTTCCTCTTCAAAATCCGGAATACTATTGACGACTGGTTGGAAAATTGATCTATCTAACGGTCACAAGATTGGATATTTGCTTTGCCGTTGGGGTGGTCAGCAGATTTATGCATGCTCCGCGAACATCTCACCTTCAAGCTGTTGAACGTATTCTTAGATACCTTAAAACAACCCTGAGTCAAGGTTTGGTATACAAAACCTCATCCTCTACTCCAACATTGGTTGTGTACTCTGATGCAGACTATGCCGGTTCCTTGGATGATCGCCGGTCAACCAGTGGTTTTTGTACCTATTTTGGAGGATATCTCGTTACTTGGCAGAGTATGAAACAAGCAGTGGTTGCTCGATCATCAGCTGAAGCAGAATACCGATCAATGACGTCTGTTGTCTCTGAGCTTACCTGGCTTGAATGTCTCTTGGCCGATCTAGGGGTAAAACTTCCCTCACCTGCCATCCTGTTTTGTGATTGCCAAGCGGCTATACACATTTCGAAGAATCCAATATTTCATGAAAGAACGAAACATATTGAAGTAGACTGTCACTTTATCCGGAAGAAAGTCCAAGTGAAGAAGATAGAATTGAAGCATGTTCCTGGTACTGAACAAGTGGCTGATATCCTCATAAAGGCTCTAACTTGCACCATATTCTACCAGTGTTTGTCCAAGCTTGGTGCATACGACTTGTACGCTCCAGCTTGCGGGGGAGTGTTGGAAAAGCCCTTGTAAATCCCATGTAATTAGGCCAATTTATTTGTTTTTCTCTTCTCTCCTCTTTAGTCTCACATCTTGCATAAGACTCTCTTCTCTGTTTCTCCCTCCTATAAATGTCTATTCATACATTGTATTTCATTATTGAGAAAGTATATACAAGGTTGAGTTTTTCTCTACAGTAAGTTTAGAATATTATTTCTGTAATGTTGCTGTCATTGGATCTCTGTAAACTCCTTTTGGTACTCCAGCTTACCTTTGTTTCACACACTCTTCTAGTGCTAGGATAAACTTTATTCTTGTGGTGACTTATATGCAAGTGGATTCGTTGTTTTATGAGTTATCGTTGCAAGACATTTTCATTCCACTTGTCGGTCACAAAAGACGAGCATACAAGTGAGTCTAATACAAGCACACTGCAACTCGACAAAGGAATCCATTGATGGTCCATCCATCTTATGAGTCTACTTCCTCGAGCTCCTCCGCGGCTCTCATCCTGTCTTCTCCTTCCAAGATCTTCTCCAACCTTTTCGTGTCCTCCATCCAGCTAATGGTACTGACGACACTGAGATAGCACTCCCGTGCAGCTTTAGGATCCCCCCTGATCCTTACTTGGACATCGCCTCAACAGTACTTCAAACACTGGTGATAGTAAGATGAGACTGCCTTGAAGTAGTTGATGAGCGGCCTCCCAAAGATTGCACTATAACAACTTGGCGCCTCCACGATGACGAATATGCACCTGATTGAGGTGCCGCCAAGTGTTACTAGAAGATTTGCTCCTCCTTCCACCTCCTTCTTCTCTTCGGAGAAGCCAAAGAGGGGTCTGCCCGCAGCTAGGACCCTGGACGCCTCCACCTGCAACCCAACAAATGTCCTTTTGAAGATGACATTCACCGAGCTCCCGTTGTCTGCCAGGATCCGATCGACGGTGAAGTCTTCGATGACAACTTGAATGACGATGACATCATGAAAGAGATTCTCATTCCCCAACATATCCTCCTCGGAAAATGTAATCTCCTCCAACGGCGGCGCCGTTTGCGAAGTCGAAGCTGACACTCTTGTTGTAGATCTAGTGGAGAATTCCTTTGCGGAAGATCCTAGCCCAACTCCCCCATGGATCACCCCAACTTGTCTGCCTCCTGCTCCTTGGACCACTTCCCCGCGACCGTCTTGGTTGACCCGGTCTTCGTTCCTCCTCCCCGGAGCTTGGAATGCTACCGGTCCTGCGGGGACCCCTTGCCTCTCTTCCTCTCTCTCCACTGCTCCCTCTTCCAGCCTCCTCCTTGCTTCCCAAAAGTCTGGGCAAGTCATGGTCTCGTGCCCCTCCACTCGATGCAGATCGCAGTAAAGGGAAACCTCATCTGCCTGGTTCCTCCTGCGACGCCTATTCCCTTGTTGGGCAATGACCATCGTCTATTCCCGCGCTCTACCCAGCCTCATCTCCTGCTGGTTGTCGTTCCTCCTCTCCGGGTTCGTGTACTGGGGCCTTCTTGATGGCATCCACTGGGGTCGGTTAACAGGATACTGAAATCGCCTTTCCTCATCTTTTCTCTCCGTGTAACAACTCGTAATTAAAAAAAAAGGTTTAAATTAGAAATTTATAAAAGGAATCACATAATTGTAATTTGCCTCGGTCAGCCCTCCTCTTAAACCTAAACCCACAACCCCCTCTTTGTAAACCCGTCGGCCAGGTTTCCGCAAAATCCCGCTCGACTCCCGCAATTGCAAGCCACACCCTGCTTCCGTCCCGGTCTCGCCTCCCGCGCGTGACACCACGCGATTCCGCCGCCTCCCGAATCGCTTCCCGGTGCCGCCTCCCGACTCGCTTCTCAGTGCCCCCTCCTGCTCTTCTTCCCTCCTGTAGGGCCGATACATCCCCCTCTTGCTTTGGCCGACAGTTTTCCCTCCTCCAAAGTGGCGGTTTTGGCCCTTCTCCTCCCCCTCCAGCCGACATCATCTTTTCCTCTCCTCCTAGGGGCTGGCAGCAGTCCCCTCTTCCCCTCTTCTTCCTCCAGCAGGTCTCCTCTCCCTCCGGCAGCCACTTCGTCTTCGTTTTGGCCGGCAATTTGTAAGAACGCGCCTATGGTACCGATTTCCCCCTCTACTCAGATTTTGGGCTCCGATTTGGTCTTCTTTGGTAAGAATCTCCTATTTTTTCACCTTTATTCAGATTTCTCCTGAAATATTTTTGCGAATCTTGTACTCCAAATTGCTTATAGTTTGTGAATCCAAGTTTATGTCCCTCCTGCAATCGACTAATCCCGTATTATTTGTGATTTCCGGTGTCTCTCCTCGGACTTATCTTCAAGATTGCTCAAGTCCTCACCGAATTAGGGTTTCCCCAAGCTTAAGCGCCGTCAACTCTTCGATTCTTCGTGGTTTCTCCTCTCCCCTCACTTTTAAGGTAGGTAAATTTCTAACCCCTCTCCTGTTTAGGTTATTCGATGATAATTTCATGTGCTAACGTAAGTTTTCTGTTACGTCAGGTATCAATTTCGTTGTTCGTAAACAGGTTCAAAATAAGATTTTTGGATTTTGCTTTCGTCGCTTAGTTGCCTCCGTCAGCTTCAGCTTCCTTAAGGCAAGTAGAGATCCATCTCTTCAAAACATTGAATTTAATTTATTGTATCTGTTCTTTTGACCATATGACTTCATTCTTGTATATTTTGATCTGTCGAATAAACTGGAATGTCGAATGCATAATCTGACAAGTCCATATGCTAGTAATTAAATATTTAATTTGTTTGGATCGACATGAGTTTTTGATCATGATTGGTTTTTACTTAGTGGAATTTGCGTCTCATGGGATGAATAATGAGAAGATGTGTTAGTAAATGAAGGTGATTGATTTTTATTGGATTCTCACTTAGGTGAAGCGTATCTCATTTGATGGTTTATTGAAAGACTGATAGTTCTTTGTGAGCATGAACATTAATTATTTAGTGGTAAATATTAAGATTTTTGCTAGTAAATAATTGAATTGTGTTTTATATGAACATTCTGATCATACACATATTTACTTGAGAGATAATTATGTCTTAGAATTATTTGATCGAGATGAGTATTTATTACCCTTAAATCGATGTATGTCAAACTTACCCCTGTATTTTACTTGAAAAATCTTCTCGTTAATGATAACTTAATCCATCGAACCCGCAAAGTTCAAAACGCATTCCCTAGTTTTCGATGTCATCGAATCTTGTTTTTTTAGTCTGTCTGGTTCTAAGACTGAGATAAATTCTATTCCTTGACTCGATGCCCGCTTCCTTGTTTATGACATACTCTTATGCATCAGAATTGATAAATCTATAATATGTCTTGATATGATAAAAATCAATAAATTATGAATCCTTAATGTCATTAATGTTATAAACAATCATTGAAAGGTAGTGTTAAATTGATGTGACGTTTTGACTCGAGTTTCCGTTTGACTAATAACGAAAACCAACAAATGACCATAACAAACACAATTACTTTGATAAGCCTTGCATTTAGACTTATATTAGAATCATGTGTATAAAAAAAAATTACACCTTTCATTGATTACAACTTATGTCATTGCGTGTTTGAATCTATGTTATGCTCCGAAGTAAGATAATAATTCTAATTATTTTTGTTTAACACTTTTACTTCTTTCTTTTTAGTTTTGCTTCATGAAAACTGGTACTCAATATTTTGTTTCCCCTTCTTGTACTTTACTTACCTTGATTATGTTATCAATATTCCGAGGCTTTTCCTTCTTGTTTTGGATTTGCCTTAGTGTTCGTTCCCGCGCCACCTGCTTCTTGAGCCTGATCTGTGTCAATCTTCAAGTTCTATGTTTACATTTCATTTTCTTTACTGTCAGACATTTTTTTTATGTAATAATTATAATCAGTAAATCATGAATAATTGTTAGACTAAATATTACATATACTAAAAATTAATACTATTTGCATGTTCATTCATCTGAGTCTGTTATTGCATAAAATTTGTATCATGAGTTTTAATAAAATGTACGTGCATCTATTTTCTCACTACTATATTTCAAAAACTTCCGTATAAAAACAACTATTTTCCCTCAAAAGTAATTATTTTAAACTATTATCTGTATCTCTGTTCCCGCCTAACATGCATGAATTTTCCTTCCGCCCGTGCCTGTGACATCACGACTCGCCCCAAAGCGCACTCCGACTTTTGTTGAGACGAGGCGTGACACTCTATAGTCGCTGCAGGCCTCCTCTCGTCTTGCCTGTGAGGCATCTCCCGCCTCCTTGGCTCTTCCTCCTCCTGGGCTCTTCTCTCCTCCTGGGCTCTTCCCTTCTCCTGAGCTCTTCTCTCCTCCTCGGTTCTTCCCTCCCCCGGTCTCTTTTTTCTTCCTCAGCTCTTCCCTCCTCCCGGGCTCTTCTCTCCTCCCCGGCTCTTCCCTCCTTTCCTGCTTCTTTTCCTGAGCTCCTCTGGCCCTCGCCTCTGAGGCTATTCCTCTCTCCTGCCTCCCAGGATCTCTCCATCCAGATTGACCAAGAACTCCGCGTTCTTCTCTTCCCCTTGCACGAGCTTATTCTCCCTCTCGATCATGTCTTCGTAGGAAAATGGGGGCTTCTAGCCGATCTCCATGCTGAAGAGACCTTGCTTCAGGCCGAACGTCAGGGCCAGCTGCAGTGTAAAGCCATCCACCTCCTCGATCTCCAGAACCTCCTCCTGGAATCAGTCGATGTAGTGACCCAGCCACTCCCCCTTCCCCTACTGGATTTTGAAGAGAGCGGTTGCCTCCTTCCTCTTCTTGGTTGTTACAAACCTCGTCATCAGACCCCTGCACGGGTCTTCGAAGCAGTAGACGGAACCTCCTGGCAGCTGGTGGAACCAATCTCTGGCCTTCCCCTCAAAGGTGATCGAGAAGAACCGGCACTTGAACGTCTCTGTCATGTTGCAGATGGACACCACGCTCTCGATCCACTGGAGATGCTTGACCGGGTCATCTCTTCCAGAATAGTAGCTCAGGACTGGCTCTCTGAAGTCTTCAGGAACTGGGGCTGCTAACACCTCATCGCAGAAAGGGCTCGTCAGTCTTTGGCGATGATGGACTTTATACTGAGGAGTATCTCCCCCATACTCGCCACCTTGCGATAGCGACCGACCTCAGAGCGAAAGATCGATGGTGACAAGGAAATTCCTCGTAGGATTGCCGTCGGCTTTGAATACGGAAAGACGTATTTTTCTGTGGGTAACTTGTTTCTTTCTCTTCCTTTGTGTGTTTCTGTATTTTTTCTCAAAAAATATTAGATTCATTGTTTGGTTTTCGCGCGAATTTTGTCAACAAACGCTATGTCGAAAGCTCCAAACGAAAACGTATTTGGAGTTTGTTGAAGTTGGTGACCGGGCGGTCTGGCGGTCTGGCTTGGCGGGTTGATGAACGCGCGGTTTTGCTGTTACCCTTCAACGGTTTGGTTACTGTATGTTACTGTCTGAGGTCCAAGCGGTCTAACAGTTTGTCTCTGGCGACTTGGAGACCGGGCGGTCTAGCGGTCTCCCATGGCGATCTCTCTCTCTCTGGTAGTAGCCGAGCGGTTAGCCCTTCTGTCTAACCGCGCGGCTTGTGCGGTTTGTGTCTGTATAGTCCGTTTGTGTCCTGTAAATTTTTAGTCCCACATCTCTTATTTGTATTCTCTCTTCTCTCCTCCATTCTATATAAGAGAGGTTATACCTTTGTAATAGATACTTTTTTCGGATAATAAAGTTTCAGTTAAACCTCTTCTGGTTTGTTTATTGTTCGACTTTTACATGGTATCAGAGCACTCGATCTTCTCCTCCCGATCCTGTGCGCCTTCCCTGTCCGCGCGGCTAGCCTCGCCTGTTTGCGCCCTGTCCGCGCGACTTCTTTCTCTTCTTGTCGCTGCCCTCTGTGTGCGCGACCTCTTTGTTACCTGTGCTAAGTCGCCGCATCCTATCACCGCGACCTGTTGCCTTGTTTGGTCTTTGCTTCTGTTCGAGCGGATTGTCTTCTAGCCGCTCGACTTCTATCCCTCTGCTTGAGTCTGCGGCTTGGTCGTGGATTTTCTGGCCGCTGGTGTCTGCCCTCGTGACCGCTGCAGCTGTTCTTCTTCCTATCCGCGCGGCTTGTTTCCTAACCGCACGGCTTCCCATTGTTTGCTCCTATGGCTCTTTCTGATGCTTCTACTGCCACCACTCCTGCCACCACGCCTGTCGCCAATCCGGCTCCGCCTCTTCCTCCTACTCCTTCCGGGAACCTTGGCACAGTTTCCAAGCTTGTCGGCTCCAACTACCCGGATTGGAGCGTCTCTTTCACCTTTCTCATATGCTCGCAACGCAAACGCAACCATCTCGTTGATGACCCTCCTCCTACCACTTCACCTCTCTTTGATGACTGAGATGCGAGTGACGCGCTTGTGCGTACTTGGCTCGCTAACAGCCTATCCGATGAGTGCCTTCCCGTCATCCGTCATGATGAGACGGTCAAGGCCGCTTGGCTTAATCTTGCCGCTCTGTACTCCAAGGGGGCTCAGACGTCCCGCATCTATACGTTGTATGCGGACCTCTTTGCTCGTCCTACCTTGTCTCCTGCTGCTGCCTACCAACAGGTTCAGGCTCTTGGGGCTGAGATTCTTCAGAATCGTCCCTTTTCTGCGGATTTGGCTCAACAATACAAGCACTTCCAGGAGCTTCTGGTTGTGTGTTATCTGCTCCGTCTTCCTGATACTTATGACATGATCCGCTAGCAAATTCTGGGTGAGGCGGAATCTCCTATCTTAGATGCCACCGCTGCCCGCATCGCCGCTGTCACCTCTCTCCTTCAGCGCCCACTTCTGCCCACTCCTCCTCCACCGGACAACTATGCTCATCAAACTCAGCGGAGTGGCTCTGGTAGCTGCAGTCACCAGTCCGGCGGACGTGCTTCTTCCCGCTACCTCTGCCTCTGCTCTCACTGTGGCCGCACCGGACATACTTCCGAACGCTGCTGGACGAAGCATCCCCATCTTCGACCCTCCGGTGACTCCTCTTCCAAGCCGTCTGCCTCCGTTGTCACATCCTCAGGTAGTGCCCACGTGGTGACTCAAGGTAAATGGCTTATCGACTCTGGTGCCACTAATCACATGACGGGCAATCCTCAGTGCTTCTCTCTACTTGAACAACATGATCGGTTGCCCCCGGTCCTCGTTGGAGACGGTTCTCCCTCCCCGGTTCATGGGTCGGGAGTGGTTCATGTTACTCCGTCCCTTTGACTAGCAGACATTCTCTATGTGCCCAAGTTTCCGTGCAATTTATTGTCAGTTACCTCTTTATGCAAGCAGCTTCAGTGTTCTGTGACGTTTACTCCGACTTCTTGTTCTTTTCAGGATCCGAGCTCCCAACGGACGATTGCTACTGGGACTGAGAGCGGCGACCTCTACTTCCTCGACAACGTTTCCGCCTTGACCGCCTTCTCCTCTTCTTGTCCGGATCTTCTCCAGTGGCATCTCTGCCTCGGTCATCCTCCACCACGGCTTCTACATCAGCTTCTGCCCTACATCCCTCCCTCCAGTACTCCTCTCCACTGCGACGCTTGTCAACTTGGCAAGCATCACCGTTCCTCCTTCCCGCCGAAGCAAGGTCGGGGCTCTACTCGTCCATTTGATCTTGTCCACTCCGATGTCTGGGGATCTGCTCCTACCCTCACCATTGGTCGGGGTAGTTCTTATTTTGTCACCTTTATTGATGATTTTTCTAGATGTACTTGGGTGTATCTCTTACGAGATTGCTCTGAACTTTTCGATGTCTGGCTCTCTTTTTATCAGTTAATTAAAACTCAGTTTGGTGTTTGTATTAAAATCTTTCGCTCCGACAATGCTAAAGAATATCTGAGTCATGCTTTTATCTCTTTTTGTGTGCAACATGACATTATTCATCAGACTAGCTGTGTTTATACCTCCCAACAAAATGGGGTGGCGGAACGTAAAAACCGTCACCTCCTCGATGTCGCTCGCACATTGATGACCCAGATGCATGCCCCTCGCTCATATTGGGGCTATGCTGTTCTCCTTGCATGCTACCTCATCAATCGCATTCCCTCCACAATTCTCCACGGGAAAACCCCATTCTCCATTCTGTATCCGGGCAAGGAGCCTTTTCCTCTCCCTCTCCGAATCTTTGGGTGCACTGCATTTGTGCATGCCCCCTCTGCCACCCGTGATAAGCTATCCCCTCGCTCCACCAAATGTGTCTTTCTGAGATACTCCAACACTCAGAAAGGCTACTGTTGCTTTAACCCCGTTCTTCGTCAGCAGTTCGTCTCCTCTGACATTACCTTTTTCGAGAATGCCTCTTACTTCTCGGATGACTCCTCTTCTCTTCCCCCAGCTTCTGATTCTCCTGCTATTCCCTTCGTTCCCGCGTCTCCTACTGCGATCTCCACCCCTACACCGTCTCCGTCCCCTCCTCTCCCTCCACCTCTCTCTCCCACTTCTCCGCCACCGTCTCCCTCATCTCCCCCGCCGTCACTCTCTCCTAGCTCTCTCTGCCACGGATGCTCCGGATGCCGAGGGCCCCGCCGACCTGGATCTTCCTGTAGCTCTTCGCAAAGGGGTGTGGACGTGTACCCTACACCCCCTTGCTGCTGTTGTTTTATATGATCGTCTTACCTCTTCTCGCAGGGCCTTTGCGCTGACTATCTCTGCCACTGCCACAACTCGTTCCTACCAGGAGGCCCTTGTTATTCCTCACTGGAAGAGGGCCATGGATGAGGAAATGACGACCCTCACGGAGCGGGGTACCTGGACTCTTGTTCCTCCTCCTTTCGGTACTGATGTTGTTGGGTGTCGCTGGGTCTTTGTGGTCAAATTTGGCCCGGACGGCACGGTGGACCGTTATAAGGCCCGCCTTGTTGCTAAGAGCTTTACTCAAACCTATTAGGTTGATTACTTTGACACTTTCTCTCCCGTGGCTCGTCTCAGCACTATACAGATCCTTCTCTCTGCGGCGGTCAATAGAGATTGACCGATTTCCCAGCTGGATGTAAAGAATGCCTTCCTTTATGGTGATCTTCAGGAGGCCGTCTACATGGAACAACCTCCTGGGTATGTTGCTCAGGGGGAGACACGAGTATGCCGACTGAAGAAGGCAATCTATGACCTCAAGCAGAGCCCTCGAGCTTGGTTTGACAAGTTCAACGGCATCGTGGCGGCCGTTGGTTTTGCGCGCAGCTCTGCCGATCACTCGCTATTTATTCGCAAAACCTCTTCGGGACTGGTGGTTCTTGCTGTGTACGTCGATGATATTCTTCTCACTGCCGATGACCAGGAAGGGGTAGCCTTGACAAAACGGCATCTTCGTCAACATCTGGTCACGAAAGATATGGGCTCTCCGAAGTACTTTCTGGGGATCGAAATCTCTCGGAAGCCCAACTCCTTAGTACTCTCCCAGCGTAAGTATGCCCTTGATCTATTACAAGAAGCAGTATTGACTGGAGCCTAACCTGCCCGATGCCCCATGACAATTGGAGAAGACAAAACCTGGACAGATGATTCGCCTCTTCTTTCAGATACTACGCGGTACAGGCGTCTAGTTGGTAAGCTCATATATCTCACAGTGACCAGACCCGACATTTCCTATGCTGTGGGCAAGGTGAGTCAATTCATGCAAGCACCTAGGCAGTGCCATCTACAGTCCGCCTTGCGGATCTTGGAGTATATCAAAGCAGCGCCTGAGAAAGGATTACTATTTCAGAAGAATGATCATCTGAGTGTTGAAGCATACTCAGATGCGAGTTACGCTGATGACAAAGGGGATCGCAAGTCTACCTCCGGTTTCTGCACCTTTGTTGGGGGAAATCTGGTAAGCTGGAAGAGCAAGAAGCAGTCTGTTGTTTCCAGGTACAGTGCTGAAGTACAGTATCGGAGTATGACATCGACCACTTGTGAGTTAAAATGGCTACGAGCTCTCATGCTGGATTTAGGAGAGGTCTACAACCATCCTCTACCTATGTTCTGTGACAACAAGGATGCCATATACATCTCCAAAAATCCGGTCTTCCATGAAAGAACCAAGCATATTGAGGTCGACTGCCATTTCATTCGTGAAGAGATTTTGAAGGAACAAATTTGTACTTCTTTCGTCACTTCTGATAAAGAGCTGACTGACATCTTCACCAAGCCAGTATCCGCCTCGTTTCTTCATATTTGTGACAAGCTGGGCATGATCGATATATATGCTCCAGCTTGAGGGGGAGTGTTGAAGTTGGTGACTGGGCGGTCTGGCGGTCTGGCTTGGCGGGTTGATGACCGCGCGGTTTTGCTGTTACCCTTCAGCGGTTTGGTTGCTGTGTGTTGCTGTCTGAGGTCCAAACGGTCTAGCAGTTTGTCTCTGGCGACTTGGAGACCGGGCGGTCTAGCGGTCTCCCATGACGATCTCTCTCTCTGGTAGTAGCCGAGCGGTTAGCCCTTCTGTCTAACCGCGCGACTTGTGCGGTTTGTGTCTGTATAGTCCGCTTGTGTCCTGTAAATTTTTAGTCACACATCTTTTATTTGTATTCTCTCTTCTCTCCTCCATTCTATATAAGGGAGGTCATACATTTGTAATATATATCTTTTTCGGATAATAAAGTTTCAGTTAAACCTCTTCCGGTTTGTTTATTATTCGACTTTTACAGAGTTCACAATTTTCAATTTGCTGCTACAAGGGAAAAAGAACAAAAGTTGCGAATCTTCTTTTTTCGGATTTAAAATTGAACCATTTCTTTTCAATAAAATTCATTTTAAATAAAAGAGTTATTTTGTGCTTTACAAAAGTCTAGTGCTTAATTTCTCAAAGCAAGTGCAACGACCGTTCTAAATTTTTGCAACATTAATTTAATCATCACATGCATTATAGGTTCCTAAAAAAAGCCCGACAGACGCGCAAACCCTACGCGTCGTCCTGCATCAATTTGATAACAGAGCTAGGTTCCGAAAATTTCTATGTTTCCGAATCTGCCTTGCGCAAACTAGGAACCCCGCATAACGTTTTATTTTTTAAAAAAGAAATTTTTTTATATCATAATCATACATTTACATATTACTTATTTGTTTGCATGCATCTGCGTAGTGATGGGTTAGTGAGTATGAGTTCACCACACCACAATTCACCATCTGAACACCCTCAAGAGGTAAACACTGAGATGCGTCGAGTTGAACGTGGTTAGCCGAGTCGTGGAAACGAAGGGAATGAACCATCCTGATGGTTTCTACCTTTCGCCCACTAAATGACAGCGTTAACTGAGAGTATATACCAAGTGCGAGAAGGGTTCAAAAACCTTAGTGTTAGGGTGAATAGTTCAGAAGTACCCCCTCGAGTTTCAATGTCACCTTCAATTCGAGATGAACATTCTGTGCGACCCCATCACGATGATCCACATCACTATGTGGAGAGATCTAAATTTAGGAGGAATCCTCTTTTTGAGGAAGAGGTTAGAAATCATTTAGATATGTATGAATTTGAGCACGACCAGGGTAGGAATTTTCCGAGGAATTTTGCTGAACCTCTACGAGAGTCTTTCCTAGGAATACGAGATCATTATCAGGAGATACCCTATAATGACGTAGCTAGAGAAGAGCATCCGAGACCATCGTCGGCCTATACCGGCCATGCATCATGATGATCGTCCTAGAGATTGGCATCGACCGCTACCCCCGTGACGTCGTGACAATCATGATCCTTACGATGACGAGTGCGACTATCCTTCCCGGGATAGCCGACCAGATCTCACATGACTTGTGAAATTAGATCCGCCTCTTTATGTTGATTTTATAGATTCCAAGGTCTTTTCAGACTGGGTTATATACATAGAGACCTACTTTGAGTAGTATCGTATGACGGAAGACCAAAAGGTTCAGTTCGCAAAAATGAGATTTTCTGGGCGAACGAAAATCTTTTGGATAAAGTGAGGAATGTAGTTTACAGAGGAATGAACGCCCTCCCATTACACATTGACCACATATGAAAGTCATATTGGAGGAGCTGTACATTCCCCAGCACTATCAGACTCATCTACGAGATGAGTTGACATCATTACGACAAAGGTCCAAATCAGTTTCTGACTACCTTGATGTGATGGACCTTATAATTAGGTGCAACGTACTTGAACACCCACGTGACACCTTATCTAAAATTTAAGTGTGGACTACGATCTGAAATCCGAGATGAGTTGATTCGATATGACCACTATTCCTTAGCAGATACCATTTATATCGTCATCGATATCGAGGAGCACCAGAAGAGAACCCTCCGGTTCAAATATCAACCGAAAACAAATACTCCTTACAAGAAAGAAGAACCGAATGGTAAGGACAGTGCCTCTAAGTCTACTTCGAATTATACGAGAGACCAGAAGGGGAAATCCCTTATGGGAACTGTGACCCCTTCACTGATTCAATGTTATGAGCGCCAACAGATGAGTCATATTTTGAGGGATTGTCCCTAGAGGAAAGACACGCTAGTTATTCAAGAGGTGGCTGAGGAGGACGAGCCTGTAGAAGAAGCTGGAGTCGAGAGCGGCTCACACGTTTTGAACGACGAGGTGTACGGTACACCTAGTGATGAGGAGATAGATCCCGACGTTTTAGTGGTGAGATGCATGCTATATACACCACAAAAATCCGCCGATTATTGGCGGACGAACATCTTCCAAGCCTACTTTAAGGATGAGGAGAAAGTGTGTCGTTTAGTAGTGGATAGTGAGAGTTGTATGAATGTGATAGCTGAGATAGCTTTACCCCGCATAAGACTCACCGCTGAGCCGCACCCGTTCTCATGCCAGGTAGCTTGGGTCACCAAGACTACATTATTGGTGACTAGGAGATGTTTAATACCTATCACTATCGGTACCTACTCCGATATGATCTGGTGTTATGCCTATGGATGTGTGCCACGTATTACTTGGTCGACTTTGGTTGTAGATAGAGATGTCACCATACATGGCAGGTCCAACGCTTGCTCCTTTCTACTGGACAAAAAGAGAGTAGTGTTGACCCCGGTGCTACCTACAACACCAACATCTTGTGCGAGCCATAGTGCGAAAGAGTCCATTCCTCCCATTGACCCCGAAAAAGGATGGTACTTGGCGTATGTGCGTTGACAGTCGTGTTGTCAACAAGATCACAGTGAAATATCAATTTTCGATACCCTGACTGGATGACATGTTAGACATGTTGGCTGGAGCCACGATCTTCTCAAAGATCGACCTTCGAAGTAGTTATCATCAAATCTGTAATACGCGAAGGAGACGAAAGATTGCCTTCAAGTCGAACGATGGACTTTATGAGTGACCCGTGATGCCCTTTGGGTTATCCAGTACTTTCGCTCGGATTATTATCCGGGTCTTCAAACCTTACATTGGGTAGTTCGCAATACGGCAATAGTGTATTTCGACGACATTTTGATATATAGTCAGACTGATAGTGAGCATTATCTTCGAGCTGCTAGTGACCTGTGATGCCTGAGTTTGTCATCATTCTTGGTTATATAGTGAGCTCCGTTGGTATCACAATGAATCTTGAGAAAGTTCGAGCGATTCGTGAGTGGCTTACATCACAGAACATTCACGATGTCCGTAGTTTTCATGGACTAGCCACCTTTTATCATTGATTCATCAAAAATTTCAGTGTGATTATGACGTTAGTCACTGAGTGTAAGTAGAAGGGAAGTTTCCAGTTGACATGATCGACCGCTTGTGTCTTTGAGATTATCAAGGGTAAGATGTCTACTGCACCTGTTTTGAGATTCCCTGATTTCAGTCAGGTATTCGAGGTATCTTGTGATGCATCTGGGGTTGGGATAAGAGGTGTACTTAGTCAAGAGGGTTACCCCGTTGGATTTTTCAGTGAAAAGTTCTCAGACCCGAAGCTGAATTATTCCAACTACGAGCGCGAGTTTTATTCGATTGTGCAGACGTTGTCACTGGAGACACTATTTGTTGCTCAAGGAGTTTGTCCCCACTCCGGTCATCGGACGTTACGTTATATCAATTTGCAACAAAAGTTGAACCCTCGACATGCTAAGTGGGTATCGTATTTACAGCGTGTCAATTTGATTACATTAAATTTTGTCATTTTACTTGTACTTAAATATGCTTGTTTATCTCGGATGCACAGCACTGAAGTTAAGTCACTTAATAAAATATAAAATGAAAGGTCGCCACATTACTTGCTACAGCGAATACAAGTCAGTGATTTGTACTTTAATGACATCATTTTAATCCACCTTCTTAACTAAATGTTCAAAAGGGATGCGTGAGTTAGCTATATTGATGTCAGGTTTCACCAGTGTGCAGGGTGCATGGTGAATCATAAGCTTGTGGACAACCTTGGGCTCGTGGTTGAATATGACCTTCTTGAAAAGCTTGATGCAGATTTCAATGGCACTCAATGAATAGGTGGCCTCTATGCACTTCTCATACAATACATCTACTCTCTATATTGTTTTTAGAGATCAGTTAGTATATGCTGCAAGATCGAGTAATTATCTATGAAATAATTGTTGTTTGTAAATTTCATTTTTCATTTCCTGTTAGTTATCTTTGTTTGGAGGAAGAGGCTCCTATTTATATTGGTAGATATATGATCTCTCAAAGTCCAGAGTAATATGTAGTGTAATGTTTATTTTATTTTTCCAGCGTGTAACAGCAGTAGTCTTCTTTGTTAGCATAACTTGATGCAGTGGCCTCGCTCTTATACGGTGGCCCACTGCCGGGCTGCAGCCCATGCACCCCACCCTTGACCGCACCTATTCTCAGTGCGGTGGGATGTTGGGGCGGGGTCTCGAACCCTCGCCCCCTTGATAAAGAGCTTTCCTAACAGCTCCCATCACCAACTGAGCTGCAAACGTCGAAACCCTAAAAGGGAGATCTAAAGATCGAAAGAACTAAAGAGGAGATTTTTTCCTTTCTTTCCTCCCTTGTAGCTCTAGGGCATTTTAATACATCTTGCTTGACATTTGCAAAGAGATCCAAATAATGATAAAATTATAAAAACTCCTGAACATAAATTAAAACACTTAAACATGAAATTAACATACAATTGTAAACACCATATAACCGAACACCCAATTAAATCTCTATCTAAAAGGATGCTTCATAAATATATATGACTTTTCATCCTTCTGTTCGAGCTGCCTTCAAGCTCATAACGAAAACTTGGCTAAGTTAACATCTGGTTCCTTTATCTCTTATTAAAAAAACTTCTATAACAATGCCCTGAGGCCAAGATATTGTCATAAATCATGTTATTAAAGGTACATCTAATGCCAGAAGTGATCTAGGTGTACCCACCTAAGCCTTCTCTTGGCAAATGAGGGTGATCTATGTCAGCACACACCTTATGTACTACGTGTGCACATTTTCTATTTGACCAGGCACCCAAAAGGCGCTCATGGGAGAGATCTATGGCTCAAGGTAAGAAAAGGGTTGTTCACTTAAAGTTTTGAAAAAAAAACCTTGACCTTCAAGGAGAGTCCTGGTAGGGGCATCATTGAACTCAAGAGCCTCGAAGTCAACATGGTGATGCCTTTGGCGCCGAGGAACATACACAATTTTTTATTCAGACATTTTGTGTGTGTTTGTGGGGGGGGGGGGGGGGGGTGGAGTAAATCTACTTGTTGTAATGTAGGTAATCTATTGTTCAAATATCAAGATATTCTTGTTGTGACAATTAGTGTAGTGGGTTCGAATAGAATAGAATTCATATTAATGGGCAACCCTAAAAAAATGCCTCCCAGATATATTCTTAAAGAATATTGATAGTGTATATCCTTCTGAGGAGTTGATAAAACATTTGGAAAGAAATTCTCTAAGTGAAAGAGTATTCTAAGTCCAGAAGGTGATGACCACTACTGTCATCACCAGAAGTCAACATGTCAAAGTATTTCGTTTCGTTGCGGGAAAGTTACAGCAGCACCGGATGACCACTGCTTACTTCACCAGAAGTCAACAAAGTCAAAGTAGTTCATGCCGTTGCGGGATAGCTGCAGTAGCGTCGGAAGCTACTATTTGTCCTCTTCTGAGGGAGGTGGCGCTCCCCATTCTTGGCTGGATCCACACTCAAATTGTGTCGTTGATTCAAATCAACAGATATAAAAAGCAGAGAGAAAAGGGGATTAGGGTAACGAAAGAAAATACGAAAAATAGAGCCGGCTGGACTTCATCTTCTACGACGAGCTTGAAAGCCGAGTCCAGCAGTGCAAGCCAGCAAGACAGAGAAAGATAGCTGAAACTTTTCCAGTTTAGCAAGTTTGTTCTTTGCTGAACAAGGTGGCTGATTCATCTAATCAGCAAAGAGAGATAGCTATGGAAGGGTCATCAGCCTTCAACAACAGATAGCTGTTCTTCAGTGCAGCAGAGAAGCAGTTAGCTGTAGAAGATGACTAATTCCTTCTACAACAAAAGGACTGGATTGATATCTGCTCAGTCCAGCAAAGTAGACTCAGAGATTTATCTCTGAGTCAGTGTTTTAAATTTATTTCAACTTCTTGATTAAATTCCTGTAGGATTCAGGTTATCTGAATCTGAGCTGTAGGGCCTTTTGTGTCCGAGTTGTAAGTGACTAATTAGTCACTGAGGTAGGTGCCCTGCTGGGGTACTGAGGTAGGATCCAAGTGTGGATCTGAGAGTATGGCTGTCCTCCCAGCCTGAGTAGTAGGGCCTAGTGCCTGAGATAGGTGACTGTTGAGTCACTGAGCTGTAGGTGACAAGTGCCACTGAGTTGTAGGCCTTGGAGGAGGCTGAGTTGTAGGTTCCTGGAAGGGCACTGAGGTAGGTACCTAGGAGGGTACTGAGCTGTAGGAGTGCTGCAACACTCTGAGAGTAGGGCCTTGTGCCTGAAGTTGTAGGGCTGAAAAGCCTGAGCTGTAGGCCTTAGAGATAAGGCTGAGGTAGGTGGTCTGCGGACCACTGAGCTGTAGGAGCACTGCAGGGCTCTGAGGTAGGAACCTTTGTGGTTCTGAGGTAGGGTTCTGAAGAGAACCTGAGTGTAAGGCTGAGGGCCTGAGGTGTAAGCTCTAAGAAGTATTTTGGGGGAGTTTGTGCCTTGTCTAACATAAGTTAGAAAGGTGAGAGGGAAAGTGGATGTACCCAGTTGGGGAACCACTATAAATATCTATGTGCTTTGCTGTGTTGCTTGTTCTTCTCTTATATTGCAGGTAGTAAGGACAAGCTCTAGATCACTTAGTAAAAAAATAGCAAAAAAACATAAGAAATTTTAAAGACCTATTCACCCCCCTCTAGGTGACTAGCTAACCTTAAATTAATAACTTTCAGTTGGGACGGTGGTGGCTGGTTCAATGAATATGGGTTTTTTTCTATTGGTGAGTAAGAAATGGGATTATATGAGGTGATTGGTAGGTCATGGTGATGGGAGGACCAGTGTGGCATTTTATGAGGGTGGTAGCGGGGCAAGAGGTAGTGCCCAAGAGGGCCCATAACTCTTCTTCGATAAATTTGTCTTGATCCATGGACCAAGAGAGTATATTGATTAAGGAGCAAAGATTTGGCCTGATTTGTGATTGGAGCCCAGTGAGGAAGAAGCACAAGTAGTGGTCCATGAGAGTCCCAATATATGTGGCGACGTCGTTGAAGTCGTTGACAGACTCTACCTGGCCAACCATCCAGTCGCTCAAAGGTGTTGCTAGCTTGGCGGCTATCGTAGTAGTGTATAAGATTTTCATTGATAAATGCCCATATCAAGGCCGGATTGGTTTGGTGGGTCCAACGAAGCCAATGAAGAGATGATCCTTCGATTTAGATGGACATGGGGACCTTCTAAAGTTTGGGGGCCCTTGGAGTTCGAAAAATTGCTCGACACGAACAATCCAACCAATTGGTCGGTTCCGGCGAAGACATGAATTTCATGACGCTGACACTGTGCAGGGTGAGCCTCAATGTGGGTTTGGAGGACACCGGTTTACGCAGAATTGCCTCTAGAGTATGGGATGTTGACAGTGATCATCTCTGATGCCGCAGGCGGTGGAGCTGGCGTGTTGGGGTGACCGACGAGGAGGGCATGAACCTCATGCATGGGGATCTGTAGATCAGCAAGGAAGTCTCAACACAATCCTTGCGTCCCGAAGTGGAAGGGCTCGAGGGCAAGACAGTTGGTGGGGCTACTGTGTGGGTGGAAGAACTACTGGCTAGGGCTCGATCAAGGGAAAGAAAAAGCTGGGAGGCTGCTAGTCGGAGGAGAAGGTCGTTGGGCAGAGGATCTTTCTGCTGGAAGAAGGATTGAGTGAGGTTGCTACTCGAAGGAGAAAGTTGCTGAGTGAAGGTTTGTCGCACTGGAGGAAGGTGTTGTTGAACGTGCGGGTGGCATCGATCGGATGAGAGGTGTTGTGGGGTGGAATCACTCGTGGTGACCAAGTCAATCTTGTGCGCGCGTTGGAAGCGAGCTTTGCGATGGAATCATGCTCCCCGGGTGACGGAAGTGAGCTTTCCACACGATAAAAGCGAGATCTCGTGCAATTCGGGTGGCTGGTTGCTGAAGCTGTGAGATTCCTGGTTTTCCCAAACCGTAATTGGGGGGGGGGGGGTCTTGTTGGATGTGGGCTCGTTGATCGACTGAGATGGGAAGGGCGGATCAATTGATAACAATTAGAAAATAGTAGAATGCTCGTTGATAGATATCGAAATACAACCTCATGAGGTATGCTCGCATCAATCACTTGAGGGCTTCGCCCCCCCCCATCAAGGCTAGTGACTTAATTTACCAAAATGCCTCCCGAAAAGGAAAACTGCATAAGATGCAATATCAATGAAAGGACATGAACACTAACGAAAGGGCGGCTCAAAGTCTGCAATTGTTGCAAGGATGGTTGACCGTCGTGAATATTCGTATTGGGTATCCACATAATTAGCTAAGTATATTGGGTTACCCAACTTGAGCTTACATCTTGTTAGTTTGAATCCTAATGGCATGTGAAAAAGGGTTGGACCGATAGACACCATGAGGGTCCATGTTTATGGATGATCGATCTCTTTAATGCAAATTGGTCTTCCTCGAGCCTCCATGTTTGAGGATAAATCCACCATCATGTGCTATCCTTAAGCCTCCTTACGAAGTCACATCAAATTAATATCTATAGTCTCGGGCAATGCCACCAAGCTCCACAAAGACCGTTTGATCTCCGAATATCCAAGAGGAGCATGAATTGAGTTATGAAAATTTGCTTCAAAATAATAAAAAATGTTAGACCACTAGTAATGAAAGCAATTAAAGAGTAAGTAAAGAATAAAACAATACGGTAGATATTTAGGTGGTTCAGCTTGCCTTCTAATCCTTAAGCTTACTTGAGCTTAAGATTCAATAATCAAATCCCTTCAAAGCAAAATAGCTAGAAGGTAGAGGCACCTAATACAACATTTTTTTTCTAGGGTAAGAGTAACTTCACAAAATCAATAACACAAATAAATATAAAAACAAGTTACTTACAAACTCCAGGAAATGTGTCTCTTGGAGCATTCTTTTTTATCCAAACACCTAAAACACATTTAAAAGAGCAAGTAATGAAAGCAATTAAAAGTATAGAACAATACGCTAGATTTTAGGTGGTTCAGCCTGCCTACTCTCCCTTAAGATAACCTGAGCTTAAGATTCCACAAGATATTTTTTCCTAGGATAGAGGATCTTCTAAAAACAAGCGACTTACAAAAACAAGGAGATGCATCTCTTGAAGCTTTCTCGTTTATCCAAACACCACAAAATATTTGAAAGAGTGATTTATCTAATTGCTATTTATAAAATGAATTTGAAATCTTTGTATGAAAGAGTAATCAGGATTCAAGTAATGAGATCTAAGTGGTATGAAATCGGTTCACTAGTTTTCATTAAAATCTGAGGTAGAGGAAAATGGACGGTGAAGACTTTAAACTTGCTTATTTTACCTCGCTCTGGCAATAGCTAGATGAAGGGGAAATTGCAACCTAAAACTGACTGGTTTTGGATCTAGAAAAGGTGCTACTCTAAATCACAAAGATAAGCTGTATGAAGTCATAGATCTTATACAAAGCTAAATGTACTGTAAAGATTTGTCAGTGTAAAGACTGAAGGAATAAATGTATATATAAAGGGTGAATGAAGTATAAAGGCTGTATGATGTATTATGAATCAAGAAGGTTGATTCAATATGCTCATGATACATAAGGGCTGAAATTGAGAAAGTTGACTTTATGTTGAGAGGAAAATTTAAATGGATGTTGAGAGAGATTTAGGCCCCTGTTTGGGAGTGGTGGCGGTTGTGAATATAGTTATGGAAAACATAGGTAGTGTTTGAGTTGGTACGGTCATGGATGCTATTCATCAAAATGGCATTTTAGATCAAAATGCCACCACAACCATACAAGTGAGGTCAATCTTTAGCTTTCGAAAACACTCAGAAAGTGAAATTTGGGCCAACAAGATTGTCATGATGTTCCAAACATATGTAAACTGTCATCACTATATTTACTTGCCCTAATTTTAGACTGCTCACCAACCAAATGCTACAGTTTTGCCAAACAGGGCCTTTGGGGGATTAATGGGCTGCTTAATCTAGAGGAAAATGACAACCCAATGATTTTCAACATGAAAGTAATCTCACAGCAGGAGTGGATATATTGAAGTAGTAATCTATAGGTTTTCTAAACTGTGGACAACAATAACAAAGCAGCAATAAAGGATATTACAACTGGAATCTAATGAGATCTAAGGCTTGGGGGATGTATGCTGTTGAAATTATTGAAGTGGAAGTGGACAGTCCGATTGGGCAGACCGCGAAGTGTCGCCGGTTAGGCGGCTGGGTATTGGCGGATAGCCGAGTTCTGGCTTTAGTTCTCTATTCTACGGTCTGGTTCAGCAAGCACCCTACGAGATAACCAGACGTTTAGCATTATCTAACCGCGACGGTCGCGGTCTGGGTTGAGAGACCGCGGAGTCCGCTTGGAGCTGGCAGGTTATTTTGGCTTTTGTAGAGGCAGGCGGTTAGCGCAGATAGCGGAGGCTAACAACACAGTTCACTGTGATTTGCTCGCGCTGTTTAGAGCCAGAGTTTGTTGATGTGTGTAGACTTGGTCATGGTGATGTGTCAAGTCAAAGGTGTTGCCTAGTCGCGGAGACCACATGGGTTGCGTGGTCTGGTTGTGGTGTTTGCGGAGACCAGCAGTTCGTCTGATGCGGATTTGGCTCAGGACACGTGGCTATCAACTTGATTGCCTAAGTCCATGCGGCCTGTGGATTGTTGTCTTCTTATCTATGCGGACTGGTTGTTCTTACCGCATGAGCGGTTGGACATGTTACCGCGCGCGGTCTTGTTCTGGTATCCGCACTCATGTGCGAATAGGTGGTGATAGCCACAAGTTGATGAGAGGTAATCCTATCGCTATGGACGGTGACCGCACTCTCCTTGTCGCCTATAAATAGGGGTCCCCGGCTCATTATATATAACGAGAACAGTGTTAACTCAGCTCGCATTTTGAACTTGTGGTTAGATTTTTCTAACCGGACGGCTAAGTGAAGTTGACTTGTAATGTGCATGCTGTGTGTCTAGCATCAGACGACTAGACAACTAGTTGAGAAGCTTAGTGTGGAACAGTTCGCTGATAGCAGTCTGTGGTATACAACAGGTCATGGTTAGTGTGGCCAGAAGTATTCTTCCTCAGGGTTGTGGATAGTTCAAGCAGTTCGTCTGGTCTCAGCTGGGTTAGTTCAAGCAGGGTTAGTTCTAGCAGGGTTGCGGTTAGTGTGGCCAGTAGAGGCTGTTTTCCCAGTTTATCAGCATTCAATAACAAGGCAGCTTGCACGGCTTGGGTTGCTGTCTGGCATCCTGGCGGTTTCGGTGGTTAGAGCTGACATAAGAGGCTTGGCGATTTCAGCGGACAGGCCTGGCGGTTAGCGGTTTGGGCTGTTACTGTTGTCAGTCCGCCAGTTTCTCTTGCTTGTAATTTTTTGCTTCCATCAGGTGTATTTTGAATTATGTCTCGCAATTCATTCCTCGTTCTATAAAAAAGTTTGTTAATTCCATAGTGGCTCTTGTGTTTCTGTTGATATTGGTTTTTATTTGTCTTTGATTTGGTTGAGTGTTCCTGCGACCTTACTCAGCTTCAAAGAAAATTTTACATGGCATCAGAGGGGTGTTGAGGAGTTAGCAGTTGATCAACCTCAGAGGTGTGATATCCTTGGAAAGTTCAAGTGAATTAGGGTTAAACAATGGAATCTGGTTTTGCAGGAGTTCTTGTGATTGAGCTCTTAACGCAGACCAATTTTATGAAATGAATGTCTTGCATGAAGAGCATTCTTCTTGGCGAGGATCTTTGGGTGGTCGTCAGTGAAGACGATATGCAAGAGGTGGTTGTTGCTGCAGGGAATGCTGAGGCGGTGAGAGCTTGGAGGATGACGAATGCTAAGGCAGAGTTCACTCTAAAGCGGGCTATCTCACCAGAGCCTTTTGACCACATCATTGGATGTCGGTCAGCTATTGAGATCTGGACAACCTTGGATGACCTGTTTAACAAGAAGGACATACTCGATTATAGTTCTTAGAGAATGAGTTGACGAAGGCCACTCAGGGTGATCTGTCCATATCATCCTTCTTTCTGAAGATGAATAACCTCTGCGCTAAGATATCAACATTGGACCCGGAAGAGCCTATCTCAGAGGTGAAACTGAAGAGACACATCATCTGCGGGCTGCGGAAGGAGTATGTTACCTTCATGACTTCTTTGCAGGGCTGGTCCAATCAGCCATCGTTGCTCTAGCTGGAGAACCTGTTAGCTTCGTAGGAGAGTTTGGAGAGGCAAATGGCTGGAGTATTTATCTCAAAGGGAGAGAGTGAGGTTCTTTACTCTAGCAAGAAGAAGAGATGAGACAAAAAAAAGATGTCTCCTGTCGGCGATGGTCCGTCTACTTCATTTCAGCAGGAGAGGAGCAAGGCTCCTTAGCTGGATGAAGGGAGGAAGAGAGGAGGACCACGGTGCTACAAGTGCAATAAGTTTGGTCACATCTGGAAGTACTGCAGGGTCAATCTTCAGTCGGGGCATGCTACATGAAAAGAAGATGCTGAATTCAGGGCTGATGAAGGTAGATGAGAGAGTGTCTTCGTGACGGGCACTTGTGTTTGTGCATTGTCGTCCATTAACTATCAGGAGGATTGAATCGTTGAATCAGGGTATGATCATCACCTCACTGGGGACGAGTCAAAGCTCTCTTCTCTGCATGCTTACAATGGTAATGATGCTATTATTACTGCTGACGATAATGTGCATTGTCGAGAAGGAGGGGACAATTTCTATAAGCGGTGATAGGGGTCTACTCACGTTGAGTAGTGTGTATCACATGTCGGGAATGAAAAAGTACTTCTCGATGACCAATGTGGTGGATGCTAGGTATCACGTTCTGTTCTGCCCGACAGAAGTGAAATTTCTCCGGAATGTATCAGCCGTGAAGGCTGATGTCACTCATGTTGGAAGACGGGTTAAGGACTTGTTTATGTTGGCGATAAGTTCTTATGTTGTAAACATAAGGGCAAAAGACAGCGCTGCTATCTGTGGCATGAAAGACTGGACATGTTGGGATGGATAAGCTGAAGGCTATGACGAAGAGTGGTCTGGTGCATGGTCTACCTAGTCTTTCTTCATTTGGAGATGGTCATGTCTGTGTGGAGTGTCAGTATGGTAAGACTCATTGCCTTCCATTTGACAAATCACAAACGAGATGCAAGGTACCATTGGAATGCATCCACGGTGACCTGATGGGACCAACTATCACCCCGGTCTCGGAGGTAGCATGTATATGTTGGTTCTAGTTGATGATTTTACGAGGTATACTTGGGTATACTTTATGAAGGAGAAGTCAGATGCGTCCGAGAAGTTTGTGGAGTTCAAAGAGCTCGTGGAGGGCCAACTCGATATGCGGATCAAGAAGTTGAGAACTGATAATTGAGGAGGGTTTACTTCAAATGAGTTCTCCAACTTCTGCAGGAAGCACGGAATCCAGAGAGAGCTTACTTGCACATACTCCACAACAGAACAGAGTTGTAGAGCGGAAGTTCCGTCATTTGACGGAGACATGCAAGTACTAGCTTTATGCCTAAGACATTCTCTGGGCTTTATGGGAGGAGGGGATGGCTTGTGTGGCATATGTCATCAACTGGATGCCCCTCAGTCCCAACAACATGAAGTCTCCACATGAGCTGATGTTTAAGGAGAAGCACAGTGTGGAACATCTTCAAGTGTTCGGGTCTACCTGCTACGTGCATGCTCCAGATGCTCTCAGAACGACACTAGATGCAAAAGCAAGGAAGTTACTACTCGTTAGTTATGATGTGAGGAAGAAATGTTGGAAATGCATGGATCCCGAGGCACAGAAGTTTGTGGTCACTAGGGACATGATATTTGACGAGCTGACGTCACACCAGTGTAGTTCCTTTGTGGAACTATAGGAGAGCAGGGGAGTGAAGGGCAAGGTGAAGCTGTTCCGGATCTTCTGGTGGGGGGATCTGTCATCAGGTACTCCGGTTATATCTAGCTCTGAAGCAGGTGCTTATGAATCGGGAAGCAGGGAGAGTGATGCTCCAAGTTTGCCCAAGAGGAGAACTAGTTCAGAAGAAGCAGCGGGAGTGGTGGATCATTATTCCACTGACTCAGTATATGTATGAGAACATGATGAGTTTTGTCTCATGTTTCTTCGCATGTCCCTTGGATGAGCGGGAGCCGTCATGCTTTGAGAATGCCGTTGGCATCAAGGAGTGGGAAGATGCTATGGATGAGGAGATGACCGCCCACAGGAAAAACGAGATTTGAGATCTTGTGCCCATGGTTGATGACATCACTCCTGTGACATGCAAGTGAGTTTATAAGATCAAGAAAAAGGCTGACGGCAGTATCGAGCGGTACAAGGCTAGCCTTGTAGCTCGAAGGTTCTCACAACAGTACGAAGAAGACTATGAAGAGACATTCAGTCCTGTGCCCAAGATGACTTTAGTGCGGGTTATGATTGCCTTGTTGGCTTGCCAAGGGTGGATGATTTGATAACTCGACGTGAAAAATGTGTTCCTTTATGACGAGATTAACAAGGACGTCTTCATGATGCAATCACCTGGTTATGTATCCGAAGAACATCCAGGACACGTCTGCAAACTCAAGAAGCTCCTTTATGGCTTGAAGCAGGTGACTCGGGCGTGGTATGAAAAGATCGCAAAATACCTCCAGTTTTGCCGATACTTTGCCTTAGACTCAGACTCGAGTCTGTTTGTCAAGAAGAGGGGGGAGCTTGAAGTCTTGGTGTTGTTGTACGTTGACGATATGATCGTCACGGGGAACTCGGAAGATGAGGTAGCTAGGCTCAGGGCAGAGCTAGTTATTCGGTTCGAGATGAAGGATCTTTGGAGAGCTCCATCATTTCCTTGGTATCAAGGTGGAGAGGAAGAAGAGCGGTATGCTTGTTTCCCAGAAGGTCTGTGCAGAGCGAATCGTTAAGCGGTTCGTCATGCGGGAGGGAAAGAGCCGTTCTACTCCACTGGAGGTCGGTCTTAAGTTTCGACGTGATGAGCGAAGGGTTCTTCCAGATCCTTTGGTATTCCGGGCTCTGGTTGGGAGTCTCTTATATCTGACGATTACAATGTTGGATATTGCTTATGTTGTCGGCTAATTAAGTCGGTATATGACAAAGCCGCGAAAGATTCATCTGGTGGTGCGTGGTGGCTAAGAATATGCTGAAGTACGTGATGTACACCTCAGATATCAGTCTCTTTTACAAGAGACATGAGATTCAATCTGCATGGTTACATGAATGTTGATTATGGGGGAGATTCAGACGATCAGAAGTCGACGACTGGTTATGTCTTCATGTGCGGATCGACAGTTATCTCATAGTTTAGTAAGAAGCAGGATTTAGTATCTTTCTCCACTACGGAAGCGGAATATAAGGTTTCGTCCTTGGCAGCTCAGGAAATCATATGGCTTAGGAGATTAGTGGAGGACATCCATGAGGAGGTGCAGGGTCCTACTTTGTTGCACGGTGACAATGAGAGTGCACTCAAACTGGTTAATAATTCAGTTTGTCACGCACGAACAAAGCACATCGAGATCGAGCATCAGTTCGTTCGGGAGAAGGTGCTGGAAAGGTCTTTGATGGTTGAGTAGGTGCAGAGTCAGAACAATATCGCAGACATCTTCACGAAGTCGCCATCGAAGGGACCGTTTACACGGTTACGACGTTTGCTTGGACTGGTTTCCACTTCCCACTTCAAGGGAGGTGTTGAAATTGTTGAAGTGGAAGTTGGCGGTCTGATTGGGCAGACCGCAGAGTCCGTCGCCGGTTAGGCGGCTAGGTATTGACAGATAGCCAAGTTCTGGCTTTAGTTCTCTGTTTTGCGGTCTGGTTCAACACACATCCTGGGAGATAACTGGGCGGTTAGCGTTAGCTAATCACAACTGTCACGGTTTGGGTTGAGAGACATCAGAGTCCGCTTGGAGCTGGCAGGTTCTTTGGCTTGCGTAGAGACAGGCGGTTAGCACGGATGGCGGAGGCTAACCGCACAGTTTGCTATGATTTGCTCGCGCGGTCTAGAGCCAGAGTTCGCTGGTGTGTGAGGACTTGGTCACAGTGATGTGCCAAGTCCATGGTGTTGCCGAGTCGCGGAGACTGCATGGGTTGTGCTGTCTGGTTGTGGAGTTCCCGGAGACCGACAATTCGTGTGATGCGGATTTGTCTCAGGTCACATGGTTATCAGCTTGATTGCCTAAGTCCACGCGGACTGTGAATTGATGGCCGCTTATCTATGTAGACTGGTTGTTCTTACCACGTGAGCGGTTAGACATGTTACCGCACGCGGTCTGGTTCTGGTATCCGCACTCATGTGCAGATATGTGGTGCTAGCCCCAGGTTGATGGGCGGTAACCCTATCGCCATGGCCGGTGACCGCACTCCCCTTGTCGCCTATATATAGGGGTCCCCAACTCGTCATATATAACGGGAACAGTGAAAACTCAGCTCGCGTTTTGAACTTGCGGTTTGATTTCTCTAACCAGACGACTTAGTGAAGTTAACTTGTGTTGTGCAGGCTGTGCGGCTAGCACCGGATGTTTAGGCAAGTTGGGAAGCTCAGTGTGGAACAGTTCGCAGATAGCAGTCTGCGGTATACAACAGGTCGCAGTTAGTGTGGCCATCAGTATTCTTCCTCAGGGTTACGAATAGTTCAAGCAGTTCGTCCGGTCTCCGCGGGTAGACTGTTTTCCCAGTTCATCAACATTCAATAACAAGGCAGTTTGGGTGGCTTGAGTTGCGGTCTGACAACTTGGCGGTTTCGGCGGTTAGAGCTGATAGAAGCGGCTTGGCAGTTTTGTCGGACAGGCCTGACGGTTAGCGGCTTGTGCGGTTACTGTTGTCAGTCCGCCAGTTTCTCTTGTAGTTTTTTGCTTCCATCGGGTATATTGTGAATCATGTCTCACAATGTATACCTCATCCTGTAAAAAAATTTGTTAATTCCACAGTGGTTCTTGTGCTTCTGTTGATACTGGTTTTTACTTGACTTTGATTTGATTGAATGTTCCTGCGGCCTTACTCATCTTCCGAGAAATTTTCACATGTGCACTAACAAATTTTGATGTTATGGGAGAGAATTGAGCCTACAACATCGATGACATTAGAAACTTAGTCTGTTACAAAAATAGCGCGAAGGAGAAATTTGGGTTGTGAAAGAAACATACTGATATGAATATACATGATTTTTAGGGCTATAACATTCTGAGTTCTGAGACGGAGAGCATTGAACGGCTGTGGTTGATTGAAGCTCGATCAAATGGCTTAGTCGGCCTAATGTTAAGATCAAGGGAAAGGATTGAATCAAGCATATAAATGAGACCAAACATGTGAAATCTCAACTAGTTCCAATTGCTGGATTAATATATGTCATCAAATAAGATTATAAAGGAATAGATCTGATGGTTGAATTGAAAGTAGGTTGACCAAGGGATCTAGGAAGCTTTGGATACAAATCAATGGCTAGATCTTCATCCGGGGATATCATAAAATTAGTTGTTTGTAAAATTTGGTCAAGATAAAATTTGGTAAATAATTATCTACTATTAATTACACAAGCCTCCCCTGCGAGTTAGCTTAATTACAGGTTGCACCCATCTATCTTTGAGATTACATGAGCCTCCCCTCTAAGTCTGCATTTCATAACACGCATCCACAAAAATACTCTCTCGGAGCAGCTGAAGGAGATATTTTTGTGCATGCATCCGCTCCATGCTGGTATTTTTATGCATGCTTGTTTCGAAATGTAAACCAAGATGTGAAACTTTTTGTAATTTCAAAAATAGAGAGGTGCAACTTGCAAATTTGAAAACTGACAGGAAAGGTCCTGGTAAACTGTTATTGTGATGCCTCCAAACCGGACCGGTCCAGCTGGACCGGTTCGGTTATGTTTTTTTGTTATATATATATAACTTGCACAGGGAGAAATCGATCTAACCTAATCAAGAGAAATCAGGAGGAACAGAGAACGAGCGGCGGCAAGATCGAGAAGAACCATCGGGAAGAAAGGGAGAGCGGTGGCATCGGATAAGTGCGGCGATCGAGCGGCGGCTTCGGGACGAGGATCAACGGCGGCGGCAAGGGCCCGATCTTGGGCAGCGGGGGCTTCTTCTCCGGCGACAGCGGCGCAACGGCGATCCCGGTCTAGGGCTCGCATCTCCGGCGGCTCCGGCGATCCAGCGGCGGCGGCAACTCCGGCAGTGAGAGAGGGCATAAGGCTGCGGTTCCTTCATCTTGAAGAGGGCAGCGACTTTCTTGGCCGGAAGGCGGCGACGTGTGGCGGAGGGATAATCGGGTTACCCGATTTTGGGCACCATCGGCGCATCGGGTTCATCTCCGGCGTGTGACAGCGGCTTGGCCGGCTGTATCCAGGGAGGAGCGGGGGGCTCACGGCGGTGGCTGGGTGCAAATTCCTCCGGCGGCGATCAGATTCAGATCCAGGCTACAGTATCGGCTGTTTCTTGCGGCGACATCGAAACCCGGTGAAGATCGGCTTGGTCGGTCGGATTCTTGACGGCGGTAGTGGTGGTTCTTGGCCGGCGGCAGTGGTGGTTTCCGGCGGCTTTGAGGCAGCGGTGGAGGCGAGACAGCAACTCCTATTCGGAAGGTCGATCTCCTGCGTTTTACTCGTTCTTTTTATTTTCAGTTGTGGTTATTATCTGGATTCCGATCCATCGTGATCGTGAAAAGTGTAATAGCTGTAGAACTCTTATTTTTGATTAGTGGATCCGGCGCGCTCTCCCCGTGGATGTAGGAGCTTAACTCCGAACCACGTAAATCTCTTGTGTTTGTGGTGTTTTGGAATCTCGTATTTTTTGTTTGTTTGGTGCGCGCCACTATTTGCTCAAATTTTGCTTCCGTTGCTATTGTACGCGACAAGTTCCGTACTCGCGGGCCGGTGTCAATTGCACAACAATTGGTATCAGAGACAGGTTCGTCCTTCGGACCAGTGAGCAAATTCAATGGCGGCCAAATTCGAGATTCCAAAATACGATGGCAAGATTGATTTCGGCCTTTGGCAAAAGCGCATAAAGGCCGTACTCGTGCAGCAGGTACTTCACAGGGCACTCCTTGGACAGGCGAAGGCCAAGGTGAAGGACGATGACGAGTGGGATGAGCTGGATCTCAAGGCCATCAGCACCATACAGCTGTGTTTGGCAGACGAGGTCATGTACAACGTAGTCGAGGCGGAAACTACGGTGGACTTGTGGAGGAAGCTCGAGGAGCTCTACATGTCCAGGTCACTCACGAACAAGCTGTACGTGAAGAAGTAGTTGTACAGCTTGAGGATGTCCGGGGGAACGCAGTTGTTGGACCATATGAATGTGTTCAACAAGCTGGTATCCCAGCTGCGGAGTATGGATGTGAAGGTCGAGGAGGAAGACCAGGCTCTTCTCCTCTTGTCCTCACTCCCGAGACCGTTCGATCATTTAGTCACCACCATCTTGTATGAGAAGGATACCCTTAAGATGGAGGAAGTGGTGACGATGCTTCTTTTTAATGAGAAGAGGAGCAGTTCCGGATCGAGTGCGAGCGAGGGTCTGCTCGTGAAGAGCAGAGACCCATCCTGAGGAAGATCGAGAGGGGGAGGCAAGAAGGATGATCGACCTAGGTACAGGGGTAGGTGTCATTACTGCAAGGAGGAGGGGCATTGGAAGGCCAACTGCCCAGTGAGGAAACTCAGGGGCAAAGGATCTGTGCCTCAGCAGGCTGCAGTGGCATCCGAGTGCGTGAGCTATGATGACGTTCTACACGTTTCACAAAGTCGTGACGTGGTCGGGACCACAGATTCCTGGATCATGGATACAAGATGTTCGTTTCACATGTGCCCGAACATTGAATGGTTCTCCAGTATTAGGCACTGTGGAGGTGGTCATGTTCGGATGGGGAACCGGTCAGAGTGCGAGATATCTGGAGTCGGGAGTATCAGGATTAGGATGTTTGATGAAGTGGTTAGGATCCTCACCGGCGTTCGGTATGTGCCCGAGTTGAGGAAGAACTTGCTTTCTCTAGGCACTCTGGAGGCTGCCGGGTATTCTTATACTAGTAGCAGCGGGTATTTGGAGGTCAGGAGAGGCGCGCAGACAGTCTTGAGAGGAGAGCGTTCAGGATCGCTCTATAGACTGATTGACACCACGATTGCCAGGGAAAATGCGAGGAGAGAGGTCAGACCGTCTCTTGAGCTACAGGATACGGTAGCATATGCATTTCAGGCGATCTCCTCAGATCACGGTTCCTTCGATAGAGCTTTAGAGAGCAGAGACCGTTCTCAACGAAAAACTAGGAAGGACCAACGGAGGAGTGGGGCAGGATTCGTGGCAAGGGCGTGTGCACGGATTGAGGACCTTGGCGGAGGTAGAATCTTCGCAGCCATAGAGGAGACGGGTAGAGAGTCATCTCAGGAGTACCCAGACACCGTAAGAGGAGCCATCAGGCTCAGAGGTCTCACCAAAGAACTTAGGATCACTCAGGAGAAGATGGAGTTGCACAGTGAGAGTTCGAGTGCGATTCGTCTTGCAGTAGACCCAGTCTATCGTGCAAGGACGAAGCACGTCGACGTGCGTCACCGGGAGTTGAGGGAGTTTGCTTGAGGTGGAGGCGTGATGTTGCGGGAGATTCCTACGGAGGAATGCGTTTCGAGCATGCGGGAGAAATCAGTGAGGCGAGTCAAGTTTGACTTAGCTCAGACTGATGCATGTTGATCGTGTCGGCCCCAGGGAGAGGGGGCTTGTAGTCGTCAGTAGGGGTCTGTGTGTTATAGGCAGTTTTAGCGTTCGTGGAGCATCAAAGTGGAGATTGTTATTGTGATGCCTCCAAACCGGACCGGTCCAGCTCGGTTATGTTTTTTTGTTATATATATAACTTGCACAGAGAGAAATCGATCTAACCTAATCAAGAGAAATCGGGAGGAACAGAGAACGAGCGGCGACAAGATCGGGAAGAACCATCGGGAAGAAAGGGAGAGCGTTGGCATCAGAGATGTGCGACGATCGAGCGGCGGCTTCGGGACGAGGATCAACGGCGACGACAAGGGCCCGATCTGGGGCAGTGGGGGCTTCTTCTCCGGCGACAGCGGCGCAGCGGCGATCCCGGTCTAGGGCTCGCATCTCCGGCGGCTCTGGCGATCCAGCGATGGCGGCAACTCCGGTGGAGAGAGAGGGCATAAGGCTGCGGTTCCTTCATATTGAAGAGGGCAGCAGCTTTCTTGGCCGGAGGGCGGCGGCGTGTGGCGGAGAGATAATCGGGTTACCCGATTTTGGGCACCAGCGGCGCATCGGGTTCATCTTCGGCGTTTGACAGCGGCTTGACCGGCTATATCCTGGGAGGAGAGGGGGCTCACGGCGGTGGCTGAGTGCAGATTCCTTCGGCGGCGATTAGATTCAGATCCAGACTGCAGTATCGGCTGTTTCTTGCGGCGGCATCGAAACCAGGTGAAGATCGGCTTGGTCGGTCGGATTCTTGCCGGCGGCAGTGGTGGTTCTTGGCCGGCGGCGGCGGTGGTTTCCGGCGGCTTTGAGGCAGCGGTGGAGGCGAGGCAGCAACTCCAATTCGGAAGGTCGATCTCCTGCGTTTTACTCGTTCTTTTTGTTTTCAGTTGTGGTTATTATCTGGGTTCCGATCCGTCGTGCTCGTGAAAAGTGTAATAGCTGTAGAACTCTTATTTTTGATTAGTGGATCCGGCGCGCTCTCCCCGTGGATGTAGGAGCTTTACTCCGAACCACGTAAATCTCTTGTGTTTGTGGTGTTTTGGAATCTTGTATTTTTTGTTTGTTTGGTCGCGCCACTATTTGCTCAAAATTTGCTTCCGTTGCTATTGTCCGCGACGAGTTCCGTACTCGCGGGTCGGTGTCAATTGCACAACAGTAAACAACTCTATTTATCTGTATAAGTTGGTCAGATGAAGTCTCTTCTTTTTTATCCCGTACAAGCTAGATTTCATGTGAGAATTAGTATGGGTTATATGAGTATTTCAGAAATATTAGATGATTCTTGAGATGCTCAATATGGATAATTGTGTGACGACTCAAAAATGCGTCAATTAAAATTAATCACTTCCCCGATGACGATCGAGAGGCAAGAGGCAATATAGATTTTTTCGTATTATTTTTGTGTTTTCCATTTCGTTTTATTGTTTAAATTTTCTTTATTTTGATATCGGGGGTGCTAATAGCCATTTCAAGTAGTGGAAAATAGGCTGCCATTGAATTATGGGCTTGTATTGGGCTGGCTGTGATTGTTGGGTTGGCTGTTTTTATGGTGTTGGCTGAGTAGATGTGCTGTGCTGGCTGGATTTGGTGTGTTGGCTGGGTGTGGTGTGTTGGATGGTTAGGTGTTGACTGGTCTGGGCGTTGAGTTTATTTGGGTGGCATCTGGAGCGGTGCTTGGCTTTTGCTTGCCACTGGCCGCTTACTCCTCTGTTATAAATTCGAGCTCAAGTCGTTACTTCTCCCGCACTTTCAGTTCTGTCGTTTCTCTGCTTTTGCGATTACCTGCTGCCTCTTCTTCTTCTTCTTCTTCTTCTACTTCTACTTCTTCTCTTTCTGTGCCGCCGCTGCTTCTGTACCGATGAAGTTGCTATGTCGTCGCTGTTTCAGTGCCAACGGTTCTGTGTTGAGCCACTGTTTGGGCTTGTTGCTCCCTGCTGCTACTGCCTTCCTCTGCTATTCCCTGCTGCTATTACTTCCCTCTGCTACTCCCTGCCTCTCCTGCTCTCCTGCTGCTGCCTCTGCCCCTAGTTTAGGGCTTGCTGCCGCTCCCGAGCTGCTGCTCCTCCTTGCTATTGCTCCCGAGCTACTTCTGTGTAGCTGCTATACCGTGCCCTTCTCCTCTCCCCTCTTGTTGTAAGGAAATTTCTTCTCTTCCCCTTTCCTGGTTTGGTTATTACTTCTCTATTTGGTTATTTTGCTTAACTGATTGGGCTCGTTGGGTGTTGGAGTGCTGAATTTCTTTATTAAGTTGATGGATATAAATTTTGGGGGCAATGAGCTGGACAACCATTTTATTTTGTTTTTGTGCCGATTGAGGGTTGGTTTTTGAGCTATTTTTGGAAATGAAGTTTGAGCAATTTAATTGTTGTTTTCACGATATTTTGATATTGTTTTTAAGGTACTTACGAGCCGTTTTGTCTATTTTGTGCCGTTTGGACGGCTAAAGTTGAGACTCACAGTCTCGATTGAGGACTGTTTTGATTGGATAGCTTTTATAGACATTTCTTGTCATTTACTTTAACTTTCTGATTTTAACGAATTTTAAACGTCTGTTTTAAAACATTAATGCTACAAATATCAAGTGACACAACCTAAATAAAAAAGTGTATACAATTTCAGTGGTTCCCGAGGCCCAAAAATAACAGGATGACCTCACAAGATAGCCGTGACAGCAATGTGAACAAGAATGTGGATAAAGGGAAGGCTGTGGTGAGATTCTTATTTCTTGAATTAAGTTTAATTCACATAATTTCTTATTTCAGTTTTACTTTTTGGAATAAACATTGCTTGTGCATATGAGTTTAACTCAATAATATATCGCTATGTAATAAATGTGGACGAGGGTAAAATATAAAAGCAATACATATTTCTGATGAGATTATGTTATTAAAAATTACTGTTTCATGAAAATTACGATCAAGATAAGAACTAATTTAAAACTCTGCATAGATAAATGTGAAAGATTCGAATCCTATGATGTAGAGACATCTACTTATGGATTCACCAGTAGGGGTGAACCTACAATTTCGCCCTTCGGGGGTGTAGTCAATTCAAGTTTGCATGCTGAAACATTTCTTATTTTATGTAATTAAAATTAAGGAGTACTTTAAGGATCAGTATTGAGAATAATAAAATAATTGTTTTATTATAATGTATGCATATTGTTATTTCCCCTTACTTGCATGTGTGACTATTCACAAAATACTTTTCTCACTTAATCATAATTTTTATCACTAACCCGTTGTGGATCCATTTTTTTAAAGGAAACAGGAGTCACTTCTAGTTCTCGGAAAGGAATTCCACTGGAAGAGTTGGTGAAGTATGATTGAAGATTTTTATAGGCATTGACGAAGCTCAGGAAAGACACAACATCATGTACCAGTTCTAGTAGTGATTTTTGTATTGAGTATAGTTGAATGTTCGTAGTCCCTTTATCGACGTATGTAAATAAATGAATGAATGAATATAATTTCTGTGTTCATGATCTTTGTACTGTGATATTGCAATATTTTTTATTGAAAATATGTTTGATTCTCGAATCATTTGCGAAGCCCAGAATCAGGGTCTTCACAAATTGCATATCTAGTACTTTGGTATTATTATTATTTCAAATTAGCGGTCATTTAATTATTTGATCAGGGGCTTCACAAATTGCATATCTAGTACTTTGGTATTATTATTTCTAAATTAGCGGTCATTTAATTATTTGATGATATTATAACCTGATGCAAATGAGTAATCTTTTCTTATACTATGTCAGCCTCATTTCTCGATGAATTTCTTATGAACATATTTCCAAAGGATTGTTGTGCCTCCACATTTTGAGGCATTTGATGTTGTGAAGAAGATTTTTCATGTACACCATTGCTGTATAAGATAGAATTTTTTTCTTATTTAGTTGATTCTTGACAATAAGAGTTTAAATAATCATATATTCAGTGGATTATACTGGGTTAATTATGAGGATCTCTCTTGAGAGTTTGTGATGGGGATCCATCAGATCATGCAACTGGAGAGGTTCGCCGTAAGACGGGACTCACGTTCATTTATTCGCGCAGGAGGACTTGATCGGATCGCCGATTGGACTCCGCGGTTGCGTTCGGGACGTCGCTGCGAGTCAAAACACTATATTAATATATATTTTTCTGTTTATTACTGATGTATTTTAAGGGCCGAACTAATCGGTCAATCATAGTCGTTGATGGAGAATGTCCTGCCCTAGTTTTTCTTTTTTTATAAATTGGAGTTTTGATGGTTGAATTCAGTCATTGTAGTTTTTGGAGACATTGAATCCCAGAATCTCACGATCCCACCCCGGTGCTGACACCGTGAAATCCTAGGTGACGACTTCTAGGCTTCTAAACTCCTTCCCAAGGTAATCCCTACCCCCACCTTCATTTTCCACGCCTCAAACCTTCGTTTCAACCGTTGCAGCCCTCCATTACTGCCCCCAAAAACAGTCAGCCTGCTGTTCTCTTGCCGCCGCCCAGCCCGCCTTCCCCTCTCTAACCCGCCGCCTCTCTACCACCGCTATAGAACCACCGACCCCCCTTGTCCCCTCCCCACTCCAGCCGACATGTCCTCACCGTTCCCCACCGTCGGCCACCTCCTTCAAGTTGCCATAACAAACTGTCGGCCTCTGCCTCCCCCTCCTCATTCCTCACATCCCCTTTCCGTGGATCCACTACCAAATAACCTCTATTCTCTAGATCACGCTAGATCTGAGAATTTCAACCCTCGTTCCGACATTTGCCTCCACCCTTATTACCATTTTTACCCGGATCCCCTCTTACACATCAGATCTACCCTCCCCTTGCCCGGATCTACTTATACGTGTCTGGATCTACCGTTTTATTGTCTTTTTTCACCGCTTATCACCGAGGACAGCCGTCGCCTCGCCACCGGTTCCATCTCCGATTGCCGATCTACATTTCCAGACCTTCAATTCTTCAATGGCTCGGTTCAGCCCTCTGCTTTGTGAGCTTTTGTAGTACTGTATTATTTGATTTGATATTTTCCATCTAGTGATTTGCTATATTGTGCTGTGATTCTTGTTTGTGAAAAGTTGTTTTGACACACTAATAATTTGCAGGAAGAAACATTCGCCGCGCGCTTCGCTTTGTCCCTCCGAGTGGAGGAAGAGCCATTCTAATTTGCCCAAAATTATTTTTTTTATTTAAATATTTGTGTGGTGCTGAAAGTACATTGCTTTAATTTATTCATCAAAACATCGCTCATTTCATTGCATGTAGATTTGGATTAGATGTCACCCTTGCACTATCAGCTAGCGTCGTAGGTTTTGTGCACCCGTAACCTATCCCGACATCATTTTGGTATCAGAGGTCAATGTTAGGTCATTTGCATGCTCCGTAGTAGTAGGATATTCAGAGGAAACACGGTAGAGCTGCAAGTCACTGACGACCGAACAACGAGGTCGAGTTCGGGCGCCGCTTTTGTTGAATTTCAGTGCCTTATCCTAGACCGTTTTGGCGCTTTAGGTGCTCAGTTCAACGATGTGCGTCATGATCTTGTCGAGGAGAATCTTTGTTTAGACCTCTTAGAGAATGTCAGTGAAACTCTAACACAGCATGACGAGTCACTTGAGGACGACCTTGATGCTCCTCCACGTCATCACCAGCGCCCGAGAGATGGCCAGCCTCCAGCAGACCGCCACCGTCACGATATTCCTCATCGAGCCCCAATTCCTCCGGTACCGCGAAACCTTGATTTTATGATGGAGCATAAGCAAGCTCCGGCGCGGGATAAGCTTCCCTATCAGCGTGAGGAGTACCGTATGCCACGTCAGCCTCAGTCTGACCCCAGAGATCGTGTGCCCCCACACGGTCGCCGTGATCATAACCACGATGAATATTATCCACCGGGTCAGAGAGAGCGTGGTCCCCCACTCGCTCGATACGACTACGCACATGATGGGTACGCCGAGGATTATCCTGACCCACAGAGGGGAGGCCACGACCACGACGTCACTCGTCGTATTCGACTCGACGGCCCGTCCTTCGATGGTCGCCTAGATTCGAAAGCCTTCAGCGATTGGTTCTTGGATATGGACCACTATTTCGAGTGGTATGACATGAGTGACGAGCGTTGCGTTCTCTTTACAAAAATGAATCTGGTCGGGTAGGCTATGGTATTTTGGATTAGCGTAGAGAGTCTTGGAGCTAGATGGTTATTATCCCATTACCAGGCAGGACGAGATGAAGCAAAGATTGAGCGAGAAATGCCTCACCGCTTCTTACCGAGACCAGTTATTTGAGCCGTTACAGAACTTAAGACAGTGGTTACTTACTGTCATTGAGTATATGGCTCACTTCGATGAGCTAGTCGTTAGGAGTGACGTCTCGGAGGAGCCTATCGACACTGCCTCCCGTTTCAAGGCGGGTCTTCGTTCTGAGATTTGGATAAAATTAATTCCGAATCGTTTAGAGATGGTCGATCAGATATTTTAGCTCTCTCTCGAGTACGAGCAATACCTCCGATCTTCTAGCACGAGGTAGTTCACTTCTCAAACCGAGTCCTCGACTTTTAGGAAACCCGCTCCGCCCCAGCCACGCTGGTTGCACCCTCACGTATCCCCGCAGATGCGAAGGGCAAAGCCATAGCCACTGATGGCCAGTGATTTGGGGGTATTGTGTGCTATCGATGTTCTGGTAGGGGACACGTGGAGGCGCAATGTGTAACGCCCCGAAACTCAAAAGAGCGACGGGGGTCGTTTTGGGCCAGTTTTGGGTTCTGGCAGGAGGCACACGGTCTGAGACACAGGCGTGTCCCAGGGCGTGTCAGGCTTGTGTCGACACTCAGCCGACGAAGTCGACATTTTGCTCTCGACATTGTGTCGAGACTGGGCACACGGCCTGCGGCACGGGCGTGTCGCAGGGCGTGTCGACCCGTGTCGACACTCAGCCCGCGAAGTCAACACTCTGCGCTCGACAAAGTGTCGAGACATGGCACACGGCCTGCGACACGGGCGTGTCGCAGGGCGTGTCGACCCGTGTCGACACTCATCCCGGGGAGTCGACGAACTTTGCTCGACGATGTGTCGAGACAAGGTCGTGGCCTAGGACACGGGCGTGTCCAAGGCCGTGTCGTCAGGTCGACGATCTTCGCTCGACGAAGTGTCGAGTGTCGAGACCGTGTACACGGCCTGGAGCCCAGGCGTGTTGAGGTAGACACGGGCAAAGACACGGGCGTGTCCTAGAACCCGTGCAGTGCTCGGGTTATTTTCGGGGAAAATCAATGGGGGTACACGGCCGGCCACACGGCCGTGTCAGGTGGAACACGGGCGTGTCAGGTCGAACACGGGCGTGTTCGATGCCCGTGTGTTGCTCCAGGCGTGTCGATTTTGACGGCGAATGAGGCACACGACCCTGGACACGGGCGTGTGCCAGGCCGTGTGCGGTCCAGATTGGGCATTTCAGTCCCGAATCAAAGCCGTTCGTTTCTTTAATTGATGATCCAACGGCTGAGGGTTGTTCCTGAAGGGATATACCCGGGATTGGGCCTTAAAAACCCTCACTTTTCATGAGTGATTATCTTTCTAAAACTTAGAGAGAGAGGAGAGCTAAGGAAGGAAGAAGAAGCTAGATCTGGCCATTGGAGGAGCTTCGAAGCTCCAAATCGCGAGCCGACTCCGGATCCACGGAGGCAAAGCTAGTGCGGTGCTTTTCATCCGCTTACTTTTCCATGGCGCCAAAGAAGAACGCAAGGGTAACGATTCTCCTCTTGAGCATGAGTAGTTCTCCTTCTTTGCATAGGAAGCCCGCTCTCGCGAGTTTGCGGTGAGTTGGAGGCGTTCCTTCGGGTAGATATGTGAAGTCCCCGTTGTTTAGAGTCCGTAAGCGAGAACGGACATATGTATGATGTGTGAAGCCTACCCGGACATGTTGGTCTGGATCGGTGATGTTGCATTGTGAAAGAACTAGTGCCTAATCACCTAGAAGGGGGGGGGGGTGAATAGGTGAACTTAATGTTTTTTAATATTTCAGGCAGAAACACTGAACAGTAATTGCAATTCAACAAGTATCACAACACAGCAACCATACAAGCATACATTCACAGAGTGCACACAGATTTTTATAGTGGTTCCCCAAGGTCTGGGTACATCCACTTTCCCCCTTCGCCTATCTAGTAGTGTACTAGATTCGGCCTAACTTCTCCACTTCTCCTCAGATCCTCAGATCTTACAACTCAGAACCCCAAACAGGTTCCTACAACTCAGAGTGATCCCACTCCTACAACTCAGGCACAACGCCCTACCACTCAGTCTACAACAATACCTACACTCAGGCACAAGAGCCCTACCTCAGCCTTCAACAAGGCCTACACTCAGAGAAATGATTCTCCTACACTCAGGCTCACATGGCCTACCTCAGCCTTTATAGATTTAGGCTTACAACTCAGATCTATACAAGATCCTACAGAAATTAGAAAATACAAAGTATATAACTAAAACTCTGATAGAGAGAGATGAGTTGACTGGCTTCTTGATGAGTTCTTGGAAGAACTTGGCTGAGATCAACCTCCCTTGGCTTTCTTCAAAGCTTCTTGAATTAGAACACAGTAGGGTTGAATCTCCTGAAGATGATCTTTAATCAACTTCTGTCTTGAGATTCAGATCTCAATCTGAATCTAACTTAGCAGCCCGGTTCAGCAACTGCACTTCTTAGAAGGAGCTCTCTCTCCAACTTCTTAGATCTTCTGTTGAAGGTCTTCTTCTTGTTGTGTTGTTTTTCACTTCATTGATTCATCCTTCTGTTGAAGGAGAAAGATCTTTAAATAAGCTTTCTCCATGGTGACTGGCTGATCCGGTTTCTAACAACTTTCTGACGGCTCTGACAGTTGCAGTTGACCGGTTGAAATGACAGCTGTCAAGTCATCCAGTCACTTCTTGAAATCTCTGTCACTCTCGAGACAGATAGTCTTTATGTGTCGACACAAATATACTAAGTGTCGACACAAGTAGACTAAGTGTCGACACTAGCCTTGTTGGTGTCGACACAACTCCTTGTGTTGTTGTAACAGCTTCTCGACACTGCTTCTTCAGAATGTGTCGACACTGATTCTGTGTGTCGACACAAGCCTTCTTCTTTAATACTTAGTTGAATTCTGCTAAGTGTCGACACAACTTCTTTGTGTCGACACATCTTCTTGTGTTGAAACTTGCTAAGTGTCGACACATCTTCTTTGTGTCGACACATGCCTTCTGTGTTGAAACTTTGCTGAGTGTCGACACATCTCCTTGTGTCGACACATGTACTTGAACTCTGTTGGAGTTTGCTGAGTGCCGACACAGCCTCCTAGTGTCGACACAGCCTCCTAGTGTCGACACATGTACTTGAACTTTGTTGAAGTTTGCTGAGTGTCGACACAGCCTTCTAGTGTCGACACATGTACTTGAACTTTTTTGAAGTTTACTGAGTGTCGACACAGCCTCCTAGTGTCGACACTTTTGCTGTCGACAAAGTTTCTCTAGGTGTCGACACTGCTTCTAAGTGTCGACACAGATAATGTTGACAATTCTTCACTGTGTGTCGACATAACCTGTATGTGTCGACACTTTCCTTCTGGTGTCGACTCTGCCTTCCTGGTGTCGACACAAGTACTCCAAGTGTCGACACAGCTTCTCTAGGTGTCGACACAAGCCTGCTTAAGTGTCGACACTTTTCTTCTGGGTGTCGACACATGGACTTAGAAACTTTTATGCTTTCCCTGCAATTACTTAAACTGCACAAATAAACTCAAAGCACATCAAATACATCTTGATGTATATCATTGAGTAGAGTGAGGCTTCTTGAAATCAGGTACATATATTCCAATGTACCCAACAATCTCCCCCTATTTGGAGAAGTCATAACCCTTAGTCAATGATATACACCATACATAACAAATTCTCAGTATGATGTAAAACAGTATTATATGACAGGGAAAATATTAAACATGTATGAACAGAACATGTATAAACAATTATCTCAGAACAATTAATGTAATAGATTGAACATATAACATTGTTCTTACAAATTCCAACATTTTCATTAATCAAAAGTTTACATAGAGTTTAATACAAATGATTACAAATTGTAAACTTAAGAAAATTTTTATCCTATGGCTGCTCAGGCTCCTTGATAACAATCCACTTTCCAGATTGAATCTTTGCTTGAACTGGAGCATCATTGTCATCAACAGACTTCTTCCCTTTGAGATCTTTCTTTTTCAGCTCTTCAGCCTTTATCTTCTGCCTTTCAAAATAGTGATAAGACTTAGGGAAATACTTGCTAGGCTCCTGTGCATTAGGAGGTAGCTTTCCCAGTTTAGCCTTCCTTCTATATTGTACTATGGCCTCTTGCCTATTCTCATGTTTTCTCCACTCCAGGTCAGAATACCACTTGCCTCTATCCAGGACATTGTCCTTAGCAGCCTTCCAAGCAGTCAATATGATAATCCTGGATGTGGGGCTCCATTGTTCAAAATCTGGCCTTAATTCAGCGTGCTCTCTGAACCTTTTCTTAGATAATTGAGCCTCTTGTCCCTTTAATAAAGCTTCTTGCTCTTTGAGTACTGCCTCTGGCACAGGCTGTACTACTTTCTCAAAGATAATATTCTGATTACCCTCAGGAGGACTATACATAGACTGTACCTCCTGATGTATCATATCAAAATCTGCTGGAGGGTATATCACTTGAGCCACTTCAGCTTGTTCTCCTCCAAAGTAAGCAAGATTTATTCCAGACTCTGCCACATTATCATCATCACATAAAGGTGGATATCCCAGGGTAGCTCTGATGGAGTTTGAAATCCACTTTGTATGATCAGAACCTGCCTTGACTAAAACCCTCTCCCCCTTTATGACTTCTCTTTCTATATGATCCCTAAGATCATCTTTCTGGAATCTTATTTGAGCATTCAAATAGTTTACTCCATCCTTATAAAAAGGTTTGAACTTCAGAAGCTGGGCAGAAATAGCTTTCTGAGAATCTTCAATGACAGTTTTCACAGCAGTGAGACTCTTCTGTAATTTCTTATCAAATTCTTCTTTGGCAGTTGCACTTACTGGAGACTGTGCAGTAGCTATATTTTTCATTTCAGTTACAATGGTATTATGTGAAGCAGTAAGATTATCATTCATCCTTATCTGATTTTCCAGGACATAGCCTTGTTTGACTGCCAGATCATCAATCTGTTTCTTGAGATTCTCTTGATGAGTAGCCAGATAGACTACTGCATTTCCTCCTTTATGGAAGCAGTCAGTCATTTCCTTTTTGTTTTGATTTACTTCAAATCTTATAGATTTGATGTCTTGTGATAGATCAAATTGCAGGGATTTATACCCTTCATCCATATACTTTTCTAAAGCTTTTCTTTGCTCATCTAGCTTAATCTGCAAAGCCACCATCAGTGAACTATAATCAGTAGATGAGGCATGCTGTGGAGCAAGTGTCTGTAGTGCTTTCTTGTAGTTCTGGCTTCTTCTCTTGAAGACCTGGAACTTCCTCTTCTTGGCTCTAGCAGCCTCTTCATCCTCTGAAGCAGAAGTGTTAGCAATATCTACTCTATCCTTAGGACTAGGAGGTAGTTCCTTCTCAGTCCTTTATATTTGCTCAGCATCCTTTGGCTCCACAGTTTCTTGTCTAGACAGCTCCTCTATATGCTCCCTCTCAAGGTTTACCTGCTCCCCCTCAACAGCTGTTTTTTCCCCCTCTAAGTCAGTCTGTATTAGATCAGGGAATAGCTCCTCTAGAGTAAACTCATGTTGAGGTTGGATTGGTGAATCTCTGTGCTTAGGAGCATCTAATACCTCTTTATCAGCAACTGATGTGTCCTCCATGACCACATCCTGGGTTGACTATGTATCTGTCTTTGCTGATTAACATCACGTAATGAATCAGTCAAAACTTCATCCTCAATAGTAAAATCTAATTGATTAACTTCAGTAATTACCTCAAGAATGATTTGGGTAGCCCTCTCACTCTTTAATGGGGTTGGCTCATCCACAAGTAGAGGCTACCCCTGGAGTGGATCCAGGTGAATTGGGCTAGCTGATGGTAGCTCCCCCTGCCTTTGTGCATCTTCTTGTCTTGCTGGTGACTGTCCAGCATTTTCAGTCTCTTCATCATCAGGACTAAAGACCACTTGCTCTTCAGAGCTGCTGGAGGATTCAGAAGCCACAATGACTTTCTTCTTCTTCTTCTTCTGAGGTGTGTCGTTTTCTGGAGTGGGCATTTCTTTTGTCAACACTCTATCCCACCTAGAGATAATCCTTACATCCATTCTCCTCATGTGGTTTATCTTTGCACCAGCAGGTTGATTCATCACCTCAGGAATACTTCCAGCTAGGTATAGACTCAGAATTCTACCCAGATTGGGTTTCTTCAGGCTCTCTTTTATCTTATCAAACATGACTGCTGACCAATCAGTATTAAGTTTGAATATTATCCTTGTCATGAGACTGAACATGTGAGCAGAGATTCGATCATGCCCACTAGGCTTGCTCAGTATTACTTTCCCAACTATCTCAGATAAAAACTTGCCCTACATGTTCATCCCTTTTCTATTGAAAACTGATCCAATTTTCAGGTTTGAGTCTAACCCACACCATTTCAATGCCTCTCTAGTCTTAGAAGCAGATACATCTTCTTCCTCTTTTGTTCTTGGTAGTTGAAGTACCTTTCTTAAACTTTTCTGTGTGACCTTGACTTTTGTCCCATGGACTCTGGACTTAATCTTGAGTCCAGAATCATCAAGTGAAGCTGCACTCAAGAATTCAAGGACCTCCTTCTTCCAGATCTTGATAGGTTCTGATACAAGATATTCTAGTCCAGTCTCGGCAATTAGGGTTACCACACCTTTGATATCTGGTTCGGCGTTATCAAAGGCGTGACGCACGAGCTCATATCCTTCGTTAATGTTCTCTTCTTGCTTGGGCGCCATTATGGTTTGAAGAAATTTTGAATTTAGAGAAGAGAGATGTCGACACAAGTTTGGTCGCGAGACTAAGGTGAGCGTGTCGACAAACAATGGGGAAAACCTATTTATACCTTTCTAAAATTGAAGATGAAAAGGCGCGTCAAAATACTTGAATTGTGTCGACACTGTTGAAAAGTGTTGACACTTACTTATAATGTCTCGACAACTATGTGTCGACACAAATATAGTCGACAGAATATATGTGTCGATACTTATACATCTCAGCTCGACACTTAGTCGAGACTCTACTAGACTAATTCTGTGTAAATCCTAAGTGTCGACACCACCTTGGATGTGTCGACACCTACACTGCATGTGTCGACACAAATTCTCTGAAGTGTCGACACAGACTTCCTAGATGTGTCGACACCATTTCTCTGAAATGTCGACACCACTTATATGTGTTGACACAGACAACTCTGTGTGTCGACACCATTTTACTTAGCCAATTTTTGTAAACTATTCTAAGTTTATCATACCTAATTCAATTTTAAACTTATTGAATTTGGTTTCATCTAAGGGCTTAGTAAACATATCAGCTAACTGATTATCTGTCTTAACATACTCTAGAGAAATATCTTCTTTTTCAACATGTTCTCTTAGAAAATGGTATTTTATTTCTATGTGCTTAATCCTACTATGGGAGACATGATTATTTGCAATAGAAATGACACTAGTAGAATCACAAAATAAAGGTGTTGTTAGGTACATTGGTCAAATGTACCTGATTTGAAGAAGCCTCACCCAACTCAATGATATACATCATAATGTATTTGATGTATGTTGAGTTTACTTGTGCAGGTTAAGAAATCACTGGACTGAAGCAAAAAGTTTCTAAGTGCATGTGTCGACACCCAGAGGGAAAGTGTCGACACTTAAGAAGACTTGTGTCGACACCCAGACAAGCAGTGTCGACACTTGGAGTCATTGTGTCGACACCTGGGATGCAGAGTCGACACCAGACAGAAAGTGTCGACACTTGGAGCTGTGTCGACACTCAGTGAAGAAAAGTGCAGACAGAATGTGTCGACACAAGGAGCTGTGTCGACACCCAGTGAAGTTGTGTCTACACCAGAAAGTGTCGACACTTGGAGCTGTGTCGACACTCAGCAAAAGTCTGCAGAGACTAAGTACATGTGTCAACACTCAACACAATGTGTCAACACTAAGCAGAAGAGTCAGCACTTGAAGTAAGTGTCGACACCCAGCACAATGTGTCGACACTCAACAGAAGAGTCAGCATTTAAAGTATGTGTCGACACCCAGAACAATGTGTCGACACACAGCTGAAGACTCAACACTTGAAAAAAGTGTCGACACAAGGAGCTGTGTCGACACTTAGCAAAGAACAGAATTATTTCCAAAATATTCTAAGTACAAGTGTCGACACTAAAGGAATGTGTCGACACTCAGCTGAAGTCTCAACAGAAGAATCAAGTGTCGACACAAGGAGCTGTGTCGACACTCAGCAAGAATCAACATAGAAGACTATGTGTCGACACCAAGAAGCAGTGTCGACACTTAACAGATACAACACAAGAAGTTGTGTCGACACAAAGGAGATGTGTCGACACTTAGAAGAATTCAGCAAAAGCTAGAAGAACAAGTACTTGTGTCGACACTCAATTTCAGTGTCGACACATGCAGAAGAATCTGTGTCGACACATACAAGGAAATGTGTCGACACCTTGTACACTTGTGTCGACACTTACACAACATGTGTCGACACTTGGACTATAAGTGTCGACACTTAAAGACAGAAAGTCTCGACACTTACAGACAGTTAGAGATTTTCAAGAAATGACTGGATGACTTGACAGCTGCCATTCCAGCCGGTCTACAGCACCTGACAGAGATGTCAGAAGACAGTTATGAACCGGATCAGCCGGTTACCATGAAGAAGGCCTATAAATAGGCACCTACAGTTTACAGAAACGGGGGTTCAAGATCAACTAGATCAGATTATTGTTCAAAAGTTTAGTTTGTTGAAAAACAAATTATTGAAGTGGTACCAAGAGTATCAACACAAGAAGATCTTGCAGTCCAAGTGCAGATCTAAGAAGTTGGAGAGAGAGAGGGCTCCTTCCAAGAAATCAGCCTCTGGAACTAGGCTGAGAAGAAGGATTCAGATTCAATTCTGGATCTTAAGTAGCAGAGGTCAAGGAACTACTGCAGGAGGATTCAGTCTTATTCAGTTCTACTCAAGAAGCTTTGAAGAAAGCTAAGTCAGAGTGAATCCAGCTGAGTTCTTCCAAGAACTCATCAAGAAACTCTCAACTCCCCTCTTTTATTTCTGAGTTGTAGAGTTATTATTTGTAATACATTTTAACTTGTAGGATCCTTTGGATCTGAGTGATTTGTAAGCCTGTATTTATAAAGGCTGAGGGTAGGGCTTGTTAGCCTGAGTGTAGGAGATAGAGATCTCTGAGTGTAGGCCTTGTTGGCTGAGTGTAGGCCTTGGTTGGCTGAGTGTAGGCCTTGATTGGCTGAGTGTAGGCTTTGGGATAAAGCTGAGTTGTAAGGCTTTGGGCCTGAAGTGTAGGAACCAATTTGGGTTCTGAGACAGTGGAGGAGTTTGGCCGAATCTAGTACACTGCTAGATAGGCGAAGGGGGAAAGTGGATGTACCCATATCTTGGGGAACCACTATAAACCACTGTGTTGTGCTGTGATTGTGCTGTGTATGCTGTGAATACTCTGTGATTGCTGTGCAAAAGTTAAAAATCTGTGATAATAAACTGTTTGCTGCCAGTAAAATTAGAAAAGGATTAGGTCACCTATTCACCCCCCCTCTAGGTGTTTAGGTACCATATCTTTCAAGTGGTATCAGAGCCAGGTTCCTCAAAACAAGGACTAACAGTCTGAGGAGATCCTATTTGGCAGATTCAGTGTAAGGCAAAACACAGTGTCAAGAAATTCAAGAAAATCAAGAAACATGAGTTCTTCTGAGAATCACAAGAAATTGGGTTTCATGAAATTACCTATATGCAGGAAATAGATCTTTGAGATCTGGAAAGAAAGGGTAAGGCTATTTATGGAAGCCTCTGACCCTAGAATCTACATCACAGTAAAGGAAGGGCCTTATGTGCCAATGAAGATTTCAGTTTTGGATGCAAATCAGAGAACTCCAAAGGATTTCTCTGAGATGACTAAGGATGAGATTATCCTAGCTACAATGGACAAGAGGGCACAAAACATTATTGTAAGTGCCATAGATGATGCAACTTTTCAGAATCTTATACACTGTAAGACAACCAAGGAGATGTGGGACACTCTTATAGTGTATATGGAAGGATCTGAAGAAGTTAGGCAAGATAGAAAATCCTTGCTAAATCAGGAGTATGAGAGCTTTAGACAAGGTAAAGGTGATAGCATAACTGAGTGCTACAAGAAGTTCTACAGAATAGTTAATGAACTCATGTCTTATGGAAGAGAGTTCAGTAACTATGAACTAAGGCTCTGTTTGGGAAACCGGTGCCGTTTTAAAAGGGAGAAGTTCAAAAAGGAGATGCTAAACTGTATTTTTAAAACGGTGGTTTTAAAACTGAGAGTTTGTTTGGGTAATCTCAGTTTCAGTGACGGTTTAACTTATTTTTAAAATTATCTTCACATTAATTTTATTTATTTCAGGCCAATTTTTTCTGATTTTTTTTTTAAAAATTAGATATTATATTTGTGATTTTTTTTGCAAATTTATGGATATAATTATTTTTTTTATTGAGGTTAAATTGATTAAGTAAAATAAAATTAAATTAAAAAATATTCCAAACGACCGTTTTGAAAGGGAGAATGAAGGTCTCCCTGACCTTTTCAAAACGGAGGAAAAAATAGGTTTTAAACCGGCCGTTTTAAAATGACAACATTGTAGTCGTTCCCAAACACCTTTCCTCCGGTCCGTTTAGAACGGAATGGAGTCAAAACGGAATCCCAAACATAGCCTAAATGATAAGTTCTTAAGGTCCCTAACCAAAGATTGGGACACAAAGATCTGTGCCATAAGAGAAATGGCTAAGTTGGGGGAAATTCCTCCTCCTACACTGTTTGACAAGTTATTGTCATATGAGATGCAGTTGACAGTGAGGAAAGAGGAGGAGAAATCAACAAGGATTGAACACAAGGAAAGATCAGTTGCTTTCAAGACAGAAGTTCCAAAAAAGTGCAGGAATAAGTCATCAACTCCACCTCCAGAGGTAGTTGATTCATAGTCTGATGAGTCAGTCAGCACAAAGAGTGAGAGCAGTGAAAGTGATGAAGATTTTGCTGCCTTCACTAGGCACTTTCAGAAATTCTTGAAGAAGAAACAGTGGAGGTCAAGACCTCCTTCTTCAAAGGGAAAGGAAGTCTTTTATCAGGAGAAAAAGCCTTCAAAGAAAGACAGGAAGAGGACAAAGTCAAGCAAGGCAACTGGATCTAAGATAGTGTGCTACTGCTGCAATAGACAGGGCCATGTTATTGCAGATTGTCCAGAGAAGAGAAAGGAATCTGGTGACAAGAAAAGGCTCACTTCAAAAGCAAGAAAGAGAAGTCTTTTGTTGCCAAGAAGGAGAAGACTCTATCAGACATTTCTTCTTCAGAAACTGAGTCTGAGGCTGAAGCCTACATAGGGCTGTTTGCTGGAGAAGAAGAGGAAGAATTCATGCAGATCATGGAGTCTATTTATGAACAAGAAGACAGTCAATGCCAAGGACTAATGGCTTTGACAGACAGTGCCAAAATCCTGGAGCAGCCAGGACCCAGTCAGGTACAAGGTTCAAGTTTAAATTCAGTTTCTTGTTCTAGTTCAGAATCAGATTCATCTTCATCAAGTGATGAAAGTGTATCTGAGTCTGAGGATGATATTCATCAACTTATAGATGAATATAAGGTGCTGTTGCAAGCTTACAAGAAAAGCAAATCCCTAGCCAAAAGTCAGACAAAGGAAATTGCTGAACTTAAAGCTGGTGCAACAGATTTTGAGAAGCAGTTTGATCAAAAGTTGAATGAGATAGCTAGGCTGAAACACATAACAGTGATTCAGATGGGTACTATATCATTTAAGAATGATCAAATTAAGAGTCTGGAGATCAATCTTCAGAAGGAGAAAGACTTAGTTGCTAGGTTTTCTAAACCTAAGTCAGTGTTACCTTTAATTGATGAATTTGTTCATCAAAAAGGCAAGGCTGGACTGGGCTTTATTAGACCTGCAAGGACTGAGCAATCCCAGTCTAAGTCCAAGGGCAAAGCCCCAGCATTCAACAAGACTGCTGTAGATAATACAACAAAGGCTGTACCTAAGCAAAGGTACAACAAGTTTGAATGTTGGTGCTGTGGCAAAATTGGCCACTTTGCAGTGGACTGTTGGCACAATGCCAGTGCCAAGGTGAGTAGCAAGCTACCTGTTGGAAAGCCTGCAGGGAGCTTTGTCAGATTGCAGACTAACAAATACCAAGAACCCAAGAATTCTTTGGGTTCTAAGGTTCATTAATCTGTTTTGCAGGTGAGTCCAAGTGGCCATAACCCAACATGGTACTTGGACAGTGGATGTTCCAGACATATGACTGAAACAAGAAGATTACTAAAGGACTACATTCCAGTAAAAGATGGTCCAAAAGTAACCTTTGGTGGTTCTGAAAAATGAATCATCAAAGGATTTGGTAACATTTCTACAAACTTAGTTACCATTACTCAAGTGGCTTATGTAAAAGGGTTGAAACACAACCTAATAAGTATAAGTCAATTAAGTGATGTAGGGTATGACATCTCATTTGCTAAAAATGGTTGTCATATCAAGAGGTCAAGTGATCAAAAGATCATTTTGACAGGATATAGGAAGAGGAATGTCTACTGCCTAGACATTATGGTTGAGAACAATGGTTCTCCAGTTTATCTTGTAGCTGATGAGACAGTCTCTCATTGTGTCAAATGGCACAAGAGGCTTGCCCATCTTAACTACAAGAGTATTAGCAAACTCTTTAGCAAAGAGTTAGTGAGGAATGGTCCTCAAGTTAAGTGTGTCAAAGATGGTATTTGCTCAGCTTGTCAAAAGGGCAAGCAGACTAAATCCACCTTTAAAAGCATAGAAAACAAAGATGCTGTGAGGTGTTTGTACCTCTTGCATTTGGATCTCTTTGGTCCAATGCCAGTTCACAGCTTAGGTAGGAAGGTCTATACCCTTGTAGTTGTAGATGACTACTCAAGGTTTTCCTGGGTGTTCTTCTTAAGACAGAAATCTGAAACACCTAGTGTCTTCTACAAATTTGTCAAGCAAATTCAGAATGAACTAAATAGTACTGTGGTCAAAATTAGAAGTGACCATGATACTGAGTTTCAGTCTGAAAGCATGACAAAACTATGTGAAGACTTTGAGTTATTTCAAGAATTCTCTTCACCTAGAACACCTCAGCAAAATGGCATTGCTGAGAGGAAGAATAGGATCTTGATAGAGGCTGGTAGAACCCTACTAAGTGATACATCACTGCCTGAATATTTCTGGGCTGAAGCAGTTAACACTGCATGCCATGTTATAAATAGGGCTACCATCACTAAAGGGCTAAACAAGACCCCCTATGAAGTTGTGAAAGACAGGAAACCAAACCTATCCTACTTCAGGATCTTTGGTTGCAAATGCTTCATACTTAACAATGGGAAGTCTTACTTAACTAAGTTTGCTGCCAAGTCCCAAGAGAGAATTTTTGTTGGGTACATCAATAATAATAAGGCTTATAGAGTCTACAACTTGACTACACAAGTTGTAGAAGAATCAGTGCATGTAGTTTTTGATGAGACTAAACTTATTAATAATGAGTTGTCTAGCAGTGTATGCAGCCCCACAGGTTTGACAAAGAAAATGGACAAGCTTACTATAGAAGAAGTGCCTGCTGCAAGACAGCAAGGAGAGGAGAGTAGCTGCTGTCCAGGGGGAGAACTATATGTGCCAATTGCTGAAGAAATACAAGGAGTACAGCATGATGCAGATGCTGAAGTGGTTCAACCAGAAGTGAGGATGCCTCCAGCCCACAGGCATCTTAGAGATCATCCAGTAGAGCTGATTATTGGAGATCCAAGACAAAGAGTTCAAACAAGGAGCAGAAATCAGAATGCTGTAATCTATTCCAGCTTTCTGTCACAAGTTGAACCTAAGAAGTTTGAAGAAGCAATACAAGATCCACAATGGACTGAAGCAATGCAAGAAGAGCTTAACCAGTTCAAGAGGTGCAAGGTTTGGGAACTTGTTCCTAAACCTAAAGACCACAATGTAATAGGAACTAAGTGGATCTACAGGAATAAGATGGATGAACAAGGGGTCATCATTAAGAATAAGGCTAGACTGGTTGCTAAAGGATATAGGCAAGAAGAAGGTATTGACTTTGATCAAACCTTTGCTCCAGTAGACAGACTGGAAGCCATAAGAATGTTCTTGGCCTATGCAACCTATCAAGGATTCAAGGTATACCAAATTGATGTCAAGTCAGCATTCCTAAATGGTAATTTGAAAGAAGAAGTCTATGTGGAGCAGCCTTCAGGTTTTGTTGATCCAACTCTACCTCATTATGTCTATAGACTTAGGAAAGCTTTATATGGGTTAAAGCAAGCCCCTAGGGCTTGGTATGAAACCCTATCTAGTTTTCTCATTGAGAACAAGTTCTCAAGGGGGAAAATAGATAAGACTCTATTCCTTAGGGAATCTAGAGGCAAAGTCATACTAGTCCAAATATATGTAGATGACATTATATTTGGGTCTACTGAAAGCAGCCTTTGCAAAAAGTTTGCAAAACTTATGCAAGGTCAGTTTGAGATGAGTAGTATGGGAGAGTTGAAGTTTTTCTTGGGTCTCCAAGTTAAACAGACTGAAAATGGTTTATCCATATGTCAGTCAAAGTTCACCCTAGAACTCATAAGGAAGTATGATATGGATTCATCCAGTACCATGAAGACTCCTATGGGGTCAAGTATGTCTCTTAGCAAGGATGATGCAGGGAAACCTGTAGATGAAACCTTGTATAGAGGGATAGTTGACTCCCTATTATACTTGACTGCTAGTAGACCAGACATCATGTATGCTACATGTGTTTGTGCAAGGTATCAAGCCTGCCCTAAAGAGTCTCATTTGACTGCAGTCAAAAGAATATTGAGATATCTAAAGGGCACTCCCTATCTAGGCCTCTGGTACCCTAGGAATGGAGATTTTGATCTAACAGGTTATTCAGATGCAGACTTTGCAGGATGCAAAAAGGATAGAAAGAGCACTACTGGAACCTGTCAATTCCTAGGTGGGAGACTAATTTCATGGAGTAGCAAGAAGCAAACCAGTGTGGCTATCTCCACAGCTGAGTCAGAGTATGTGGCTGCAGGAAGTTGCTGTGCTCAACTTCTGTGGATTCAACATCAGCTAGAGGACTATGGATTTCAGGTAAGTAGAACTCCACTTTTCTGTGATTCTACTAGTGCTATTTCAATAGCTAATAACCCTGTATCACATAGTAGGACAAAACATATTGAGATTAAATATCATTTTCTTAGGGAGGATGTAGAAAGAGAAGATATTTTATTAGAATATGTTAAAACAGATGAACAAGTAGCTGATATGTTTACTAAGCCACTAGAAGAAGCTAAGTTCAATAGATTCAAAATTGAACTAGGAATGATAAACTTAGAGTAAGTTTACAGATTTGAAAATGACTAAGTAAAAAGGTGTCGACACATAGACAAGTCTATGTCGACACAGAATAGTGGTGTCGACACTTCAGGAAAAAGGTGTCGACACATCTAGGAATATGGTGTCGACACTTCAGAATGTTAGTGTCGACACATGTCAAGTAGGTGTCGACACATCCAATATGGTGTCGACACTTAAGTTTTACTCAGAATTTTTCTAAGTAAAGTCTCGACAATGTGTCGAGTTATGTTGTGTCGACACATAACCAAGTGTCGACACATAATATCTGTTGACTAAACTTGTGTCGACACATATGTGTCGAGACATTATAAGTCAGTGTCGACACTTGTTGCCAGTGTCGACACATTTTAAGTTAGCTGTCCCGCCTGTTCATCTTCAAAATTAGACAGGTATAAATAGGGTTCTGTCTTTGTTTGTCGACACGCTTTCAAAGTTTCGAGACCAAAACTACTATGTCGACACCTCTCTTTTCTACAGACAAATTCTACAAACCCTAATGGCTCCTAAGCTTGAGGAGAACGTTAACGAGGGTTATGAGCTTGTGCGCGGCACATTCGACGATGCAGATCAAGAAATTCAGGCAGTGGTAACCCTAGTCGCCGATTCTGGACTAGAATATCTCTTGTCTGAATCTACAAAGATTTGGAAGAAGGAAGTACTTGAATTTCTTAATGGAGCTGCCGTAGATGAATCTGGATTCAGAATCAAATCCAGAGTTCATGGAACTAAGATTAAGGTTTCACCTAAGAGTCTGAGGAAGGTACTTCAGCTACCAAAAATTCAAGATGAAGAAGAGGTTACTGCTTCAAAGACCAGAGAAGCTTTAACCTGGTGTGGTCTTGATCCAAAGATGAAGAAAGGTTCTGTCTTTAACAGGAAAGGCATGAATACTCAAGGAAAATTCATGTCTGAGATTGTGGGAAAAGTCTTACTCAGTAAGCCAGGAGGGCATGACAGAGTGTCTGCCAATATGTTTGGAGTAATGACAAGAATTATCTTTAATCTAAGAACTGATTGGTCAATCATAGTATTTGACAAAATTAAGTAGAGCTTGAAGAAGCCCAATCTGGGCAGGATCATTAGTCTCTACCTAGCTGGTACCATACCAGAGGTGATGAGTGCAGCTGCAGGTAGCAAAATAAACCACATGAGGAAGATGGATCTAAGGATCTTTTCAAGATGGGATAGGGTGTTGTCAAAGGACATGCCAACCCCTGAGAAGACAATTACTGAAAAGGAGATTCCTCCTAAGAAAAAGAGAAAAACTGCTCCAGTTGAACAAGAGTCCTCCAGCAGTTCTGGGAGTGAAGAACAGGTTGTTTTCACTCCTGATGATCATGAGGAAGTGCCAGCAGTGAAGTCTCCTGCTCCTCCAGCTGATGCTGAGATCCAGGGGGAGCTGCCTCCAGCTAGCCCCATCCACAGGGATCAAAGCCAGGGGGAGCCTCCAGTTGTAGCAGAACCATCTACACTGGATAGTGAGCAAGCCACAACCATCATTCAAGAGGTACTCACTGATCTAAAAACTTTAGAATATCTTATAGAAGATGCTGATTTGTCTGATGTTCCTCAGCAAACACAGCTGCCTAGTCAAGTTCCAGATGTTGTTAGAGAGGACACATTTGCTGTACAAGAAGAGATTCCTTCTCCAGTAGTTGAAGAACAAAGAATGTCTCTAGCTCAATCACCTCAAGAGTTCACCATGGAAGATCTATTTCTCAATCTAGATCAAGTTGATTTTGACATGGACAAAGAAGCTGCTGAAGGAGAGACTGCTGCTGCTGAGGGGGAGCAAATGCAAGTTCTGGAGGAGCCTATACGACAAGAAACTGAGAAGGCACAAGATGTGCAAGCTGACAAGCCTCCAAGCCCTAAGGAGAGGGTTGATATTGCCAGCACTTCTGCCTCTGAAGATGAGGAGACTGCAAGGGCAAGGAAAAAGAAACTCTATGTATTCAAGAGAAGGAGCCAGAGTTACAAGAAGGCTCTGCAAACTGTAGCCCCACAACCTATAATTCAACAAGCCCCAACTGTTGATTATAATGCTTTACTGATTGCACTGCAGATTAAAATGGATGAACAAAGGAAAGCCATAGAGGCTTATGTTGATGCAGGGCACAGATCATTACAGTTTGATCTTGCCCAAGATATAAAATCTATAAGGTTTGAGATGAATCTCAACAAGAAGGAGATGACAGACTGCTTCCACAAGGGTGGAAATGCAGTGGTGTATTTAGCAACACACCAAGAGAAGATCAAGGCACAGGTGGATGATATAGCATTGAAACAAGGATATGTTCTTGAAAATCAATTAAGAATGAATGACAATTTGACTGAATCCCACAATGCTATTGTCACTGAATTAAAGAATAAGGCTGCTGAACCTTCTACATCTACTGATGCTGCTAAAGCAAAATTTGATAAAGTCTTTCAAGAGGAAATTACTGCTGTAAAGACTGCTATCCAAGCCTCCCAGAAGGTCATATCTGAACAACTTCAAAAGCTAAAACCTTACTTTAAAGATGGGATCAGGTACTTGGACAGTCAGATCAGATTTCAAAAGGATGATGTCAGAGACCATATGACTAGAGAAGTCATAAAGGGGGAGAGAGTGTTAGTCAAGGCAAGTTCTGAGCATGCAAAATGGATATCAAATTCAATCAGGGCTACACTTGGATACCCTCCTCTGTGTGATGACCAAGATGTTGCTGAATCAGGCATTAACCCTGCTTATTTTGGAGGTGAGCAACCAGAAGTAGCTCAGGTCATTTATCCACCTCCAGACTTTGAAATGATTCAAGCAGATGTGAGCACAATGTATAGCCCACTTGAGGGCAAGGACCATGTTCATATTGAAAAGGTTGTTCAACCTATATCTGAAGCCATGCAAGAGGCATTACAGAAAGAAGAAGAGACAAGGTTGTCAAAGAAGAGGTTTAGGGAACAAGTAGAACAAAAGCCAGATTTTGAACAGTGGAGCCCTACCTCTAGGAATATCATATTAACTGCCTGGAAAGCTGCCAAGGACAATACTCATGAAAGGAACAAGTGGTTCTCTGAAGCTGAATGGAGAAAACATGAAATAAGACAAGAGGCCATTGTTCAATTCATAAGGAAGGCTAAGATGGGAAAGCTACCTCCTACTGCAGTGGAGCCTAGCAAGTACTTCCCCAAGCCATATCACTACTTTGAGAGGCAGAAGATCAAGGCAGAAGCACTCAAACAGAAAGATCTAAAAGGCAAGAAGGCTGCTGTTGCTGAAACTGCTGAAGCCACTGTCAAAGCTCAAGTCCAACCTGGCAAAGGCATAGTTATCAAAGAACCAGACCAGAAATAGATTAAGAAATTTCTTGAAGTTTATGTTGTAATCTTTTGGATGTAACACATTTAGTAAACTTCTGAAAATGTATAAGACAAATATTAGAACAATATATGATTCATATATTTCATGTTTGTTCTCTGAATGTATCTATTTCTTATTTGTTCTGTGCTGATGAATGTGTATACATGTGTGATTTAATACATGTTATGTTTACCCTACTGATTATAACCTGCTTTACATCATTTTGTAATCTTTAATTATGAATGGTGTATATCATTGACTAAGGGTTATGACTTCTCCAAATAGGGGGAGATTGTTGGGTACATTGGTCAAATATACCTGATTTGAAGAAGCCTCACCCAACTCAATGATATACATCATAATGTATTTGATGTATGTTGAGTTTACTTGTGCAGGTTAAGAAATCACTGGACTGAAGCAAAAAGTTTCTAAGTCCATGTGTCGACACCCAGAGGGAAAGTGTCGACACTTAAGAAGACTTGTGTCGACACCCAGACAAGCAGTGTCGACACTTGGAGTCATTGTGTCGACACCTGGGATGCAGAGTCGACACCAGACAGAAAGTGTCGACACTTGGAGCTGTGTCGACACTCAGTGAAGAAAAGTGCAGACAGAATGTGTCGACACAAGGAGCTGTGTCGACACCCAGTGAAGCTGTGTCTACACCAGAAAGTGTCGACACTTGGAGCTGTGTCGACACTCAGCAAAAGTCTGCAGAGACTAAGTACATGTGTCAACACTCAACACAATGTGTCAACACTAAGCAGAAGAGTTAGCACTTGAAGTAAGTGTCGACACCCAGCACAATGTGTCGACACTCAACAGAAGAGTCAGCATTTGAAGTATGTGTCGACACACAGAACAATGTGTCGACACACAGCTGAAGACTCAACACTTGAAGAAAGTGTCGACGCAAGGAGCTGTGTCGACACTTAGCAAAGAACAGAATTATTTCCAAAATATTCTAAGTACAAGTGTCGACACTAAAGGAATGTGTCGACACTCAGCTGAAGTCTCAACAGAAGAATCAAGTGTCGACACAAGGAGCTGTGTCGACACTCAGCAAGAATCAACATAGAAGACTATGTGTCGACACCAAGAAGCAGTGTCGACACTTAACAGATACAACACAAGAAGTTGTGTCGACACAAAGGAATGTGTCGACACTTAGAAGAATTCAGCAAAAGCTAGAAGAACAAGTACTTGTGTCGACACTCAATTTCAGTGTCGACACATGCAGAAGAATCTATGTCGAGACATACAAGAAAATGTGTCGACACCTTGTAGACTTGTGTCGACACTTACACAACATGTGTCGACACTTGGACTATAAGTGTCGACACTTAAAGACAGAAAGTCTCGACACTTACAGACAGTTAGAGATTTTCAAGAAATGACTGGATGACTTGACAGCTGCCGTTCCAGCCGGTCTACAGCACCTGTCAGAGATGTCAGAAGACAGTTATGAACCGGATCAGCCGGTTACCATGAAGAAGGCCTATAAATAGGCACCTACAGTTTACAGAAACGGAGGTTCAAGATCAACTAGATCAGATTATTGTTCAAAAGTTTAGTTTGTTGAAAAACAAATTATTGAAGTGGTACCAAGAGTATCAACACAAGAAGATCTTGCAGTCCAAGTGCAGATCTAAGAAGTTGGAGAGAGAGGGCTCCTTCCAAGAAATCAGCCTCTGGAACTAGGCTGAGAAGAAGGATTCAGATTCAATTCTGGATCTTAAGTAGCAGAGGTCAAGGAACTACTGCAGGAGGATTCAGTCTTATTCAGTTCTACTCAAGAAGCTTTGAAGAAAGCTAAGTCAGAGTGAATCCAGCTGAGTTCTTCCAAGAACTCATCAAGAAACTCTCAACTCCCCTCTTTTATTTCTAAGTTGTAGAGTTATTATTTGTAATACATTTTAACTTGTAGGATCCTTTGGATCTGAGTGATTTGTAAGCCTGTATTTATAAAGGCTGAGGGTAGGGCTTGTTAGCCTGAGTGTAAGAGATAGAGATCTCTGAGTGTAGGCCTTGTTGGCTGAGTGTAGGCCTTGGTTGGCTGAGTGTAGGCCTTGATTGGCTGAGTGTAGGCTTTGGGATAAAGCTGAGTTGTAAGGCTTTGGGCCTGAGGTGTAGGAATCAATTTGGGTTCTGAGACAGTGGAGGAGTTTGGCCGAATCTAGTACACTGCTAGATAGGCGAAGGGGGAAAGTGGATGTACCCATATCTTGGGGAACCACTATAAACCACTGTGTTGTGCTGTGATTGTGCTGTGTATGCTGTGAATACTCTGTGATTGCTGTGCAAAAGTTAAAAATCTGTGATAATAAATTGTTTGCTGCCAGTAAAGTTAGAAAAGGATTAGGTCACCTATTCACCCCCCCTCTAGGTGTTTAGGTACCATATCTTTCAGGTGTCCTACTTACTTGAATACCATAATCTTCTAGCTGGTGTTGTATCCCTAGTAGTTGTGCACAGCAGCTTCCTGCAGCAACATACTCTGACTCAGCTGTGGAGATAACCACACTGCTCTGCTTCTTGCTACTCCAAGACACCAGCCTTCCACCTAGAAATTGACAGGTTCCTGTGGTACTCTTTCTATCTTCCTTGCAGCCTGCAAAATCTGCATTTGAATAACCTGTCAGTTCAAAATCTCCATTCCTAGGGTACCAAAGGTCTAGATAAGGTGTGCCCTTAAGATATCTCAAAATTCTTTTGACTGCTGTCAAATGAGATTCTTTAGGGCAAGCTTGGTACCTAGCACAGACACATGTAGCATACATGATATCTGGTCTACTAGCAATCAAATATAGTAGAGAGCAAACTATCCCTCTATACAAAGTTTCATCTACAGGTTTCCATGCATCATCTTTGCTTAGAGACATGCTTGACCCCATAGGAGTTTTCTGTTGGAGCATGCGTTCCGCGCTTCTTAGTTTGAGAATAACAAATCCCGGATGTATTTGATCTTGGTATGTGTTTTAAATGTGCAGGGATAACAGATTTTTTATGTACAAAGAAATGACTGAGCATGGCATTGATGAAAAGGAAAAATGCGCTACCACTGGCGATAACGCTACCGCAGGCGATAGCATAATCAGTGCCTGCTGACGTCAGCCTTGATCCGCACGTTGTCGCGCACGAAGTCACGGTTCAGCGATATCGCGGGGCGATACCGATGTCGCAGAGCGATATCCCACGATCGTCACGTTCTCCGCTCAGATCTGAAAATCAGCGCGACGTGTGCCACGTGTCAAGCAACGGAGAGTTATCACTATCGCGGGGCGTTACCGCTACCGTCGGCAATAACATGAAGTGATATATACGGCAAAAAATTTCAGGGAATCGTTGGATCGTGCAGAGCCTTGTTTTCCCAGAGAATTTTCAGAGCCTTCATCTCCGTTTCCAGACGAACTCCCTTGGTCCGTTGAAATCTCAAGAGCGAAGGAGATACGACCATGCGTTCAAGATTGGAGATCTTCTCGTTGGTCCACCATCATCTTCAGAGCTCGTGATTTTGAGGGAGTTTTTAAGTTTTACTATTGTACTTTCATTTTCACTCTTTATCTTTGTAATTGGGAAGGGAAAATCACCACCTTGTGTGTGGTGTCTAAGTCCGTGTGTGGCTTAGGGGCAAATCACCACCTTGTGTGTGGTGTCTAGGTCCGTGTGTGGCTTAGGAGTAAATCACAACGTTTTGTGCAGCGTCTAGATCATAGGTTTGATTTAGGGGGAGGCTAGTAGCCATATCTAGGGAGATATTGACTATTGCCTACCGGTTCTTGGGAGAAGGATCAGTGAAAAAGCTAAAAACAATTATCGTTGCAAGCCTTGATTCCAAGCTTTATTTGAATCATTTTACATATATATTTTGGAGAAATAAAATCTTGATTTTCATTTCATTGATCTGTCTCAAACATAGTATCTAGTTTCATATTTTATAAAAAGTTCAAAAAAGGTTTAAAGAGCCCTTATTCACCCCCCCTCTAAGGGCGCCACAAGATCCTACAAGTGGTATCAGAGCCTGGTTATTCCTAATACGGTTTCACCACCAGGAATTATGACGCAGCATGACCATGCTTTCTATGAGGGGCAAGGAATTAGTAGACCTCCATTATTCATTGGATCTGACTATAATTACTGGAAAACTAGGATGAAGTGTTTTCTTATTTCTCTTGATATTGAAGTTTGGAATATGGTAGAGACTAATTATGCTCATCCCACTTATACAGTAGGCGATGTAGAAATGGAAAAACCAAAAGATAAATGAGATGATCATGATAAGCTAAGGTGCAAAAATAATGCAAAAGCCATGAATGCATTATTTTGTGCATTAGATAGGACTGAATTTAATAGAACTTGTGCGTGCAATAATGCTTATGAGATTTGGAATTTACTTGAAGTAACTCATGAAGGTACCTCACAGGTGAAGGACTCGAAGCTGTTTCAACTGGAATCGGAATTTGAAAAGTTTAGGATGGAAGTGGATGAGGACGTAGACTCAATGTACACCAGATTCACCAAGATAGTGAATGACTCAAAAGTGCTTGGTAAAAATTTTTCAAATGGTGATTTGGTGAGAAAACTTCTTAGATCTCTCCCCCCTAAGTTTAATCCCAAAGTGACGGCTATTTCTGAATCTCATGATCTTAAATCTCTTAATATTGAAAGCCTGATTGGGAACTTGAAAACTCATGAAGTTGAATTGGAAATTCAACAACAAGAGTACATGAAGCCTAAGAAGAAGAGGTTGGCCCTAAGATCTAAGAAAGAGGAATGTAGTAATTCTGAGGAGGAAGAAGAAGATGAGGAAAGTCTGTTTGTTAGAAAATTTAAAAAATTTATGAGAAATCCGGAGAGGAGAAATACTTTTAAAAAATATTTTAAGAAGGAGACGTTTATAAAGAAAAAACAAAAGGATGACGATGATGAGGGGGAAGAGAGACCCCCCACCGGAGTACTATCATTGCAGGAAGTTAGGACACATTCGAAGCAAGTGTCCAAAGTACTTGAAAGAACTTAAAGAAAAGAAGCACAAAGGGAAGAAGGTCCTAAAAGCTGAAACATGGGATGATACTATTTCTGAGGGTGCAAGCAGTTCAAGCTCAAGCGAGGAGGTGGAGGCCAATATATGCCTAATGGGAAAAAGCGTCATATCTGATGACGAGTGCAGTGTCCAAAGCGACACTGAGGTAACTCCTCCAACTTATGATGAATTATTTTCTGAATTTTTAAAGACTTGCAAATATCTTGAAAAAAGTTTAAAAGATAATGATCTTCTTAAAACTGAAAATAAAGTTTTAATTAAAGAAAACAAAAAATTGTTAAATGAAAATAAACTATTGGAAAAGAAAAAGTCTCTTGCCAAGAGTGTGATCATTTTATGGGAAGAATAAAAGAGCTTGAATAATCTCTTTCCAAATCTCATTCAGAAATAAAAATTCTCACTAAAAAGAATGAGATTTTAGAGAGAGATCTGAAATCTTCTATTTCCAAAGTCCATGAAGGAAAAAAAGCTTTTGAACGTAGATGTGTAAATCTAGTATCCGAGAATAATGAAATGAGAAAGAAGATTCATGACTTAACACTAGCCATGAAAAAGTTTGGATTGGGCCAAAGATCACTGGATATGATCTTAGGTTACCAATGTCACGGATCTGGAAGATTTGGACTCGGATACACGACTGATAACTATCGCCCGAAAATATCAATTCCCTTGGAGAGACATGTTTTTCATCAAAATAGTTGAAGAATCTATTCATGTTAGGTTTGATGAGTTTGTTCCATGTGTAGATAAGAGAATTACAGGAAAAGAAGATAAACTCATTCCTTTGATGGAAAATGATGATGAAGAACATGAAAGGAATGAAGAAGGAAAAGAAGAAGAAGAAAGAGAAAAACATGTCCCTCCAAGGGAATTGATATTTTCAAAGGATCATCCGAAGGAGCTTATTATTGGAGATCCACAAAAAGGGGTCAGTATTCGTTCTTCTTTACATGTTTTGTTTTCAAACCTTTGCTTTGTCTCTGAAATAGAACCAAAAGATGTTTCCACCGCTTTAAATGATGAATTTTGGTTTTTAGCAATGAATGAAGAACTTAATCAATTTGAATGTAATAAGGTTTGGAATCTTGTAGAACGACCCAAAAATCATCATGTAGTTGGAGTAAAGTGGATTTTTAAAAATAAATTGGATAGTGATTCTAGAATTGTTAGAAATAAAGTCAGATTAGTTGCAAAAGGTTATGCACAAATTGAAGGGGTAGACTATGATGAAACTTTTGCACCCGTTGCTAGATTAGAAGCGGTTAGGATATTTCTTGCATTTGCTTGCTTTAAAAGATTTAAATTATATCAAATGGATGTCAAAACTGCATTTTTAAACGTGTATATAAAAGAAGAGGTTTATGTAGAACAACCCCCTGACTTTATTAATGAAAAATATGCAAATTATGTTTATAAATTAGATAAAGCACTTTATGGGTTAAAACAAGCGCCTCGTGCTTGGTATGATCGTTTAACTCAATACTTATTAAAGCACGATTATAAAATGGGAAGTGCCGATTCTACACTCTTCATTAAGCCAATTGATCATGATTTAGTTATTTTGCAAATTTATGTTGATGACATTATTTTTGGAGCCACTAATGAAGAGTTATGCAATGAAGTAGTTCATATTATGAAAAATGAATTTGAAATGAGCATGGTAGGAGAACTTTCATATTTTCTAGGTTTTCAAATTACGCAAAAACATGATGGTATTTTTATTTGTCAATCCAAGTATATTCATGATATGTTAAAAAGATTCGGATTTGACAACCTTAAACATGCAAATACTCCTATGAGTGCTTCATTGAAATTGGGAAAAGATGACAGTGGTATTTCAATTGACCAAACCCTTTATAGAAGTATGATTGGGTCTTCATTATATTTAACTTCTTCTAGACCCAATATTATGTTCGCAGTTTGTTTATGTGCTAGGTTTCAAGCTAATCCAAAAGAATCACATTTAAAAGCGGTGAAACGTATTTTAGATATCTTATAGGAACATCTAAACTAGGCTTATGGTATCCTCATAATGACTCTTTTATTTTACATGAGTATTCTGATTCTGATTATGCGGGGTGTTCATTAGATCGAAAGAGCACAAGTGGCACTTGTCACTTTATCGGCCCAACACTTATTTCTTGGTCGAGTAGGAAACAGAATTCTGTTGCCCTCTCCACTACTGAGGCCGAATATATTGCACTTGGTAGTTGTTGTGCTCAAGCACTTTGGATGACACAAACACTAGAAGATTTTGGCGTACACCAAAATAATGTTGAATTAAAATGTGATAGCAAAAGTGCTATCGATTTAACGAACAATCCCGTATTACATTTTAGATCCAAACATATAGATGTTCGTCATCATTTTATTAGGGATCACATAAAGAAAGGACATATTAACATAAATTTTATTGGAACAGATTCTCAAATAGCAGATATTTTCACAAAATCACTTAATGATTCACGTTTTTCAAGCTTAAGATTAGAACTTGGAATCTTAGAATTATAAATCAAAATTAAGAATTGGACAGCACATAAACATAACATAAAACATAACATAAAACTGGACAACACATAGGATAACACTGAAAAAGACAATACAAACAACCAAACCACATATTAATAGAGTTTTCACTATCGCCAGGCGACAGCACTGTCGCCGGCGATATCCCAGATTCAGTCAACAACAACATATTACATCCCTGCCAATAAACAATCATTCATCCATGTTCTCTTCAGCAGACACATTCACATCTTCACTGGAATTCGGAGTTGGTTCTCTAGGCCTTCGCGTCCGCCTTATCGAATGTCGTGGAGGATCCTCGACTGAACTCCCCCATTCTCGTTCTTCTTCCGGAGTTGGCTTTAGTTTCAGCCCCTTTACCAGAAACTTCATGAATTTTCGGAAACCGGAATGGCTACTCCTTTGTTCCTCTTTCATCTCCTCCACAGTCTCTCTTAGATCCTCAATAGATTCATGCAAAGAACCTCCTCTTTGGAGTGGTTGTCTTGATGATGAGGCAGCCCTAGGAGATGGACCTCTCGCTGGTTCTACGGTATGTATCGCCGGGATACAATCATCAATGTAGAACTCTTGATCTATCCAATCATATTTCTGATATACGATCCTTTGAATAACACTTCCTAAAGGAAGTGTATTCAGTTTCCTCCTAAGGGGATGCTTCATTTTATACGTATATCGTATAATGGATAACACAAAATCCGCCACATCAAACTTGACTCTCTCTAATACATAGTACGTCACTAAGCTCAATTGAGCCGTGATCTTCCTTATGTCACCGGACTTCAACATAACCGTGTTTCTTAATATATCTTGAATCACAAATGCATCGCGAGAGAGTGATGAGACGTCTTGAATCAAACTCCTATTTTCCTTTCCATGAAGGACTTGGTTCAATATACTCCAATCACGATCCTTACGGTAATTCTCCACTATATCAATAAAATGTTCCTCACAAGTGGCAAGACTATATTCTCGTCTTAAATCAGCATGAGTAATATCTATTTCAGCTCTTTGGATTCGAGACCTTACTCCTCCATTCAACCCCGTATATTTAGGGTCTTCCAAATTATTATAAAAATCCCGTACAAAGATGGAGCTAAAAGTGTTCGGTATAATGAGAGACATTATACCTGACTCCACAAGTAGTTCATAGATATGTGGTGGCAATGATTCATCCAAAAGTTTAGCAATACCAACTGACGCATTCTCAATCCCCGGGTATGTTTGATATGATGCATGTGGGTTGCGGCTGGTACTTTTCTTGCACGGGATGATGATGCCATTTCCTGAAACCATTATGACAACATCGTGTTAATTCAAACACAAAAATTAATTTTCAAAAATTTCTTTTCTGTCGCCGGCGACAGTGCTATCGCCGGGCGATAGTGTAAAAACTTCTCCCCTTTTGAAATTTCGTGTAGATTTCCTCTAGAAATTCAGGAAAGTTATCAAATTCAATCCATCTCGAAGATCTACCACCTATAACTCCTTTTTTGTATCAAAATGACCTTTTCTCTTCACAAATTTTTTCTTAACAAAAGGTATGACCAAAATCAAATTTTTTTTTCCTAGATCTATCTCCTTTCATACTCTAGAGTGCAGATCTATATTTTTTTTAAGTAAAACACATCCATAAAGAGGGATCTAACCTTACCTTTTGGAGTTCTTGAGGGTTTCCGCTGAATAAGACGATGCCAAACAGCCCAGGGTCGGTCAAAGCAGGAAATGAGTCAGCCCCCTTCGGTTTTTCGCCTTTTATATCAAAAAACGCTTTCGCCGCGCGGTATCGCTATCGCGGGCGATAGTGCATTTTTCAGACACAATTTCCAAAAATTCTGCAATTGTTTTTTAAAAAAACACCTGTTTCTAGTGTTACAATAAAGTTTTGGATGCTTATCAGGATACGATACCTATTACATGTGTGATTATTAGTTTATAAGTTCTTTGAACATTGTTTTTAACTTGTTTTGCTCTTGATATCTACCTATATCCTTGATGACTAGAACTTGAATAGACTTGTTTCCGCATGCCTCTAAGCATGAGTAACATTTTATGCTTGATAATGTGCTCACACTGACACGAGTTGATAATTACACATACTTAAGTTTCTTCTTACATGCTATTGGTTTGTTTCAAAGATTCGGATACATCGCTAAAACTTCCATTTATGCCTCATTCAAATTGATTTTTCAAAACTGATGGCCATTCTGAAAAAAAAACCATTTTTTGGTTTGCAATACAAGTGAATTCGGAGTCCTAAGTCAAAGTTTCTACACAGAACAAAAATAAATAAATGAAAAACAATTAAAAAAAAACAAGTACATATGACTAGGATACTCCAATCAAGCTCTACTCACCCTCCTGATAAGTCTTAATGAGCATTGTGAGGTTGAGCACCTTGAAAAGGATTGTAAAGTGTCTTGTGCAAACAAACTTGGCCATTTTTTTTAGAAAAAATCTTTATGACATGAAGTTATTTGTGCAAAGATGTTAGCTTCTTGTATCCATATCTTGCACACCTTCATGTAACATTATTTCTTAAGGCATATGTATACCAAATCACTCTTCACATGTACACATCATTATCATTTATAAAATTCCTTCTCATGAGAATTGGACCGGTCATAGTTCTTCTCTTCTATTTCTTCGATTTTCCTATTTTCGATATCTTGGCCTGACAAGTTTCAATGTTCAAATTCAACTCTTAAATTAATTTTTCCATAGCACACAATGTTTTTCAATGTTTTTGATAAAATTCCAAATCTTATTGTAATACTATTCCATGGTTTTTAATATCCCTATCCTACTCCTCGTGCTTCTCAATTCTATTTCTAACTTCTACTCTCTCAGCTTCTTTCAGCTTCCGCATTTCCACCTCGCTAGATATTTTTTTCCCACCGTCTTTTGCTAATAACAAAAGGGGGAGATTAAGTACGAAATAAATTGATTAGTACATTTAGTGGGAGTAATTATTTCTTTTTTTTCAATAGGGGGCAAATATAGGGGGAGAAAATAGTCTAAATGGTCTTTATTATATGGGGAGTTTCATATCACTATTTATGCACTTTGATTCATAATAATTATCTGAATTGTTTCACATTCTCCTGATCCCACACAATTTCTTTCTTAGTGGATTTGTTATTATCAAAAGGAGGAGATTGTTGGAGCATGCGTTCCGCGCTTCTTAGTTTGAGAATAACAAATCCCGGATGTATTTGATCTTGGTATGTGTTTTAAATGTACAAGGATAACAGATTTTTTATGTACAAAGAAATGACTGAGCATGACATTGATGAAAAGGAAAAACGCGCTACCACTGGCGATAACGCTACCGCGGGCGATAGCATAATCAGTGCCTGCAGACGTCAGCCTTGATCCGCACGTTGTCGCGCACGAAGTCACGGTTCAGTGATATCGCGGGGCGATACCGATGTCGCTGAGCGATATCCCACGATCGTCACGTTCTCCGCTCAGATCTGAAAATCAGCGCGACGTGTGCCACGTGTCAAGCAACGGAGAGTTATCTCTATCGCGGGGCGTTACCGCTACCGCCGGCGATAGCATGAAGTGATGTATACGGCCAAAAATTTCAGGGAATCGTTGGATCGTGCAGAGCCTTGTTTTCCCAGAGAATTTTCAGAGCCTTCATCTCCATTTCCAGACGAACTCCCTTGGTCCGTTGAAATCTCAAGAGCGAAGGAGATACGATCGTGCGTTCAAGATTGGAGATCTTCTCGTTGGTCCACCATCATCTTCAGAGCTCGTGATTTTGAGGGAGTTTTTAAGTTTTACTATTGTACTTTCATTTTCACTCTTTATCTTTGTAATTGGGAAGAGAAAATCACCACCTTGTATGTGGTGTCTAAGTCCGTGTGTGGCTTAGGGGCAAATCACCACCTTGTGTGTGGTGTCTAGGTCCGTGTGTGGCTTAGGAGTAAATCGCAGCGTTTTATGCAGCGTCTAGATCATATGTTTGATTTAGGGGGAGGCTAGTAGCCATATCTAGGGAGATATTGACTATAGCCTACTGGTTCTTGGGAGAAGGATCGGTGAAAAAGCTAAAAACTATTATCATTGTAAGCCTTGATTCCAAGCTTTATTGGAATCATTTTACATATATATTTTGGAGAAATAAAATCTTGATTTTCATTTCATTGATCTGTCTCAAACATAGTATCTAGTTTCATATTTTATAAAAAGTTCAAAAAAGGTTTAAAGAGCCCTTATTCACCCCCCCTCTAAGGGCGCCACAAGATCCTACATTTTCATGCTAGTGGATGATTCCATACCATACTTCCTTATCAATTCTAGGGTGAACTTAGACTGGCATATGGATAATCCATCTTCAGTCTGTCTAACTTGGAGACCCAAGAAGAATTTAAGTTCCCCCATACTGCTCATTTCAAATTGTCCTTGCATTAGTTTTGCAAATTTCCTACAAAGAATACTTTCTGTAGACCCAAATATTATGTCATCTACATATATTTAGACTAAGATGATCTTGCCTCTGAATTCCCTAAGGAATAGAGTCTTGTCTATTTTCCCCCTTGAGAATTTGTTCTCAATGAGAAGACTAGACAGAGTTTCATACCAAGCCCTAGGGGCTTATTTTAACCCATACAAAGCCTTCCTAAGTCTATATACATAATCAGGTTTAAGAGAATCTACAAAACCTGATGGCTGCTCTACATAGACTTATTCCTTCAGGTTTCCATTCAGAAAAGCTGACTTAACATCCATTTGATATACCTTAAATCCTTGATATGTTGCATAGGCAAGGAACATCCTTATTGTTTCCAGTCTTGCTACTGAAGCAAAGGTTTGATCAAAATCAATACCTTCTTCCTGCCTATATCCTTTTGCAACTAGTATAGCTTTATTCTTGATAATAATTCCATTCTCATCCAACTTGTTCCTAAAAATCCACTTAGTTCCAATAATGTTGTGGTCCTTTGGTTTAGGAACTAGCTCGCAGACCTTGCATCTTTTGAACTGGTTCAACTCCTCTTGCATGGCCTCAATCCAATAAGGGTCTAGGATTGCTTCTTCAAATTTCTTTGGCTCTACTTGGGATAGAAAGCTGGAGTAGAGAACTGAACTTAGATTCCTGCTCCTTGTTTGTACCCCTTGTCTGAGATCTCCAATAATTTGATTTGCTGGATGATCTTTTAAATGCCTATTTGCTGGAGGCAACCTGTCTTCAGGTTGTACACCTTCATTCTCTTCATCTAGCTGCACTTCTTGATCCTCTTCAGCTTCAGGAGTATCTTGTACTCCCCCTGGACAACAGCCACCTTCTTCCACTTACTGACTTGCAGTAGGACCTTCTGCAATAGTAAGCTTGTCAATCTTCTCAATTACACCTGTGGAGCTGCAAACACTTCTAGGAAATTTATTGTTAATGAGTCTAGCTTCATCAAAAACTACATGAACAGACTCTTCTACAACTTGAGTAATCAAGTTGTAGACCCTATAAGCTTTACTATTGTTGCTGTACCCAACAAAGATCCCCTCTTGGGATTTGGCAGCAAACTTGGTTAGATAAGACTTACCATTGTTAAGGATATAACACTTGCAACCAAAGATCCTGAAATAGGATAGATTTGGTTTTCTGCCCTTCACAATCTCATAGGGGGTCTTCATGTGGCTCTTGGTGATAGTAGCCCTATTGATCACATGACAAGTAGTGTTTACTGCCTCAGCCCAGAAATATTCTGGGAGAGATGTGTCACTCAATAGGGTTCTACCAGCCTCTATCAAGGTTCTATTTTTCCTTTCAGCAATACCATTTTGCTGAGGTGTTCTTGGTGAGGAAAATTCCTGAAAAATTCCAAACTCTTCACACAGTTTTGTCATACTTTCAGACTGAAATTCAGTACCATGGTCACTTCTGATTTTGACCACTATACTGTTCAATTCATTCTGAATTTGTTTAACAAAACTATACAAGATACTTGGTGTTTCAGATTTTTGCTTTAGGAAGAACACCCTGGAATACCTTGAGTAGTCATCAACTACCACAAATGTGTAGACCTTCCTACATAGGCTGTGAACTGGCATAGGACCAAAAAGATCCATATGCAAGAGGTATAGACACCTCACAACATCTTTGTTCTCAAGGCTATGAAAGGTGGATTTGGTCTGCTTGCCTTTTTGACAAGCTGAGCATATCTCATCCTTTATACACTTAACCTGAGGACCATTCCTCACTAACTCTTTGCTAAAGAGTTGACCAATTGTCTTATAGTTAAGATGAGCCAGCCTCTTGTGACACTTAACACAATGTGAGACTTTCTCATCAGCTACAAGACAAATAGGAGAAACAATGTTCTCACACATAATGTCTAGACAATAGACATTTCTCTTCCTATATCCTGTTAGAATGATCTTTTGATCACTTGACCTACTGATATGACAACCATTCTTGACAAATGAGATGTCATATCCTAAATCACTCAGCTGACTTATGCTAATGAGGTTATGTTTCAAACCCTTTACATAAGCCACTTGACTAATTATAATTAGGTTGCTAGAAATGTTACCAAAGCCTTTGATGATTCCTTTTTCTGAACCACCAAAGGTAACTTTAGGACCATCCTTGATTGGTGTATAGTCCTTCAGCAATCCCCTAGTTCCAGTCATGTGCTTGGAACATCCACTGTCCAAGTACCATATAGGGGCATGACCACTTGGACTCACCTGCAAAATAGATTACTTAACCTTAGAACCCAAATAATTCTTGGGTCCTTGGTGCAGGTTAGTTTGAATTTTAACAAAACTACCTGTAGCTCTTCTGGCAGGTAGTTTGCTACTCTCCTTGACACTTGAATTGTGCCAACAGTCTATGGCAAAGTGGCATATCTTGCCACAACACCAGCACTTAAACCTGTTGTACCTTTGTTTAGGTACAACACTGGTTGTTTTATCTACAGCAGGCTTTATGTTTAGTGCTGGGGCTTTGCCCTTAGATTTGGACCTAACTGTCCTGGCAGGTTTTGTAAACCTCAATCCAGTCTTACCCTTTTGAGGAATAAACTCATCTATCAAAGGTAAAACTGATTTTGGTTTAGAAAAACTTGCAACAATCTCTCTCTCCTTCCGAAGTCTAGCCTCCAGATTTTTAATTTGATCATTCTTAAATGTAATTGTGCCCAATTGAATGACAGTAATGTTTTTCAACTTGCCAATCTTATTCAGTTTTTGATCTAGCACTTTATCTGAATCAGCAGCTGCCAACTTAAGATTAGCAATTTCCTTAGTCAGTGTTTTGACCAGATTTTTGCTCTTCTTAAGTGCCTGCAATACATCTCTATATTCATTCATCAACTGATAAATATCACCCTCAGATTCAGACCCACCCACATCACTTGATGCAGATGTATCTGATTCTGAATCAGTACCATAATCTGAAAGACATTATACCTTACTTGGTTCAGGCTGATCCTGGATCTTGTCTCCTTCTGTTAAGGCCATCAGTCCATTGCACTGAATGTACTCATGCTCATAAATTGAGTTCATTAACTGCATGAACTCATCTTCCTCTTCTTCAGTAAACAGTCCAATATAGGCTTCAGCTTCTGAATCTGTTTCTGAAGATGACTGATCAGTCAAACTCTTATCCTTCTTGGCAACAAAGGACCTTTCCTTTTTGCCCTTGAACTGAGTATTCTTCTTGTCAGTTGACTCTTTCCTCTTTTCTGGACAGTCAGCTACTATATGTCCTTGTCTATTGCAACAATAGCAAACTATCTTTGAGGATGTTTTTTTACTTGGCTTGGACTTTCTTTTGTCATTCCTTGATGACTTCCTGGTCTGATAATAGTCATCTTTTGTCTGTGAAGTGGATGGCTTAGACCTCCACTGCTTCTTCTTCAGAAACTTTTGAAACTGACTTGTAAAAGCAGCAAAATCCTCATCACTTTCACTGCTGTCTGAGTTCTGGTTCTCTGAATTTTCTGAAGCAGTATCAACAACTATTTGTGGTGGAGATGGAGACTTGCTTCTATACTTCCTAGTGGCTTCAGTCTTGAAGGTCACAGCTCTTTTCTTGTGCTCCACTCTGGTAGTCTTCTCTTCCTCCTTTCTAACCATTAACTGCATTTCATAAGATAGCAGTTTTCCAAACAAGGTTGGAGGAGGTATATCAGCTAATTTGGCCATTTCCCTAATGACACAAATCTTGGTATCCCAGTCCTTAGTCAGGGATCTTAAAAACTTGTCATTCAGCTCATAGTTGCTGAATTCTCTTCCATAGGACATCAACTCATTAACAATCCTATAGAATTTCTTGTAGCATTCAGTAATGCTATCAGACTTTCCTTGTCTGAAGCTTTCATACTCCTGATTTAACAAAGACTTCCTGTCTTGTCTTACCTCTTCAGATCCCTCCATGTAAACTATTAGTGTGTCCCACATTTCTTTTGAAGTTTTACAATGTATTATGTTCTGAAATGTGGCATCATCAATTGCACTTACAATAATATTCTGGGCCCTCTTGTCCATAGTGGCCAGAATTATTTCATCTTTAGTCATTTCTGAATAGTCCTTAGGAGTTTTCTGATTTGCATCTAGAATGAAGATCTTCATTGGCACATATGACCCTTCTTTGACTGTGATGTATATTCTTGGGTCAGATGCTTCCATAAAGAGTCCAACCCTCTCTTTCCATATGCCAAAAATCTCTTTTCTACAGATTGACAATTTCATGGATCCTAGCTCTTTGTGATTCTCAGTAAAACCCATTTTCTTGATTCTTGATTATTCTGATTCTGCCTACATGATCTTTACTCAGACTGTTATGTCCTTTTTGAGTAACCTGCCTCTGATACTACTTGAAAGAACTAGTGCCTAATCACCTAGAGGGGGGGGGGTGAATAAGTGAACTTAATCTTTTTTAATATTTCAGGCAGAAACACTGAACAGTAATTGCAATTCAACAAGTATCACAGCACATCAACCATACAAGCATACATTCACAGAGTGCACAAAGATTTTTATAGTGGTTCCCCAAGGTCTGGGTACATCCACTTTCCCCCTTCGCCTATCTAGTAGTGTACTAGATTAAGCCTAACTTCTCCACTTCTCCTCAGATCCTCAGATCTTACAACTCAGAACCCCAAACAGGTTCCTACAACTCAGAGTGATCCCACTCCTACAACTCAGGCACAAAGCCCTACCACTCAGTCTACAACAAGACCTACACTCAGGCACAACAGCCATACCTCAGCCTTCAACAAGGCCTACACTCAGAGAAATGATTCTCCCACACTCAGGCTCACATGCCCTACCTCAGCCTTTATAGATTTAGGCTTACAACTCAGATCTATACAAGATCCTACAGAAATTAGAAAATACAAAGTATATAACCACAACTCTGATAGAGAGAGATGAGTTGACTGGCTTCTTGATGAGTTCTTGGAAGAACTTGGCTGAGATCAACCTCCCTTGGCTTTCTTCAAAGCTTCTTGAATTAGAACACAGTAGGGTTGAATCTCCTGAAGATGATCTTTAATCAACTTCTGTCTTGAGATTCAGATCTCAATCTGAATCTAACTTAGCAGCCCGGTTCAGCAACTGCACTTCTTATAAGGATCTCTCTCTCTCCAACTTCTTAGATCTTCTGTTGAAGGTCTTCTTCTTGTTGTGTTGTTTTTTACTTCATTGATTCATCCTTCTGTTGAAGGAGAAAGATCTTTAAATAAGCTTTATCAATGGTGACCGGCTGATCCGGTTTCTAACAACTTTCTGACGGTTCTGACAGTTGCAGTTGACCGGTTGAAATGTCAGCTATCAAGTCATCCAGTCACTTCTTGAAATCTCTATCACTGTCTGAAAGTGTCGAGACAGATAGTCTTTATGTGTCGACACAAATAGACTAAGTGTCGACACAAGTAGACTAAGTGTCGACACTAGCCTTGTTGGTGTCGACACAACTTCTTGTGTTGTTGTAACAGCTTCTCGACACTGCTTCTTCAGAATGTGTTGACACTGATTCTGTGTGTCGACACAAGCCTTCTTCTTTAATACTTAGTTGAATTCTGCTAAGTGTCGACACAACTCCTTTGTGTCGACACATCTTCTTGTGTTGAAACTTGTTAAGTGTCGACACATCTTCTTTGTGTCGACACATGCCTTCTGTGTTGAAACTTTGCTGAGTGTCGACACATCTCCTTGTGTCGACACATGTACTTGAACTCTGTTGGAGTTTGCTGAGTGTCGACACAGCCTCATAGTGTCGACACATGTACTTGAACTTTGTTGAAGTTTGCTGAGTGTCGACACAGCCTTCTAGTGTCGACACATGTACTTGAACTTTGTTGAAGTTTGCTGAGTGTCGACACAGCCTCCTAGTGTCGACACTTTTGCTGTCGACAAAGTTTCTCTGGGTGTCGACACTGCTTCTAAGTGTCGACACAGATAATGTTGACAATTCTTCACTGTGTGTCGACACAACCTGTATGTGTCGACACTTTCCTTCTGGTGTCGACTCTGCCTTCCTGGTGTCGACACAAGTACTCCAAGTGTCGACACAGCTTCTCTAGGTGTCGACACAAGCCTGCTTAAGTGTCGACACTTTTCTTCTGGGTGTCGACACATGCACTTAGAAACTTTTATGCTTTCCCTGCAATTACTTAACATGCACAAATAAACTCAAAGCACATCAAATACATCTTAATGTATATCATTGAGTAGGGTGAGGCTTCTTCAAATCAGGTACATATATTCCAATGTACCCAACACATTGCTTAATGCCGGAGAAGACTCCATGCTATTGGTTGTTTTTCGGGTTTTCTACACGGTAGATTGCAACAGGGAACCTTGGGGATTAACCCAAAGGTGCACCCGGAAAACTGGGCGGATGCGTCATCTTGCCAACTTGGTGGCCTGAGAGCCAACTTGAACATAACCGGGTTATGTGAATTGTGATGGAAATGAGACTCAGGAGAAGTTTGACCCGGCAAATGGCTTAAATTGTCGTTGCGATGTGAGCACGAGTTAGATGGAACCGTACCCGTTCTATGTCGTTCGGTTAAAGAGACCTAAGGGTACGTGGCACTTGCCGTTGGCATAGATTAGGGTCTTCGGCGGTCTATGACTTAAATTGTCGTGACCCAGGCTAAGAAGACAAAATGCTCATAGGTTTGGCCGTCAAAGTGGCGGTGGTGAGATCAGAATGTCTATGGCTTGAATTGACGTGACATCGATCGGTTCACCGAGAATGTGCCCTGAGAGCACGAGGCGTGTGGCCGTGTGAGCCAACGTCTGTGATGAAATGAATATTGATAAATTGCTCGCTTATGCTAATGAATGCAGGGAAGGAGCATCGCCGCCCCGAGTTGGGGGCGAGATCGTTATAATTTGGTCAGCATTGCTGACCGTTGCCTTGTTTTGCCACCGTGCGGTGGTTTGTTGCTTGCAGGTGCTGCTGGACCAAGCGGTCAATAGCGGGCTAAAGCCCAAGTTGCGAAGCCGGCCCTCGAAGGCCTAATTGGAGTGTTTACTGCTTTATTCATGTATGACCGGCCTGCGTGCCGTGGTTTGTAAAACATGTAATATCAAGTGAACCAATTTGTAAGGCCTTAAGGCTTTGATGTAGGCTAGGCCTTTGGGATCCTACACGGAGGGCGTGACTACATCCTTGGCAACGTTATCGCTCCCTAACCGGCACACAAACGCAACGCAGCGACCACAATGATTGTTTTTTTATCGTTCGCGCTAACATACGGATAGCCGATCCGCAAATGGAACGGAGAATGGCTATAGGCCAAAATCCTTTCCGGCTAAATGGAATAATATTAATTCCGATCGAGCTTTGGAGTTGTACCAAAATAGATCCACCAAAAAAATTCACGATTCGAAAAAATGGTAGGATCTATCCCAACAAAACAAAAGCGAGGAGCGCCGATCCTCTTGCGAGATCTTTTCGGAAAACCAACTGAAAATCTCAAATCTATTTTTAGGAACACCGCAAAAATTTAGCAATTCGAGAAATCACGCAAAATCCGTCCATCACAAGAATTAATCAAAGAAGAGAATCTCTTAGGTAGGAATTTCGTTACCCCACTCGGAAACGTAGATCCGAGATGTTGGATCCACCAAGTACGATCACTCTTCCCTTTTGGAATCCACGAGAAACGCGCCACGGATGAAGATCTTGTTCGCCTCCTTCGCTTCTCGCCGTGGTTGATTACCCCAACCTTGATTCTTCCTTGCACGAGATCTTCCTCCTCCAAGGTTGGCCGACCACCTTTGAAAGAAAAGGGATGGACACGTAGATGAGAGGATGTAGTTGGAAGAGGGATGAGGGAGGGAATGAGAAGAAGAAGAGAGAGAGAAGGGGGGGGGGGGGGGGGTGCGGCCAAGAAGAAGAAAGAGGGAGAGGATGGGGGGCCGGCGGCTAGAAGAGAGCGAGGGGAGATAGAAAATTTAGGGTTGGAGGAATTTTCAATTGATTTCAATATTAGTCTTCATAACAAATGATAATGTGGCCTTTTATAAGGCTTACAACCATGTGGCTATTAGCAGCCCAAAATAAAAATGTTGCAGAAAATGAAATGACAAAATAACATAGTGTCAAATACTACATATAACCAGATAAAGGCAGACCAAATAATAAAATAAATTCAAAGCTTATTTTTGTTGCGTGGGCGAAGCTTGTAGCCGTGCTCGCTACGGCGCCGCAAGTCTCTTGATGGTGGAGCATCGTCGTCATCTTCTGTCACGGTCACACCGCCATGGTCGTCGTCTTCATCACCCAATTGGCCGTCGTGGTGGCCGTCGCCATCAATCGTAACACCGCCATGGTCGTCGTCTTCATAACCCAATAGGCCGTCGTGGTGGCCGTCGCCATCAATCCTCCCGCTCTCAAAAGGACTCATCACCGATGAGTGGGCTGGACGGTAACGGTGGAGGAGATCTGCATCGAGAAGAGCCAGGTCGGCCGAAGAAAGCCAAGAGTCGTCCGAAGCTGGACGACCACGCCATCTGACCAAAAACCTGTGAATGTCGCCGTCGGGAGTAGAAAACACTGCATCCTGCAAAATCTTGTCAGAGAAGAAATCGGTTCGGGGGAACCTTGGAAAAGCATTAAGCGAAGAAGAAAAACAAGTTGCATCATCAATAGACAACGTACCTCCCGAAGAATCCGAAAGGGAGAGCGGTCCAGAAATATTCGCACCCCCCACCCCTTTAGACGATATAGTGGAAATATGAAACAGAGAGACTGACAATTCAGGTGGTGGAGCGACATAAAGCGTTAAATCCGAAATGTTAAAAACAGGGGAGATTCCCCACTCAGCGGGTAACTGTAATAAATATGCATTTTCACCTAGCTTCTTCAAAACCCGAAAAGGACCGGCTCTTTTATTCGCTAATTTTTTTATGGTGCCCGAGGGCAACCGTTCAGGGATAAGACGTACCATTACCAAATCACCAACCTTTAAGGGGACTGCTCGCTTATGTATGTTAGCATTCGATTGATAAATAACATATTGTTTAGCTAACGTCTTGCCAATGTGCTCATGGAGAGTGTGAACGTGCGAGGCGAAGTCCTGTGCATATTGACTTGATTTAAATGATGGTGGTAACAGAATCAAATCAAGAGGCACGGGCGCCTTATATCCATGCACTATCTCATTTGGCGATAACCCGGTGGACCTATTCTTAGAATTATTATAGGCTAACTGAGCGTGGGGGAGAATAAGATCCCATGTGCCCTTATGATCGCCCACCAAGCAACGAAGTAATCCTCCCAAACTACGGTTAACAACTTCCGTTTGCCCATCCGTTTGGGGGTGGTAGGCCGACGAAAACATAAGCCTCGTGCCCAACAACTTCCACAGTGTCTTCCAAAAGTAGCTAGTAAACTTAACATCTCTATCGGTCACGATGGTTTTGGGGACACCTCGATGAGCTACGACCTCCTTAAAATACAACTTAGCGACATGGGAAGCATCGTTGGTACTATGACAAGCGATAAAATAAGCCATTTTAGAGAATCGGTCCACTACGACCAAGATGGAATCGTGACGCCGAAATGTCAGTGGGAGGCCCAATATGAAGTCCATGCTAACATCCACCCATGGGGCAGAGAGAATCGGAAGGGGTGTGTAAAGGCCCGCATTGGTCTTGTTACCCTTAGTTAATTGACATACACGGCAGCTTCCTACGATTTTGTTGACCATTGGCTTGAGATCCGGCCAAAAGAATTTATCCTCCACAAGCGTGATCGTTTTATCGCGACCGAAGTGTCCACCTAAACCTCCACTATGTAACTCCCATATAATAAAATGGCGTAGGGACGAGCGGGGAATACACAATTGCGTTTGCTTGAATAAATAACCGTCACGAATGTAGTAGGCTGAAATAGTAGAGGGGGCCTGTTCCTGAGCTGCTAAATAAATATCCTTAAAATCCGGGCATAGGACATACTCGTCCTTAATGCGTTCAAATCCTATTACTGTCACCTCCATTTTAGATAACAATAGGGTGACACGACTAAGGGCGTCCGCCACTCGATTTAACATACCCTTAAGGTGCTTGATAATGAATGTATACTCCTGAAGATAGGAGACCCATTTGGCGTGCCGAGGGCTGATTTTACCTTGAGAGTTTACAAATTTTAGCGCCTCATGATCCGAGAGGATTGCAAATTCTTTCGATATGAGATAGTGTCGCCAATGTTGGAGACAACGTATCACAGCATAAAACTCACGATCATAATTAGAGTAATTTAATTTTGGGCCCGCAAGTTTCTCGCTGAAGTATCCGACCGGATGTCCCTCTTGACTTAACACTCCACCAATTCCGATCACCGAAGCGTCGCATGTTAATTCAAACACTTTACTAAAATCCGGCAACCGTAGTAGGGGGGCTTCGGACATCCGATCCTTAATAATTTGAAATGCGCTAGCGGCCGATTTGGTCCATATAAAATCACCCTTCTTCATACACTCAGTGATGGGTGCCATGATGCTACTAAAATTGCGAATGAATCGTCGATAAAACGTGGCCAATCCATGAAAACTCCTAACTTCCCGAATATTTTGCGGCTCCGGCCACTCTCTAATTACTTGGACCTTCTTAGGGTCAACATGTATTCCCTCAGCGTTCACTATGTATCCTAAGAATTCCACGGAAGTCACACCGAATGCGCACTTCTTAAAATTAATATATAAGTTCTCTTGTCGCAATGTAGTAAGGATTGTCCGCAAATGAGTTTCATGATCGATCGGCGAGGTACTAAACACCAAAATATCATCGAAATAGACTACGACAAATTTTCCCATGTATGGCTTAAATACTTGAGTCATTAATCGTGAGAAAGTACTTGGTCCGTTGGTGAGTCCCTCTCCTAGCACTAACCACTCGTAAAGCCCGTCCTTAGATTTAAAGGCCGTTTTCCATTCGTCTCCCTCCCGAATCCTTATTTGGTGGTAGCCACTCTTTAAATCCAATTTTGAGAACACGGTGGCACCGGACAACATATCCAATAGATCGTCCAAACAGAGGATGAGAAACCTATACTTGACAGTTATTTTATTGATGGCCCGGTAGTCTACACACAACCTCCAAGACTTATCTTTCTTCGGGACCAACAAGGCAGGGACGACACAAGGGCTTTTACTATGGCGGATAAATCCTTTAGCTAATAAATCGGAAATTAACATTTGTAGTTCATTATATGCGGAGGGATTAAGTCGGTAATGGGGTAGGTTAGGCAAGGACGAGCCCGGGACGAAGTCAATTTCATGTTGAATATCCCTGATTGGTGGCAACTTGGAAGGTAAATCTACCGGATAGACGTCCTTATATTCTTCTAATAATGTGCGCAGAGATAACAGTATGTTCTCTAAAGATGGTGAATCTTCCTGTACTTGTAGACATACTAACGCATATATGACGCCATCGAGAAAGGTCTCACGTTCTAACTCCTTCCTACTTATAAGACTTATCGTTTTCCTTTCCGCAGGGACCACTGTGTCCTTGGACGCAATCGACGGGTCCTTAGGTGGTGTGGGTTTCAAAGCAATGGTCTTACCATTGAACTTAAACTCGTAGGTGTTGGCTTTGCCAAAATGGGTCACGTCATAATCATAAAGCCAGGGACGTCCTAGTAGAACGTGACAGACATCCATAGGGATGACATCACACCACACCTTATCGACATAGTTCTTCACCGTAAGCGGTACCAAACATCGCTTAGAAACTGCGATGGACGTTTTGTTCACCCATGCTATCTTATACGGATGTGGATGCGGCTCAGTGACTAAGTGCATTCGAGTGATGGCATTCTCCGAAACGACGTTCATACAACTACCGCTATCGATTATTAACTTACACCACTTGTCACCGTTCTTAAAGTTTACCGAGAAGATATTCGTCCGATTGTAATCGTCCGTCGCTCGCAGTGTATTCAGAATGCATCTCATAACCATCATAAACGAGTCGTCGTCAATATCACTCGGCTCGGCGTCAGACTCAGTACCGGCTTCATAAACGATCTCGGCGGGGTCAGACGTGGTATCTAATAGTGCCAGTGGTTTACTCTTAGTGGGACACTCACTAGCATAGTGTCCTTGAATTCCGCACGAATAGCAGGTAGCGTTAGTATTATTAATTCGTCCTACTGGGACTCTCTCACCATTGAGATTTTTATTGTTCCTAGCGGTAATTACTATGGAACTTGAGTCCGTCGATTAGAACTTTCCTTTGTCTCGCATGGATGACGAAGGTGGGGGTCCTAAGATGGATTTTCCTTTCTGGAATGCCCGACCCTTGGACTTGTTGGCATTGTGCTTTTCTATATCTAGAGCTGCATTGAATGTTGTGTTAAGGTCCGTGTGACCATAACGCAAAAGCTTGCCTTGGATGTCCGTGTTAAGTCCCTTACGGAAACGAGATAGTGTGACCTCGGGCATTTCTCGTATATCACAACGCACCATCATATCCTTGAGTCGTCCCATGTACTCCGCTACCGATTGGCCCCCTTGACGAAGGGTGGCTAGCTCGTCGAACATTTGGGTTCGGTGATATGCCGGGACATATTGGTCATGCAGGAGTGCCTTCATGGCGGCCCACCCAATTGGGGGTGCTCCATTTACGGTGCCTAGACGCCTTTCTTCGTTCAACCAAAACGTTTTGGCTCTACCCAGAAGTTTCATTCGTGCTACTCGTACCTTCTCAACGTCCGTCAGGTTGTGCCACTCAAATAGCACTCAATATCCATGATCCAGTTTAGAAAAAGTTGGGGTTCACCCATGCCATCGTAGGATGGTGATTCCATTTTAACGACCCTAGTTAAGTCGAACTCATAAGGGGCTCGGGGTGCGTACTCATAATCCGAATCACGAGGGAGATTTTGTCGCTCTTCTCGTTGGTTGGCGGGATGGGGTGGCTGCCCCGGTCGATTTATCCCAAAGCCGGGATTTCGAGGCGCCGCCTGATTAACAGCCAACCCTTGTATTAACTGAGTGAGTGCATCGAACCTAGTGTTAAACTCTTCCCTAAGCGCCACAATTGTTGCAGGAGCGGGCTCACCATCATCATGATGGTCGGCCATGTGTGATGTGGATGGAGAATACTCTGTGCCAAGCCTCGTGCGCATGAACAACACAGATACAGGGTCGCTCACCTAGATAAGAGACTGTTTGGATAAGAATTTTATAAATCAGGATTTTTATACGCTTAATGACTTGGAGAACGAAAATATTTTTTTTTGACTTATATGCTTAGAAAAATAGGTAGAAAATTCAGATTTTTTTATACTTCTTTTTTTGCAAAATTTTTTTTTGTTATATGCATACCAAATAAAGAAATTCAGATTTGGTGATTACGAAAACGTGCACGACCAAGTGTGGGTCGACGTCCTAAGAAAAGGGACGTCCTAAGAAAAGGGAGCGTAAGGACGGTGTCGATTGAGAAATCAACGCAACCTCGCTTTGATACCAAATTGATGTAGGCTAGGCCTTTGGGATCCTACACGGAGGGCGTGACTACAGCCTTGGCAACGTTATCGCTCCCTAATCGGCACACAAACGCAACGCAGCCACCACAATGATTGTTTTTTTATCGTTCGCGCTAACATACGGATAGCCGATCCGCAAATGGAACGGAGAATGGCTATAGGCCAAAATCCTTTCCGGCTAAATGGAATAATATTAATTCCGATCGAGCTTTGGAGTTGTACCAAAATAGATCCACCAAAAAAATTCACGATTCGAAAAAAACGGTAGGATCTATCCCAACAAAACAAAAGCGAGGAGCGCCGATCCTCTTGCGAGATCTTTTCGGAAAACCAACTGAAAATCTCAAATCTATTTTTAGGAACACCGCGAAAATTTAGCAATTCGAGAAATCACGCAAAATCCGTCCACCACAAGAATTAATCAAAGAAGAGAATCTCTTAGGTAGGAATTTCGTTACCCCACTCGAAAACGTAGATCCGAGATGTTGGATCCACCAAGTACGATCGCTCTTCCCTTTTGGAATCCACGAGAAACGCGCCACAGATGAAGATCTTGTTCGCCTCCTTCGCTTCTCGCCGTGGTTGATTACCCCAACCTTGATTCTTCCTTGCACGAGATCTTCCTCTTCCAAGGTTGGCCGACCACCTTTGAAAGAAAAGGGATGGACACGTAGATGAGATGATGTAGTTGGAAGAGGGATGAGGGAGGGAATGAGAAGAAGAAGAGAGAGAGAAGGGGGGGGGGGGGGGGTGCGGCCAAGAAGAAGAAAGAGGGAGAGGATGGGGGGCCGGCGGCTAGAAGAGAGGGAGGGGAGATAGAAAATTTAGGGTTGGAGGAATTTTCAATTGATTTCAATATTAGCCTTCATAACAAATGATAATGTGGCCTTTTATAAGGCTTACAACCATGTGGCTATTAGCATCCCAAAATAAAAATGTTGCAGAAAATGAAATGACAAAATAACATAGTGTCAAATACTACATATAACCAGATAAAGGCAGACCAAATAATAAAATAAATTCAAAGCTTATTTTTGTTGCGTGGGCAAAGATTGTAGCCGTGCCCGCTACGACGCCGCAAGTCTCTTGATGGGGGAGCATCGTCATCATCTTCTGTCACGGTCACACCGCCATGGTCGTCGTCTTCATCACCCAATTGGCCGTCGTGGTGGCCGTCGCCATCAATCATAACACTGCCCTGGTCGTCGTCTTCATAACCCAATAGGCCGTCGTAGTGGCCGTCGCCACCAGGCTTGTACTGGTGTATGTATAACATTCCTATTTGGTATTAGTGGACATTCATGCTTTAGTGTTGAGTTCTTTATTGCAACTTTTATAAACTGCTTCCGCTAGAATGCTCTGTGTAGGACGTTATGATTGGTTGGATGGTTTCCATGAGTAACCACCCGGTCTGTCTGTGGCATACGACGTCGGGCCCCGGCCGGACCTACTGCTATATGTTATGCGACGGATAGGGGGTGTTACAATTTGGTATCAGACTACTGGTTTTTGGTCAGGCTTAAGATGAATTCGTGAGCGAATTCTTTTTAAGGGGTGGTGAGCACATTGTGTGCGTCATCGTTATAACAGTAAAAGAACCCATGAATGTCCACTTAGGAATGAAAATACACATGTTTGAGGAACCTGCGTGTTTCTATAATTGCTGTTTGTAATTTTATTTGGTCGCTTAATGGTGTTTTGTACCACTATAGGTGACCAGAAGTGGTGTTGGGCCGTCACAACGACGAGTTTCTGAGGCTAGCAGTGCACCAGATGTTGCTCCTGCAACACCTCTATCGGCTGAGAACATACGATTGGTGGCCGAAGTAGTGTTGGCCGTGATTAATGCGCAGCCTGCAAGGCAAACGCAGCAGCACGCTCTTGCGATGGAGCAGGTACCGCTGCAAGAGGCTGAGCCGAGGAGAGTGGAACAAGTGGTAGTGGAACCGTTGGTGCCAAGGAGGGAAACCGAGAGGCAGCTTAAGCATGTAATGAGCTTTAACCCTCCGGTATTCTCGGGGTTGGGAACTCCATCTCAAGCTGAAGACTGGCTCTCCAGGGTGAAGAGAGTCATGACAGCAATGGAAACGGAGGAGTGGCAAATGACCACCATCGCTACGTTCCTTCTGGACGGTGAAGCGAGAATGTGGTGGGAAGGATTGGAGCTGCACCTATTGAGAGGTAGGCAACTTGTTGATGTCTCGATCGAAGAGTTCTCGAGATTGTTCTTGGCTAGATACCTCCCTTCGACGCAGAAGATAGCGTTGGAGAATGAGTTTCTGAAGTTGGTTCAAGGTGAGAGGAGTGTGGATGAATATCTCCACGAGTTTACTCGTTTGAGTCGATATGCTAGCTCCACTATTATGGATGAGGAGCGCAAGACTAATCGCTTCTATGAAGGGTTAAGAGATGAGTTGAGGTTACTACTCTCGGGGCCGATGACGCAGGGTTTCTTAACTTTGGTCAACACTGCCCGGTCCTTGGAGAAGGACATGAAGAATGTACAAGCAAAGAAAAGATTGGGTGATAGGAAATCTGAATACAAAGTGCCGACTACTTCAAAGTCCGGCTATCGGAGGTCTTTCAAGAAGCATAGGACTTCGGGTCCAGCTCCTTCTGGTGCTTTTGGAGCGACTACGAGTCAGACCCCGGGCGCGTGTTTTACATGTGGAAAGACGGGGCATTTTGCCCGTGACTGTTGGAGCGGACGTCCTAAGTCCGAGAGAAGGCCGAGAGCGACTTATGAAGAGAAGGGAAAGGCGGTGGAGTCGACCACGTCCCACTATGCTCCGACCCAACCAAGAGTGTATAATCTTGGCCAACAAGAGGTCATCAAACAGGCTGATGTGGTGACAGGTACGGTTTAATTTATAGCAAGTTAAGTTCTTTAAATACTTGTTATGCACATGTTACCTTACCACTGCTTGTTTAGGATTTGTTTTGATTTGTGAAAATCCGGCAAGAGCACTCTTCGATACAGGAGCTTCACACTCCTTCTTGTCCGAAGGATTTATATCACGCATCGGAGTCCCTTCTTCGATGGCGAAGGATAAGTTGGATGTGTTGTTGCCCAATGAGTGTTCGATGCGCGCGGATAGGATCTGCAATGTTAAGATTCATATTGGGAATCAGGAGTTCGATCTGCAAGCGTCGTTACTTCCGTTGGTGGAGTTCGACGTCATATTTGGCATGGACTGTCTCTCGGAGCAGCAGACCCATATAGATTGCGGTAGCAAGGAATTCAAGCTGGGAGCAAGTCGTGAAACGACTTTTACGGGCTTAAAGGGGTCGAGCAAGACGTTGATGTCTGCTCTTCAGGTGGAGAAGGCGGTTTGTGCCGGTGCAGAACTATTCTTTACACTAGTGGAGGTTGCGAAGCCGAAGCCCGCATTGGATTGTATTTCAGTGGTATCGGAATACCCTGATGTGTTCCCCGCAGATCTTCCTGGAGCCCCACCTCAGCGGGAGATAGATTTTACGATTGTGCTAGTGCCAGGTGCAAAGCCTGTGTCACGATCTCCTTATTGGCTAGCGCCTAAGGAAATGGCGGAGCTGAAAGTTCAACTGCAAGAGTTGTTGGAGCAAGGGTATGTGCGCCCGAGTTCTTCGCCTTGGAGCGCACCGGTCCTCTTTGTTAAGAAGAACGACGGAAGCTTGAGGCTATGTATTGATTATCAGGAGCTCAACAAGTTGACGGAGAAGAACAAGTACCCGATCCCCCGGATTGATGATCTTTTTGATCAGTTAGTCGGGTCGACGGTGTACTCAAAGTTAGATCTCAAGGCTGGGTACTATCAACTGCGAATAAGGGAGAGTGATATCCCGAAGACAGCGTTTAGTACGAGATACGGACATTATGAGTTTACGGTCATGCCGTTTGGGCTGACTAATACGCCGTCAGTGTTCATGGATTTGATGAACAGGACTTTCAGGGAGTACTTGGACCATTTTGTGATCATCTTCATCGACGATATTTTGGTGTACTCGCAAAGTGAGGAAGATCACTTCAAGCATCTTCATTTGGTTTTGGAGACGCTAAGGAGGAATCAGTTGTATGCCAAGTTCTCGAAGTGCGAGTTTTGGTTATCCTCAGTGGCTTTCCTCGGTCACATAGTGAGTGGAGAGGGTATTGCTGTGGATCCGGCGAAGATTGTTGCGATACAAGAGTGGCCTGAGCTTGCTACGGTAGAGGAAGTCCGGAGCTTTCTGTGGCTTGCCGGCTATTATAGGTGCTTCGTAGAGAACTTCTCGCGGATAGCGTTATCTCTCACTACTTTGACGAGGAAGGAGCATAAGTTCGTTTGGACGCCGGAGTGCGCGCGAGCTTTTGAGGAGTTGAAGTGTCGGTTGACCACGGCGCCTGTGCTGAGTTCGCCATGTGGGATCGAAGGCTATGAGATTTATAGTGATGCTTCGGGCAGCGGTTTGGGTTGCGTGCTACTGCAACACGGAAGTGTAATAGCTTATGGCTCGAGACAGCTAAAAGTGCATGAAAGGAACTATCCGGTCCATGACTTGGAGTAGCGGCCGTGATTTTTGCCTTGAAGCTGTGGAGACACTATTTGTACGGTGTGAAGATTGATATCTACACCGATCACAAGAGCCTGAAGTATCTGATTGATCAGAAGGATCTGAATATGCGGCAGCGTAGATGGATGGAGTTCCTGGGGGACTATACATTCAAGATCCACTACGTGCCTGGTAAAGGGAATGCGGTTGCGGACGCGTTGAGTCGCCGAGCCCCAGCTCAAGCCAATTGGCTATCGGTGCATGATGAGCGGTTGGTGCGGGAGTTGGAGGCGTTGGAGATTGTTTGTGTGGACAGGCAATCAAGTGCTGAAGCAGTTCTGAATTGGACTGAAGTCCAATATGACCTGGCTGATCGTATTCGACAGGCTTTGGATATGGATGCTTATATGAAGCAGTTCATGGTAGAGGCTCTGGAAGGGTCAAATTCCCAATTCGTCGTGGAGGACAGATTACTTTATAAAGACGGTCGTCTGTGCGTCCCAAGTGTGGGTAATTTGCGGGTGGAGTTGTTATACGAGACACACCATACCAAGTACTCGATTCACCCGGGGAGCACGAAGATGTACCGTGATGTGAAGAAACTGTTTTGGTGGCCGGGTTTGAAGAAGGATGTGAAGCTCTACGTAGCGAAGTGCCAAACTTGCGCCTTGGTGAAGGCGGAGTGCCAAAAGCCGGGAGAATTTCTGAAGTCCTTGCCTATTCCGGAGTGGAAATTCGACGACATCTCTATGGACTTTCTGCATGGTTTGCCAAGATCGCAAAAGAGGAACGACGCCATTTGGGTGGTCGTGGATCGGTTAACGAAGGTGTCGCATTTCATTCCGCATAGGAAGGATGATCCGGTGGAGAAGTTGACAAAACTTTATGTGGATAACATAGTACGGCTTCATGGTGTGCCCCGCAGCATCGTGAGTGACCGAGATGGGCGGTGCACGTCCAATGATTGGAGGCTAGTGCAACAAATGTTGGGGTCATAGTTGAAATTTAGCACAACCTTCCATCCACAAACGGATGGGCAGACCGAGAGGGTCAATAGAACTATGGAAGACATGCTCCACATGTGTGTCTTGGATTTTGGGAAGCAATGGGAAGACCACCTTTATTTGGTGGAGTTCGCATACAATAATAGCTACCAAGCGAGTATTCAGATGACACCTTTCGAGGCCCTATATGGTAAAAAATATCGCACACCGTTGTCTTGGTTAGAAACCGGTGAGTCAAAGTTGTATAAGCGATTGGAAGTGGAGGATGCTACTTCTTTTGTCAGAACTATTCGGGAGATGTTACTTATCGCTCAGGACCTGCAAGCGAAGTACTATAATGCCAAGCACAGGAACGTGGAGTTCGCTGTGGGCGACTATGTGTACTTAAAGATCAAGCCGTTCAAGGGTGTCTCGTGGGTGCGGTGATTGAAAAAGCTAAGCCCGAGGTACCTTGGGCCGTTTGAGGTTCTGGAGCGAGTCGGTGAAGCGGCCTATCGGTTGAAGCTTTCAGTGGAGCTTAGTGGTTTACATGATGTATTCCATATTTCGGTGCTTCGGAAGGCGGTGCAAGAACCTACGCAAGTGATCGCGGTTGATCAAGTGCCGGTGGATAGTGGGCTAACGACAAAAGTCAAGCCCGTACAGATTGAGGACTCAGAGGTTAAGCGACTACGTAATAAAGAGATCAGGATTGTCAAGGTCCGGTGGGACAATTGCGGTCGTGAGGAGCTCTCTTGGGAGCGAGAGCAGACTATGCTTGACGAGTATCCGAAGTTGTTCTACTCAGGTACAAATTTTGGTTTTGTACATGTCTTTCCTTTATATAATTTTGTGGACGAAATTCTTTTAAAAGGGGGAGAGTTGTAACGCCCCGAAACTCAAAAGAGCGACGGGGGACGTTTTGGGCCAGTTTTGGGTTCTGGCAGGAGGCACACGGCCGGGGACACGGGCGTGTCCCAGGGCGTGTCAGGCTTGTGTCGACACTCAGCCGGCGAAGTCGACATTTTGCTCTCGACATTGTGTCGAGACTGGGCACACAGCCTGCGACACGGGCGTGTCGCAGGGCGTGTCGACCCGTGTCGACACTCAGCCCGCGAAGTCGACACTCTGCGCTCGACAAAGTGTCGAGACATGGCACACGGCCTGCGACACGGGCGTGTCGCAGGGCGTGTCGACCCGTGTCGACACTCGTCCCGTGGAGTCGACGAACTTTGCTCGACGATGTGTCGAGACAAGGCACACGGCATAGGACACAGGCGTGTCCAAGGCCGTGTCGTCAGGTCGACGATCTTCGCTCGACGAAGTGTCGAGTGTCGAGACCGTGTGCACGGCCTGGAGCCCAGGCGTGTTGAGGTAGACACGGGCAAAGACACGAGCGTGTCTTAGAACCCGTGCAGTGCTCGGATTGTTTTCGGGGAAAATCGATGGGGGTACACGGCCGGCCACACGGCCGTGTTAGGTGGAACACGGGCGTGTCAGGTCAAACACGGGCGTGTTCGATGCCCGTGTGTTGCTCCAGGCGAGTCGATTTTGACGACGAATGAGGCACACGACCCTGGACACGGGCGTGTGCCAGGCCGTGTGCAGTCCAGATTAGGCATTTCAGTCCCGAATCAAAGCCGTTCGTTTCTTTAATTGATGATCCAACGGTTGGGGGTTGTTCCTGAAGGGATATACCCGAGATTGGGTCTTAAAAACCCTCACTTTTCATGAGTGATTATCTTTCTAAAACTTAGAGAGAGAGGAGAGCCAAGGAAGGAAGAAGAAGCTAGATCCGGCCATTGGAGGAGCTTCGAAGATCCAAATCGCGAGCCGACTCGGGATCCACGGAGGCAAAGCTAGTGCAGTGCTTTTCATCCGCTTACTTTTCCATGGCGCCAAAGAAGAACGCAAGGGTAACGATTCTCCTCTTGAGCATGAGTAGTTCTCCTTCTTTGCATAGGAAGCCCGCTCTCGCGAGTTTGCGGTGAGTTGGAGGCGTTCCTTCGGGTAGATATGTGAAGTTCCCGTTGTTTAGAGTCCGTAAGCGAGAACGGACATAGGCATGATGTGTGAAGCCTACCCGGACATGTTGTTCTGGATCGATGATGTTGCATTGCTTAATGCCGTAGAAGACTCCGTGCTATTGGTTGTTTTTCGGGTTTTCTACACGGTAGATTGCAACAGGGAACCTTGGGGATTAACCCAAAGGTGCACCCGAAAAACTGGGCGGATGCGTGATCTTGCCAACTTGGTGGCCTAAGAGCCAACTTGAACATAATCGGGTTATGTGAATTGTGATGGAAATGGGACTCGGGAGAAATTTGACCCGCGCAAATGGCTTAAATTGTCGTTGCGATGTGAGCACGGGTTAGATGGAACTGTACCCGTTCTATGTCGTTCGGTTAAAGAGACCTAAGGGTACGTGGCACTTGCCGTTGACATAGATTACGGTCTTCGGCGGTCTATGGCTTAAATTGTCATGACCCAGGCCAAGAAGACAAAATGCTCATAGGTTTGGCCGTCAAAGTGGCGGTGGTGAGATCAGAATGTCTATGGCTTGAATTGACGTGACATCGACCGGTTCACCGAGAATGTGCCCTGAGAGCACGGGGCGTGTGGACGTGTGAGCCAACGTCTGTGATGAAATGAATATTGATAAATTGCTCGCTTATGCTAATGAATGCAGGGAAGGAGCATCGCCGCCCCGAGTTGGGGGCGGGATCGTTATAATTTGGTCAGCATTGCTGACCGTTGTCTTGTTTTGCCACCGTGCGGTGGTTTGTTGCTTGCAGGTGCTGCTGGACCAAGCGGTCAATAGCGGGCTAAAGCCCAAGTTGCGAAGCCGGCCCTCGAAGGCCTAATTGGAGTGTTTACTGCTTTATTCATGTATGACCGGCCTGCGTGCCGTGGTTTGTAAAACATGTAATATCAAGTGAACAAATTTGTAAGGCCTTAAGGCTTGTACTGGTGTATGTATAACATTCCTATTTGGTATTAGTGGACATTCATGCTTTAGTGCTGGGTTCTTTATTGCAACTTTTATAAACTGCTTCCGCTAGAATGCTCTATGTAGGACGTTATGATTGGTTGGATGGTTTCCATGAGTAACCACCCAGTCTGTCTGTGGCATACGGCGTCGGGCCCCGGCCGGACCTACTGCTATATGCGATGCGACGGATAGGGGGTGTTACACAATGCCCCCACATGGAACCCTCTAGTTGAGGGTGAGGAGTAGGATTTGGAGGAAGAAGAGGAGGGTGCAGAAGAAGTCAATGCCGCTGTCGAGGAACTCAGGGAGAGTGACGCCGAGAGATCTTTAGAGGTGGGAGTGATTAGATGCCTCCTACACACCCCTCGTGTAGATGAGGATTGGCGACGCACCCCCATCTTTTACACATACTTCCCTAGTGTAGGCGACTCTTGCAAGTTGGCCATCGATAGTGGGAGTTGTGTGAACATCGTGGCCCAGAAGGGGCTTGACCGTATGTAGGTGAATGCAGAGCCTCACCCCCACCCATATCATGTCGTCTGGGTAGACAAGACGACGATTCAGGTCACCCAACGTTGTCTAGTACCGCTTACTATTGCATCATTTCAGGATAAGGTCTGGTGCGATGTTGTTCCCACAGACGTTGCTCATGTGTTGCTTGGCCGCCCTTGACTATTTGATCGTGATGTCACTTGCTTCGGCCGCTCGAACACGTGTGTCTTTTATGACAAGGGGTGGAAGATTACGTTGACGCCCACCCAGAGTCAAGATAGATTGGTGTGGTAGAGCTATCTGTGAGTATGAGCGCCTCTAGGCCACTGTATATTCTGCGGTGAGGTGAGTTTTTGCGAGAGAGTATTGAGTCAGATATTGTTTACGTTGTCGCCGCTACTCAGATCACTGAGGACACCCCTATTGACCACCCACTCGCGGTGCGTCCCCTTTTAGGCGAGTTTGCGGACATTATGCCTGACGAGCTCCCCGACGAGCGGCCTCCTCCATGGGACATTCAACATGCTATTGATTTAGTCCCAGGGGCTTCCCTCCCGAAGCTGCCCCATTACCGTATGCACCCAGATGAGCACACTGAGCTCCAGCGGCAGGTTGATGAGCTTGTCCAGAAGCAGTTCATTCGCGAGAGTATGAGTCCGTGTGCGTTCCCTGCCCTTCTTACCCCTAAGAAGGACGGTAGTTTTCGCTTGTGCATCAATAGCCGCGACATTAATAAAATCATGGTCAAATATCGTTTCCCGATTCTACGACTGGATGACCTTCTAGATACTATGTCTGGTGCCCAGATCTTTTCCAAGATTGGCCTCCGTAGTGGGTACCATCAGATTCAAGTTCGTGAGGGAGACGAGTGGAAGACAACATTCAAGACCAAGGATGGTCTGTATGAGTGTCTAGTCATGCCATTCGAGCTATCTAACACCCCGAGCACGTTTATGTGAGTTATGACGCAGGTGTTGCGACCCTACATGATCAAATTTCTGGTAGCATACTTCGACGACATATTGGTCTATAGCCAGACTCAGGCTGCTCACCTCGATCATTTGAGACTTCTATTTGACACCCTCCGCCAAGAGAAACTGTATATGAACCTAAAAAAGTGCTCGTTCCTCTCCGAGTCTGTTCACGTTCTGGGATTTATTATACCGTTTACTGGATTATCCATAGGTCCCAAGAAGGTCAGATCCATTCGGGATTGGCCTGTGCCTGCGAATATTCACGAGGCTCATAGCTTTCACGGACTTGCCACCTTCTATAGGAGGTTTGCCCAGGGGTTCAGTACGATCATGGCCCCTTCACGAACTATCTCAAGAAGGGAGAGTTTCAGTGGACCCCCGCAGTCACTAGAGCCTTCTAAGAAATTAAGGAGAGATTGACGACGGCTCCTGTCCTACGATTGTTAGATTTTAGCCATGCATTTGAGGTCGCATGCGATGTGTCAGGTGTTGGTATAAGTGGCGTAATGAGTCAGGAGGGACATCCAGTTTCTTACTTTAGTGAGAAACTCAATGAAGCTAAGCAAAAATACTTGAATTATGATCGAGAATTTTATGACATAGTTTAGTCTCTGCGTTACTGGAGACACTATCTCCTTCCTCAGGAGTTTGTGCTATATTCCGACCAGCAGGCACTACGCTATATCGATTCACAACGCAAACTGGGACATCAGTATGCGACGTGGGTCGAATATCCGCAGGACTTTCATTATGATTTCAAGCACCGAGCTGGTGTTGAGAACAAGCTGGCTGATGCGTTGAGTTGTCGGGTATCCCTGTTGCAGACGATGACAACGAGCGTAGAGGGACTGGAGAGATTGATGTTGTACTATCCAACATGCCCTGATTTTGGCAAGAATTACACTACCTTGTCCTGAGACCCACCCGACCTCGTTGAGGGATATCAGATATATGAGGGATATCTGTAACGGGGCTCCCGCCTGTGCATTCCCCAGACATCTTATCGTGATTATCTGATTTGGGAGCTGCACGCGGGCGGAGCCGTAGGCCATTTCAGGCGAGACAAATCCATAGCCATTTTCGAGGACCGCCTCTTCTGGCTCAGCCTTAAGATATGCGTAGCTCGCATTGTTTGCCACTGCCGTATCTGCCAGACGGCAAAAGGCACTAAGTAGAACATGGGTCTGTATGTAAGACCCTCCCCCCAACCTTAGGCCAGGTCGGGTCGGGAGACGAGCCTTACCGCCCAAGATGGCTACCCTACGCTTTTCATGTGTCAACAACCCACTCACCAAGCGTAGAATGATCGCCCTGTCAGACTATGGAAAATCATCAGATCACATCAGATCACAGCGAGAGTAAATCAAAAGTCAATTTATATATAACAAAGGTCTTAGCCATAAGGTTATACATACGGCCCATCAGGCTAAAGAAAACTACAACTCTCTCTGCTTTTACCATGCTAAGGGCTCACATCTTTACGGACTGGAGATGAGACTGGTGCTTTTGCTCATGCCAGCTCTAAGGCAAGTACGCTGTCATGCACTATCCGGGCCTCACACTTCTCCATCTCCCATAAATAGTTATTTAAATAACCGTTAGTCACAGGACTAAGTGGATTCACACTTCCTCCCCAAGATCCCTAAACTTGGGGACGAGAGTGAGCCTCAACACAATCAACAATAGCCAAAGCAAAAGAGAGTCAGTACAACATTTCATATATATGCTTGGAGCAACCATTAAAAGGAGGTACATTGTAGTATAACTTGAATAACAACAGCATTATATATTAGTTAAAACAAATGCTCCACTAGAGATCAACACATCAGGTATTCACAACCTGTATTCACACCGCAAGTATTCAAAGCTGCGCACACATCGCAGTCATTCAAACCGCACACACACAACAAGCATTCAAATCCGCGCACACATCGCATGCATTCAAACCTGTGCACACCCACTATGTCGACATAGATTGGACAGCTTCTCTTCCAGTAGGGTAGCGAACCCCGCAGGCCTCACCGATGTGGCCGTCGGTGACAGTGGCCAGTCCTGCCACTTCAGGGTGTGGACGTACCCCACTACCCAGGCCCCAATGTATAACCCCGTGTACTCTTGGATGTGAGCGACATCTGACAATTCAACATTTTGGCCGACCAACGAAGGAAACCCAACAGGGCATAAAACGACTGATCACCCATGGTACACATCTCCCCGTCGCCTTAAGTCGTCAACCTTCCCGCACCGGTACGTACGGTCTACGGGCATGAATAACCCGCCACTTTCTTTTTGTCGCAAACATTTCAATAAATAAGTAACTGGCACATATTGGGTCTGCGATGGCTTGCCCTACTCGTCATGAAATAATTTGGGCATGTGGCCTTCTCGAATCAACGTGCCGCTCAAATTTATATAAGGAGTGCAACGAGAGTGGGAGCACATTATTTGGGGATAACCCTGGAGGAATAACTCAAGTCTCTATTATCCCTAACTAACGCTCTACCAAAAAGCCAACCGCTCATCAGAGCAGGACCCGAGTTAGAAATGCAAAAACAGTAAATTGCATAAATAAGAGCGCTAAGTAAATATGCTACTGAAATAGACTGCAGAAATAGGTACTGGAGTAAAGTACTAATTGCAGTAATGAAATGCTGAACTGTAAATGCACTAAAGTAAAGTGCTGAAATAAACTGGACCAGTACGAGACTGGAATAGACTGAATAAAAAGAACTGTAATTTAAGTACTGAAATGAACTTGACCAGTACCTGACTGGAGCAGTACTTAAAAGAAAGAACTGTAATTTATGTACTGAAATGAACTTGACCAGTACAGGACTGGAGTAGTACTTCAAAAAAAATGAACTGAACTGAAAGTAAATATGCATAACCAGTACGAGACTGGAGTACTGAAAAGAAAGAACTGAACTGAAATAAATAAAGGAACTGCACCATTGCTTGACTGGAATAAATCATAAAGAAAATAGTTAGTAGTCCAATCACTCCTTTCAGGTGGCTTCAGTTCCATAGACAAGTTCAGTTCTATCTCCGTTCTCAGGAGGCAAGTTCAGTTCCATCTCCTTTCTCAAGAGGCAAGTTCAGTTCCATCTACGTTCTCAGGAGACCTGTTCAGTTCCATCTCCGTTCTCAGGAGGCAAGTTCAGTTCCATCTCCGTTCTCAAGAGGCAAATTCAGTTCTATTTCTATTCTTAGAAAAATTCTTTTAGATTTCACCAATTATTAATGCCCGATATTAAGTTTAGTTGCGTCTCTTAATCATAACTTAATCAGACTTATATTTAGGGATTAAAACCTTATTATAATAACTTGCTCCTCGTTATAAAGATTACCGAGGACTAAATATCCGCAAGAGATTTATCACAATCTCTTAACCTCAGTTGTTCGCATCAGGGCGAATATAGTTTCTTTGTTAAGCCCAATATCATTTTCTTTCGATTTAAACCTCTTTTATGCAACAAAGAGTCGAAAATCGAGATAACAAAAACTCGAGGTTGAAATCGACGAAACATAACCCTCAATAATTTCTCAAGTCATTTCGAGATTCGATTGAGCTTCAATAATTCATTAAGTCTCGAATAAACCCTTATTTTTATATTTAAAAATAAGTTGTATTTCAAATCATCAAAGTACGACAGTGAGTTTAATTAATAAATACATGTTGCTCAAAATAATTGTCATCACTTCGAGATCTTACATAGCCTCTAACATTATTTAAAACATGCTTGAGTTAACTCAATTAAAATGTTAGCAGCGCCTCAAAATTCATTGTATATGTCCAAATCATGTATTTAATCCCAGGTATTTCTTATAAAGATATAGATCAATTAATCTCGAGCATGATTTAAAATCTCAAAAAAAGCAGGAATGCTCGAAAATTTCTCAAATTTCATCGTGGCATGACTTTAGTAAATATAAATCATCCATGCGATTTTACGAGATTTTGATCGGAAAAATTGACCTCTTATTAATTTTCAAAGGTGAAAACCACCACTTTAAATGTTGAAAAATATCAAGCATAACGAAAAAAATCTCCAAATCTTTATAGAGCATGTATAAGGGATCCAACTCTTACTGAGAATTTTATCAGATGTTTAGGAGCATTTTAGGTCCCTCAAATTAGCCAAATAAACACCGTTTTAATTTTAAAAAATAGCAAACAATGTCTAAAAAATCTCCAATTTTTATGTTGTGTACCTGCGACCAAGAGGAACATTTTTCATGTTCAAAACTTTTTCATCAGAGCTCTAGTTTAGCTTCAGAAAATCAAAATTCCTTTTTCGTTAATTATAATTATACAATTATAAAATTTATAACATTTTATAAACTTTTATAACAAATGATCTGGAGATCGCCGCCTGTATCAAAACAGAGCCCTTGCGGGCATTCCGCGCCGCCGGCCTGCCATGGTTCCGCACCCCACCGACTTCTAGGTGGTGAGCGCTCCATCCAGCGGTGTTCCGGCGGCCTGCCGCCGCCGGCCATCGCAGGAAAATCCAAACAGAGCACCCCCTTCGGTCAATCTAGGTGGCGCCGTGGCGGCACTCCGGTCGCCGAAGGCTTCATGCGAAACATCCGAAAGCTAGGGAGGGACGAGAGGAGGAGATCTATAACGACGGGAGGGGAAGGCTGCCAGTGAAGGCATACCAGAGGAGAGGGAGGAGAAGCTTAGGGGGAGAGACAAAATGTTTAAGGAGAGAAGAGAGAAATAACATGCATTTCTCATACTGTTGTCCCTATGACCGTTGGGACTCATATGTCTACACAGAAGGCTACTCATATGACTACACAGAAGGCTACTCATATCTAATGTATATGTATCGCTATATATTTGGCTACATTCCCTGCCCTGCCCATTTTGCTGCCCCAATTAAACGACGCTGCCCGACATTCTTTTCCACCTTAAATAGTCATCATTGGGGTTAAAACCCTAGCTTCTAAATGTCTTCTCTTCCTGCCAGTGTTAGAGCGGTGACGACGAGGAACGTCGGGAAGCTTTCACAGGTGGTGGAGTAAGGAGGCCGCCACATGATGAGATCGTCGAAGTACGTTGTTGGAAACGTTTTTCTCTCCAGGTTTTTTCGTATCTCCACCTTGTGAACTCGTATGTTGTTTATTTTGTAGTACCAGTGCTGAACTTGAGCTAGGACTGCAGATCTGTGATTGAGAATTTGTTTTTTTTGTTAATATGTTTAGGAATAATCAACGGGATGGCATGAGAACTAGTTTCTATGATATCTTCCCTGTTGTTAACGAAGTTGTAAGCTTGGTCTGATTTCTTATTTTTGCTTGAGTCTTCTGAAATCTCGTGATCCTGTGAAGAACAGAAAAGCTTTGTGTTATAGTAATTTTTTTCGGACATTGGGATGACATTGTTGCATATATTGCTGTGTTCTTCCCTTTGATGAGCTGATCTGAGGAGATCTTTGTCCTGTCCGATTTATTTGATTTGTGGGTACTGGTTTTGTGTTTCTACGGCGTCGTCCTGTGAAGAAAAAATGTTTATCACTAATAAACTGAGGACTTATTTCGTTTTGGACGACATTTGTATTTTTGTGGAAGATTTCTTCCCTGTTATCCTTATGTTGAATCACATGTTGTGCCGGTTGAACTTCTTCCTCTCTGTCTTTTAAGTTTGTGACCTGCCCGCAAGGAAAATGATTAGTAGGTGATAACAAATCCATATTTGGGATGACAGTGGATGTAGACCGGATTATGTCTTCCCTGAATGATTCCCGTGTTGCCGATGCCTCCGCCTGTGAGACAGAAGAGGGATTAAATTGATTTTTTTGAAAAATTATTTGGGATGACAAAACTAGTAGATTGAACAATCTCGTCCCTATATGATTCCTTTGTGGCTGCCTCCTTGCATGTGCATTTTAGATGTAATCTTTGACATGTATTCTTATCTAGGCTGGTCAAATTTTCCCAAGTTGCTTCCTCTGGCAACATCCCCTCCTAGTGGATTAGACCTTGGTGAACTGTTTGTCCATCTTGTATGATGGTGCATGTTTCCAACAGTTCAAGAGGATATCAGGATACATTCATGTTATCTGGTAAATCATGAATTTCATATTCGGCATTTTGATGATATGGTTTAAGTAAACTAACGTGAAAAACGGGATGAATTTTGCTAGACGTTGGCAAATCTAGTTTGTATGCCACTTCTCCTATTCGTTCCAAAATTTGAAATGGGACAAAAAATCTCAGCTGAAATCATTTACATGTTTTTGTGTGCAGGGATAATTGGTGATAAGGATGCAACCTTAACAAAACCAAATCCCCTATTTGGAAGGACATATCTTTTCTTTTCTTGTCTGCGCTTATTTTCATTTTGTGCTGGGCTTGTTGTTGAAGATATTGTAATTGTTGAATCCGTTGATCCCTGGGTATGGACTGCGATAGAACATGGGTGGCCGACATTCCGCCATCCTGATTATGCATGAAATTTTGTGGGGGTCGACCAAACATGGCTTCATATGGGGACATACCGACTACTACGTGATAACTAGTGTTATTGTGCTACTCAGCCCAACTCAATAGATGGTCCCAGTGTTGAGGATGCTTATATGCAAATATCCTCAAATACTGGTAAATACATCAATTAACACGCTCGGTCTGACCATCAGTCTGAGGATGGTACGCCGAGCTAAAACGTATATAGTTTTGTGCCATTAGTTTTAAAAAACGTCATCCAAAAAGAGCTTAAAAAACTGAATCGCGATCCGAACCCATTTTTTCAGGGAGGCCGTTAATTTTGCCACAATATTCCCAAAATATCTGGGCCACAATTGGTGCAGTGTATTTAGTGGGTAACGGGGCAAAATGGGCTCCTTTGGTTAGTCTATCAACCATTACTAATATTGTGGTATATGTTTTTGATTTAGGTAAATGTGTAATAAAATCGATGGTTATATCTGCCCAAATTTGGGTCGGAATAGACAAAGGTTGTAACTTACCATATGGTAAGGCATTGCGATCCTTCGTCTTCTGACATAAGTCACAGAATTGAATATAATTTTGGACATCCTTGTGCATGTTAGGCCAATAATAATAATAATAATAATAATAATAATAATAATAATAATAATGTCCTAAACGATGATAGGTGGCTGTGACGCCGGAGTGACCACCTACTTTCGTATCATGCGAATCACTTATGAGAATTGTGCGTATTATGGATTTGGGAATATATAATCATTTTTTATAAAAACGTTTGTCTTCTACCTGAGTCCAGTTAGGTAACGATGATGGGTCTATTGACAGTTTTCCTAGGATTTGTTGAGAAAAATCATCATGGTCTTATAAGGATAGTAAATCAGCAAAAAGATTTGTATAAGAGAGAGATATTTTGCATTCCGTGGATGGTGGCGTGTTCTATTGGGTCCTCGATCCGAGATAGGGCATCCTCTACCGCGTTGTCTTTTCCTGGTCGAAAATGGATTGAATAGTTAAATCCTAACATTTTAGACAAAAAATTCTGTTGTTCAGGCATAGTCATAACTTGAAAGCTTAAATTATGCAATGTTTGGTGGTCGTTCAGAATAGTGAATGATGAACCTATCAGATAATGCCGCCACTTGCTAATAGCTGTAGTGACTGCTAATAACTCCCTGAGATATGTTGACTAAGTTTGGTCTTTTGGGGACAACTTTTTACCAAAATATTCTATAGGGTGTCCATTTTGAGATAGGACTGCACCGATACCAGCTTGAGAAGCGTTGAATCAATAATGAAAGGAAGAGAAAAACCTGGTAGAGATAAAACTGGAGAAGTAGTGTTTTTATTTGAATAAAAGCTTGTTTCACTGAGTCAGTCCAAATAAAACCATCTTTGTTTAATAGGTCCGTTAGTTGTGCGGTTATTGTTGCGTATTGACGTATAAAACTTCTGTAATAACCCGCGATTCCTAAAAACGCTCTAAGTTGCTTTTGGGTTGTGGGTACTGGCCATTCCATAATTGCTATTATTTTTTCCGGATTTGGGCTGACTCATGCTAGTGTAATAATAAATCCGAGAAATTCAATGATGGACGTAAAAAAAGAGCACTTAGATGCTTTGATAGCTAATTTGTGGTCAGATAAGGTTTGGAAAACGGAACGTAAGTGTGATATATGCTCATGTGCTGTCTTTCTGTAAATGAGGATGTCATCGAAAAAAATCACTACAAAGCGACGCAGGTAGGGTTTAAAGATAGTGTTCATTAAGGATTGAAAAGTAGCTGGTGCGTTTGAGAGGCCAAAGGCATTGCGATAAATTCGTAAAACCCATTATGAGTGAGGAACGTTGTTTTATGTATATCTTTAGGATCCATCCTCACCTAATGGTAGCTGGACTGTAGATTTAATTTAGAAAAAAATTTAGCTCCACATAGTTCATCCAGTAGTTCGTCGATTGTTGGCATTGGAAAACTGTCCTTAAGCGTTAGAGAGTTTAAAACTCTGTAATCCACACAAAATCGCCAACTGCCATACTTTTTTTAATTATTAACACGGGAGAACTAAAAGTGGATGTACTTGGGCGAATCAAACTTTGGTCTAACATCTCAGCTATTAATCGTTCTATTTCATTTTTACGAAAATATGTATATCGATATGGTTTTACCTTAACAATCTTAGTTTTGTCAAGTAACAAAATTTTATGATCCAAGGTTCGAGATGGTGGCAAACCGTATGATTTCTGAAAAAGGGTCTGGAATTCAGAAAATAGGTTTTGTAATTGTGAATGATTAGTAATTGGAATTAAAGAGGCTGGCTGAGTGGTATTAGATTCTGCAGGATCATATTGCATGCATAAGTGCATTGATTCTATGGAGTCTTGTGCCATCAATTTATTAAGTTGAGAAGGAGATACTGATCCTGAGTTTAATGTTTGATCTCCCTTAATTTTACAGTCTGCCATTGTAATTGAACAACATTTCTCGCTTTGCGTAATTTGTTGTTATAGGACCCAGTGTTTCTAACCGGTTAAAAGCTAAAATAATGTCAGCCCCATGCAGGTCAGTAATACATAAATCAATAATGAAATTGATTTCTTGGATGGTTAATGCTACCCTAGGGCAAAGTTCCTTACAAAATATGTTAGTTCCATTCCCCACATGTATCCGTAATGGGGGAATTGTCACAATAGGCAACTTAAGAAAATAGCTACCCATTTTGTAATAAAATTGTGAGTACTCCTATTGTCCAAAAAGATGTGTACAGTTGTCTGTCCTTTTTTTCCCCTGAACTCTTAATGACTTAGATGGAAAAGTTCCCATAAGCGCGTTAACACTTATTTCAGGGCTATCTGCTTGTTCTTGTGTATTATCTAGAATCGTTATTGTTTCTAGGTCGGTAGTAGGGGGTTTGAAAGTCTTTAATTTCAAGGTAGCTTACAACCTGGGGGGGGTGAATAGGTTTTATGACTGATTTTATTAGCTTTTGATTTTATCTTCTTTAGTACTTGATGTGTTGGTAGTAATCAACTTGCAAGCACCTGCACAAAGAAAACAACATAGAGAAGCACACAAAGATTTATAGTTGTTCCACAACTTTTGGGTAGATCCACTCTCCTCTCACCTTGCCAACTTCCTGTTAGTCAAGGCACTTCTCCAAAACTTTGCTCCACAGAGCTTACACCTCAGATCCCTTAGGATCTCTCAGTCTCCTCCAAGACTTACAACTCAGCCACAAAGGCCTACACCTCAGTGGTCAGTAGACCACCTACCTCAGGCCAAAGGCCCTACACTCAGGCTGGGAGGACAACCCTACCTTAGATCCACTAGGTATCCTACCTCAGACCCAAAGTTCCTACACTCAGAGAGTATTCCTCTCCGACAGCTCAGTGATCAATTGACCACCTACCCCAGATCTAAACTGGATCCTACAGCTCTGGCAAATTTGCCCTACCTCAGGCTCAGAGAGCCCTGCAGCTCAGATCCAAAAGGATCCTACTGGAGTGAAATAGATTAATATCTATCACAGAGAAATTTCTCTGTGATAGCCCCTTGAGTTGAGTTATCTCAGCTCAACCTTTCTTCACAACTATAAGGATCTTGAGCTGGAAGTAACTTGCAGTAAACTGCTTTGCTTCCTCTTTCTTCCTAGGACAGAGTCAACGAATTTATTCTTCCTTCTTCTCAGCTTAAGAAGTAGATCTTCAGATTTGAGCTTGCTGAATTGAGAAGGAACTTGATCTGCAGAAGCTTCTTCCTTGTTTCCACTTCTCCCTCAGAAGGAATACCTTCTGAACTTACTAGTGCAGGTGATGACAGCACCAGCCAACTTGCCATCTTTTCCTCAGAGGTTTGCTCTGATCTTGCTGATGTCGAAGATGAAGACACACAACTAACTGAACTTTTTGCAGGGAGACTTCAAGCTTTTTCACGCAGTAATGACGAGAAAGATGAAGTCTAGTCACAACTTTTGAAATTGATAAAGCCCTAAAAGTTCTTGTTGTCTTGGCCACACTTTTCCTTTTATAGTTCGCCGATCAACGACTCCAAGAAATCACTGGGGACCACATGAAGCATCCAGCTGCACCTTGGTTTAAAAAAAGAAGACGTACAGTAGCTTCACGACAAAGTTTGTCGTATTTTGTAGCTTCTTTGTACTTGATTTGAAATTAGTTGACTTTGTCGATTTTGTAGATATTGCTGACGTCAGCACCTGTGGACTTAACTAAAATCGAGCATCAGTAGAATAGGCGTAGAGTGAATGAGCTTCACTCAACGCCAAAGTACTTAGATAGAATTCTGTCTATCTAGGCATTGACAGCGTTGAGTGAGCAAGGCTCACTCAATGCTTTATGCCTTAGCCATATTCTGCAGCCCTTTTAGCATGCATGGTGTCGAGAGTATTAAGTGAGCATACCTCACTCAACGCCTTGTGCCTTAACCATGCTTTCTGTAATTTAGGCGTTGAGTGCGTTGAGGGAGCATGCCTCACTCAACGGTTTGTGCCTTAACCAAATTTTCAGCTTCTTCAGCATCTTAAGCATTGAGAGAGTTGAGTGAGCACGCCTCACTCAACACTTTTTGCCATAGCCAGATTTTCTGAGTCATGGCGTTGAGAGCATTGAGTAAGCACGTCTCACTCAACGCTTTCTGCCTTAGCCAAATTTTTCTGCTCCTTGACATTTAGTGTGTAAGCTCCACTCAACGTCAAACTACTTAACAAATTTTCTTCTGTTATCTTGCGTTAAGTGAATGAGCTACACTCAACACATTTGGATTTAACCAAATTTGTGTCTAAAAACAACACAGACTTTGAGAATTAGTCAACACATTATCACATGACATTGACTGAGCTTGCCTCACTCAATAAATGTGGACTTTGTAAATATTCATAGTTTTCCCATGGAGTTGACTGACTGAGCTATACTCAACGATTATGGAGCTCTGGCATTGAGTGAATGATCTTCACTCAATTCCTGTGGACTTAACTACTTTTTTGCACATTGTTCCTTAGGCTCTTACTGCAATAGCCTTACTCATAGCCTTTTGTTGTATGACGTTGAGTGAGTTGACTTCACTCAACGCATGTGGACTTGACCACTTTCTCAGCTTGCCACTACTTTGCTTTGACTGTATAGCCTAAAAGTAAGGGTTAGATCTGAAATGCTCTAGAGGGTGGGGGGGGGGGGGGGGGGGGGTGAATAGAGTATTTAGAGTTTATAAAATTTTTGCTAATTAATTCAATCTATTACTAGTGCTGCACAAATTAAATTAAAAACATAAACACAACAACCTAGCTAGCACAACCATAGTAAGAACAAAATGAAAAGAGCAACCCAGACAACACAAGAATTTTATAGTGGTTCCCCTAAACTTGGGTACATCCACTCTTTTACCACCCTGGTAGGAATCCACTCAGGTTTTTGATCAGGTGACTGCCACCAATGAGCTTTTGATCAGGTGCTCAAAAACCAATCCTCAAGTCTTTTGATCAGGTGACTTGCAACCAGGAATAACTTTTGAAGGGAGTTAAGAACCCTTTATACAGCGGAGGATGAGAGAGTGATTTTGTCTTCTCTTTCTCAGATACAACTGAGAAGACTCTAGTGGAAAAATGATGTTAGCAAAGGCTCCCCATGAGATATAGAATGGTTCAGGAAGTTGAAGCCTTGCTGCACGGTGATAGGTCTTCAAACTTTTGCTTTGACCAGATGAACTCCCAGAACTTCTTGACAGATAGAGTGTTTGTTGTTCTTTGAAGAATCCTGGGATGTAGAAGGAAGAAGACTCTTGATCTTGAATGTATGTTCTTCTTCTTTTTCAGCTTGCTGTTCTTTTCTCTCGTCAAGAGCTAGGGCTTCTTGTCTCTTGACAGTGTTGTTGCCCTGTGAGCTCTGTGGTCTGTATATTCTCTGTGTCAGTTTTTCTATTCTCCTGTATTGCTGTTTCTTCTTGTGGCGAGAGAGATGAAGAAAAATCCCTTTTGTATTTTCCATGTAATTTCCCTTTGAAATTTGAATTCCTTTCTTCATTTAATGCTGACGGCCTGGAGAATATTTGCATTGATTGATTTCCCCAACTGTCCCATGGAAAAACAGCAAGCAATAATCATGATGAAGACCGTAATCAATGCTTGCTTCTAATGGTAATATTCAGAGAATATTTATGAATTGATTACTCAGGAATTATTGCAATAGAAAAGGAACAGAGGGAGGGAAATTTCTAAGTCTGGAACTTTACAGAATTCGTTGAGCAGAATTTGTCGATCTGTGTCCAGAGTTCGTCGAACAGAGAAGTCAAGTTTGTCGATCAGATAATAGTTGTTCGTCGAGCTGAGATCCAAGATCGTCGACCTAAGAACTGATAACTGCTTTCTCTAGACCCGTCAATTCTGTGCTTCAAGTTCGTCGAGCTAAGAATATAACTTCGCCGACTGGAGTTCAGAATTCCATGTTTCTTGGACTTAAGAATGTTGAAGTAACGTGTCCAGAAATCGTTGACCTCAGAACTGGGTTCTTCGACCCGAGAACTAGTTTCGTCGAGCTGAGAACTTCTAACTGCTACTTGATAAATCTTGCCAAGACTGTGGTATAAGTTCGTCTAGCTGAGAAGGTGAATTCGTCGACTGGAACAAGATGTTTCTGGAACAAGATGTTGAAGTAGAATACCCAGAGATCGCCGACCTAAGAACTAAGTTAGTCGACCTGAGAACTAAGTTCGTCGACTGGAGTTAAGTGAAGAATTCTGGACTTGAATGTTGAAGTATACTCTGAAAATCGTCGACCTGAGATTCAAGTTCGTTGAGCTCAGCTCAGCAAATTGTCTCTAATTTCGTCGAGCTGACCACGACTTTCGTCGACCTGAGTTCGACGAACGTCAAACTCATTTTCTGAGTTTGAGATTTCTCTAAGTCTTGAGTCTTTTGCAGTCTGTTGATGGCTGGTCCATGTAGTGTTGACTCTAAGGACATGACCTAGACTCTAGGACACACACATGACCCTGGCTATACATGTTCGGTCAAACATCTTAGTTTAGTGAACCTAGCCCATATCCAACTAGGGATCCAACAATCTCCCAATATTTGGGTAAAGTCATTAATTACAGACTCACATTAATTACAAAATAATAAAACATATATCTGGCATGAAAAATTTAAATGTGCATTAGATATATATATATACATAGAGAGCTTTGTTTCAAAATGTAAACAAGCAGTTTTTAAAGTAACGCAGAAAGACTAAAGATAGTTCAAAGTTTATTTCTTCTTCTTCTCCTTGTGATTCACCTCTTTGGCTTTTTCTCCAGACTGTGTAAATATAATTTCCCTGTTAGGATCTGCAGCTTGAGCCTTGGTCATTGTCATGTCAACAGCCCCAATGATATTAAGAGATGTAACCCTGGACACTACTGCTTCTGGATGCAGTTTCATATAATCATCAACATTAAAAAACTTGTTAGCCTTAGCAAACCTGTTAAGTTCTTCCTTTCTATACTTGGGCATTGTAGTATATTCAGATAGATCCTTTCCTTTAGCTCTTGCTTTGTTGATCATGGATAGGCCAACCAATTTTTGGAATCTGGCCATCCTAGCAGTTGTAGCTGACTTTGGATCTTCAAATGGTACAAGAGGGGAAGCAGGTCTCTTGAGGCTTTCAGCCTTTTGATGTTCAGTGAATTTTTGCTGTTGATGTTGTTGATGCTGCTACTGTTATTGTTGGTGCTGCTTCCCAGATGAATACTGTCTTTGCTGGCTGCTTCCTGAAGACGAGGACCTACCCTGCTTTCTTTGATATGTTTGAAACTGGGTAGTCCTTGGAGTTGAAGAACTTGACGCACCAGCAACTGGTGGAGGAGGAGAAGAATCCTTTCTATATCTTTGAGGAGGTGTGGAATATCTTTTGCTTTTTTCCTTTATTTCTGTTGATTTTTGCACAGCCACATCCATGCTGGCATGCCCTTATAATGTGTAATCTTCTGGAGTGTATAATAAGAAGTGTCATTTGCTGGGTTTGGTTTTGGGGCAGGAGGTGGAGGAGCTTTCCTTTTCTTACACACTTTCTTTTTCTTGGGCACATCATCAGAGTCCTTATCATTATCATCATAATCATCAGAAGAATCCTGAGGAGCATCATATAAGGCATCAATGGCCTTTAGTACTGATTTGTCAATGAGCTTTTCAGCCTGAATAGGGGCTGGAGGAGGAGAACTGCATGGAGCTGGAGCTGGAACAGAAGGGCTATATATAACAGTGCTTTCAACCACAGTTTTATTTTCTTCTTCTATATCTGCCATGATCAGTGCATCAAGATCAGGCATGGGTGAATCATCCATTACAAAAACTGGAGCAGAAATATCTATTGGAGGGGATGAAATAATGGGTGAAACAGCTCTGGGAGGAGATGGACTAGCTGGAACCTCTATTGTAACAAAACTAGCTTGGAGTTGCTTGACAACCTTGGGGCTTATAGGAGAGGTGTAAGGAACTATAGCCAAAGATGGCTTGATGCTGTACTCTGGAAGGTTATTAAAGTAGGCTGTATCAAAATTGCTCAATAAATTTAAAAGATCAACTGTGGGATTTATAATAAAATCACCAGCAGTTGTTATGTCCTCTGGACCTGCTCATCTATTTCCATATCAGATTCAATAAAATTAATTAAATCAAATAAATCTGTATCAACATCTACATCTGCTGTTGGTTCTGCTTCTGCTGCTTCTTTTTCTGCCGTGTCTGCTGCTGCATCTACTGCTACTGCTGCTGTTGTTACTTCTGCTGCTATTTCTACTGCTGCTTCTTCATTGAGTATCTGCCCCTGCCTAGTTTCAGTGTATACTGGAGCCATGCCCCTAACTGAAGAGGGAGGAGCAGAATGAGCAGATATTTGGGCAGCTAGGGAGGAAATGGAAGAAGCAAGAGGTGAAATGACCCCTGCTATGATTGTTTTAAGAAGGGGAGTTAGAAGTGAAATGAGTGGTGGTATGATGGAGGGATCCAATAGTGGAGTGGTATAGGGTGTGGCAGAAGGTGTTTGAATGGAAACAAAAGTGGGGAGGGTAGTAGTTGATGGAGGAGGAGGTAAAGAATCTATAATTAGAATATCTGGAATAGAAGAAGTATGCGGAGGGGAAGTAAGAAGATTAAAGGAAGGGAGGGAGGAGATATTGGAGGGGGAATGACAGCCAAATGGGGTGGTAATGGAGAGGAGGGTGGTGATGGAACTGATTTATCATGTTGGGAGGGAGGTGAGTTAGGAAAGTCAGTGGGGGATAGGTGTACTAGGGACGAGGGATGTGTAGGAGTGTGAATGATGGTTTGAACTGTGGAGGGGGGTTGTTGTACCATCTGATGTTGAGGTGGGATGACTAGAGGTGAGGTAGGTGTATGAGGTATCTCTTCAGTAGTGAGGGAAGTGGCTGGAGCAGCCCTAATACTGTCAGAAAGCCTGATGGAGGAGGAGGAAGCCTTGGAGGGCTTAGTGATGGTCCTCTCCCACCTGCCAAAGAGAGCACAGGTGAGCCTCTTGGAGGCATTGATGAATATGGTCTGAGAGACCAGAGATTCAGCAGCCTTTTCTTTTAGGAAGATCCCTAAGATCCTTCCAAAATAGACCTCTTTCTTTGTATACTTTTTCTTAATCAGATCAAACATGATCTGAGCTCAGTTTACCTTTTTCTTGTTAACCACGACACACATAACCAGGAATTGGTGCCTGGTTATGTAGTCATGTGCAGTGTGCTTGCCCAGCAACACTTTGCCCACAATGTCTGCTAGGAATTTAAATTCAACAGACATGTGTTTCTTCAACAACTTATTTGGGGTTTCTCCAGAATAACCCATCATACCCAGCATCACATCATATTCCTCAGTATCAATTTCCAACTCTTCTTCACCATTACTTAACCCAAAAATTTCTGTTAGGATGGTGGGAGTAAGAGAAATAGCATTACCCAAGACTGTCCCTATCAGAGTGTTCTCATCTGTGGTGGAGGAAGTATAGACCCACTCCCTGATTTCAGCACTGGCGAGTTTGATCCTGGTTGACATCAGAGTCTTTAACTGCTGTTCTTCAAGCAGTTGCAGGATTTTTAGGAAGATTGGGTCTGAATGCTGGAAGGAATCAAAATCGACATCAAAGCCGGTGTCGAATTTCATTGCCGCAAAAGTTCCTACTGGAATCGCCATTAGAGCACCTGGAAGAGAAAAACGACGATCAAGTGCAAAGGAAATAAAAGCGCGGGATGGAGGTCGAAGAAAACCTAGATATAAGGTGTTCCAGAATATGAATCGACAAACTCCGTTCCATGAAAAATAAAATAATTCTTCGATCTGAGGTCGACGAAATAATTTGCAGTTAAATAATTCGTCGAGCTCAGTCTGAAGATTTGAAGACATTTCGTCAAGCTCCGTTCGACGAAAGTTTTCTGAAGTAGATTCGTCGATCTCCGTTCGACGAAAATAACTTCACTTACAGAGAGTTCGTCGACCTCCGTTCGACGAATATCTCAAGAACTTTCCTCATTTGGTCGAGCTCCGTTCGACGAACTTTGGCAAATTCGTCGAGTGCAGACAAAAATTAAACTAAGGCTTCTCCATTGATCATTCCAAGCTGATTTATAAAGAACAAGTGATTTCTTTCATCCAAGGGTTTGATGAAAATATCAGCTCTTTATAAATCAGTGTAGATATAGACAAGTTTAATTTTGTTTTTGTCTACACACTCTCTAATGAAATGATGTCTAATGTCTATATGCTTAGTTTTACTATGATAGACTGGATTCTATGCTATGGATATAGCACTTGTGTTATCACATAGTAAAGTTGAATTATTTAAGTTGAAACCACAGTCCATGAGTTGATTCTGAATCCACAACATCTGTGAACAGCAACTGTCAACTGCTATATATTCTGCTTCAGCTATTGATGTAGACACAGATGATTATTTCTTACAGAACCAAGACACTAGTCTCATACCAAGGAACTGACAAGTTCCTGAGGTTCTTTTCCTGTCAATCCTGCATCTAGCAAAGTTAGCATCTGAATATCCAGTTAAATCAAATTCTGACTCTGTATGATACCAACGGCCTAGACTAGGACAACTCTTTATATATCTTAAAATTCTTTTTAGAAAAATTAGATGAGATTCTTTAGGGTTCACTTGGAACCTAGCACAAAGACATGTGACAAACATTATATCAGGTCTGCTAGCTGTAAGATATAATAGAGACCCAACAATACCCCTATATAACTTTTGGTCAACAGGTTTCCCATGTGGATCAGAATCTATTACAACATTAGTTTCCATAGGTGTTTTCTTTGCTGAGGCATCAGCCATCCCAAACTTCTTGAGAAGCTCTTTGGCATATTTTGCCTGGGAGATGAAGATGCCATCAGATAGCTGCTTCACTTGGAGACCAAGGAAGTAGGAGAGCTCACCCATGCTACTCATCTCAAACTTAGAATGCATGAGGTCAGAAAACCTATTGCATAGTTTAGAGTCATTAGACCCAAATATGATGTCATCCACATAAATTTGTACAATCAAGATTTTATCCTTATGGTGCCTAGTGAATAATGTTTTATCTACTATTCCTCTGGTGAATTCATGCTCTATCAGAAAGCTAGCTGAGGTCTCATACCAAGCTCTTGGAGCTTGCTTTAGACCACAGAGGGCTTTATGCAATCTAAATACATAAGAATGATGGGTTGGAGAGACAAAATCTGGAGGTTGTTCAACATAAATATCTTCTTTTAACACTCCATTTAGAAAAACACTCTTTACATCCATATGATAGACCTTAAACTTCTTGTTGGCAACATAGACAAGAAAGATTCTAATTACTTCTAACCTTGCAACTGGTGCAAAGGTTTGATCATAGTCTATGCCTTCTTCTTCCCTATATCCTTGAGCAACAAGCCTAGCCTTGTTCCTTACAATTGCACCTTGGACATCTAGTTTGTTTCTATATACCCATTTGGTTCCAATATCTGGGTAGTCTTTGGGTCATGGAAACAAATCCCAAACTCTACATCTCTCAAACTGGTTGAGTTCCTCTTGCATTGCAATGATCCAGTGGGGATCTTGCTCAGCATCTTTTCTGGATTGAGGTTCAACTTGAGAGAGTAAACATGCATGCATCACATCTTGGTTGAGTTGATGCCTTGTCTGTACACCTACTGTTATGTCTCCAATCACTTGGGTTCTAGGGTGATCCCTTAGTGTGACAAGATAAGTAGGTGGAGTTGGTTCAGCAACAACATTTGGAATTAATTCCTCTTGTGGAACTGTGTTTGCTGTTGGATGAAGTTCAATCACTTCAGTGCTTTCTTCTTCACTGCCTTCATCAAATTATGGTGAAGGATGTGCTGAAGCCTCTTGTGTGAGGCTTAGTCCATCTAAATTCTCACACAAGTGAGGTACCTGCAAAGGATTACTGGTAGAAATCTCTTTCTCCTTGCAAGACATGTTAGCCTCATCAAAAGTAACATGAATTGACTCTTCTTTTTTTAAAAATGATTTATTAAAAACCCTATAAGCTTTGCTTACTTGGGAATATCCTAGAAAAATTCCCTCTTCAGCCTTAGCTTCAAACTTTCTAATGCATTTCTTATTGTTATTATGTATATAACATATGCAACCAAATACTTTAAAATATGTGATTTTAGTTTCTTCCCTTTAAGTAATTCATAGGGAGTCCTATTCTTAAGTTTATGTATCAAACTTCTGTTCAGTACATAATTTGCTGTGCTTACAACCTCTGCCAAAAAGGATAGTGACATATAAGCATCTGCATGTAATGTGCCTGCTACTTCAATCAGGATTCTATTCTTCCTTTCAGCTACCCCATTTTGTTGGGGAGTTTTAGGAGCTGAGAAGCAGTGTCTGATACCTTCCTTCTCACAGAACTCATGCATAAGGAGAGACTCAAACTCTGTACCATGATCACTTCTGATCAATGCAACATGAGTAGAGTACTCAATCTGTATGGTTCTGAGAAAATCTGTATGAACTTTAAAGGTATCTGACTTAGATCTCAGAAAGAACACACAAGTGAATCTTGAGAAGTCATCTACAATGACTAGTGTATGGGATTTCCCTCCGAGGCTTTGTACAGAAATGAGTCCAAAGAGATCCATGTATAGCAAGTACAAGATCCTACGTGAATTACTTTTATTAATTGATTTAAAACTAGATTTAGTTTGCTTGTCTAGTTGACAAGCCCTGCAAAGGCCTTTCTTCTTGTAGGGACCAGAAGGTAAGCCTCTTACAAGGGTGTCTTTAGATAACCTAGCAATATTTTTCATGTTTACATATCCTACTCTTTTATGCCATAATTCATTTTGAGTGCAAAAAATATTAAGCAAACAAATATCTGAATTGGCAGAAAGAAAATCTACTATGTATAAGTTACCTTGTCTATTTCCAATTAAAACATTTTGTTGTTCTTTATTAGAAATAATACAAGATGTAGAGTTAAAGTGTACCTGATAACCTTCATCACATAATTGGCTTATTGAGATGAGGTTATGCTCAAGTCCTTTTACATAAGTCACCTTCTTGAATGTGACTGCTCCAATCCTTACTTCTCCATAGCCTTTAGACTGGCTTCACTTTGAATCACCAAAGACAACCTTTAGTCCCAGCTTGGACTTGTAGTTGATTAGGTTGTCCTTGCTGCCAGTCATGTGTTTGGAGCATCCACTGTCCCGGTACAATGTTTGATTTATCACTGGACAGCCCTTTTCCTGCAATGAAAACAGTTAGTTGTTCTTGACCTAGGTTACCTTGAGTCCTTTGTATTGTTGATAAGAAAAACTGGATATCACAGAATACTCAGGTTGTGATTTATATCCTAATGGATGATATCTTCTGGGAGGTATTATCCAATCTGGAAGTGGATTAAATGGTTTCTTAGTTTGATTGGAGTCGGTGTTGTAATTATAATTTTTGTTAAGTTTGACTGGGTTCGACGAATTGTTGTGAGTTCGTCGAACAGAGTTCGACGAATTGGAATGAGATCGTCGATCTCTGCTCAGAGAATGAATAAGTTCATTTTCTGTGCCCCAAGTTCGTTGATCTCTGCTCGACGAACCATACAAAGTTCGTCGATCGCAGTAAGACGAATAATCATAGCTAAAATTTGCGTTCAGAGTTCGTCGATTAGAGTTCGACGAACTGGCTATATTTTGTCGATCTAAGTTCGACGAAATCTGCTGAACTTTGTTTTTATTCAAGGTTTTCTGATTTATTTTGTTCTGACCTTTTATGTTGGGCATTTCTTCTATGGTTTCTTTATTAGTTATTTTTTCTTTGCCCTTAGCAGAAATAAATTTTATGGGTGTTGATAGTATGTTCTTTTTGAGAATAGGGGGTAAACTTGATGATGCATCCAAGCCCAGCTTGCCATTCAGTCTGGCATTGACTGTGCTTGTAATGTCCGTCAGCTTAAGACTTCTCCCATTGAGAGATTTCTCAAGTTGTTTGGCCTCACATAACTCAGTTTTTAACAGAATAATTTGTTCATTAGCTAATGTAAGTTCATCTTTTAGCTTGGTGTTTTCAGATTTCAGTGTCTATTGACTAGTTAGTTTTTTCCTAAGTGCTTTGATTTCTTTTTCAGAATTTATTAAATCAATGGACATAGTTTTAAATTCAATTTTTAAAGCTTCAGAATTATAATCAAAAGATAAGAGTACCTGATCCGCTTCTGTTTCTGAAGCTTCTTCATTGTCAGATCCTTCTTCATCTGATTGACTCCTGGAGGCATCAATGGACATGAGGCATACTTCTTTGGCCCTTGCCTCTTCTTCATCTTCATTGGAGCTGGAGGATGTGGATTCATCCTCAGTTTCACTCCAGGATTCAGCTACAAAGCCTTTCTCCTTCTTCTTATTTTTGCTGGAAGAAAGCTTGCTGCTTTGCTGTCTTCTAGAATCCTTCTCTCTTCTCTTTTCCTTCTTTTGATTTTCTGGACACTCTGAGATGAAGTGTCCAGGTTTCCTACAACCAAATCAAACCACTTCTTTAGTGGGGGTTTTGTCATACCCTGGCTTGTCATCCTGCTTGGATGACTTTCTTCTGAAATTCTTCCTTGCCATTTTATAGAATCTCTTGGCAAGGAGACTCATCAGCTCTTCATTCACAGTTGAGGCTTCAGTTTCTTCAACAGCTTTAAAAGCTATGCTGTGCTCCTTCCTTGCTGGTGGAGTTGTTCTCTGCTCAGCTGCTTCTCTAGATTTGATTAGATGCTCATAAGACTTGAGATTTCCTAAAAGAGATTCTGTGGAAATCTCAGTTATGCTCCTGACCTTCTTGATTGACCAGATCCTTGAATCCCATGAGTTTGGGGAGCACATCAGGATTTTGTCATTCACCTCAGTGAGGGTAATGTCCTTGTCCAATGTCTTTAGCTCATTGATGATTGAGCTTAGCCTATTGTACATATCTGCAACTGATTCTGCTTACTCCTTCTTGAAGTTCTCATATTGTGATATGTGATTGGATCTCCTGTCTTTTCTTTCATCAGCAGATTTAGCCACTATTTGATTTAGAGAATCCCAGATGACCTTAGCTGATGTGCATTCAGCCACTTTCTGGAATATGTCATTAGACTTTGTTTGGGCCAGAATGGTCATGGCTTTAACATCAGTAACTTTAGCCTTCTTCTAAGCCTTAGTCCACTCAGGTGGTGGAATTGCATTTGTGTTTGAAGCTGCTGTAGATGTAGAGGCAGTAGCTTGAGGAGGACCTGTCAAGATGGAATTGTAGATATTCTCATCAATAAAATTCATATATAATTTGATTCTTTCCGTCCAGATGGCAAACTTGTTTAAGTTGCATACTGGAGGTCTGGTGCTTGCATAATCTTTATTCTGTGCCATGCTGTGAATATATATCTAATAGAAATAAAACTCAGATTTAACACAGAATCTTTTGGTTTAAGGGGTTAACTTCTACAACCAAAGGAAACTTGCTCTGATACCAATTGAAAGTAAGAGTTAAATCTGAAATACTCTAGAGGGGGGGGGGGGGGGTGAATAGAGTATTTAGGGTTTATGAAATTTTTTGCTAATTAATTCAATCTATTACTAGTGCTGCAGAAATTAAATTAAAAATACAAACACAACAACCTAGCTAGCACATGCACAACAAGAACAAAATAAAAAGAGCAACCTAGACAACATAAGAATTTTATAGTGGTTCCCCTAAACTTGGATACATCCACTCTTCTACCACCCTGGTAGGAATACACTCAGGTTTTTGATCAGGTGACTGCCACCAATGAGCTTTTGATTAGGTGCTCAAAAACCAATCGTTAAGTCTTTTGATCAAGTGACTTGCAATCAGAAATAACTTTTGAAGGGAGTTAAGAACCCTTTATATAGTGGGAGATGAGAGAGTGATTTTGTCTTCTCTTTCTCAGATACAAGTGAGAAGACTCTAGTGGAAAAATGATGTTAGCAAAGGCTCCCCTTGAAATATAGAATGGTTCAGGAAGTTGAAGCCTTGCTGCAGGGTGATAGGTTTTCAAACTTTTGCTTTGACCAGATGAACTCCTGAAACTTCTTGATAGATACAGTGTTTGTTGTCCTTTGAAGAATCCTGGGATGTAGAAGGAAGAAGACTCTTGATCTTGAATGCATGTTATTCTTCTTCAGCTTGCTGTTCTTTTCTCTGGTCAAGGGCTAGGGCTTCTTATCTCTTGACAGTGTTGTTGCCCTGTGAGCTCTGTGGTCTGTTTATTCTCTGTGTCAGTTTTTCTATTCTCCTGTATTACTGTTTCTTCTTGTGACCAGAGAGATAAAGAAAAATCCCTTTTATATTTTCCATATAATTTCCCTTTGAAATTTGAATTCCTTTCTTCATTTAATGCTGACCGCTTGGAGAATATTTGCATTGATTGATTTTCCCAACTGTCCCATTGAAAAATGGCAAGTAATAATCCTGATGAAGACCATAATCAATGCTTGCTTCTAACGGTAATATTCAGAGGATATTTATGCATTGATTACTCAGGAATTATTACAATAGAAAAGGAACAGAGGGAGGGAAATTTCTAAGTCTGGAACTTTACAGAATTCGTTGAGCAAAATTCGTCGATCTGTGTCCAGAGTTCGTCGAACAGAGAAGTCAAGTTCGTCGATCAGATAATAGTTGTTCGTCGAGCTGAGATCCAAGATCGTCAACCTAAGAACTGATAACTGCTTTCTCTAGACCCGTCAATTCTGTGCATCAAGTTCGTCGAGCTTAGAATATAACTTCGCCGACTGGAGTTCAGAATTCCATGTTTCTTGGACTTAAGAATGTTGAAGTAACGTGTCCAGAAATCGTCGACCTCAGAACTGGGTTCGTCGACTTGAGAAATAGTTTTGTCGAGTTGAGAACTTCTAACTGCTACTTGATAAATCTTGCCAAGACTGTGGTCTAAGTTCGACGAGCTGAGAAGTTGAATTCTTTGACTGGAGTGTGATCCTGAACTTAGAATACTTAAATGTTTCTGGAACAAGATGTTGAAGTATACTCTATAAATTGTCGACCTGAGATTCAAGTTCGTCGAGATCAGCTCAGAGAATTGTCTCTGATTTCGTCGAGATGAGCACGACTTTCGTCGACCTGAGTTCGAATAACGTCGAACTCATTTTCTGAGTTTGAGATTTCTCTAAGTCTTGAGTCTTCTGCAGTCTGTTGATGGCTGGTCCATGTATTGTTGACTCTAAGGACATGGCCTAGACTCTAGGACACACGTATGACCCTGGCTATACATGTTGGGTTAAACATCCTAGTTTAGTGAACTAGCCCAAATCCAACTAGGGATCCAACATAGCCTTCACTCAGAGCAATAAGTCATCTGAAGTTGAGTGAGTGACCTTCACTCATCGCTTGTGGACTTAGATTTCTGTCTATCCACATCTTAGGTAAGAGTTTACATGACCTAGCCACTTAGGCTACCTGTCCCATCATTGTCACTAGGACATTCCTGCATGCATGAACTCAGGTACATATCAAATACAACTTTATCTATATCTTTGATAAATTTGATTTCCTCAAATCTAGGACATTGTGGGCAATGAACCCAACAATCTCCCCCTATTTGAGAAAGTCAAAACTCTTAAACAAATGGATCAAATGAGTCAATGACATACACAACAATATGCAGCAAAAAAGATATAAGAATAATAGAGACATATAACTGAAGAAATGATAAGAATAACAGTTACCACTCCTCAGAGTGAACATTACTATACCTGCTCCCCCCGAATTGCTGCTACCATTCTTGAACAATCATCTGATCATCTGCTCCCCCTAAATTGCTGCTACCATTCTTGAACAATTATCTAATCATCTTTTCCTACCCCTTTTGACTTCAACAAATAGCTAGTAGGGTTCTTATCATCTGCTCCCCCTCAAATAGGCAGCAGTGAATTGCTGGAATAGTGCTAGACATGCTCCCCCTCAACTGATGCATCATCTGTAGATAATCTAGTCTGGACAGTAGTTGATCATAATGCCACTGAAGGTATATTCCTTGATGAGTTTTCATCGTTCTGAAGAACAATTTCACCTGCAAAATACAAAATAACTTGCAACAAAATGAGGAGTAACTAAAGCTATATCAGGTTTAACATGCCCAACTCAATTCTGGGGGTGTTAAATTTTGATTCATCTAGTGGCTTAGTGAAGATGTCAGCCACTTGATTATCGGTTGACACAAAGTCAAGGTTGATATCTCCACATTCCACATAATACCTAATGAAATGATTTCTGATTTTAATGTGCTTAGTCCTGTTATGGGAGACAAGATTCCTAACAATTGAAAGAACACTAGTAGAATCACAAAATAAAGGACTTCTACTTATCTGAAGGTTGTAGTCCTGGGGCTGATGCTGGATCCACAGCAACTGAGCACAACAACTACCTTCTGAGATGTACTCTGACTCTGCAGGTGAAATTACAACACTAGTTTGTTTCTTGCTGCTCCATGAAACTAGTCTTCCACCTAAGAATTGATAGGTGCCAGAAGTGCTCTTCCTGTCCTCTTTGCAGCCTGCAAAGTCAGTATCTGAATAACCAGTTAGTACAAATTCCCCATTCCTAGCGTACCATAGGCCAAGATCTGGTGTGCCTTTAAAGTACCTGATAATTCTCTTTGCAACAGAGTAATGAGATTTTTTGGGGCAAGCCTGATACCTAGCACAAACACATGTAGCATACATGATGTCTGACCTACTAGCAGTTAGATAAATAAGAGAATCAATTATCCCCCTATACAAAGTCTCATCAACATAGTTTCCCGCCTCATCTTTACATACGAGCATATTTGATCCCATTGGAGTTCTCATGGTGGAGGAAGTTTTCATACCAAATTTCTTTATTAACTCCCTAGTGAACTTAGACTGGGATATGGACAAACCATCATCAGTCTGTCTTACTTGCAGACCTAAGAAGAACTTAAGTTCACCCATACAGATCATCTCAAACTTCCCTTGCATAAGTTTGACAAACTTTCTACAGAGGTTGTCATCATTAGATCCAAAGATGATGTCATCTACATAGATCTGAAATAGGATGATCTTACCCTTAGATTCCCTTAGGAATAGGGTCTTGTCTATCTTCCCCCTTGAGAATTTGTTCTCAATGAGGAAGCTAGACAAAGTCTCATACCATGCTCTAGGGGCTTGCTTTAGTCCATATAGAGCTTTCCTAAGTCTATAAATAGAACCGAGTGACTTAGGAACTACAAAACATAGAGGTTGCTCAACATAGACTTCATCTTTTAAGTCACCATTCAGGAATGTTGACTTCTCGTCCATCTAGTAGACCTTGAATCCCTTGTGTGTAACATATGCAAGGAACAATCTTATGGCCTCCAACTTTGCTACGTGGGCAAAGGTTTGATCAAAATCAATGTCTTCTTCCTGTCTGTTCCCCTTAGCTACCAATCATGCTTTATTCTTGATTATAATCCCATTTTCATCAAGTTTGTTTCTGTAGATCTACTTGACTCCAATGAAATTATGTCCATGAGATCTAAGAACCAGCTTCCAGACTTTGCATCTCTTGAACTGGTTCAGTTCCTCTTGCATAACTACTATCCAGAATTGATTTATGTTGACATCTTCAAACTTCTTTTGCTCCACCTGTGATAGGAAGATTGCATACATAGCTGTATTCAAATTTCTGCTTCTTGTCACTACTCCATGACTTGGTTTACCAATGATTTGGTGAGCAGGATGGTCTCTTAAATGCCTAATTGCTGGAGGTAATCTTCTTTCAGCAACAGCTTCAGGAACAACCTCTTGCTGATCATCCACCACGGCTCCAAGTGTGTCTGATATCCCTTCTGGAATATTCACTTCATCTTGGATAACTGGGTCGGCTTCCTTGATGGCCAGATTATCCATCATCTGTTCTGTACTTGCAGTGCTGGAAGAGGGGCTTGACAACACCCTGTTAATCATGCTAGACTCATTAAAGACGACATGCATAGACTTTTCTATAACTTGGATTTTCAAATTGTATATCCTATAGGCTTTACTATGATTGCTGTACTCAACAAAAAATTCATCAAAAGATTTGGCAGCAAACTTAGTCACATAGGACTTTCCATTATGTAGTACATAACACTTACTACCAAAGATTCTAAGATAACCCAGATTTAGTTTTCTGCCCTTTAAGATCTCATAGGGAGTCATCTTGTGGCTTTTGGTGATAGAGGCCATGTTGAGGACATGACATGCAGTATTTACCGCCTCAGCCCAAAATATTCTGGGAGAAACTAGTCACGCAACAAAGTTCTTCCATCCTCTATGAGAGTTCTATTTTTCCTCTCAACAATCCCATTTTGCTGGGATGTTCTAGGAGAAGAAAATTCTTGATGAATCCATTGCTCTTCACAAAACTCTAACATGCCTTCAGACTGGAATTCAGTTCCATTGTCACTTCTAATTTTGACCACAAAATAGTTAAACTCATTCTGAACATGCTTGACAAACTTGATGAAGATGTCAAAGGTCTCATTCTTTTTTTTGAGAAAGAACACCCAAGTAAACTTGGAATAGTCATCAACCACCACAATAGTGTAGACTTTCCTACCAAGGCTATAAACAGACATATGACCAAATAGGTCCATATGTAAGAGGTATAAGCAGCTCACAGAATCTTTGAAGCTAGTGCCCTTGAAGGAAGCTTTGGTCTGCTTACCCTTTTGGCAAGCTGAGCAAATGCTATCCTCGGTGCATTTCACATTTGGACCATTCCTAACCAATTCTTGGCTAAAGAGCTCGCCAATCATTTTGTAATTCAAGTGTGCTAATCTCTTGTGTCATTAGACACAATATGAGGCTTTTTCACTTGCAACAAGACAGATAGGACAATTTGAGTCCAGACATAAAAATTTTAAACAGTAAACATTACCACTCCTAGTGCCTGTCAAAATGACCTCTTGTTCACTTGACCTCCTAATTAGGCACTCATCCGTGTGGAAGACAATAACATAGCCAAAATCTGATAGTTGGCTTATGCTTATGAGGTTGTGTTGCAAGCCTTCAACATAAGCCACTTTTGAGATAGTGACTATGCCATTGGTAATCTTACTATAGCCTCTAGTTACCCCTCTATTAGAACCACCAAAGATAACATTGGGTCCATTTTTCACTGGGGTAAACTCCTTCATGTTGCTCCTTATTCCAGTCATGTGCCTTCAACAACCACTGCCCAAGTACCATATAGAGGTATGACCACTTAAACTAACCTGCATTAAGAAAATTACTTTACCTTAGGACCCCAATATCTATTGGATCCTAGGTGCACATTAGATTGAAACTGAACATGTCCACCTGCTAGTTTTCTGACTGGTCGACTCACTTTAGCTCTGACCACATTAGGATTGTGCCAGCAGTCAATGACATAATGACCTATCTTACCACAACACCAACAATCATGTATGTTGTATCTTCTTTTCTGTGTGGGCCTGACAGTTGGTTTGACTGCAGTCATGACAGAAGGAAGAGTTGTAGCAGCCATTTTCTGTTTCCTGTCAGCATGAATTTGACTGAAGGTTAGTATGCTTGCTGACTTGAGTGGCCTGTTCTGAATCCTATCAGCAACATGTTTCTTTTCAGACTGTGTGCTCTTGATAGCATTAGAAATAGCCATATCAGGAAAGCTAACAGACGACCCTTAGTCAGATTCTATGCTGGCAATTTTTGAAAACTGGTTGCAGCCACATTTTTGAGAGGGGGAGGGGGGGGGGGGGGGGGCTGTGGCACCAAAGACAAATGGTCCATGATGGGCCATTTGAATTTCTTCATGGACAGCCTTACAGGCACTTGCCCTACTGTCCCTTCCACAATGGATGAGAACATCTTTTGCTCCACTTATGGAAGCACCATTCATATAGTGACCAAATATGCTTTCTTGGTCATACCTATTTGAAGGGAATGTCACCCTCTTGAATGAGATAGATGGCCTAGATGCCATTGGCATAACTGGAACTTTCCTTTTCCCTTTAGGATGGGCATGTCTTGTGTTAACCTTGAAGCCCAACCCATTCTTATCCTTCTGTGAGGAGAAGGAATCTATCAAGGGCAACACTGCATTGGGTTGAGAGAAACAGGCCACAATACCTTTCTTCCTCTGGAGTTTTTCTTTAAGATCTTTAATGAGACTATTTTTGCTCTTGATAGTATCCATCTAGATGTCAGACAGGGTTTTCAGTTGGCTGAGTTCCCTCATTGTCTGATTCTGCACAACAGCTGTTTCAGCAAGCTGAGAAGCAACAGGTTGAAGAGACAAAATCTCCTTAGCCTGCTTCTTAGTCAGCTTCTTGCATTTGTTAAAGGCATCCCGAAGTTCATTATATCTATCAATTAATTGATTGACATCACCTTCTGAGCCAGAATAATTTTCATCATTATATGAAGAGGCTTCTGTATAGGAACTTGTCTCATGTCTAAACACAGTGCTGGATAGAGAATTTACCTTGCTTTGACCAGACTGATCCTGGATGCCCTCTTCATCTGTCATTGCCATCAGCCCATGGCAGCTGCAAGCATCTTCTGTTGGAATCGATGTTTCACATGCCCTGTGTTTGAGAAAATCAACTCCCAAATTGTATTTGATCATGTATTCTGTTGATAGAGTGTGCAGGTTGTTAGGTTCAAGTGAAGAGAAGAAGCTTCCCACAGATGTTACCGCCGGGGGTTAGAAGTTACCGCTGAGCGGTAGCTGTAATTAAATGGACATTGTGCCCGGGAAGCTATCAGACAACGCTAGCTATTACCGCCCCGTGCTAGCTCACTCAACATCGCGTCGAGAGTGTTGAGAAGAATGAAATTGAGTGCGTCGAGCCAGTGGAGTTGAGTGGATGCTACCGCCAAGCGCTATCACTTACCGCACCGCGCTAGCTCACTCAACGTCGCGTCGAGAATGCTGAGAAGAAAAGCATTCAGTCTGTCGAGACAGTGGCGTTGAGTGGATGCTGCCGCCAAGCGCTATCACCTACCGCGACGCGTTAGTCCTTTGACGAACGTCAAGCCAGATTCGTCGAGTGCTGGACTACCGCCTAGCGCTAGTTTTACCGTAGGCGCTAACACAATGATTTATTTGGACTTAGCACTCTGGGCGAAATCAGCGCTTGCCCTATCACGCCGCGATTGCCGATTGGCGAATCGTTACGTCCTACATTACCGCATGGCGTAAGCGGTAACCGTGCGATGGTAGCCCATTTGAAACAGCGAATATTTATTTTGAATATTTCTTTACAGATTTAGAGGACAGCTGACACAACAAGCGCGCGAACCTACCGCCGGACGTGAAAGTCCACCTAGTGTCAACTATCTTCACTTATGGGGGGGAATAAGTGACGTGCAGCGTTTTGCGGAATTTAAAATTGTACCTGCACAAGAAAACAAGACAGCACAGCAAAGAAAGTACACACGCAATTTATAGTGGTTTCCTGATTTGGGTACATCCACTTTCCCCCTTCGACCTATCTCCCAACAAGGGACGACTCGGTCACTTCACCAACAGGATTGAAATCCAATCCTTGCACTATCAGAAGGAACCCTTCCACACGTAGGAGACAACACTCCCACAACACGGGTTGCACCCAACCCTTACAACTCGGAACCAACGTTCCTTTACAACAAAAAATGAACTAGAATGTACAAGAAATACAAACTACTTTCGGAGACTAAGGTGTCCCTCTTCGTTTGATGACGTGTTCTAGAAGTCACGAAGAGTCCACAACCCTAGATCTCACTTGGAGAGAATCTCCCCGAAACCGGCGGCGGCAAGAAGAGCGGCGGCTTGGTTCTCGGGATCGGTGGCGACAACGGTGTGCGGATGCTGTACTTTGGAGATTCAAACTTCGTAGCGAAGCTAGCTATGTCTTCCAACGGTCACACTAGGATCGATCGTCTCGATCGATTCGGACGGGGAAGGTTTTCCCGATCAACAAATCAAGAGATAAGGGATCTCTGGTTAGACGCGTGAGACGCTACGCTTGGCTAAGCTTCTGTCGCCGGGAGATCTGGAAGAAACCAAGATCAAGGTCGGCGAACAACTTGCACGAGCGGCGACGGCGGCGGAGCAGGTATTGCGATCTAGGTCACGGTCGGCGGCTCATGTATTTCTTTCTGTCTAATTTCTGTTCAAAATACGCGTATATTTATACGGTGGAAATACTCCATTATAACCGTTATGGGTCCCACCTGAAGAAACCCTAAACCCGGTTCAAAACAGCGCGAGCGGCAGAGTCCGGTCCAGCGGGATCCAGAATTCGCCCAAGTCAAAATCGGCGAGAATCGAAGGTGAGTCTCGTCGAATCGTCGAGAATCAAAGGTGATTCTCGACGATTCGGCGAGAATCAAAGATGATTCTCGTCGAAGTTGACTTGGTTGCACGCACTGAGAAAGCTGGAAAGAGACGGCGAGAATCAGCCAGTGATTCTCGACGATTCGGCGAGAATCACTAGTGATTCTCGCCGAATCGGCGAGAATCACTTGGTGATTCTCGTCGATTATGACTTAGCGCCAAAAGCGCATGCTTTGATGTAGCCGGATAGAGACGGCGAGAATCAGCCGGTGATTCTCGACGATTCGGCGAGAATCACTAGTGATTCTCGCCGAATCGGCGAGAATCACTTGGTGATTCTCGTCGATTCACACTTAGATGATTTTTCGTCTTTCCACCCATGAGCTGCTCTTTGACCCATCCTTGCTCCTAGTCTGCTCTTGCATGATCACAACCCTGTACTTGAAAATAAGTACCCTCCAATAGAGAGAGTGCACGTAGGCCAACACACTAATCTGCTCAACGAGGGATTACGTCGTGCAGACCCGTGTATATTGACCTACTGCACCCTGACATTGGAGTGCACTTAGCGTGGAATAACTGCAAGCACAACTTGAAATATTTTATCAAATACATTGTCTATTTACCTTAGCTTGGTCAGGGGCTTCTTCAAATCAGGTACGTTGTGGATACAATACCCAACAATCTCCCCCTATTTGAAAAGCCTAAACCCTACAAGCTAAGGTGAATAGAGCGTATGAGAATGAAAATCATAAACTGGAAATTGAGGTGAGAGAGATATCCATTACCAGTACCAATTTCGTGAGAGCAAACTTGGAGCCACCTTAGCCTTAGCCGAGAGGGTAATCTCCCCCTTTTCGGCTTCTGCAAATCGGAGTTTGTTGCATTTGACCCCTTGCTCCCCCTCAGTTCTTGCACCTGTGCTCTCACTTGAGTTCCGGGCAGAGGCTCCCCCTAGATGCACGAGCTTGGAGCTTCGGTAGTCTTCATTCCTCATAGTTTAGCATCCCCAATTCAGTTTTGAAAAGACTGAACTTGGCTTTGTCTAAGGGCTTTGTGAATATATCTGCAATCTGCTTGTCCGTGGGGACATAACAGAGAGAGATGTCCTTGTTCTCCACGTGCTCCCGAATGAAGTGGTAGCGCACTTCAATATGCTTCGTTTTGCTGTGCGATACCGGATTGTTGGCAATTGCAATTGCACTGGAGGAGTCGCAGTACATTGGTACTTCCTTGAACTGAAGATCGTAGTCGGCTAACTGGTTTCTGATCCATACGAGTTGTGCGCAACAGCTTCCTGCCGAGATGTACTCAGACTCTGCTGTGGAGGTAGCTACACAATTCTTCTTCTTGTTGTTCCATGAGATAAGCCTTCTTCTGAGGAATTGACACGTCCCGGAAGTGCTTTTCCTGTCATCCCTACTCCCTGCAAAATCAGCATCTGAAAAACCTATTAGCTCGACATCATTGTTTCTCGGGTACCACAAGCCAAGATTGGGAGTACCTTTAAGGTATCTTAGAATTCGCTTTGCAGCGACATAGTGAGATTCCTTAGTGTTCACCTGATATCGGGCACAGACAGATGTGGAGAACATGATATCCGGTCTACTTACAGTAAGGTAGAGCAGGGATCCAATGATGCTTCTGTATTTGGTTTCATCGAAAGGTTTACCTTTCTCATCCTTATCTAGAGACATAGTGGATCCCATTGGAGTCCTCATAGAGGTTGCACTCTCCATGCCGAATTTCTTGAGGAGTTCATTTGTGAACTTCGTCTGAGAGATGAAGATTTCATCCTCACACTGTTTCACTTGAAGTCCCAAGAAATACTTTAGCTCTCCCATACTGCTCATTTCAAACTTTTCTTACATAAGTTTGGAAAACTTTTTGCAAAGATTGTTGTCCGTTGAGCCGAATATTATGTCATCGACATAGATTTGCACCAGCAAAATCTTGCCTTTGACTTCCCTGAGAAACAATGTCTTATCTATTTTACCTCTAAAGAACTTGTTCTCAAGAAGAAAACTAGATAAAATCTCATACCAAGCTCGTGGAGCTTGTTTTAAACCATATAAAGCTTTATTAATAAAATATACATGATTGGGATAAGTAGGATTGACAAAACCTGGGGGTTGAGCGACGTATACTTTCTCTTTCAGGTCTCCGTTCAAGAATGCTGATTTCACATCCATTTGATAGACTGTGAATCCTTTGTGCGAAGCATACGCTAGGAACAATCTGATTTCCTCGAGCCTTGCCACTGGTGCGAAGGTCTGGTCGAAGTCAATCCCCTCCTCCTGTCTGTAACCCTGAGCCACCAGCCTTGCCTTGTTCTTTATGATGACGCCATGTTCATCCAGTTTGTTTCTGAACATCCACTTGGTGCCAATCACATTCTGCTTGTGTGGTCTGGGAACCAGCGTCCAAACGTTGCATCGTTCGAATTGATGTAGTTCATCTTGCATGGCCAAAATCCATGCCGCATCTTTGTTCGCCTCGTCGAACTTCTTTGGCTCAACCTGTGATAGGAAGCTAAGATGCAAAATCTCGTTAATGGTACCTCTTCGAGTTCTGACACCGTCACGAGGATCTCCGATGATCTGATCTCTAGGATGATCCCTCACGTGCCGGAGCTCAAGAAGTCTGGCGTCCGGAGCTTCGACTACTTCTTGGGCTTCTCCTTCTTCTAAGAGATTTGTTCCATTTTGATCTTCAACATTCCCAGTTGACGTTGAGGTGGAAACTTTGACGTACTTAGTAGTTTCATCTTTAGCGGTCTCATCGAGACCTAGTTGTTCAAGTCATGCACCTGCATCTTCAAGAATACCACTGGAAGAATTGTAGTTAAGCAAACTTCCTTCATCAAATACAACATTAATTGATTCTTCTACCACTAGGGTTTTCTTATTGAAGACCCTATATGCTCGACTGTGGGAACTATAACACATGAATATGCCTTCGAAGTATTTTTCAACAAATTTAGTACGCGGGTACTTCCCATTATTCAGTACATAGCATCTGCAACCAAAGATCCTCAAGTAGGACATGGTTGGTTTCCTGGCTCTCAGTAGCATAGCGTCTTACGATGATGCTTGTTGATCAATGCTCAGTTTTGTACATGACAAGCTGTATTGACAGCCTCTGCCTAGAAGTATTCTGGGAGAGAAGCGTCTTTCAACATTGTCGTGCAGGCTTCAATGAGAGTTCTATTTCTCCTCTCCGCAACTCCATTTTGCTGAGGAGTGCGCGGGGAGGAAAACTCATGAAAGATACATTGTTCTTCACAAAACTCTGTCATAGCACCAGATTCGAATTCTGTTCCATGGTCACTTCTGATTTTGACCACTGGGCAGTTAAATTCGTTCTGAACCTGCTTGACAAAACTAGTGAAGATGTCAAACGTATCCGACTTTCATTTTAAGAAGAATACCCATGTAAACCGAGAATGATCATCAACTATCACTAGCGTATAGGACTTGCCTCCCAAGCTATGAACTTGCATTGGACCAAACAAGTCCATATGTAGAAGGTAAAGACATCGGGAAGAGTCTTTGTCTGCAATGCTCTTAAAGGTAGCCCGAGTCTGTTTGCCCATCTGGCATGCAGGACAGGGGCTATCTTTGATGCACTTGATAACGGGAGCATCCCTTACTAAGTTTTTAGAAAACAACATACTAATTGTTTTGAAATTAATATGTGGCAATCTCTTGTGCCATTGTTCACAAAGAGATGCACTGCCTGTTGCCACAAGACATACGGGGGTAGATGAATCTAAACTGAGAAAATTTAAGCAGAAGATATTTCTACTCCTAATGCCTGTTAATACCGTCTCAGAAGAAGCACATGAAATTATCAGACATTTATCCTTGCAGAACTTAACGTCATAACCTTTGTCACATAACTGACTTACACTGATCAGGTTATGGTTTAACCCTTCAACATAAGCCACGTCGGTGATAGAGATTATACCGTTGGAAATCATACCGTAACCTCTGGTGACTCCTCGATCTGACCCTCCAAAGATGACTTTGGGTCCATTCTCGACAGGAGTGTAATCACGCAGCAGGCTTCTTGTCCCAGTCATGTGCCGGGAGCATCCACTGTCCAAGTACCAGATTGGCGTTTTGGTGGCCTTTGGACATTCTTGCAAAACAAAATTAATTTCCCTTAGTAACCCAATCGAACTTGGGTCCTAGATTCCTGGTTAGCATACTCCCCCTCGGATGGTTAACCTTACGAGTGGTCGGCCTCGCAGTGCTAACATAGGGAGTCTCGTTATACCTCGAATTAAACCAACAATCCACGACAAAGTGATAGACTTTGCCACAACACCAACAGTCAAATCTATTGTACCTCTTCCTAGGCTCCTTCCTTACCCTGGGAATGGCGGGTACAGCCGGGGCCTTGGATCTGGAGGTGGAGGCCTCATAGTGATTGCAGTCACATGTCTTCTTCACCTTCTGTTTCGTCAGTATAACAGGCTTGACTCTTGGTGCCTACTTTCCATTATGGCCGCTAGAGAATTGACCATAATTTCCCATGTGGATTTCCTCATAAGGTGCCTTGAAGGCACTCTCACCGAAGTTCCGGGGAAAGGTCCAACCATCATATCGGCTCTTTGGCTTTGCAACCGAGGGCCGGAAATGATGACCAAAGGTTGATTCAAAGTCATGTTGGTTGCAAGGAAAGCTAGGCTTTCTGAACGCAATAGGACTGAGCGGAGCCTTTCCCTTTTCAGCAGCAGAGGCCTTCTTGGCGGCCTTATTCTTCCTCTGGTTCCTTTTTCTCCTGGATGAGGAACCAGATACCCCTACATGCCCCAAGCCAGCTCCTTTGGCCTGAGCAGAGAAGGTATCAACTACTGGAAGAACTGTTTTTGGCATAGAGAAGCTCTTGACGATCTTCCTTTCTGCCGCAAGTTGTTCTTCCAACTTGTCGACTTCCTCCTGCTTAAGATCAAGAAGCTTAAGAGACTCTGAATGCTTTGAAGTCAGGTCAAGGTGCTCCTGTCGGAGAGAAATCAAACTGGTGATTTCTTCCCTTAGGGAGACACTCTCACCCTTAAGGAATTTCACTTCCTTTTTCTCAGCCTTCAATCTCTTACGACACTCCTCGAAAGTGTTGAGCAGAAGCTCATAGTTCTCGAGGAGCTCCGCTTCACGGGTCGAAAGGCTATCCTCAGGGTCATCATCCTGAGACTCAGGATCAGATTCAGAGTCGGAAAGAGGGGTGTGAGCTATTACCTTCCCAGTAAATGGGGGACATTCTCCTTCTGAGTCGGAGCGACCCACCAGCCCGAAGTAAGCTTCCTCATCATCACTGGAGTCTGAGTAATCAGACTCACTCAGTGTCTTTGGCCTTTTGGCGATGTACCTCCACTCTTTCTTCTTATCTCTAGAGGATTTGTGCTCCTCTCCTTTCCCTTTTTCTCTCTTGCCTTGGTAGCAATCGGCCACGACGTGTCCTGGCTTATTGCATCCAAAACAAATAATGTCAGAGGAGCGATGTTTGTTCGGTTTAGAAGCATACCTGTCAGAAGAGTAATTTTTCTTCTGATGCCTGGAGGTGGAGCCGTCTTTCTTTCTTTGATTCCTCATCTTGAGGAACTTCTTGAATTCTCGGGTGATGAGGGAGAAATCCTCCTCCGACAGCTCTGAGCTGGAGGAGCATGGCTCGGAGTCCTCCTCCTCATCCTTTTTCCTGGCACGGTATGAAACCGCACCCTTGCCTTTTCTGGAGTGAATGGTTTTTAGAGCCATAGTCTTTTCTTTGGAAGCAGCCTTCTCTGCTTCTTCTTCTGCTTTCCTGGTGTTCAGTTGAAGCTCATAGGACATCAGCTTCCCAAACATAATTTGCGGGTCTGTTTCAGCTAGTCTGCCAAACTCTCGGATGGCGCAGATCTTTGTGTCCCATTCCTTAGTAAGAGACCTAAGGAATTTATCATTAAATTCACCATCAGTGAACACTCGTCCATATCCTTTGAGGGCATTGACAATCTTGAGAAAGTTCTCGAAGGTGACTCCGATCTCTTCCTTAGGCCCTTGTCTGAAGGCCTCATATTTCTGGTTCAGAAGGGATCTCCGATCATCCCTCACTTCATCAGTGCCCTCCATTAGGATAATCAGGCAGTGCCAGATCTCCTTTGCTGTCCTGCAATTGCAGAAGTTCTGCATCATTGAGTCATCGACTGCGCTGACCAGAATGTTCTGCGCCTTCTTGTCAAGTCCCACCAGCACCATTTCGTCCTTGTCCATTTCAGAAATTTTCTTTGCCACTTTCTTGTTAGGATCTATGGTGGAGACCTTAGTGGGGACATAAGGTCCCTCCTCCACGATCATGAAGAGTCGAGGATCAACTGCTTCCATGTAGAACCTGATCCTTTCCTTCCAGATAGGAAAGTTGAGCCTGGTGCACACTGGGATCTTGTCTGTGAACTTGAGCCCGTCCATAGTAGATGTTTGCCTTCTTCTTGACACTAGCGGCAGGATTCAACTCAAGGCGTTAACCTTTTTGATGAGGAACCTGCCTCTGATACCACTTGAAAGTCCACCTAGTGTCAACTATCTTCACCTATGAGGGGGGAATAGGTGACGTGCAGCGTTTTGTGGAATTTAAAATTGTACCTGCACAAGAAAACAAGACAACACAGCAAAGAAAGTACACACGTAATTTATAGTGGTTCCCCGATTTGGGTACATCCACTTTCCCCCTTCGACCTATCTCCCAACAAGGGACGACTCGGTCACTTCACCAACAGGATTGAAATCCAATCCTTGCACTATTAGAAGGAACCCTTCCACACGTAGGAGACAACACTCCCACAACACGGGTTGCACCCAACCCTTACAACTCGGAACCAACGTTCCTTTACAACAAAAAATGAACTAGAATGTACAAGAAATACAAACTACTTTCGGAGACTAAGGTGTCCCTCTTCGTTTGATGACGTGTTCTAGAAGTCACGAAGAGTCCACAACCCTAGATCTCACTTGGAGAGAATCTCCCCGAAACCGGCGGCGGCAAGAAGAGCGGCGGCTTGGTTCTCGGGATCGACAGCGACAACGGTGTGCGGCTGCTGTACTTTGGAGATTCAAACTTCATAGCGAAGCTAGCGAGGTCTTCCAACGGTCACACTAGGATCGATCGTCTCGATCGATTCGGACGGGGAAGGTTTTCCCGATCAACAAATCAAGAGACAAGGGATCTTTGGTTAGACGCGTGAGACGCTACGCTTGGCTAAGCTTCTGTCGCCGGGAGATCTGGAAGAAACCACGATCAAGGTTGGCGAACAACTTGCACGAGCGGCGACGGCGGCGGAGCAGGTATTGCGATCTAGGTCACGGTCGGCGGCTCGTGTATTTCTTTCCATCTGATTTCTGTTCAAAATACGCGTATATTTATACGGCGGAAATACTCCATTATAACCGTTATGGGTCCCACCTGAAGAAACCCTAACCCCGGTTCAAAACAGCGCCAGCGGCAGAGTCCGGTCCAGCGGGATCCAGAATTCGCCCAAGTCAAAATCGGCGAGAATCGAAGGTGAGTCTCGTCGAATCGTCGAGAATCAAAGGTGATTCTCGACGATTCGGCGAGAATCAAAGATGATTCTCGTCGAAGTTGACTTGGTTGCACGCACTGAGAATGCTGGAAAGAGACAGCGAGAATCAGCCAGTGATTCTCAACGATTCGGCTAGTGATTCTCGCCGAATCGGCGAGAATCACTTGGTGATTCTCGTCGATTATGACTTAGCGCCAGAATCGCATGCTTTGATGTAGCCGGATAGAGACGGCGAGAATCAGCCGGTGATTCTCGACGATTCGGCGAGAATCACTTGGTGATTCTCGTCGATTCACACTTAGACGATTTTTCGTCTTTCCACCCATGAGCTGCTCTTTGACCCATCCTTGCTCCTAGTCTGATCTTGCATGATCACAGCCCTGTACTTGAAAATAAGTACCCTCCAATAGAGACAGTGCACGTAGGCCAACACACTGATCTGCTCAACGAGGGATTACGTCGTGCAGACCCGTGTATATTGACCTACTGCACCCTGACATTGGAGTGCACTTAGCGTGGAATAACTGCAAGCACAACTTGAAATATTTTATCAAATACATTGTCTATTTACCTTAGCTTGGTCAGGGGCTTCTTCAAATCAGGTACGTTGTGGATACAATACCCAACAGGATGCTAGTCTTACCGCCGGCGGTAGTCTATTTTCACGAAGAGATATAAAAGGCCGCCTTGGTTTCTGTGCTTGATTACTTGGAGAGAAAGATGGGACGGGAGTTCGTGAATTCTAAGGTTCGGCCGCCTTCTTGGGCTCTGTTCCACAAGTCTCCGTCAAAGAAGAAGATAGTCGTCTCCCTACCGCTCGTGATCGAAGACTCCGAAAATTCAAGATCTACAACGAACACGAAGAGCCGACCGGTTGCCAACAAACGAAGATCTTAAGCACCGGCCGCGGATCGCTCCACGGAGTAGTCTTCGAGAGGGAGAACTTCATTCTTTTACATATTTATATCTCTTATTTTTGTAATCTTCTTGTCTTTTCTAAATCTTGAGGAGAGGAAAATTGACCGGTAAGGGTCGTCAGATTCCTGGAAGGATTCTATTGGAAATCGTCCTGGGGAAAAGGACGTCTAGATCTGGAGGATCTAGCGGGTCTCTAAGACCCTTCCTTGCGTGGAGGTGAAGAGCGACTCGAAGACCTTTCTTGGAGGGAAAGGGAGAGAGCCAACCGTTCCGGGTAGTGGGTCGGTATAGAAAACCAAAAGAGTTTTTATATTCCATCACCTTCGATCTCTGGCGTCACGGAGATCACGTTCTTGTAATCACTTAGAACAATTTTAATTTTTATTCATGCAATGCAACTTTTATTTCTTCTTCATCTGATTGTGTGATTGTTCTCGTTGTGTCAAGTTAGTGGTTGTGCTTTGAGGTTTGCGAACAAACTTTCGCAGGAAAACGAGTCCACAGACGTACCGCCGCGCGTTTGATACCTAATGCCCCGCGGTAGCTTCCAGGACTTGATTTCCTGGTGCAAAATATTTTTAAATTCCATTTAACACGTCAAACCTTATTCACCCCCTTTAAGGTTGGCCACGAGATCCAACAAGTGGTTTCAGAGAGAAGTTATACAAAAAACGGTTTCACCATCGGGAATAATGGCCAAGCTCAATCTCGTATCGATTAGTGGAGATGAAAAATTATACACAGAAAATTCATGTGTACCACCTCTATTCACAGGAGTGAACTATAATGAATGGGGAAAACTAATGAAGAAATTTCTTATATTATTAGATATAGAAGTTTGGAACATAACTTGTACCAAACCCCCAACAACTTAACTAAGCACGAGTTTCATATAAACGCCAAAGCTATGAATAATTTGTTTTGTGGGTTTGGTCAAGAAATTTTTAAACTCATCTACACGTTTTCTACTGCCTATGATATATGAAAATTTCTTGAGTCAACTTATAGTTTTCCCTCTGCAGATAATGATTTCGAGCAATTTCTCGTGGATCCAAGTGAAGAACCAAATGTAAACTTGCTCTTGGAAGAAGACAGTACAACCATGTCACGGGAAAAGAAAATGAACTCTCAACTATGGATGAGACAACACACAAAGAAGTCAAAGAAACTATATGCTCAATTCTTGCCCCATCCAAGAGCACTGTAAGAAGAACGAACTCCCGTCTCGCATGCAATTCTATGTTTATAACCAATATGCTAGACACCGCTAGACGTAGAATTAAGATACTAAAAGCTATCCACTTGAAACTACGTTTCGAGAATAACGACCTAAAAGCAAATGCCAAAATAGAATCTGCCATTGTCGTGTCTAGTTCTCCTGCCTGTGTTTTTGATGACAACTCTACACCGTGTATGGAGTGTAATAAATTAAAAGAAAAACAAGAGGTGTTGGAGAAAGAGCTTCTTGTGACAAAAAAACAAACTAGGAAACTATGTCTAGAAAACTCATCTTTAAAAAGGGATTGTACTGGATGCGTTGACTATAAAGTTGAAATTAAGGAGATGGATGAGACCTTTGAACAATACAAAAATAAGTATGAAGCTCACATTAACTCTATAGTCACCATTCTTAAGAATAGCACAATCGCTTACAACAAAGCTAGATTGAATCTCAAAAATAGAAATAAGGGTTTGCAAATGAAAATCAACGTGCTTAAGGAAATTATGAAGAAAAATTCGCAAAATATAAACATACAATATCAAGCAAAAGCTAGAAGCATGTTGAACAATAGCTCACACCCATTAGTTAAGCAAATCGAAAGGAGTAGAAAACCTCAAGTGGGAGCGTGTGAAGGTCCTAAACATAAAAATCATTTTCACGTGAAGAAACCAATTACTCCCTTTGTAAAATCAAATGAACGTAAATTTCCTTTTAGATATTACTACTCTAGGAGTCCCTGTGTTGAGCAAAACAATTTTAACCTGAAGAACAACTTCAATACATTCAAACATCCAATGCAGTCCCTTTCAATTGAAGATCTTCACATAAAGACTCGTAGAAATCTATATGGAAATTTACAACATAAAAACAATATCAATCAAAAGTATGAATGAAGACCCAAAATTAAAAATAACGCACCTAATCCACTCAAAAGGGCACATTCATTATTATCTCATGGTTTATCACGCTATATTTGGGTACCCAAAGGAACCGCAACACGAATTGCGTGATGTAGGAAATAATCAAACCAAAACTACTCGTTAATCTACATCATGATATGCTTATTCTTTTATTTCATTTTTTGTATTTATTTATTACATTTTCTTTTATATCTCCTTTGAGTGTATCTTTTTCTTGCTGTAATCTAGCACGATAAGACGTCAATATTAAATTAAGTACAACATAATATCAGAAAATCACAGTGGGTGTAGAAACATCACAGAACACATCTCATGATAGATGATAAGTAATTAAGTCTGGAGCCCACCTGTTTATTACACATCAATTAATAATAGTTAAGACCTGAACAATATATATATGCTGCTACTCCTCTGAAGAGGTTGGTGAAATATTAAGCTTGCACATGATCTTCTTGAGCATTTTTTCACGCCCTTCACCTCCTTTGCTATCTGTGTGATCTCACGATCTTGCTCCTCCACCAAGCCGTAGGTGTCCCGACTGGCTTCTCTGAGGGACCCTGTGCGGTGTATCAGTGGCTGCGATGGAGGTGCCCGTGCCCGTGAAGAAGAAGGAATCTCTCCTATCTTGTAGACCTGCGGGAAGCTATCTATAGGGTAGGCAGACCAGTCAATGGCCGGGTACTTCTCGGTCAGGATGCTCTGAATTACACCGCCCAATGGTAGTGTGTTCACCTGCTGCCGGTCAGGAGATTTGAGGAGAAAAGTGTAGCGCATCATGGAAAATATGAGATTTGAGACGCTAAAGGACTTCTAAGCCAGGATATAACACGTCACCATCGACAGCTGAGCCGTGACCTTCCTGGTGTCCGCAGCCTTGAACATGAGGGAATGACGTAGTATATCCTAGATAATGCGAGCGTTAGGAGTGGGAGTGTCTACCGAGGTGAAGAGGTCTGAACGCCCCTCCACACCGTGAAGAACCTCGTTCATCTCCCTCCAGTCCCTTGTAGTTCTAAAAGATTCCACGATGTCTATGATTGGACAGTTGTGGGTCCATACATATTTATAGTCGAGATCCACATGAGTTATTGTGACTACCTCCGTCCCAATGCAGGATTGGACACCCCCACCGAGGCGCATCTGAGCAGGATCCAGAAGGTTATTGTAGAACTCTCGGGTGAGGACAGATGAGAATGGAGAACCTGATGAGATCAATGAAAGTACACTAGATCCCTCTAAATACTCATATATATGAGTATAACGATCATCAATCTCTATGATCATTGGAATGCTCACAGTGGCTTCATCTATGGCTGGGTAGGTGGAGACCGGCACCCGGGACCTCTTTGAAAAACTGCGGCGTGCAGACTGGGAGCTCGAAGAAGCCATTTCCTGCAAGTAAACAAAAACAAAAAACAAAAAAAATGCCTCAGTAGCAAATACACAAAACAAAATGGGGGAAACAATTTTTTTTCTTCTGGGTTCGATGCCGAGTTCTGGAGCGTACCGCGGGGCAATAATGTGTTATCGCCTGGCGGTAGCTTGACGGACTACTCTTCTTCATCTTCCGCCGGATAGGTCCCAAAACCCCAATTTTCGGCTCAAATCCCCTCCCAAACACGATAAAAAGCATAGATCCATGCGTGTGTTGAGTAGATCAGAGATAGTAGCCTAGATCCGAAGAGAGAAACTCATCCAACATTGAAAATCATGGAAAGACACATGGATGAAGATTTGGCTGCGGATCTACCAAAAAACCGAGATTTTTTTGTAAATCCGTAGTTTGAAAAAAAACACAAGATCTGAGAATACACAAGCTGGATCTATGAAAAACGGATGTGATCCATAGCAAAAACAGAAGAATCAACCTAAAAATATAAAAAAAACATCTTAGAACTTGATTAAAGATACACGAGGAGTCAAAAACTTTAGTTCTGAAATCTAAACTATAAGAAATTTGAGAGAAAGTGAGAGTGACAACCTTGTTAGTGAAGAAGAGCTGCATGGAAGAAGAGTGTCGGCAGCGAGGCAAGAGAAGTGTCCAAGCGTGCAGGATTAGATCTGACCGTAACCTATATATCTCGCTGCTACCGCGGCGCGATAAGCTTAACAGCAGCAGTAGATTCTTAAACAAGGTGTCCTCGTGCTTTCAATAATACCATCAACAACACACAGTTCATTGTGCTGTGTCTCACACATTAGCTGGGGCGTAAGTGTGTCGTTACTAGGATCGCTAACCTGTAAATCACGTCTTGTCCTTAACCTGGGAGGGTTCTAGTAGGTCCTTGTGTGGCGCTGAGGGAAAGAGTGTTAGGTTGAGCGGGTTCTTCAGTGTGCACATGGGATTAACACCCCACCCTACGACATTTATGCAGCTCCTCATGCCCATCCGTCACTCAGTACAGGGCTAGAGTGTGGACACAATGCATAGGTTAAATGTGTTTTGTGGTTTCTCATGGGCGCTCACTCACAACACGAGCAATGCTTCATACATCGTAATACTCAGTTATATGCATAATGGTCTATCGTGCTATCTTCCGGTCTTCGTTGTGATGTTCCGTTCTCTCAATGTGTTGGTTACTTGAGTTTTCATTTAAAAAAACAAAAAAATATATGCTGTCGAACTATCATGCTAAGGGCGCACATGACTGTGGCTTAGACCATAACACGTAGGTACAATGTTTGAGTTTAGACGTGTAATCTATGTAAACATTGTCCTCCGGTCATAGTGGGCTGAATCTATAGGTGCTTAGCTATTAAGTGCAACAAGACAAGGTCGTGTGCTTAGATAAGGGAATGAAGTCACATGATACACGCATCCCTAGCCGGTGCACTCAAAATGAAAAAATGCTATGCGTACATGCTATAAATCGTGACACTATATTCTAACACGCTAGAAATACGTTGAATAATCAATGTCACGATACATTTGTGATTATATTAGGTGTGAAACTTTGTGCCAAAATTTTATTACAAAAGTCATACGTATATAAGTTAAAGTGTATCTATCTAGGTGGATAGATTTCGATTGACTCGAGGCTCAGCGAATAAAAAAATGATAACAAAATAGATATGTCTATGCTAACAAAATAAAATTATGCTTGCTATCACCTCTTGTCACGGTCCCGCCAAGCACTACTCACTCCTCCTGATAAGTCTTCATGAGCATTGTGAGGATGAGCACCTTGGTTAAAGAGTCACTTCGATCTTGTGCATCGACTATATCTTTAGATTAGTGCCATTAGTTCTTGCCCATGTATTACATCGAATGACATGTGAGGTGATTATTCATCTTATTTCTCTTGTGTTAGGTTCCTAGCCGATCGAGATTCACATGGACAATATGCTATTTTTTTCCCTTGGTGCTATCTCGCTTTTGATGCTACACGTACACATGTCAATTGCCTTGTCTAAGACTTCCGTGCATAAGAATTGGACTACAACTACACTATCCTTCTCTTTCGCACAATACATACTAGCACACGATTTACAATCATGACGGTTTTCAATGTTTGTCTCACTTGATTACTTCCTTACTCTTATAGCATTGTAGACGTACTTGTTGTGTGCTTAATTTAGTCTGTGCTGTCCAATTCTTGATTAATCTGAAACTTGATTTTCTCTGACTATGTACTGTGCTCCATTGTGTGACTCATGTGTTGAAATTCTCTGATATATATTTTTGTTTAGTCACCTCTATGCTTGCCATGTTTATCTTTACATTTGTGTGTGCGCTACATACTATTTCTTACAACGCTCATCATTTCTACTAATTTTCATCCTGCATGTCTGGTTGGCCTTGCCCACCCTTTTGATATTATTAAAGGAGGAGAATAAAATGTTCATGAGTACGATCTTGAGTATGGGATTAGGAGAGGTCACATGTAGGGGGAGTGCACATAGATAAGGGGAGCATGTCGAACATGTAGATAGGGGGAGCATGTGTAGGGAAACCATATAGACAACATGCTGCAACCTGTTGGTATTAATGTTTATTCTTTATCCACACACTCTATCTTATTGATTATTTCTCATGAACGGATGTTGATATTATCAAAAAAAGCAGTTTGTTGGAACCGATGTTTCACATATCCTGTGTTTGAGAATATCAACTCCCAGATTGTGTTTGATCATGTATTCTGTTGATAGAGTGTGCAGGTTGTCAGGTTCAAGTGAAGAGAAGAAACTTCCCATAGATATTACCGTCGGGCGTTAGAAGTTACCGCTGAGCGGTGGCTGGAATTAAATGGACATGGCGCTCGGGAATCTATCAGACAACGCTAGCTATTATCGCCCCGCGCTAGCTTACTCAACACCGCATCGAGAGCGTTGAGAAGAATGACATTGAGTGCGTCGAGAAAGTGGAGTTGAGTGGATGCTATCGCCAAGCGCTATCACTTACCGCACGTACTAGCTCACTCAACGCTGCGTCGAGAGCGCTGAGAAGAAAAGCGTTGACTGCGTTGAGACAATGGCATTGAGTGGATGCTGCCGCCAAGCACTATCACCTACCGCAATGCACTAGTCGTTTGACGAACGTCGAGCCAGATTCGTCGAGTGCTGCACTACCGCCTAGCGCTAGTTCTACGGTAGGTGCTAACAAAATGATTTATTTGTACTTAGCGTTCTGGACGAAATCGACGCAAGCCCCACCGCGCCGCGCTTGCCGATTGGGGAATCATTGCGTCCTACATTACCGCGCTGCGTATGCGGTAACCGCGGGGCGCTAGCCCATTTGAAACGACGAATATTTGTTTTGAATATTTCTTTCCAGATTTAGAGGATAGCTGTCACAACAAGTGCGCAAACTTACCGCCGGACGCTAGTCTTACCGCCGGCGGTAGCCTATTTTCACGAAGAGATATAAAAGGCCGCCTTGGTTTCTGTGTCTGATGACTTGGAGAAAAAGAAGGGACGAGAGTTTGCGAATTTTAGGGTTCGAACGCCTTCTTGCGCTCCATTCCAGAAGTCTCCGTCAAAGAAGAAGATAGTCGTCTCTCTCCCACTCGTGATCGAAAGACTACGAAGATCCAAGATCTACAACGAACACGAAGAGCCGACCGGTTGCAAACAAATAGAGATCTTAAGCACTGGCCGCGGATCGCTCCACGGAGTAGTCTTCAAGAGGGAGAACTTCATTCTTTTAAATATTTATATCTCTTATTTTTGTAATCTTCTTGTATTTTCTAAATCTTGAGGAGAGGAAAATTGACCGGTAAGGGTCATCGGATTTCGGGAAGGATTCTGGTGGAAATCGTCCTGGGGATAAAGGACGTCTAGATATGGAGGATCTAGCGGGACTCTAAGACCCTTCCTTGCGTGGAGGTGAAGAGCGGCTCAAAGACCTTTCTTGGAAGAAAAGGGAGAGAGCCAACCGGTCCGGGTAGTGGGTCGGTATAAAAAACCAAAAGGGTTTTTATATTCCATCGCCTTCGATCTATGGCGTCACGGAGATCACGTTCTTGTAATCACTTAGAACAATTGTAATTTTTATTCATGCAATGGAACTTTTATTTCTTCTTCATCTGATTGTGTGATTGTTCTAGTTGTGTCAAGTTAGTGGTTGTGCTGCGAGGTTTGCGAATGATCTTGCGCAGGAAAACGAGTCCACAGATGTACCGCCGCGCGTTAGATACCTAGCGCCCCACGGTAGCTTCCAGGACTTGATTTGCTGGTGCGAAATATTTTTAAATTCCATTTAATGCGTCAAACCTTATTCACCCCCCTCTAAGGTTGGCCACGAGATCCAACATCTTCTTCTTCAACATACACCTCTAAGACACTGTCCAACAGTGTTAGAGGGGCCCTGACTCCTATCCTTGCAGCAGGATAGTCTTCATTTGCTGAAGCAGTTTCCTGTTTAGCAGCAACAACAACTAGCCCATTGTACGCTTCCTCTTCTTCAGACTCTGATGACGATGAGTCTGTCCAGCTCTTCTCTTTTCTAGCAACAAGGGACTTTTCTTTCTTGCCCATGCGCTTTTGGTGAGATTGCTTCTCACCATCCTCTCTTTTCTTCACATGAAATTCAACAATGACATGCCCTGACTTGCTGCAACAGTAACAAATAACGTTAGATGAATTCTGTTTACTTGGTTTAGAACCATACCTGTCCTCCTTGGAGGTTTTCTTCTTGTGATGAGCTAAGGTGGAGGGCCTGTTCTTCCAGTACTTTTTCTTCATCATCCTATGGAGCTGTTTGGAGAAAACATCAAAGTCCTCATTAGACATGCTGCTGTCTAATGCTTCTGATTTAGAGTAGTCTGAATCTGCTAGTCTTCTTGGAGGAGAAGGTGTCTTTCTCCTGCTTTTGCTTGTGGCTTCAGCTTTAAAAGCCACTGACTTCTCTTTGGCTTGAGACTTGTTGTTTGTCTCTTCCTCTTTCCTAACTGTTAGCTGCATCTCATAATATAGCTGTTTTCCAAATAGGATTTGAGGTGGAGTGTCACTCAACTTAGCCATCTCTCTGATGACACATATTTTTGTGTCCCAGTCTCTGGTGAGAGACCTGAGGAGCTTATCATTTAGCTCATAATGACTAAAGATCCTTCTATAGGTCTCTAGCTCATTTACTATCCTGAAGAATCTTTCATAGCAGGTGGCTATGTTTACAACCTTAGACTATCTGAAGGCCTCATACTCCTGGTTGAGCATAGACTTTCTATCATCACTGACCTCCTCTGTCCCTTCCATGTAGATCACCAGGGTGTCCCACATCTCCTTTGCAATTTTGCAGTGAATCAGATTCTGAAGGGTAGAATCATCAATTGCACTGACAATGACATTTTGAGCCCTCTTGTCGATGGTGGCAAAAATGACTTTATCCTTTGTCATCTCTTCATAAGTCTTGGGTGTCTGGATGTTTGTATCCAGGACAGACACTTTCATGGGGATGAAAGCTCCTTCTTTGATAGTTATGAAGATTCTAGGGTCAGCTGCTTCCATGAACAACCTGACCCTCTCCTTCCAGATGCCAAATCCCTCTTTCCTGCAGATAGGAAGCTTCATGACACCCAGCTCCCTGTAGTTCACTCCTGAACCCATAAGCACAGTCTGTAGCTAACTTGGAAGATCACTCAGATGGTTAGATCCTTTTTGTGTAACCTCCCTTCGATACCACTTGAAAGTCTTTAATTTTAATGTAGCTTACAACCCAGGGGGTGAATAGGCTGTATGATTGATTTTATTAGATTTTGATTTTATCTTCTTTAGTACTTAATGTGTTGGTAGTAATCAACTTGCAAGTACCTCCACAAAGAAAACAACACAGAGAACCACACACCGATTTATAGTGGTTCCCCAACTTTTAGGTATATCCACTCTCCTCCCACCTTGCCAACTTCCTGTTAGTCAAGGCACTTCTCCAAAACTTTGCTCCACAGAGCTTATACCTCAGATCCCTTAGGATCTCTAAGTCTCCTCCAAGACAGACAGCTCAGCCACAAAGGCCTACACCTCAGTGGTCAGCAGACCACCTACCTCAGGCCAAAGACCCTACACTCAGGCTGGGAGGATAACCCTACCTTAGATCCACTAGGGATCCTACCTCAGACCCAAAGGTCCTACACTCAGAGAGTATTCCTCTCCTACAGCTCAGTGATCAATTGACCACCAACCTCTGATCCAAACTGGATCCTACATCTCAGGAAAATTTGCCCTACCTCAGGCTCAGAGAGCCCTACAGCTCAGATCCAAAAGGATCCTACTGGAGTGAAATAGATTTATATCTATCACAGAGAAATTTCTCTATGATAGCCCCTTGAGCTGAGTTATCTCAGCTCAAACTTTCTTCACAACTATAAGGATCTTGAGCTGGAAGTAACTTGTACTAAACTGCTTTGCTTCCTCTTCCTTCCTAGGACAGATTCAACTACTTTATTCTTCCTTCTTCTTAGCTTAACAAGTAGATCTTCAGATTTGAGCTTGCTGAACTGAGAAGGAACTTGATATGCAAAAGCATCTTCCTTGTTTCTGCTTCTCCCTCAGAAGGAAGACCTTCTGAACTCGGTAGTGCAGGTGAGGATAGCACCAGCCAATTTATCGTCTTTTCCTCATAGGTTTGCTCTGATCTTGCTGATGTCGAAGATGAAGACACACAGCTAACTGAACTTTTTGCAGGAAGACTTCAAGCTTTTTCACGCAGCAATGACGAGAAAGATGAAGTCTAGCCGCAACATTTGAAATTGATAAAGCCCTAAAATTTCTTGTTGTCTTGGCCACACTCTTCCTTTTGTAGTTCGCCGATCAACGACTCCAAGAAATCACTGGGGCCCACATGTAACATCCAACTGCACCTTGCTTTAACAGAAGAAGACGTACAGTACCTTCACGACAGAGTTTGTCGTGTTATGTAGCTCCTCTGTACTTGATTTGAAATTAGTTGACTTTGTCGATTTTGCAGATATTGTTGACGTCAGCACCTTTGGGCTTAACCAAAATCGAGCATCAGTAGAATAGGCGTTGAGTGAATGAGCTTCACTCAACGCAAAAGTACTTAAACATAATTCTGTCTATCTAGGCATTGACAGCGTTGAGTGAGCAAGCCTCACTCAACGCTTTATGCCTTAGCCATTTTCTGAAGCACTTTCAGCATGCATGGTGTCGAGAGCGTTGAGTGAGCACACCTCACTTAACGCCTTGTGCCTTAACCATGCTTTCTGTATTTTAGGCGTTGTGTGCGTTGAGTGAGCATGTCTCACTCAACGCTTTCTGCCTTAACCAATTTTTCTGCTTCTTCAACATCTTAAGCGTTGATAGCGTTGAGTGAGCACGGCTCACTCAACGCTTTTTGCCTTAGCTAGATTTTTTGAGTCATGACGTTGAGAGCATTGAGTGAGCACGCCTCACTCAACGCTTTCTGCCTTAGGCATATTTTTTCTGCTCCTTGACATTGAGTGTATAAACTGCACTCAATGCCAAACTACTTAACATATTTTCTTCTGTTATCCTGCTTTCAGTGAATGAACTACACTCAATGTATTTTAACTTAGCCAAATTTTTGTGTTTAAAAATAACACTGACTTTGAGAATTAGTCAACATATTATCACATGCCATTGAGTGAGCTTGCCTCGCTCAACGCATATGGACTTAGTAAATATTCACTGTTTTCCCGTGGCGTTGACTGACTGTGCTATACTCAACAATTATGGAGCTATGACGTTGAGTGAATGATCTTCACTCAATGCCTGTGGACTTGGCCACCTTTCTGCCCATTTTTGCTTAGGCTCTTTCTGCATTAGCCTTACTCACAACCTTTTGCTGTATGGCATTGAGTGAGTCGACTTCACTCAACGCTTATGCACTTGGCCTCTTTCTCAGCTTGTCACTACTTTGCTTTGACTGTATAACCTTCACTCATAGCTATAAGTCATCTGGTGTTGAGTGAGTGACCTTCACTCAGAGCTCGGGGGGCTTTCTCGGACGAGTGTCTCTAATTCCCACGTGTTCTCGTCCGCAGTTCAATCACATGATCTTGATTGATAAAGCCTTGTTTTGCAGGTTTTTTTTCCTTGTAGCTCATTATCTTCTCTAGTTCTAACTGGATGGATCTGGCCGACTGCAGTGGTGCTAGGAGCATGTGAAGATGTTGATCTAGTCGCCGAAGAACTCGCCTTAACGAAGAGACATGGAAAACATCGTGAAGATTTCCCAGCTTTGGGTGCAGGGCTAATCAATACACAATTGGGCCAATACGCTCTATCACTTAATATGGGCCCCAATAGCGGGATCTAACTTCTTCTGTTCTTCGAGATACCGTACATGGGCTTAATTCTCAAAATACATTTTCTCCCACGCTATACTCAACCGGTCGGTGTCACGCGTCATAATATTTAGCATGTCGGCTCTGTGCTTCCCGCATCTGATCCTGGATTAGTCGTATCACTGCCTTAGTGTCATCAGTATAAGCCACTACCATGACTTTAGGGTCCTCATCATGGTCCCAAGATAATGGGGTCTGGCAACATCTTCCAAACAGTGTCTCGCATGGTGCCATCTTAAAATTGGCCTGAAAGCTGTTATTATAAGAAAAAACTACTAGTGGTAGCAGCTGCTCCCACAGCTTGCTGTGCTACACTATGCATAGTCGGAGAAGATCCTCCATTGTTCGATTTGTCCTTTCTGTCTGACTGCATGTCTGGGAATGGAAAGCGGTGCTGAAAGCCAATTTTGGTTCCTAAGTAAACATGCACCCTTATTCACTCTTTTGAAGTGAAACGCCCATCACAGTCAGACACGATGGACTTTTACATTCCATGGACTCGGACTACCTGCATTATGAAAAGCTTGGCCAAGACATCCACATCATCACCCTAACAGTTCTGGATGAACAGGGCCACAGTTGTCAGTCGATCCACAACGACCTATATGGAGTCATTTCCAGCATTGGACCAAGACAAGCCGTGGACAAAGTCCATAAAGATGTCCACAAATTTCCATTACAGTATCGATAGGTGCTGCATCAAGCCTCCTGGGTTGCAGCATTTGGCCTTGACCCCTTGACAGATCTGGCATTGTACAGCAAAGTTGGTGACGTATCTTTTCGTACCTGGCCAGTATATGGTCATGCATCGGTCGACATATATTTTAACTACACCAGAATAAATGGAGTCCCTCGACTGGTGTGCCTCACGAAGCATTTCTTCTCGAATCCTCCCGGTAAAGGGAATGAAACACGATGCCTAAACTAAAAAAAATACTATCATGCAGATTATCCCGCACTCCATCTAGCTCCCGGCTACTGAGGGTTGACGGTTCAACGCATTTGCAACCCTGTTAGCCTTCCCGAGGTGGTACTGGATAGCGAAGTCATAGTTACACAATAATTCCAAGCACCGACGCCGCTGGAGGTTCGGCTCCTTTTGGGTAAAGATATACCTCAGGCTTTTATGACTGGACAAGATCTCACACCTAACTTTGTATAGATAAAACCTCCTATACTTGAAGGGAAAAGGATACCGCGCCCAACTCCAGATAGTGGGCCGAGTAGTTCAGCTCATGCGACTTCAATTGGCGAGGTGCGTATGTGATTACCTCGCACCTCCTAACCCATTCAAGGATGCATCTATGTAAATTTGGAACCCTTTGGTTCCTGAGGGGATCGTAATAATCGAGACAGAAGTCAAGTAATTCTTCAATTTGATGAATGCAGCCTTGCACTTCGTCATCCATCAAAATACGGTGTCTAGAGTAGTCTGCCTTGGTTCTTGAGTGGATCGAAGACGATCACGAGGTGGTCCAGGAACGGTTCGATCACCATGTTCATCAACGCCACGAAGGCGGATGGTGCATTGGTGAGCCCAAACTACATCATGAAGAACTCGTGGAGGCCATGACGAGAGCTAGAAGTTGTCTTGGGAATATCTCCCTCCCATATCCGTAATTGATAATATCTTGATCGCAGATCTATCTAAAAATGAAGGAGACTTGTATTTGGTCAAATAACCCATCTATTCCGAGCAGTGGGTAGATATTTCACACAAGGAGCAGGTTTAGCTCTCTATATCGATATACAAAACATCACCAACTAGATAAGAGAACAACGCGGGCGGTTAGAAATATACACCAATTACCACGTCCGAGGATGGTCCTTGTTACAAATCTAGGGCAAAGGCCTCTAGTGGTGCGACTATGCCATTCCTCGACTGGTCCCTTCTGCCTGCCCGACCTTTATGGCCTCCTCATTCTCGTTCTCTATTCGCAACCACGGTTCCCTGCACCGCTCTTAATCTTGGCCAACTCGTGGCCAGCGGGCAAAAAACTAAAATGTGTTTGGGCTAATGACACAAGAAGCATTTTCCTGTGAAAGGAACATCTCATTGCCGTACTGATGTTGGTTGGGGTGCTGATCAGGGTGCCTGTTATGTTACTAGTGGGGGTGGTGTTGCTTGCACTAGCTGCTGTCGGGGCTGGCAGCCTTATCGATATGGTTGGTGGTGATGACTCTGTCTCTAATCTCGAGACTGTCGTCGAGGGAACTCCCTCTCTCGTCCTTGAGGGGCCTCCACTTGCCTTCTTCGTTGCTGTGTGGTCGTCACCTGGTCCATTTCCAAAGAGGCAGCGTGGGTGAAAATGTTGTGAAAAGAGGTCTGGGCAATCATAATCAAAGCCTGTCGGAAGTCATCGCACAGTCCTCGATAAAACCTAGCGGCCTTGTCTTCATCAGTTACTACAAGCATCCCCACAAGACAGGCTAAATTGATGAAATCTCTCTGGTACGCCGGTACCGTCTTATTCCCATGATGAATTTGCAGGGAATAACCCTGCAACTCTGCTTGATCTGCTTCAAGTATGAAGTGTTCTAAAAACACCTTAATGAATTCTCCTCATAAGATAGTATGGAGTGGGCGTGCATTAAAAGTGGAATGAATAACTGCCCGCCTCCAATAGTGGGAAAATCCCTCAAGTAGGGTCACCACCAAGAAAACTACAAATACTATTAGGCATCTCATCCCTTCTAGCAGTTCCTCGACTCCTATCCATTTATCTATCTGCATCACCATCTCAACACCTCGATAAATAGGTTTTAACTCTCGAAAGGTCGTTAACATGTCCGACCCGTGAACGACTTGTTGCTGCTGCTGTCCAATAGCAGTCCGAAACATGCCTAATAAGGCTGCGAGGGTTTGTTCCAGCTTTGTCTTAGTAAGAGGACTGTAGGAGCAGATGGTGGAGTCAGAGGGTGGTGTTGATTTCTTGAGGAAGATCCTCTGTTACTCGACTCTAATATCTGGATGAGTCAGGAGTATCAAATTAGGGGAATTTGCAAAAAATAGTCAAAGCAGAAACGTGTGTGCATGGGTACGCAAACGGGCTGTCTATAATCCTTAAATTTAATCTTATTGGGTTCACCAGGCTTCTGTTGCATGGTTCGTCCCGAACCAACGAACAAAGCGTGGGACAGAAGGATTCTGAGACTTCCCACATGGACGGATCGTGAATGTTCTGATCCAATTGTAAGACCCTCCCTCCCAACTCTAGGTCGGGTCGGGTCGGAGACGAGCCTTACCGCCCAAAACGACCACCTTACGCTTTTCATGTGGCAACAACCCACTCACCAAGCGTAGAATGATCGCCCGGTCAGGTTATGGAAACTCATCACATCACATCAGATCACAGCGAGAGTAAATCAGAAATCAATTTATATATATCAAAGGTCGTAGCCATAAGGTTATACATACGGCCCATCGGGCTAAAGAAAATTACAACTCTCTCTGCTTTTACCAAGCTAAGGGCACACATCTCTATGGAGTGGAGATGAGGCTAGTGCTTCTGCTCATGCCGGATCTAAGGCAAGTATGCTGTCATGAACTATCTGGGCCTCATGCTGTTCCATCTCCTGTGAATGGTTATTTAAATAACCATTAGTCACAGGACTAAGTGGATTCACACCTCCTATCCAAGATCCTTAAACTTGGGGACGAGAGTGAGGCTCAATACAATCAACAATAGCCAAAGCAAAAGAGAGTCAGTACAACATTTCATATATAAGCTAGGAGCAACCATTAAAAGGAAGTGCATTATAGTATAACTGGAATTGCAGTAGCATTATATATTAGTTATAACAAATGCCCCACTAGCTATCAACACATCAGATATTCAGAACTTGTATTCACACCGCAGGTATTCAATGCTGCACACTCATCGCAGTCCTTCAAGCCGCGCACACACCGCGGGCATTCAAAGCCGCGAACACATCACAAGCATTCAAACCTGTGCACACCCACTATATCGACATAGATTGGACCGCTTCTCTTCCAGCAGGGTAGCGAACCCCGCAATTCTCACCGATGTGGCCATCAACGATAGTGGCCAGTCCTTCCACTTCTGGGTGTGGACGTACCACACTACCCAGGCCCCAACGTACAACCCCATGTACTATTGGATGTGAGCGACATCCAGCAATTCAACATTTTGGCCGAACATCGGAGGAAACCCAACACGGCATAAAACGGCCGATCACCCGTGGTACACATCTCCCTTTCGCCTTGAGTCGTCAACCTTCGCCCACTGGTACGATCTATGGGCATGACCAACCCGCCACTTTCTTTTTACCGCAAGCAATTCACAAGCATTTCAATAAATAAGTAACTTGCACATATTGGGTCTGCGATGGCTTGTCCTACTCGTCATGAAATAATTTGGGCAAGTGGCCTTCTCGAATCAACGTGCTGCTCAACTTTATATAAGGAGTGCAACGAGTGTGGGAGCACATTATTTGGTGATAACCCTGGAGGAATAACTCAACTCTTTGTTATCCCTAACTAACGCTCTACCAAAAAGCCAACTACTCGTCAGAGCAGGACCCGAGCTAGAAATTCAAAAACAGTTAATTGTATAAATAAGAGCGGTAAGTAAATATGTTGCTGAAATAGATTGCAGAAATAGGTACTGAACTAAAGTCCTAATTGCAGTAATGAAATGCTGAACTATAAATGCACTAAAGTAAAGTGCTCAAATAAACTGAAAATGTACGAGACTGGAATAATACTGAATAGAAAGAACTGTAATTTAAGTACTGAAATGAACTTGACCAGTACATGGTTGAAGTAGTACTTAAAAGAAAGAACTATAATTTAAGTACTGAAATAAACTTATCCAGTACAAGACTGGATGTTGGATATCGTATCCACAATAACCCAGATTTGATGAAGTCACCCTTGAACTAAGATGAATTAAGTTGTATTTGATGTGTTGTTTGAGTTATGTGTTTGCGGGACTAAATTGCAAAGTGTAGACCAATGTCAGTCTACAATAGGTCACCAAACACAGGACCATACAATATAATCCCTCATTGTGTGATCCATGGTGTTGACTCATGTATAACCTCTCTATTGGGAGACACTTCATTTTTCAAGCACTAGGATTGATTGGAGAAAGAGTTGTTGCTGACTTTATTGAAGAAAGGAAAATTCTCATGAAGGAAAATATTCTAAGTATTTCAGTCGAGTTGAAGCTTAACTACTCGAGTTGAAACTTAGATGTACTCGAGTAAGCTAAGTCTGTATCTCGAGTAAAGGAAATGACTCTCGAGTAGTCTGAACATAGCTCTCGAGTGGCCAAGTCCATTACTCGAGTAGACTTCTTCTTATACTCGAGTTGACATTTTTACCTCTCAGAATTATTCTAAGTACTTTACTCGAGTAGTCAAGTTCACCACTCGAGTAGATGAATACTTGGTCTCGAGTAACAGAAGGAAAATTCTAGTGATGTATTTACCCCACTCGAGTAGTTGTTCATGTACTCGAGTAGTCTTTCTACTTCTCGAGTAGTCCAGCTCCTGTACTCGAGTGACCAGATTTTAACTCTCAGAATTTTTCCAAGTCCTATACTCGAGTAGTAAAATTCCTGTACTCGAGTAGTCAATGTACTTCTCGAGTAATCTAGATCCAGTACTCGAGTAACCAGATTTCATCTCCCGGAAAATTTCGCTAAGTCTTTTTCTCAAGTAATCCTTCTACCTCTCGAGTAGTTCTTCTCCACGTCTCGAGTAAACTTTATAGCACTCGAGTAAGTCTTTTTCCACTCGAGTGATTACAAGTTCTGTTCTGAATTTTCTCAAAGAATTCATCTCGAGTTGTCTGATACTATCCACTCGAGTACTCATATTAGTACTCTAGTAGCTTATCTCTCACTCGAGTGATTCAGTCAGTTTTTCCAAAATTTCGCTAAGTCCAGAACCGACGAGATTTTCAAATGATGTGACGTGATTGGTCCACGTAGACGTCATTAATGCTAATTATGACCGTTAGGAAAATCTTATATAAGGTCTTGTCAAATCGATTAACCCTAGCAATAAGCTGTCAAAGAAATATTCTAAGTTTCTTAATCATGTTTTCTCTTTCCAAAAACGAAAGCCGCCGCCGACCATCATCGTGCAAATCGCTTAGGGCTTGTGTTCAAGTAGATTCAGATCAAGTCAACTCACTGATCGAGATTGCTCATCAACTCCTCATCATCTCTCAGATCGTGTGAGTCAAAGAAGTTTTAGATCTAGATCTTGCCGAGCCTCATCTTCAAGTTTTCTGATAAAGCCACAAGTTCAAAGGAAGAAGACCTTGGTCGAGATTTTCAAGATCTGAGAAATATTCTATTTGTATTTCATTTTCTCAATTTATACTTGTAGGAGATTACTCTCAGAGTGTAGGAGCTTTTGTCTCCGAGTTGTAGGAAGTTTTATCTTTCGAGTGTAGATCTGTGTTGTGGATCGAGTTGTAGGAACTTTATTCCAAGGCGTAGGATTGGTTTTCAATCCGAGATAGTGGAGTAGCCGAGTCTAGTGCTTTGCTAGATCGGTGAATGGAAAGTGGATGTACCCAAGGTTAAGGAACCACTATAAATCTCTTGTCGTCTGTGAATGCTTGGTAGATTTTTGTGCATAGATCGCTAATTTTTTTATTTCGCAAAAGACGCACAACTCACCTATTCACCCCCTCTAGGTGATTTAGGTAGACAACTGAACACTTTCAATTGTTATCAGAGGGAGGTTGATCACTAAAAGGTTAACATCTTGATCTGATCTGTCCCTAGTTGTCTTTTGAGATTTTCCAAGCATGGACAATGCCAAAGATTTTGCCAAGCTTCCCTTATGCACAAAGAATAACTTTACCATGTGAAAAGAGAGAATCCGATTTTTCATGGAAGCTGTGGATCCAAGGATCTTCATGATCGTTGAAGAAGGTCCTTACGTTCCGATGACCATCTCCACTATAGATCCAACAAAGAAGGTTCCTATGAAATTGATGGATCTCGACAATGACGAGATTGCACTTGTGTCTTTAGACAAGAAGGCCAAGAATATTATAGCAAGTGCAGTTGATGACTTCATGTTACAGAACCTGATCCACTGCCAGTCTGCTAAGGAGACGTGACAGTGCCTCGTCACCTTGATGGAAGGCACAGAAGAAGTTAAGGATGATAGAAGATCCTTTCTTAATCAGAAATATGAAGCCTTCCGACAATGACCCAAGGATATCATTGCAGATACGTTTGAAAACTTCTTCAAGATAGTCAACGGCCTAAGAGTCTACGATCGAGTCTTCACAAACGGAGAACTAAATGATAAGTTCTTGAGATCCCTGACTAAAGAATGAGATAACAAGGTTTGTGCAATCCGAGAATTTGGAAAGTTAGCCGAGACAGTCCCGCAGAATCTCTTCGGGAAGCTTATGTCATATGAGCTGCAACTCAATACAAGAAAAACTGAAGAAGAGAAGTGCAGGTATTCATCCAAGGAGAAGTCTGTTGCTCTCAAGGCATACACCTCAAGGAAGTCCAAGGCTGCCTCTCCTGCCCTAGCACAAGAAGTAAGTGAAGAAGAAACCTCGAAGCCAAGTACCTCAGGCTCAGAGCTATCTGAAGGAGAGTTCTCTCTATTATCACGACAGTTCAAGAAATTCTTGAACAAAAAGAAGCAATGGAAAGGCAAGGATGCCTGCAACAGAAGATCACGACATGATGGTGATCGACACAGAAAAGGCTCAAGCAGCCATGACAGGTGTACTACTAAACCGAACAAACATATTTCCACTGACATCGTTTTTTATTGCTGCAATAAGCCAAATCATGTTATTGCGGACTGCCCCCACAAGAAGACGGAGGGTGGAAAGAGAGAGGAAAAGAAGTCCTCATACAATAAGAAAAGGACATAAAAGAGCCTAATAGCCAAGAAGGGCAAAACTATTAGCGACTCCAACTCATCTGAGTTGAGTGAAGAAGAAGAAGCCTACTTTGAGCTTATGGCTCAGACTGATGATGAACAAGAGCCCTAGTTCACTAAGAAGGTAAATTCTCATACTCCGCTCTTTGAATCTGATGTTTCTGAGCATGATCATGAGGATAGCTCTTCTTACGATGAGTCTGAACTCATGGCCCAATACAAGGAGTTAATCAAGGTTTACGACAAATGTCGACGAGTCGTGAAAACTCAAGCTAAAGAGATAAAGTCTCTGAAAGCTAAAGAGAGAACTTTGAGAGAGGAAGTCGCTAAGACAGACTCACTCAAAAAGAACTTCAATACTGCTATTGAAGAATATAATAAGGCTCTCGAGCACCTAGACTTAAAAGAGAAGATCATCAAAGAGTTGGAAGAACAACTCGTTGCTGAAAAGAAACTTGTCAAAAGTTTCTCGAAGTCCAAGACTGTTCTTCCTTTCATTGTTGAATTCTCAGCTAAGGCCAAAGGTGTTGGGCTAGGCCATGTTGAAGCTCCTAGTAAATCTTATAGGAGGAATAAGGCTCAGAGAAAGAATAAGGCGGCCAAGAAGGATTTGACCAAAGAGAAGGGGAAGCCAAATATTTCCAATATCAGACTTCTTTCAAGAAGGTCATATTTCCAACAAATGAGTTTGATCTTGACTCGTCCTACGGTCACTTGACTTGGCCTACCTATGTAGAACCCAAGTCTCGTTACCAAGGATGGACTCGCCCTAGAAACTTTGGTGAGAATGTCTTCAAGGCACCTTATGAAGAAATCATTCTTGAGAGCTATGACCCTTATAATCATGGTCATAACATTAAGAAGACACCAAAGGTAAAGCTCATTGTAGAAAAGCCTCTGAAGGAGAAGAAATCATGTGATTGCCATCACGTTGAAGCTTCTTCCTCCAAGAATGCTGCCCCTGCTAGACTACCATCTCAAAAGGTCATGCAGGAGATTTTTAGGTAAAGATACAACATGTTTGACTGTTGGTGCTGTGACAAAATTGGTCACTTTGCCATCGACTGCTGGTTTAATTCCAGGAATTTTGCAACTCCTCAAGTTGACAATATGAAAAACCTAGGTGTTGAGATGAACCCGCCAACCCAACAATTCATCTCAAAACCCAGGTGTTGAGATGAATAGTGGCGGGGTACATGAACACAAAGTGGAGAAGTCTACAGTCGGTGTGGGATTAACCCCAACCACAGGACCGCAGGGATATTCCGCCACAAGGGGGCCCACCGGGGTCAACACCCATACCTGGAACGCAATGGGGAAGCCAAATATGTGGTCCCACACACACGTGTCCTGCTGGCTAATATAATCGCAACACACCCCCGCAGTAGGAAAACCTGGCTCTGATACCAAGTTAGAACCCGCCAACCCATTAGTTCATCTCAAAACCCAGGTATTGAGATGAATGGTGGCGGGGTACATGAACACAAAGGGGAGAAGTCTGCAGGCGGTGTGGGATTAACCCAAACCACACAACCGCGGGGATATTCCGCCACAAGGGATCCCACCGGGGTCAACACCCAGACCTGGAACGCGATGGGGAAGACAAATATGGGGTCCCATATACACATGTCCTGCTGGCTAATATAATCTCAACACACCCCCGCAGCATGACAACCCGCTCTGATACCAAGTTATAACCCGCCAACCCATTAGTTCATCTCAAAACCCAAGTATTGAGATGAAGGGTGGCGGGATACATGAACACAAAGGGGAGAAGTCTGTAGGTGGTGTGGGATTAACCCCAACCACAGGACCGCGGGGATATTCCGCCACAAGGGAGCCCACCGGGGTCAACACCCAGACCTGGAGCGCGACGCGGAAGCCAAATACGTGGTCCCACACACACGTGTCCTACTGACTAATATAATCTCAACACACCCCCGCAGCAGGACAACCCGCTCTGATTCCAAGTTAGAACCCGCCAACCCATTAGTTTATCTCAAAACCCAGGTGTTGAGATTAAGGGTGGCGGGGTACATGAACACAAAGGGGAGAAGTCTGCAGGCAGTGTGGGATTAACCCCAACCACAGGACCGCGGGGATATTCCGCCACAAGGGGGCCCACCGGTGTCAACACCTAGACCGGGAATGCAATGGGGAAGCCAAATACTCGGTCCCACACACACGTGTCTCGCTGACTAATATAATATCAACACACCCCCGCAGCAGGACAACCCGCTCTGATACCAAGTTAGAACCCGCCAACCCATTAGTTTATCTCAAAACCCAGGTATTGAGATGAAGGGCGGCCGGGTACATGAATACAAAGGGGAGAAGTCTGCAGGCGGTGTGGGGTTAACCCCAACCACAGGACCGCGGGGATATTCCGCCACATGGGGGCCCACCGGGGTCAACACCCAGACCTGGAACGCGATGGGGAAGCCAAATACGCGGTCCCACACACACGTGTCCTGCAGGCTAATATAATCTCAACAATGCTAATACTCGTAGGGGGAGTATTCTAACAAGAGACGAAGGACCCAAACGTGTTTGGATTCCTAAGGCAAATTGATTTGTAATTGCAGGTAAGTCCAAAGACCACCAATACTCATATCTGATATTTGGATAGTGGATGCTCTCGACACATGACTGAGACAAGAAGCCTACTTCAGAACTATTCTCCAGTCTTGAATGGGCCAAAGGTCATCTTTGGAGGTTCAGACCGAGGAATTACTAAAGGCTATGGTATGATCTCTAACGGTAGAGTATCCTTCTCAGATGTGGCTTATGTTGAAGGATTGGAACACAATCTCATAAGCATAAGACAACTCTGCGATAAAAGATATATTGCTGAATTTCATGCTGATAAGTGCTTGATAAAATCGGTTGATAATATGGAAATGATTATATCGGGCACTCAAAATAGAAATATTTTTTGTTTAAATTTCATTTGTATAGACTCTTCTACAGCAGTGTATTTTATGGCTAAAGATAGTGCGTTTTTTGGTGACCAATGTCACAAGAGATTAACACATATTAATTTCAAAACTATCAATAAATTATTTTCACTGAATTTAGTACGTGATGCCCCAAATGTCAAGTACGTCAAAGATAGATCTTGTCATGCATGTGTAAAAGGCAAGCAAATAAGGGCTACCTTTAAAAGCGTTATTGACAAAGATTCTAATAGATGTCTACATCTACTTCATATGTACTTGTTCGGTCCACTGCAAGTTAGAAGTTTGAGAGGTAAGGATTAAATGTTGGTTATTGTTGATGATTACTCGCGCTTTGCGTGGTTGTTCTTTGTAAAAACAAGTCAGATACTTTTGAAATCTTTACTAGTTTTGTCAGGCAGGTCCAGAATGAATACAACTGTTCTGTAGTCAAAATCAGAAGTGACAATGGAACAGAGTTCAAGTCTAGGGCCATGACAGAATTTTGTGAAAGCTTAGGTATCTTTCATGAGTTTTCCTCTCCTCGTACTCCTGAACAGAATGGAGTGGCTGAGAGAAGGAATAGAACACTCATACAGGCCTGCAGGACCATGTTGAGTGATGCCTCACTACCGGCATACTTCTGGGATGAAGCCGTCAATACTGCATGCTACGTGCAAAATCGAGCACTCATACATAAGAACCATAATAAGACACCTTACGAACTTCTAAAGGGCAGGAAATCGACTGTCTCGTATTTTAGAATTTTTGGCTGTTAGTGCTTCGTACTTAACAATGGTAAGAATCACACCACCAAATTTAACGAAAAGAGTTTTGAAGGTATTTTTGTAGGGTATATTAGCCATAGTAAGGCATATAAGATATTTAATAGAAAAACTCTGGTCGTAGAAGAATCCATATATGTTATATTTGATGAGATGAGCTTGCTGCACGACAACTCTTCTAGTGTGTTCATTGAAAATGCAGGTTCAAAGTTGAAAGAACTAAACTTGGATGAGCCGACTGAAGAAAAAGGTGAAAAGTTCATCAAGATCACCTCTCCAATCCCAATTGGAGAGGTTGATGATTAAGATGAAGAAATCGTCCAAGTTGATGAAGTCACTCAGGTGATTGAAGAAGAAGTTCCAGATGCAAGAACTCTAGAGCTCAGACATCTGAAAGATCACCCAATGGACCAAATCATAGGAGATCCCCGGGATGGTGTCAGAACCCGTAGAGGTACAACTAACGAGAATTTGTATTTGAGTTTTCTCTCACATGTTGAACTGAAAAAGTTTGAGGAAGCAAACTCAGACGCATCTTGGATAATAACGATGGAAGAAGAACTAAATCAGTTCAAGCGCTATCAAGTATGGAAACTTGTTCCAAGACCCAAATGCAAGAATGTCATCGAGACAAAGTAGGTCTACAGGAACACGATGGACGAGGATGAAACGATCATAAAGAACAAGGCCAGACTCGTCGCCAAAGGATATCGTCAAGAAAAAGGAATCGACTTTGACTAGAAGTACGCTCCAGTGGCAAGGATGGAGGAAATCAGGTTATTCCTTGCATATGCCGCTCTTAAGGGCTTCACTGTCTATCAGATGGACGTGAAGTCTGCCTTCCTTAATGTAGACATAAATGAAGAGGTGTATGTGGAACAACCTGCAGGTTTCGTTGATTCTAACTTTCCTGATTATGTTTATCTGTTATCTAAATCTTTATATGTATTGAAATAAGCTCCTCGAGCTTGGTATGAGACGTTGTCTACCTTTCTTCCTGAGAACAAGTTCACAAGGGGAAAGATAAATAAGACATTATTTCTTAGGGAAATAAAAGACAAGATTTTGCTAGTGCAAATCTATGTCGACGACATTATTTTTGGCTCTACTGATGATAACCTATGCAAGAAGTTTTCTAAACTTATGCAAGAGAAGTTTGAAATGAGCAATATGGGCGAACTGAAGTATTTTTTAGGGCTTCAGGTGTAACAATCTGAAGATGAAATTTTCATCTCGTAGACTAAGTTCACCAAAGAGCTAATTAAGAAACTCGGAATGGAGAATGCAACCTCTATGAGGACTCCAATGGGTTCAACTGTGTCTCTGGATAAGGATGAGAAAGGTAAACCTTTTGATGAAACCAAGTACAGAAGTATAATTGGATCCTTGCTCTACCTTATTGCTAGTAGACCATATATAATGTTCTCAACATGTGTATGTGCTAGATTTCAAGTGAACTCTAAGGAATTTCACTATGCTGTTGCAAAGCGGATTTTGAGATACCTTAAAGGTACACCAAATTTTGGCTTATGGTACCGAAGAAGTAATGATACCGAGCTAATTGGTTTTTCAGATGCAGATTTTACAGGTAGCAAAGATGACATGAAGAGCACTTCCGGGACTTGCCAATTCCTTGGAAGACGGCTCATTTTCTGGAGTAGCAAGAAGCAGAACTGTGTTGCAATCTCAACAGCCGAGTCAGAGTATATCTCTGCAAGCAGTTTTTGTGCACAGATACTATGGATAAAGAATCAGCTGGAAGATTACAATCTCAAAGTCCAAAACATCCCTTTGTTTTACGACTCCTCCAGCACAATTGCAATATCCAACAACTCAGTCTCTCACAGCCGGACAAAGCACATAGAGCTGCGGTACCACTTCATCCGGGAGCATGTGGAGCATGGGGACATAGATCTATAGTATGTCCCAACAGACAGGCAGATTGCGGACATATTCATGAAGCCGCTGGACGAGACCAAATTCACGTTCTTCAAAACTGAACATAGAATGCTCAACAAAGAAGATTAGAGAAGGTGGACTTACAACAAAGCTCAAATGTCAAGAAATCTATCAAAAGTTGAAATTTCTCAAGTTCAGACCTTACGACTCGAGTAAGATAAAGACCACTCGAGTACTACTTCATCCTACTCGAGTACTCCTCCAGTCACTCGAGTAACATTACTCGAGTACTAAGTTCTTCTCGAGAAGTTAGAAGAAAGTCACTCGAGTACCTCTTCAGCCTACTCGAGTACTCGACAAGTCACTCGAGTAACCCTACTCGAGTACTCGACAAGCCACTCGAGTAACCCTACTCGAGTACTTAAGTTCTTCTCGAGAAGCATGAAGATTTCACTTGAGTACCATCTCTATTTCACTCGAGTACTGCCGATCCACTCGAGTATCAGGAAGTCAATTTTTCAACTTCTATTCAAATTTCGTTTTTCGCACCCGAGGCTTATACCGCCACTTTCAAAGGTATGTTAGTTTAATTTAATTCTTAATTATCGATAAATTAGGGTTATATAAATAAGAAAATTCCGGATTTCACATTTCTACACGATTCAAAACCCTTTCACTCGAGTAAGAAGAAAGACTCTTCGTCTTCCGCCGACTATCGCAGAGCTCGCGCCGTCCTCTTACCGGCAGTAAATCTCTCTCATCTCTCAAGATCATGGCACCGCCGTCAAAGATTGGAATCGATTCAGAACTCGTTACTGCCGGGATTGCCGAATTGTTCGACGATTTCAGGAATCTACTTATTCTCCTCGACACCGCCGGATTGACATTTATTCTACAGCAACCGTGCAAGATCTTGTTTCCAGTGGTTGAAGAATTCTTCAAGAATATCAAGGTAAAAAGAAATGGAAAAGTTCTCAAGACCATAGTCAAGGGTATCAAGATCAAGCTCAACAAAACCTCTGTTTCCAACCTTCTTCAGCTACCAGTCGTTGATGAAGAAGAACATCTCTCTCATGAAGATTCTGACTGAGCCTGTATGTTCTGTGGATTATCACCAGAAGTACTCACCATTCATCGATCAGAGCTCAATCCAGAGAGCAAATTTCTAGTTGACATTATTGGAAAAATCCTCCTGTGCAAGACCAGTTCAATAAAAGACATTTCTCTTAACATGTTTGACATCATGACAGCCATTATCTGCAGGAAGAAATATCAGTTTGGTATGTTGATTCTTGACAAGATCAGGGAGAGCATCAAGGCTCCAAACTATGCCATGATTATCTTGTTGATGGTGCATGAGATCAATCCTGAAGTCTTCAATTTCTCCAAAGGTACAATTCTACACCACATGAAGAAGGTATCCATCTCCTCCAATCAGAGATGGGATTTAAAACTACTGAATCCTGCCCAGTCTACCAGAGCCCATGATCTTCCTACTGTAGAGGACAGGACTCCATCTCCCTCTCCACCTCATATAGCCAGCACATCTAGTGCAGATGCTGAGGGGGAGCCTGCTCCTTTTGTTCCAGAAGACAAGATTCCTACTCCACCAGCTGCTGTCTCTCTCCCTCCATCCACTCCTGAAGAAACACCATCAGATGCTCAGATGCAAGACACCACTCCATCTACAGAAGAAGCAATCAATCAGATGATTGAAGAGTTAAGTACTGATGAACCTCTTCCTCCCCTCCAATCAGAGCAAACTACTGAACCATCACAACAACAAACACCAGTACCTTCACCTACTCATACTCCATCTCCTGTATCCCCTGTTCACCACTCTCCTGCTGCTGAAAAAGAGCAGGTTGAGATTATATTAATTTCTGATGACAAAGAGCCATCCCCAGAACCAGTGGAAGCTCCTTTGAAGAGCCTGGACTTCACTATCCCCTCCATCATCACTGAAGAAGGGGATGCCCCGATTCATAGTACCAGAGCTAAGAGCTCAGTCACCATTGAAGAAGTTATTCCATGGTCTGCTCGTCCTCCTCTAGTTCCTTCTACTTCTAGTCCTCCTGCTGCTGCTGCAAATGACATTATAGATAAGATTTAACATATGCTACTTGAACAAAGAAAGTATTTTGATGACTCTCTGAAAGTTGTTTAAGACAAAGTTACTGCTCTTGAGAAAGAGATGAGCAGAGGATTTGCTGAGATTCAACACAATACTGATGAATTGAGATAATTATTCAAGATAGGTGGAAAAGCTCTAGACCACACAATCACAAGTGTTGGTCATGTCATGGACCAAGCTGTTACTATTGCAAATAACCAGATTCGGTTAGAAAAGAATGCTCAAGCTCACACATTCAGGATCTGTGAAGAGGTAGGTACATTCAAAGAAGATGCTAGAAATAATCTGACTGTAGAAGTCAGAAATAGGGAGAATTTAGTCAAAGAGTAGTTAGAGAAATCAGATGACAACAAGCAAACACTCTGGGAAGCTAAGCTAAAAGAAATTCATGATGATGTGCTGAGTAAGATCCAAAGTGTAAAATTCCATACTTATGATACAACTGTATGAATGCATAACCAGATACTCCCTGATTTCCAGGCAGATCCAAATGTTGTTCCTCATCATCTGAATCCCCTTGCTCCTATTGCTCCAGTTCCTGCTCCTCAGCCTACCTTCTCTCCTATACATGAAGGCTTTGAAGCTCCTCCTCCAGAATCTTATGCTCAGATTTGGGAGGCTGATCCAGCAGACATATTTCTTCAAGCTCCTCCTGATATTCATATACCAAAGAAGAGAAGATATGGTGATGGAGCCTCAACCAGCAGATCCATTCCAGTTCCAAATACATAGAAAAGGAAAGCTCCAGAATTTGCAGAGATTTGGTCTCCTACATCAAAGTCCCTCATCCTTGATACTCTAAAGTTAGTCTTGGAATTCAATGAAAATAGACATGATCATTACAGCTCTCAAGAATGAAACTTGTATGAGAAATCTATGACCAAGAGAAGACTATATGATAGAGAACATGGAAGAAACAACCCTGCTGCTCCTCCAAAGCCTCCCAAGTATTATCCAAAGCCTTACAGTTATCAGAGGACACAACAAAAGAAGAAAGATAAACAACAACATCAAGTCTAAGCATGAAGCAGTTACAAGAGTGTGGTTGAGAATTGTGTAGAAATGGCTTTTATACAATTTTATTTATATAATTCTTAATTTTGTTAATCCACTCTTTGCTTTTAATCCTTATGCTTATTACTTTGATTTCTACCCTGCATACCTAGTTCTTTATCTGTCTATATAATTCACCTTAGTGTAGAGAGTTCTAACTTCTACAAATTAGGGGAGATTGTTGGGCATCGTATCTACAATAACCCAGATTTGATGAAGTCAAACTTGAACTAAGATGAATTAAGTTGTATTGGATGTGTTGTTTGAGTTATGTATTTGCAGGACTAAATTGCCAAGTGTAGACCAATTTCAGTCTACAATAGGTCACCAAACATAGGACCATACAATATAATCCCTCATTGTGTGATCAATGGTGTTAACTCATGTGTAGCCTCTCTATTGGGAGACACTTCATTTTTCAAGCACTAGGATTGATTGGAGAAAGACTTGTTGCTGACTTTATTGAAGAAAGAAAAATTCTCATGAATGAAAATATTCTAAGTATTTCACTCGAGTAGAAACTTAAGTACTCGAGTTGAACCTTAGATGTACTCGAGTAAGCTAAGTCTGTATCTCGAGTAAAGGAAATGACTCTCGAGTAGTCTGAACATAGCTCTCGAGTGGCCAAGTCCATTACTCGAGTAGACTACTTCTTATACTCGAGTTGACAGTTTTTATCTCTCAGAATTATTCTAAGTAGTTTACTCGAGTAGTCAAGTTCACCACTCAAGTAGATGAATAATTTGTCTCGAGTAACAGAAGGAAAATTCTCGTGATGTATTTACCCCACTCGAGTAGTTGTTCATGTACTCGAGTAGTTTTTCTACTTCTCGAGTAGTCCAGCTCCTGTACTCGAGTGACCAGATTTTAACTCTCAGCAATTTTCCAAGTCTTATACTCGAGTAGTAAAATTCCTGTACTCGGGTAGTCAGTCTACTTCTCGAGTAATCTAGATCCAATACTCGAGTAATCAGATTTCATCTTCCAAAAAAATTTGCTAAGTCTTTTTCTCAAGTAATCCTTCTACCTCTCGAGTAGTTCATCTCCACGTCTCGAGTAAATTTTCTAGCACTCAAGTAAGCCTTTTTCCACTCGAGTGATTACAAGTTATGTTCTGGATTTTCTCAAAGAATTCATCTCGAGTTGTCTGATATTGTCCACTCGAGTACTCATATTAGTACTCGAGTAGCTTATCTCTCACTCGAGTGAATCAGTCAGTTTTTCCAAAATTATGCTAAGTCCAGAACCCACGGGATTTTCAAATGATGTGACGTGATTGGTCCACATGGACGTCATTAATGCTAATTATGACCGTTAGGGAGATCTTATATAAGGTTTTGTCAAATCGATTAACCCTAACAATAAGTTGTTAAAGAAATATTCCAAGTTTCTGAATCCTGTTTTCTCTTTCCAAAAACGAAATCTGCCGCCAACCATAATCGTGCAAATCGCCTAGGGCTTGCGTTCAAGTAGATTCAGAACAAGTCAACTCACAGATCGAGATTGCTCATCAACTCCTCATCATCTCTCGGATCGTGTGAGTCAAAGAAGTTTCAGATCCAGATCTTGCCGAGCCTCTTCTTCAAGTTTTCTGATAAAGCGCAAGTTCAAAGGAAGAAGACCTTGGCCGAGATTTCTCAGATCTAATAAATATTCTGTTTGTATTTCATTTTCTCAATTTATTCTTGTAGGAGATTACTCTCCGAGTGTAGGAGCTTTTGTCTCCGAGTTGTAGGATGTTTTATCTTCCGAGTGTAGATCCGTGTTGTGGATCGAGTTGTATGAACTTTAATTCGAGGCGTAGGATTGGTTTTCAATCCGAGATAATGGAGCAGCCGAGTCTAGTGCTTTGCTAGATCGGTGAGTGGAAAGTGGATGTGCCCAAGATTAGGGAACCACTATAAATCTCTTGTCGTCTGTGAATGCTTGGTAGGTTTTTTTGTGCATAGATCGCTAATTTTTTATTCCGCAAAAGATGCACAACTCACCTATTCACCCCCTCTAGGTGATTTAGGTAGACAACTGAACACTTTCACTGAAGTAGTACTTAAAATAAATGAACTGAAAGTAAATAAGCAGGACCAGTACGAGACTAGAGTACTTAAAAGAAAGAACTGAACTAAAAAAATAAAGAAACTGGAACAGTGCATGATTATAATAAATCATAAAGCAAATGGTTAGTAATCCAATCACTACTTTCAGGAGGCTTCTGTTCGATATGCAAGTTCAGTTTATCTTCGTTCCCAGGAGGCAAGTTCAGTTCCATCTCCATTCTCAGGAGATAAGTTCAGTTCCATCTCCGTTCTCAGGAGACCTGTTAAGTTCCATCTCTGTTCTCAGGAGGCAAGTTCAGTTCCATCTCCGTTCTTAGGAGACAAGTTAAGTTCTATTTCTATTCTTAGAAAGCTTCTTTTGGGTTTCACCCACTATTAATGTCCGATATTAAGTTCAGTTGCGCCTCTTAATCACAGTTTAATCAGACTTATATTTTGGAATTAAAACCTTATTATAATTACTTGCTCCTCGTTATAAATAATACCGAGGGCTAAATATCCGCAAGAGGTTTATCACAATAGCTTAACCTCAATTGCTCGTATTAGGGCGAATCAAGTTTCTTTGTTAAGCCCAATATCATTTTCTTTCGATTTAATCCTCCTTTATGCAAGAAAGAGTCAAAAATCAAGGAAACAAGAACTCGAGGTTGAAATCGTCGAAACATAACCATCGATAATTTCTCAAGTCATTTCGAGATTCGATTGAGCTTCAATAACTCATTAAGCCTGAATAAACCCTTATTTTTATATTTAAAAATAAGTCATATTTCAAATCACCAAACTACTGCAGTGAGCTTAAATAATAAATACATGTTGCTCAAAATAATTTTTATCGCTTCGAGATCTTATATAACCTATAACGTTATTTAAAACATGCTCGAGTTAACTCAATTAAAATGTTAGCAGCGTCTCAAAATTTCTCGTATATGTCCAAATCATGTATTTAATCCCAGGAATTTCTTATAAAGATATAGGATCAATAAATCTCGAGCATGATTTAAAATCTCAATGTTAGAAATGAACAAAAAACAAGTCGGAAGTTGAACTAAAACAAACCGGAAATGGTTTTAACAGGAATTTTATTATCTGAAAAATGTATCTATTACAAAGGTATGACCTCCTTTATATAGAATGGATGAGAAGAGAGAGAATACAAATAAGAGATGTGGGACTAAAAATTTACATGACACAAGCGGACTGTACAGACACAAACCGCACAAGCCGCGCGGTTAGACAGACGGGCTAACCGCTCGGCTACTGCTAGAGAGAGAGAGAGACTGTCATGGGAGACCGCTAGACCGCCCGGTCTCCAATTCGCCAGAGTCAAACCGCCAGACCGCTCGGACCTCAGACAGCAACACACAACAACCAAACCGCTGAAGATTAACTGCGAAACCGCGCGGTCATCAACCCGCCAAGCCAGACCGCCAGGCCGCCCGGTCACCAACTTCAACACTCCCCCTCAAGCTGGAATCTCTTCACGAATGAAATGACAGTCGACCTCAATGTGCTTGGTTCTTTCGTGGAAGACCAGATTTTTGGAGATGTATATGGCATCCTTGTTATCACAGAACATAGGTAGAGGATGGTTGTACACCTCTCCTAAATCCAGCAGGAGAGCTCATAGCCACTTTAACTCACAAGTGGTCGATGCCATACTACGATATTCTGCTTCAGCACTGGACCTGGAAACAACCGACTGCTTCTTGCTCTTCCAGCTCACCAGATTGCCCCCAACAAAGGTGCAGAAACCCGAGGTTGACTTACGATCCCCTTTGTCATCAGCGTAACTCCCATATGAGTATGCTTCAACCCTCAGATGACCATTCTTCTGAAAGAGTAATCCTTTCCCAGGCGCTGCTTTGATATATTCCAAGATCCGCAAGGCAGATTGAAGATGACACTCCCAAGGAGCTTGCATAAACTGGCTCACCTTGCCAACAACATATGAGATGTCGGGTCTGGTTACCGTGAGATAAATGAGTTTTCCCACCAGACGCCGGTACCTCGAAATATCGGATAGAATAGGCGAGTCATCTGTCCAAGTTTTGTCTTCTCCAGTAGTCATAGGACAACGGGCAGGTTTAGCACCTGTCAATCCTGCCTCTTTTAAAAGATCAAGGGCATACTTCCTTTGGGAAAGAACCATGGAGTTGGGCTTCCTTGAGATTTCAATCCCCAGAAAGTACTTTAGAGATCCCATATCCTTTGTGACCAGGTGTTGACGGAGGTATTTCTTTGTCAACGTTACCCCCTCCTGGTCATCGCCAGTAAGAAGAATGTCATCGACATAAACCCCAAGAACAACCATACCAGAGGCGGTTTTCCGAACAAATAAGGAGTGATCGACCGAGCTTCGTGTAAAACCAATGGCCGCAACAATGCCGCTAAACTTGTCAAACCAGGCACGCGGACTTTTCTTGAGGCCATAAATAGCCTTCTTCAGTCGGCATACACGTATCTCCCCCTGAGCAACATACCTCGGAGGTTGCTCCATATAAACATCTTCTTGTAGATCACCATAGAGGAAAGCATTCTTAACATCCAGTTGTGAAATTGGCCAGTCCCGATTGACAGCCACAGAGAGAAGGACTCGTATGGTGCTGAGACGAGCAACAGGAGAGAATGTATCGAAATAATCAACACCATAGGTCTGAGTGAATCCTTTAGCCACCAGGTGGGCTTTGTAGCGATCGGGGAGGAATTTCACCACAAAAACCCAGCGACAGCCAACAACATCTGTGCCAACAGGAGGAGGAACAAGAGTCCAGGTACCCCATTCAGTCAGAGTAGCGATTTCTTCATCCATGGCAGCTTTCCAATGCGGAAGGGTAAGAGCTTCCTGATAGGAACGAGGGGTGGAAGTAGAAGAAATAGCCTGAGCAAAGTCCCTGCGAGCAGGCATCAGACGATCATAGGAAACAACAGTAGCAAGAGGATGCTGGGTACAAGCCCGAACCCCTTTGCGAAGGGCAATGGGAAGGTCCAGGTCAGCAGGTACCTCAGTATCCGGAGCATCCATGGTGGAGAAAGCTGGCCCGGGAGAAGAGAGCAACGACAGCGAAGAGGAGGAAGGTGGAGGAGGAGGAGCAGGGTAAGATGGTGGAGATAGAGGAGATGGTGGAGATGGGGGAGGTGGCGGAACAGTAGCAGGAGTGGAGGGAATAGTGGTGTTGGTGGGAGAAGGAGGAGGAACAGGAGTAGATGAAGAAGCAGACGAGAAGTAAGATGCATTTTCAAAGAAGGTAACATTCGCAGAGACAAATTGTTTGCGGGTGACGGGGTCAAAGCAACAATAACCTTTCTGAGTGGGAGAGTAGCCCAGAAAGATACATTTGGTGGACCGAGGGGAGAGTTTGTCGCGGGTGGTAGAGGGAGCATGCACAAAGGCGGTGCATCCAAAGATACGGAGAGGAAGAGAAAAGGGTTCTTTGCCCGGATAGAGAATGGAGAAAGGAGTTTGACCATGGAGAACAGTGGAGGGAATGTGATTGATGAGATAGCAAGCGATGAGAACAGCATAGCCCCAGTAGGAGCGAGAGACATGCATTTGCATAAGCAGAGTGCGAGCGACATCAAGGAGGTGACGGTTTTTGCGTTCCGCCACGCCATTTTGTTGTGAGGAGTAAACGCAACTGGTTTGATGAATAATCTCATGTTGCATACAAAAGGAGGAAAAGGCTTGACTAAGATATTCTTTGGCGTTATCCGAGCGTAAGACTTTAATGGAAACGCCAAACTGAGTTTGAATTGATTGATAAAAGGATGTCCATATATCAAAAAGTTCAGAACGGTCTCGTAGGAGATAGACCCAAGTACAACGAGAAAAGTCATCAATGAACGTAACAAAGTAAGAACTACCCTGCCCAATGGTAAGGGTAGGAGCAGGACCCCAGATGTCAGAGTGAACAAGATCAAACGGACGGGTGGATCCACGAGCTTGCTTGGGAGGAAAGGAAGAGCGGTGATGCTTGCCAAGTTGACATGCGTCACAATTAAGAGGAGGATGTTGGGAAGGGAGGTGGGGGAGAAGTTGACGAAGAAGGCGAGGGGGGGAATGACCAAGGTGAAGATGCCATTGGAGAAGATCTGTAGAGGAGGAGGAGAAGGCAGATAGAGCAGAAACGTTGTCGAGGAAGTAGAGGCCGCCACTCTCAGTCCCAGTAGCAATCGTCCGTCGGGAGGACGGATCCTAAAAAGAACAAGAGGTAGTAGTGAAGGTGACGAAGCACTGTAGTTGTTTGCATAAAGAGGTAACCGATAATAAATTGTAAGGAAACTGGGGCACATAGTGGGTATCTGCAAGGCAGAGAGACTGAGTGACTTGAACCATGCCCGTCCCATTGACCGGGGAGGGAGAACCATCCGCAACGATGACAGGGGGCAACCGATCATGTGTGTCTAGATGAGAGAAACAGTGAGGATTGCCTGTCATATGATTGGTAGCAGCAGAATCGATCAACCAGTGTCCGCGAGTAATAGTGTGGGCACTACCAGAAGAGATGACCACCGAGGCGGACGGCGCGGAGGAAGTGGAGTCCATTGAAGAGAGACGTCGAGAGCAAGCCGCGACGGCTAAAACAAGTCACAAGCCGGGCGGACAGAAGCAGGCCGCGTGGCTAGGAAAGCCGCAGATAGGAGAAACCAAGTCGGACGACAAAAGAGAGGCCGCAACGACTAGTTAGCACGAGCGGGTAGAAAGCAGTCAAAGGCACAGTGGGGAAGAGGTCGCGCGGACTGAAAAGGCCGAGCGAACAGAAGAGAAGAGGAAGCAAGAAGCAGCGACAACAACAAGTCGCAAGCCGAGCGAACAGAAACAGGCCGCAACGACTAGGAAGTTGGAGAGGCAAGAAGGAACCAGGGGCGCGGCGACAACAAAACAGGTCGCGGCGACGAATAACAGCAGGAGAAGAGAACCAAGGAGAAGAAAGCCGCGCGAACAGGGCAGCGGACAGAAACAAGCCGTGCGAACAGGGCAGCGAACAGAAGAGAAGGCAAGCCGCGAAGACAGGTCGCGGAAAGCAGAAAACAAGCCGCGAGAATCAGAGAGCGCACACAATCAGCAGGAAAAGACCGTGTCCTCTGATACCATGTTAGAAATGAACAAAAAACAAGTCGGAAGTTGAACTAAAACAAACCGGAAATGGTTTTAACAGAAATTTTATTATCTGAAAAAGGTATCTATTACAAAGGTATGGCCTCCTTTATATAGAATGAAGGAGAGGAGAGAGAATACAAATAAGAGATGTGGGACTAAAAATTTACATGACACAAGCGGACTGTACAGACACAAACGCACAAGCCGCGCGGTTAGACAGACGGGCTAACCGCTCGGCTACTGCCAGAGAGAGAGAGAGAGACTGTCATGGGAGACTGCTAGACCGCCCGGTCTCCAATTCGCCAGAGTCAAACCGCAAGACCGCTTGGACCTCAGACAACAACACACAGCAACCAAACCGCTGAAGATTAACTGCGAAACCGCGCGGTCATCAACCCGCCAAGCCAGACCGCCAGGCCGCCCGGTCACCAACTTCAACACTCAAAAATAGCAGGAATGCTCGAAAATTTCTCAAATTTTATCGTGACATGCCATTAGTAAATATAAATCATCCATGTGATTTTACGAGATTTTGAACGGGAAAATTGGCCTCTTATTAATTTTCAAAGGTGGAAACCACCACTTTAAATGCTTGAAAAATATCAAGCTTAATAAAAAAATCTCCAAATCTTTATAGAGCATGTATAATTGCTCCAACCCTCACTGAGAATTTTATCAGATTTTTAGGAGCATTTTAGGTCCCTCAAGGGTTTTGACTTCTACAAATAGGGGTATATTGTTGGGCATCGTATCCACAATAACCCAGATTTGATGAAATCACCCTTGAACTAAGATGAATTAAGTTGTATTGGATGCGTTGTTTGAGTTATGTGTTTGTAGGACTAAATTGCCAAGTGTAGACCAATGTCAGTCTACAATGGGTCACCAAACACAGGGCCATACAATGTAATCCCTCATTGTGTGATCCATGGTGTTGACTCATGTGTAGCCTTTCTATTGGGAGACACTTCATTTTTTAAGCACTAGGATTGATTGGAGAAAGACTTGTTGCTGACTTTATTAAAGAAAAGAAAATTCTCATGAAGTAAAATATTCTAAGTATTTCACTCGAGTAGAAGCTTAAGCACTCGAGTTGAACCTTAGATATAATCGAGTAAGCTAAGTCTGTATCTCGAGTAAAGGAAATGGCTCTCAGTAGTATGAACATAGCTCTCGAGTGGCCAAGTCTATTACTCGAGTAGACTTCTTCTTATACTCGAGTTGACAGTTTTTACCTCTCAGAATTATTCTAAGTACTTTTCTCGAGTAGTCAAGTTCACCACTCGAGTAGATGAATACTTTGTCTCGAGTAACAAAAGGAAAATTCTCGTGATGTATTTAACCCACTCGAGTAGTTGTTCATGTACTCGAGTAGTCTTTCTACTTCTCGAGTAGTCCAACTCTTGTACTCGAGTGACCAGATTTTAACTCTCAGAATTTTTCCAAGTCTTATACTCGAGTAGTAAAATTCCTGTACTCGAGTAGTCAATCTACTTCTCGAGTAATCTAGATGCAGTACTCGAGTAACCAGATTTTATCTCTCAGAAAAATTCACTAAGTCTTTTTCTCAAGTAATCCTTCTACCTCTCGAGTAGTCCATCTCAACGTCTCGAGTAAACTTTCTAGCACTCGAGTTAGCCTTTTTCCACTCGAGTGATTACAAGTTCTGTTCTGAATTTTCTCAAAGAATTCATCTCGAGTTGTCTGATATTGTCCACTCGAGTACTCATATTAGTACTCAAGTAGCTTATCTCTCACTCGAGTGATTCAGTCAGTTTTTCCAAAATTTCGCTAAGTCCAGAACTGACGGGATTTTCAAATGATGTGACTTGATTGGTACACGTGGACGTCATTAATGCGAATTATGACCGTTAGGGAGATCTTATATAAGGTCTTGTCAAATCGATTAACCATAACAATAAGCTGTCAAAGAAATATTCTAAGTTTCTGAATTCTGTTATCTCTTTCCAAAAACGAAACCCGCCACCGACCGTCATCGTGCAAATCGCATAGGGCTTGCGTTTAAGTAGATTCAGATCAAGTCAACTCACAGATCGAGATTGCTCATCAACTTCTCATCATCTCTCGGATCGTGTGAGTCAAAGAAGTTTCAGATCCAGATCTTGCCGAGCCTCTTCTTCAAGTTTTCTGATAAAGCCGCAAGTTCAAAGGAAGAAGTCCTTGGCCGAGATTTTCCAGATCTGAGAAATATTCTGTTTGTGTTTCATTTTCTCAATTTGTTCTTGTAGGAGATTACTCTCCGAGTGTAGGAGCTTTTGTCTCCCAGTTGTAGGAAGTTTATCTTTCGAGTGTAGATCCGTGTTGTGGATCGAGTTGGAGGAACTTTGTTCTGAGACGTACGATTGGTTTTCAATCCGAGATAATGGAGCAGTCGAGTCTAGTGCTTTGCTAGATCGGTGAGTGGAAAGTGGATGTACCCAAGGTTAGGGAACCACTATAAATCTCTTGTCGTCTGTGAATGTTTGGTAGATTTTTGTGCATTGATCGCTAATTTTTTATTCCGCAAAAGACTCATAACTCACATATTCACGCCCTCTAGGTGATTTAGGTAGACAACTGAACACTTTCACTGGATTAGTACTTAAAATAAATGAACTGAAAGTAAATAAGCAGTACCAGTACGAGACTATAGTACTTAAAAGAAAGAACTGAACTGAAATAAATAAAGGAACTGGACCAGTGCATGACTGGAATAAATCATAAAGAAAATGGTTAGTAATCCAATTACTCCTTTCAGGAGGCTTCAGTTCCATAGGCAAGTTCAGTTTATCTTCGTTCTCAGGAGGCAAGTTCAGTTCCATCTCAATTCTCAGGAGACAAGTTCAGTTCCATCTCTGTTCTAAGGAGACCTGTTCAGTTCAATCTCCATTCTCAGGAGGCAAGTTCAGTTCCATCTCCGTTCTTAGGAGGCAAGTTCAGTTCTATTTCTATTCTTAGAAAGCTTCTTTTGGGTTTCACCCACTATTAATGTCTGATACTAAGTTTAGTTGCGCCTCTTAATCACAATTTAATCAAACTTATATTTAGGGATTAAAACCTTATTATAATTACTTGCTCCTCGTTATAAAGAATACCGAGGGCTAAATATCCGTAAGAGGTTTATCACAATCGCTTAACCTCAATTGCTCGTATTAGGGCGAATCAAGTTTCTTTGTTAAGCACAATATCATTTTCTTTCGATTTAATCCTCCTTTATGCAACAAAGAGTCAAAAATCGAGAAAACAAGAACTCGAGGTTGAAATCATCGAAACATAACTCTCAATAATTTCTCAAGTCATTTCGAGATTTGACTGAGCTTCAATAATTCATTAAGCCTGAATAAACCCATATTTTTATATTTAAAAATATGTCATATTTCAAATCACCAAACTACGACAGTGAGTTTAAATAATAAATACATGTTTCTCAAAATAATTTTCATCGATTCGAGATCTTACATAGCCTATAACATTATTTAAAACATGCTGGAGTTAACTCAATTAAAATGTTAGCAGCGCCTCAAAATATCTCGTATATGTCCAAATCATGTATTTAATCCCAGGAATTTCTTATAAAGATATAAGATCAATAAATCTCGAGCATGATTTAAAATCTCAAAAATAGCAGGAATGCTCGAAAATTTCTCAAATTTTATCGTGACATGCTTTTGGTAAATATAAATCATCCATGTGATTTTATGAGATTTTGATCGGGAAAATTGACCTCTTATTAATTTTCAAAGGTGGAAACCACCACTTTAAATGCTTTAAAAATATCAAGCTTAATAAAAAAATCTCCAAATCTTTATAGATCATGTATAAAGGCTCCAACCCTCACTAAGAATTTTTTCAAATTTTTAGGAGCATTTTAGGTCCCTCAAATTAGCCAAATAAATACTGTTTTAATTTGAAAAATGGCAAACTGTGTCTGAAAAATCTCCAATTTTTATGTGGTGTTGCTGCGACCAAGATGAACATTTTTCATGTTCAAAACTTTTTCATTAGCGTTCTAGTTTAGCCTCAGAATATCTAAATCCCTTTTTCGTTAATTATAATTATAAAATCATAAAATTTATAAAATTTTATAAATTTTTATAACATATGAACAGGAGATCGCTGCCTGTATCAAAACAGAGCCCTTGCGGGCCTTTCCCGCCACCGGCCGGCCAACCGACCATGGTTCCGCACCCCCACCGACTTCCCGATGGTGGGTGCTCCATCCGGCGGTGTTCCGTCGGCCTGCCGCCGCCGGCCATTGCCAGAAAATCCAAAAATAGCACCCCTTCGGTCAAACTAGGTGGGGCCTTGGCGGTGCTCCTATGTAACACCCCCTATCCGTCGCATAGCATATAGCAGTAGGTCCGGCCGGGGCCCGACGCCGTATGCCACAGACAGACCGGGTGGTTACTCATGGAAACCATCCAACCAATCTCAACGCCCTACACATAGCATTCTAGCGGAAGCAGTTTATAAAAGTTGCAAATAAGAACACAGCATTAAAGCATGAATGTCCACTAATACAAAATAGGAATGTTATATAAAAACCAACACAAGCCTTAAGGCCTTACAAAATGTTTCCCTTGATATTACATGATTTACAAACCACGACACGCAGGCCGGTCATACATGAATAAAACAGTAAACACTTCCAATTACTTCGAGGGCCGGCTTCGCACTTGGGCTTTAGCCCGCTATTGACCGCTTGGTCCAGCAGCACCTGCAAGCAACAAACCACCGCACGGTGGCAAAACAAGGCAACGGTCAGCAATTCTGACCAAATTATAACGATCTCGCCCCCATCTCGGGGCGACGATGCTCCTTCCCTGCATTTCATTAGCATAAGCGAGCAATATATAACCATAATCATTTCACCACAGACGTTGGCTCGCACGGCCACACGCCCCGTGCTCTCAGGGCACATTCTCGGTGAACCGGTCGATGGCACGTCAATTAAAGCCATAGACATTCCGGACTCACCACCGCCACTTAGACGGCCAAACCTATGAGCATTTTGTCTTCTTCGCCTGGGTCACGACAATTTAAGCCATCGACCGCCGAAGACCCTAATCTATGCCAACGGCAAGTGACACGTGCCTTTAGGTCTCTTTAACCGAACGACATAGAACGGGTACGGTTCCATCTAACCCGTGCTCACATCGCAACGACAATTTAAGCCAATTGTGCAGGTCAAACTTCCACCGAGTCCCATTTCCATCACAATTCACATAACCCGGTTATGTTCAAGTTGGCTCTCAGGCCACCAAGTTGGCAGGATCTCGCATCCACCCAGTTTTCCGGGTGCACCTTTGGGTTAATCCCCAAGGCTCCCTGCTGCAATCTACCGCGTAGAAAACCCGAAAAACAATAAATAGCACGGAGTCTTCTCCGACATTTATGCAATGCAACATCACCGATCCAGACCAACATGTCCGGGTAGGCTTCACACATCATGCCTATGTCCGTTCTCGCTTACGAACTCTAAACAACGGGGACTTCACATATCTACTCGAAGGAACGCCTCAAACTCTCCGCAAACTCGCGAGAGCGGGCTTCCTATGCAAAGAAGGAGAGCTACTCATGCTCAAGAAGAGAATCGTTACCCTAGCGTTCCTCTTTGGCGCCATGGAAAAGTAAGCGGATGAAAAGCGCCGCACTAGCTTTGCCTCCGTGGATCCGGAGTCGGCTCGCGATTTGGAGCTTCGAAGCTCCTCCAATGGCCGTATCTAGCTCATTCTTCCTCCCTTGGCTCTCCTCTCTCTCTAAGCTTTTAGAAAGATGATAACTTATGAAAAGTGAGGGTTTCTAAGTCCAATCCCGGGTATATCCCTTCATGAACAACCCCCAGCCGTTGGATCATCAATTAAAGAAATGAACGGCTCTGATTCGGGACTGAAATGCCCAATCTGGACCGCACACGGCCTGGCACACGCCCGTGTCCAGGGCCGTGTGCCTCATTCGCCGTCAAAATCGGCTCGCCTGGAACCTCACACGGGTATCGAACACGCCCGTGTTCGACCTGACACGCCCGTGTTCCACCTGACACGGCCGTGTAGCCGGCCGTGTACCCCCATCATTTTTCCCCGAAAACAACCCAAGCACTGCACGGGTTCTAGGACACGCCCGTGTCCTTTCCCGTGTCTCCTCAACACGCCTGGGCTCCAGGTCGTGTACACGGTCTCGACACTCGACACTTCGTCGAGCGAAGATCGTCGACCTAATGACACGGCCTTGGACACGCCCGTGTCCTAGGCCGTGTGCCTTGTCTCGACACAATGTCGAGACCAAAGTGTCGACTTCCCGGGACGAGTGTCGCACGGGTCGACACGCCCTGCGACACGCCCGTGTCGCAGGCCGTGTGCCCAGTCTCGACACAATGTCGAGACCAATGTGTCGACTTCCCGGCTCAGTGTCGACACAAGCTTGACACGGCCTGGGACACGCCCGTGTCCCAGGCCGTGTGCCTGCAGCCAGAACCCAAAACTGGCCCAAAACGTCCCCCGTCGCTCTTTTGAGTTTCGGGGCATTACATCCTGCCACCGGAGTCTTCATGCGAAACGTCTGAAAGCTAGGGAGGGAGGAGAGGAGGAGATCCCACCTATCATCAGGTTCTCCTGGTGTTTCTGGCGAGATCCCCAATTAGTGGTGGTGAAAGGTGGTGGAGCTCGGGTAGGCTGTTTCTGGCGAGATAGGGCTCTGACAGGGTGGTGGTTGGGCTCATTTGAGCTTGGCATAGGAGTGAGTCTCCATTGAAACCAGAGGAGGTATTTATAGGAGGAGATCCCCTGCCTCCCCCATTTTCTTCTCGACCAAGGCATTCGTGAGGAAGATGAGTTAAATTGAGCCAACTTGGGTGAGGTAGGGCTGAGGGTGCTTCATCCTAGTGGGTGATCGTATCTCCTTAAGGCTAGACTAGAGGGGTTAAGGTTGAGGCTAAGACTGAGATATAAAATAAAGAGAAATTAAGAGAGAGAGAGAGAGAGAGAGAGAGGGAGGGAGCGCGAGCGCGAGGGAGGGAGCGAGGGAGGGAGCGAGCGAGGAAGGGAGGGAGGCTGAGATATAAAATAAAGAGAAATTAAGAGAGAGAGAGAGAGAGAGAGAGAGAGAGAGAGAGAGAGAGGGAGGGAGCGGGGGAGGGAGGGAGGGAGCGGGGGAGGGAGGGAGGGAGGGAGAGAGAGAGAGTATGATTTAGGGATGATGTTGGCCCATGGTAGAAACACAAGAAAGGTTAAGGATTAATGGAGTTTCTTCAAGAAGCAAGCCCCTTTTATGGGGGTAGTTGACCAAAGTCAGCTCTTGGGTAGTCCCTCCATGTGGTTCGACATTAGTGTAGGTTCGAGTCGTCAAGCAACGAGTTACTGTCGAAGTGATGGGATCAAAATTCGTGTGTTCGCGCTTGTTGACACTTCCTAATTTTACACGTTATATTTTTATTTAAGTGACCAATCGACGTCGAATTCGAGCGCAATGAACTATTTTGGTCTCGTATCGACCACACGAGTCTGATACAATTGACTGGTGTCAAATCCAAGTTCATTTGCCCAATATTCGAAAATTGCGCATCGCAACGCGCTACAGAACTCAAAAAGGTCATATTCGTTGTTAGACTTCAAATTGCGACGCAACAAGTTCCAATGTGTTTGTATCGAATATACGAATCCAAAGGAAATGACAGAACTCGGATCAGAGTTTTCTAGCTTGATAATAAAAAAAATCTCATTTTGCCACGTTCTAATAGGAACGGTCATATCCACCATATGACCTCGAAACATAACCGAACGAGTTCCAACGCACTCGTATTGACTATACGAGGCCATAAGAATTGACAAAACTAAAATCAGAGTTCTTCAGCTCAATTTCAAAATTTATCATATTTGCGACGTTCTACGAGGAACGGTCATATTCACCATATGACCTCGGTTTGCAACGAAATGATTTGGTTGCACCCGTTCCAGTTATACGAGTCCAAGCAACAAACAAAACTCGAATCAGAGCTTATTAGCTCGAAATCCCCAAAATAGGGTCATCTCCTACCCCTTATGAGTCTTGGGTAGAGGTTCAAGTCACTTTAATTGGGTCCACTAGGGTTTTAGTGACCCAATAAAAGTTGGGATGTTACACTGTACACGCCTTTACCTGTCCCACATCGCCAATGGGAGGACATTAGCATGAATTTTTTTCTCAGACTTCCCCGCACCTTACCCAAACACGACTCCTTCGTGGTGGTCGATCGGTTTTCGAAGATGCGTACTTCATTGCCTGCCGCAAAATGGCAGATGCGACTCACGTTGCATCTATATTCATGTGGGACATCTTTTGACCGCATGGCCTGCCCAAGTCGATCATGTCAGACCACGATGTGAGGTTCATGAGTTATTTCTGGAAAACCTGGCATAAGATGGGCACTATCCTTAGGTTCTCCTCGGCATATCACCCACAGACGGACGGACAGACCGAGATAGTGAATTAGAGTTTATGGAATCTTTTGCGGTGTCTAGTAGGAGAGCATGTAGGTAGTTGGGACTTAGATCTTTTGATTGCAGAGTTTGCCTACAATAGCTCGGTCAATAGGTCCACCGGTTTGAGTCCATTTCATGTATCATCAGGGTACAACCCTAGGAAGCCCATCGACCTCGTCCCGAGCCCTTTAGAGTCACGCTTTAGTGAGTCTGCGGAGTCATTTACACAGTATTTGCATGAGTTGCATGAGTTGGTTCGCTGGCGAATAATACCAAGCAATGAAAATTCTATAGCTCATGCAGATAAGCGAAGGAGAGAACGAATATTTAATGAAGGCAAAAGGGTAATGGTTCGAATTCGCCCAGAGAGGCTCCCTTCGGGACCTGCCAAGAAGTTAAGCGCTAATCAAATGAGTTCGTACTCTGTTATTAGTTGCATTGGGACACATGTCTACCAGCTCAATATCTCGGCTAGTATGAGAATTCACCCGTTGTTTAATGTGGATCTGAGTCCATACTACGAACCTCATGAGGATGTGGACCCGAGCAGCGGAGATACCCAACCACCCCTACCCCCACTGTCGCTACCTTACTCCCCTCATACGTCACCACCGTCTGATGGCCACCCCAACCTACCCACTGTTGACATCCACCCACCTGCGAACTCGTCTTTTTTGGCTTCACCGCAGGCACCACCGATCGCACCAGGATCCACCTTTCGAGAGATGAGAGATAAGTGCATCACAAAGATCAGATCCCATCAGTTTGTTCCCATCACGGACGGACCGCGATGCCCCTACTTGCTACACTAGCAGGGCCGCCCCGACGCGAATGACACTTGGGTACTACCGACAGAGCTTGATCGACTCACCCCTGCACTTCGAACTCAGTACGATCATCTCCATTCATCGAAGATTAAGGCTTTTCAGTCGGGGGGATTTGATGGGGATCCATCAGATGCACCTTTATGGGTTCGTCGCAAGTCGGGACCCACGTTCATTTATTCGCATAGGAGGACTTGATCGGATCGCCGATCAGACTCCGCGGTTGCGTCCGAGATGTCTACGCGAGTCAAAACACTATATTAGTTTATATTTTTCAGTTTATTATTGATGTATTTTAAGGGCAGGACCCACCGACCAATCATATCCGTTGATTGAGGATGTGTTGGATCTCGTAATTGGAATCTAAAAAATATTTCGTTCAGGAAATCGAGTTCTCAATGTTACCGCGTGGCGTTAGGTAGCTAACGCGCGGCGGTAAGTATGTGAACTGGTTTTCCTGTGCAGATCCGAGTTCAAACCCTACAAACACACAAACTCTATAAGCATTCACAACACACATCCAGAAGCAATCAACACAAACATGAAAGATTTCATTGCACGGATTCAAAGAAACAATAGTTCTAGATGAGTACAAAAAGGGTGATCTCTGTGATGCCGGAGATCAAAGGCGATGATTAGAAACGATCTTTTGGTTTTTATACTGATCCGCTCCACGAACCAGTTTGATCTCCCCTTTTCCCTCTAGGAAAAGTCTTCGAGCCGACTCTTCACCTCCACATAAGGAAGGGTCTTAGAGCACCGCTAGATCCTCCCGATCCAGATGTCCTTATCCCCAAGACGATTTCCCATGGAGTACTACCCGTATTCCGACGACCCATACCAGTCGATTTTCCTCTCCACAAGATTTAGCAAAGACAAAAAGATTACAAGAGTAAGAGTTATAAATATTTAATGGATGAAGTTCTCCCTCTTAAAGACTACTCCGTAGAGCGATCTGCGACTGGTGCTTGAGATCTCCATTTGCTGGCAATCGGTCGGCTCTTCGTATTTGAGGTAGATCTTGGATCACTGGAGTCTTTCGATCACGAGCGGGAGGGAGACGACTACCTTCTTCTTCGACGACGGAGAATTGTGGAACAGAGCGCAAGGAACAGCCGCCGAACCCTAAAATTCACGAACTCCCATCCTTTCAACTTCTCCAGATATCAGGCACAGAAACCAAGACGACATTTTATACGTCTTCATGAAAATAGGCTACCGCCGGCGATAAGACTCGCGCCTGGCGGTAAGTTCGCGCCCTTGGTTTGCCAGCTGTCGTCCAAATCTGGAATGATATTTAAAACGAATATTTGTCGTTTCATCATCGCTAGCGCGACGCGGTAACTGATATTGCCTGCGGTACTTGGGTTTCTCAAAAAATTAGTCTCGACATTCGTCAAATAGAAATTTGTCTCAGCATTCGTCGAACGACCAACACGGAGCGATAACCTCTATCGCCTGTGGTAGAATGGTTTCTCGAAAACAATTGTCCTGTCATTCGTCGAGAGGCTAACGCAGCGCGAACACCTTTATCGCCTGGAGATAGATTGGTTTCTCGAGAAATCGTCTTGTCATTCGTGGAGAGGCCCTGCTTGACGTTCGTCGAGAGCCCTGCATTAGCGCGTGCGATAGGACTAGCGTGGCGTGATAAATTCCCGGGAGCTTTATCGAATTAATTCCCGTCTACCGCTCGGCGGTAACTTCTAACCCTCGGCGTTAGTGGCCTTAGACATCTTCTTCTTCTTTGCTTGCACCTGTCAACCTGCACACTCTATCAACATAAGTCGTGATCAAATACAATCTGCGAGTTGATATTCTCAAACTCAGGGAACATGAAACATCAGTTACAACAAACTCCCCCTTTTGATAATATAAACTTCCGTTCATGAGAAATAACAATGAGATAGAGTGAATATATATAAAAAATTAGAGTTACAGGCTAACAACAGATTACAGGTTCTCCCCCTATCTACATGTTCGACATGCTCCACCTATCTATGTGCACTCCCCCGACATGTGACGTCTCCTAGCCCCATACTCATGAGCGTACTCATGATCTCATGAACAATGTATTCTCCTCCTTTGATAATATCAAAAGGGTGGGCAAGGCCAACCAGACATGCAAGATGAAAAGAATAGTGAATGTGATAAGCGGTAGAAAAAAACATGAGATATTGCACATGAAAGGTGAAGATAAACATGACAGACATAAATGTGACTCAACAAAAATACATATCAGAGAATTGCAAGCTCATGGGTCACACACTGTAGCAAGGAACACAGAAAAAGAGATTCAGTTGTTTGAGAAAGCATTAATTGGACATCACAGACGAAACTAAGCACACATCGGGTACGCCTACAATGTTATAAGAGTGAGGAAGTAATCAAGTTGAACAAATATTGAGAACGTCATGAGTGTAAATCGTGTGCTAGTACGTATTGTGCTAAAAAGAGATAGTGTAGTTGCAGTCCAATTCTTATGTGTGCTAAAAAGAGATGACACCAAGAGAAAGATAGCATATTGTCCATGGATATCTCAATTGTCTAAGAACCTAACATAAGATAAATAAGGCGAATAATCTCCTCACATGTCATTTTATGTCATACATAGGCAAAAACTAGGGGCACTAAGCTAAATATAGAGTCGATGCACAAGTTCGAAGTGACTCTTTAGCCAAGGTGCTCATCCTCACAATGCTCATGAAGACTTATCAGGAGGAGTGAGTAGTGCTTGAGGGGGAACGTGACAAGAGATGTGATAGCAAACATTTTTTTTATTTTCTTAGCGTAGAGCTATCACTTTTGTTATCATTTTTTATTCACTGTGCCCCGAGTCAATCGAAATCTATCCACCTAGATAGATACACTTTAACTTGTATACATACAGCTTTTGTACTAGAATTTTGGCCCAAAGTTTCATACATAATGTAATCACAAATGTATCGTGACATTGATTATTCAGTGTATTTCTAGCGTGTTAGAATATAGTGTCACGAATTATAACATGTACGCGTAGCATTTTTTGTCTTGAGTGCACCGGCTAGGAATGTGTGTATCATGTGAAGCCATTCCCTTATCTAAATCCTCACACATACCTAGAGGCATAGACAACAAACACGACCTCGACTTGTCGCACTCAATAGCTAAGCACCTATAGATTTAGCCCACTATGATCGGAGGACAATATTTACATAGATTACGAGTCTAAAACTCAAATATTGTACGTACGCGTTATGGTTTACGTCACAGTCATGTGAGCCCTTGGCAATGAACAATCCACAGTTTTGTTGTTTTATATATATAAATTTTTTTGGACATAACAGAACATGGAATCTGGAGAAAACATTAGAAACATAACAAGACGAACACGAACAAAACTTGGAAACATAGTGAGAAAAACGGAACAGTACAAAGAGGACCCGAAGATAGCATGATGGATCATTATGCATGTAACTGAGTATTACTAGGTATGAAACATTGCTCGTGCAGTGAATCAGCGCCCATTAGAATACTCAACACACATTTCACCTAAACATTGTGTTCACACTCTAGCCCCGTACTAAGTGACGGATGGGCATGAGGTGCTGCATAAAAGCCATAGGGTGGCGTGTGAATCTTATATGCCTTCACTAAAACTTGCTCAGCCTACCACTCGTTTCCCCCAGCGTCACACAAGGACCCACTGGAACCCTTCCCTAGTTAAGAACACAATGTGAATAATAGGTTGGCGATCCTAGTGACGACATGCCTACGCCCCCGCTAGTGTGAGACACAGCACAGTGAACCGTGTGTTATTGATGGTATTACCAAAGGAGCGACGACACCATGTTAAAGAAACTACCGCCGGCGTTAAGATTATCGCGCCGTTGTAGCTTCGAGATATATAAGTAACGGGTCAGATCTAATCCCGCACGCCTGGACATTCCTCTTGCTTCGCTGCTGACACTCTTCTTCCCTGCAACTCTTCTTCACTATTAAGGTTCTCTCCCTTTCTCTCTCTCAAATTTCTTGTAATTTAGATTTCGGATGTAAAGCTTTTGACTCCTCGTGTTTTTGATCACGTTCTAAGACGTTTTTCAGTTTTTTTTTCGGTTGATTCTTCTGTTTTTTGCTATGGATCTCCTTCGTTTTTCATAGATCCAGCTTGTGTAGGCTCGGATCTTGTGTTTTTTTTGTTTTCAAACTACCGATTTACTCAAAAATCTTGTCTTTTGGTAAGATCTGGAGCCGAATTTTCATCTATGTGGCTATCCGCGAGAGATCCATGTTTGCCCCCCTTTTTTCATGGATCTTTGTTCCTTTTCTTAGATCTACCAGTTTTCGACATAAATCTTCATTTTCTATCAATTTTTTGAAGGAAATTTTGTCCAAAAATGGAATTTGGGAAACTTTCCGGCGGAAGGGGATGATACAGTTCGTCATACCACCGCCGGGCGATAAGACATTATCGCTCCGCAGTAGGTTCCTGTGACCGGTCTCGAATTAAAAAATCGTTGATTTTCCTGTTTTTGTGTATTTGCTGCTGAGATGGTTTTTTTCGTGTTTGGTTTACTTTCAGGAAATGGCTTCGTCAAGATCCTAGTCTGCACGCCGCAGTTTTTCAAAGAGGTCCCGGGTGCCGGTCTCCACCTACCCAGCCATAGATGAATCTACTGTGAGCATTCCGATGATCATTGATATTGATGATCGTTATACTCATATCTATGAGTATTTGGAGGGATCTGGTGTGTTAGCAGTGATCTAATCCTGTTCTCCATTCTCTTCTGTCCTCACCCGAGAGTTCTACAATAACCTTCGGGATCCTGCTCAGATGTGCCTTGGTGGAGGTGTCCAATCCTGCATTGGCACGAAGATAGTCACAATAACTCATGTGGATCTCGACACTAAATATGTATGGACCCGCAACTGTCCAGTGCTTGACATTGTGGAATCTTTTAGAACTACAAGGGACTGGAGGGAGATGAACGAGGTTCTTCATGGTGTGGAGGGGCGTTCAGACCTCTTCACCTCAGTAGACACTATCACTCGCAACGCTCGCATTATCCAGGATATCCTACGTCATTCCCTCATGTTCAAGGCTGGGGACACCAGGAAGGTCACGACCCAGCTGTCGATAGTACGTATTATATCCTAGCTTAGAAGTCCTTTAACATCTCAGATCTCATACTTTCCATGTTGCACGACACTTTTCGCCTGAAATCTCCTGACCGCCAGCAGGTGAACACACTACCTCTGGGTGGTGTAATCCAGAGCATCCTGACAGAGAAGTACCCGACCATTGACTGGCCTACCTACCCTATAGACAACTTCCCGCAGGTCTATAAGGTAGGAGAGATTCCTTCTTCTTCCCAGGTACGGGCACCTCCATTGCTGCCACCGATACACCACACAGGGTCCCTCAGGGAAACCAGTCGGGACATCTACAGCTTGGTGGAGGAGCAAGGTCGGGAGATCACCCGGACAGCGAAGATGGTGAATGGGGTGAAAAAGATGCTCAAGAAGATCATGGGCAAACTCAATATCTCTCCCACCTCTTCAGAGGAGTAGCAACATATATATATTGTTCATGTTTATAGTTTGATATGTAATAATAGGCGGGCTCCAGACTTAATTATTGATCATCTATCATGAGATGTGTTCTGTGCTGCTTCTATACCCACTATAATTTTCTGATATTAACCTGTACTTTATTTATTATTGATGTCTTATCGTGCTAGATCACAACAAGAAGGAGATACCCTAAAAGGAGATACCAATAAAAATGAAATAAAAAATGGGCATATCGTGATGTAGATTATCGAGTAGTTTTGATTTGATTATTTTCTACACCACGCAATTCGTGGATACTAATGAATAAGAGATTTGGATATCCAAAAGGGACCAGGAGTGGCGGTTCCTTTGGGTACCCAAACATAACGTGTTATGCCTTGGGGTGATGACGGTGAGCGACCCCTTTTGAGCAAAATCAGTGCGTTCGTCTGAACGATGGGCCTTCATTCATACTTTGACTTACTGTCATTCTTATGTTGCAAGTTTCCATTTAACTGTGTAAAGTTCTTTATATGATCTCTAGTTGTGCACAATTGCATTTGTGGTTTAGCATTGTTGAGATTGCTCTTGAGGTTGTGAGAGTTGTTCATTGTGTAATGACTCATAGCGTAATGATTATTTGAAGAAAACTTGCGTTCATTTGATTTTATTAATGGAGTAGTTGATTTGTACATGTAAATATGATTTTTCTGTTTTGTAGTCTCATGTATATTTGCTTGACATTTCCCATTTCCTTTGATTAATTTGGCCTTTGGACGGTGGTTCATATTCAACGTGCTTTCAGGTTTCATGTGCTGCTTAGAAATCGGGTTTTGCGAGTTTTTAAGCATTATTTCCTTGAGCACATTGATTTTTATAGTTAGCTCTTTGTTTTACAATTTGAGGTTGTGCCTATCTTTGTTGTATGCAACTGTGCTGTCTTTGACTGTGTAGATAATAGATTCGATATGAGCTTTATAATTACTCCTAAATTCATCGAATGTCTCATTCATCTCTACGATCTCAACTTTATGAGTTTTGCATTCAGTGCAGTCACTTCTCACTAATGAGTTTTCTAGACACAATTTATCACTTTGTTCTTTAGCAACACGAAGCTCCGGATCAAGAACCTTATATTTTTCTTTTAACTCATAATCTATATAAGGTGCAAAGACGTTATCTAGAGAGCAGACGGGTGAACTAGACACAGCAATGTTGGATTCTACACTAACACATGCTTTTAAGCAGCTATTTTCTGAACGTAGTTTTGAATTGATACTTGTCAATTTCTTAATCCTACGTTTAGTATTTTCTAGCATACGTAATGTAGAGATAGAGTTACGAGCAGTAGAGGAGTTTGACTTACTTACAGTATTTTTGGACACAACATGATTTGAATACACAGTTCCCTTGTCATCTTCCTCTTGTCTTGATGTGTCCGAGATGCCCTTCTCCAGTTGTAAATCTTCATCTGAGTCTCCACTTGGATCCATAAGGAATTGATATGTTTCATGATCTGTAGTGAGTGAACTATACGTTAACTTAAGAAATTTCCAGATATCATATGCAGTTGGAAGCGTATGGATAAGTTTGAAAATGTCCTGTCCAAGCCACAAAATAGATTATTCATAGCTTTGGCATTCAAATAGAATTCGTGCTTATTTAAGTAATTCGGGGGCTTGGCACACGTCATGTTCCAAACTTCTACATCTAATAATGTAAGGAATTTCTTCATCAGTGTTCTACATTCGTTATAGTTCAATCCTATGAATAGAGGTGGTGCAAACGAATTTTCAGTATGTAATTTTTCATCCCCACTTGTCGATTTAAGGTCAGGGTTGATCATTATTCCCGGTGGTGAAACCGTTTTGGAATTACCTCACTCTGATACCACTTGTTGGATCTCATGGCCAACCTTAGGGGGGGGGGGTGAATAAAGTTTGGAGCGTTAATTGGAATCTAAAAATATTTTGTTCAGGAAATCTAGTTCTCGATGCTACCGCGGGGCGTTTGGTAGTTAACGCGTGGCGGTAAGTCTATGAACTCATTTTCCTGTGCAGATCCGAGTTCAAACCCAACAAACACACAAACTCTCTAAGCATTCACAACACACATCCAAAAGTAATCAACACATACATGAAAGATTTCATTGCACGAATTCAAAGCAACAATAGTTCTAGATGAGTACAAAAAGGGTGATCTCTGTGATGCCAGAGATCTAAGACGATGATTAGAATTGATCTTTTGGTTTCTATACCGATCCGCTCCATAGACAAGGTTGGCTCTCTCCTTTTCCCTCTAAGAAAAGTCTTCGAACCGGCACCTCACCTCCACACAAGGAAGGGTCTTAGAGCACCGCTGGATCCTCCCGATCTAGACGTCCTTATCCCCGAGATGATTTTCCACGGATTCCTACCCAGATTTCGACAACCCTTACCGGTCGATTTTCCTCTCCACAAAATTTAGCAAAGACAAAAAGATTACAAGAGTAAGAGTTATAAATATTTAAAGGATGAAGTTCTCCCTCTTGAAGACTATTCCGTACAGCGATCTGCGGCCCGTGCTTGAGATCTCTGTTTGCTGGCAACCGGTCGACTCTTTGTATTCGAGTTAGATCTTGGATCACCGGAGTATTTCGATCACGAGCGGGAGGGAGACGACTATCTTCTTCTTCGACGACAGAGACTTGTCGAACAGAGCGCAAGGAAGAGCGGCCGAAACTTAGAATTCACGAACTCCCGTCCTTTCAACTTCTCCAGATATCAGGCACAGAAACCAAGGAGGCCTTTTATACGTCTTCATGAAAATAGGCTACCACCAGCAGTAAGACTAGCGCCCGCGGTAAGTTCGCACGCTTGTTGTGCCATCTATCGTCCAAATCTGGATTAATATTCAAAATGAATATTTGTCGTTTCATCATCGCTAGCGCGGCGCGGTAACTGCTAACGCCTGCGGTACTTGGGTTTATCGAAAATTTCGTCTCGGCATTCGCCGAACATAAATTCATCTCGACATTTGTTGAATGGCTAGCGCGGAGTGGTAACCTCTATCGCCTGGGTAGGATGGTTTCTCGAAAAAAAGCATCCTGTCATTCGTCGAGAGGCTAACGCAGCGCGTTCACCTCTATCGCATGGCGGTAGATTGGTTTCTCGATAAATTGTCTTATCATTCGCCAAGAGGCCCTGCTTGACGTTCGTCGAGAGCCCCGTGTTAGTACATGCGATAGGACTAGCGCGGCGCGATAACCTCCCGAGATCTCTATAAAATTAATTCTCGGCTACCGCTCGACGGTAACTTCCAACGCTCAGCGTTAGTGGCCATAGAAGTCTTCTTATTCTTCGCTTGCACATGTCAACCTGCACACTCTATCAACATAAGTCGTGATCAAATACAACCTGGGAGTTGATATTCTCAAACTCAGGGAACACTAAACATCAGTTCCAACAGGATGCCCTAGCCTTTCTTCTCTTATAAATAGGAGTCTTGAGGGCAGAATTCAGTCATTACAGATTTTGGTACATTGAATATCGAAATCCTGTGATCCCTCCCCAGTGCCGACGCCGTGGAACCCTAAGTGACAACTCCTACGCCTCCAAACTCCTCCCCAAGGTAATCCCTCCCCCACCTTCATTTTTCACGCCTCAAACCTTCGTTTCAACCGCTATAGTCCTCCATTACAGCCCCCGAAAACAACCGGCCTGCTGTTCTCTTGTCGCCGCCTAGCCCGCCTTCCCCTCTACAACCCGCCGCCTCTCCACCATCGCTACAGGACCACCACCCCCTTGTCCCCTCCCCACTCCAGCCGACCTGTCCTCACCGCTCCCCACTGCGGACCACCTCCTTCAAGTTGCCCTAACAAACCGCCGGCCTCCACCTCCCCCTCCACCTCATTCCTCACATCCCCTTTCCGTGGATCCACTACCAAATAGCATCTATTCTCTAGATCACGCTAAATCTGAGAATTTCAGCCCTTTTTCCAACATGTGCCTACACCCATATTACAATTTTTGCCCGGATCCGCTCTTACACATGGGATCTACCCTCCCCCAGCCCGGATCTACTTATACGTGGCTGGATCCACCGTTTTATTGTCTGTTTTCACTGCTTACCGCCGAGGACAACCGCCTCCGCCATCGCCCCGCCACCGGTTCCATCTCCGATCGCCGATCTACATATCCAGACCTCTGATTCTTCAGTGCCTCGGTTCAGCCCTCTGCCTTGTGAGCTTTTGTAGTACTATATTATTTGATTTGACATTTTCCATCTAGTGATTTGCTATATTTTGCTTCAAATCTTATTTGTGAAAATTTATTTTGGTACACTAATAATTTGCAGGAGGAAACATTCGTCGCGCGATTCGCTTTGGCCCTCCGAGCGGAGGAAGTCATTCTAATTTGCCCAAAATTAAATATTTGTTTTTATTTAAATATCTACGTGGTGCTGAAATAACATTGCTTTAATTTATTCGTCAAAACATCGCTCATTTCATTGCTTGTAGTTTGGATTAATGTGTCACCCTTGCACTATCGATCACCTAGCGTCGTAGGTTTTGTGCACCTGTAGCCTACCCCCACATCAATTTGCATAATTACAAAGACATCCTCTGACGCCCTCTCAATGTTTCAAAATTACATGAATCCCCCTCCAACTCCCCTGAATGTTAGAATTTTGGATGAAAAGTGATAAAATTGGATAAATTTGCCAACTCCCGAGAGAGCTGGCAGTAATTAACCATATATGCATTTTGATATTGATAATATAGGCATGAGTAAGACTTCATTTAGCGTGGAGGATACGCTCTGGCCGCACGTACCTCACCGCCCCACCTTCGCGCATTCCGGGAAATCGCGCGGTAGGGCGGTGGGGCTCCTCCCCGCAGCGGAATTTCCGCGGAATTCCACCACACTACAGGAACCGGGGTGGTGGTCGAGCGGTGCGATGATTTTTGTGGAAGCCCCACGACCCCGCCAAACTAAGCCTAAATCCAACGACAATCAATAGACATGGTATAGTGTCTTAAGCACAAAAGCTCAAGCCCTCTGGCATGTGATGTGGAGCATAAATGAACACTTGTAGTGGATGATGGGTTTTTGGGCCCGTTCGGGGCCAATTGACGACTTTCCATATATGACGTGCCAAGATCGACGATCGGACTCCGCGAATGCATTTGATTTGCATTGCAAATCAATTTCATATATTAGTTTATTATATTTGCATTTTTTTGATGTATTTGTGTGACCCCACCCCGAGCAATCATAGTCGTTGATGAGGGATGCCTGAATCCTTATTTTATTATAAATAGAGTTGATAGGGGCTGATCTAGGCATTGCAAAAATTGGAGAAAAGTATTACCGGATTCCCGTAATCTCGCCACGACGCCGACTTCGTGGAACCCTGAGTGACGACTCCTAAGCTTGTATCCCCCTCCCAAAGGTACCTCCGAACCATAACCCTCTTTTCCCCAGCCCAAACCCTCTCTCACAACCACCCAATCCCTCCCAAATGTACAACCTCGTAGCCAGGCGAGTGGGACCCTCCCCAAATATCAGCCTAGGGGCGTGTTATGAGCGATGTTTTGGTGCGGCCCCGTTCGAAAACGTGCGAGTGCTCGTGCGTGCGTGCGAAGATTTTATTTACATAGGCTTAAATTTATATATATGTTTAATATATATAATATATATTATATTATATATATAAGTTATGATTTTGATTAAAGGGAGGAGGGGTAGAGTGAGCAGGGGAGGCGGCGGGTGCAAGAAATAAAAAAAAAAGAAAAAGGGTGAGGAGGGGGCTGGGGGGGGGGGGGGGGTGACAGGACAGAAAAAGGAAAAAAAACGAAGAAGGCAGGGGGATTTTTCATATCTCCCGGGGCTAGGGTTCGGGCAGGAGTACAGCAAGCCCGCCTCTCTCCTTCTCTCGGCCTGGAGCAGCGCAGCCGCCCCCCTTCCCCTCTCTCTCCGGCCGCCTGGAGCAGTGGCCCGAACGCTCTCTCTCTCTCTCTGGCCGCCTGGAGCAGCAGCCCGAGCGCCGCCCGCCTGCCGATTTGTCTCCGACCGCCGCCTCAGCAAGGAGCGGGCCGCCCGCCCCCTTTCTTTTTCCTGGCCTGAAGCAGCACACCCGACCCCCTCCCTTTCTCCCGGCCTGAAGCAGCACGACCGCAACCCCTCTCCCTCTCTCCCGGCCGCCTGGAGCAACCCGACCCCCCTCCCTTTCTCTCGGCCTGGAGCAGGGCTCAGCTTGGAGTGGGGTTCGGCCTGGGGCTAAGCCCTAATTTTTCACCACCGGCAACAAGCTCGGCCTGGAGCAAGGCTCGGCCTGGAGGAAGGCTCGGCCTGGATCAAGGCCCGGCCTGGAGCAAGGCTCGGCCTAGAGTGGAGATCGACCACCGACGCAGCCGCATGCAGTAGGATCGACCCGGAGCTCATCTCCCGCCCCCGCCGCCAAGCACACGACAAGGATAACGATGTTTCTACTTGGGCAGGTGAAGCCCTCAGTTTACATATTTGCATGGAAGCCCCTCTCCACCAACGGGTGGGGGGAAGGGAGCTTTCCTACGGGTTGACGTGTACGTCCCCGCGGTTAATTGCATTAGTACCCGGAAGCGTGAGTACGAGTTTAGGCATGCTGTGTGAAGCCCATCCGGACGTGCGAGCCAGATTGGTGATGTTCTGGGGGTTCTCGGAGAAGACTCCGAGGAAATTGTTTATTAGCCGCTTGCAGGGAATGCGCTCCGTAGCCCCCAAAAAGGGGGGCGTGCACAATATGTTTTGTCCGCTTTTGTTAGCCAACCGATGCCTAGTTGGCCGTCGCTCATCGAGACATTGGCGTACAGGTGTTGCAGTACCAAGCAGGGAATAGCGGGCTTAAGCCCGAGCTCGTGCCGGCCCTCGAAGCCCTTTTTTTTTATATTGCCGGCCTGCGTGCTGAGTATGGAATTTATATTCCTGTAATATTTTTTCATATCTGTGATGCTCTGTGAATATGTAGTTTACTCCTGTTTTGGGCGAGCGGCGTGTTCGTGAACCGCTCCTCCCGTGTGGGCCCCGAGGAATAGATGCCGGGAAGCCCCTTGATGGCCTGTTGTCATCCTTTTAGAATAGCGGAGTTCCGCCGTTAGCAGCCCAATCGGGGCTGCGTAGAGTAGGGCTGGTGGGCGGTTTTGCGCCAATAGTATGGCGGGCGGGGAACATTTTACATAGACCCGAGGTGGCACCTTTGGTTAAGGAGTGGATCTTGAGATCCTCCTCAGATGTCCCGGTCGGCCAAGAGAGCCCTCCGAAGGTACCTTAGCTCAGCCCTTGGCTTGGGAGGAGAAAAGTTTGTTAGTCTTCCGGGTATGCGGCGGGTCCTCCACGCTGAGACCTTGGGTCTGTCCCTTGTGTTCCTAGTCTTGTGCCTAGATCGTTCGCTTGAGGGTAGTAGGTGCGCGGTCACCCCTTCCCCATGGGTCGAACTCCACGGAGACCGTTTTTTCGGTTTCAACATTTTGGTGCGGTGAGCGTGGAGAGTGACCAGCACAGATGAACTCTGGCGAGCGTCATGGCTATAGAAGAGGAACCAAGTGGCGACCAGGGTCATGCATTGATACTTTGTATGTAAGGTCCTCATACTCAGAGTTGTCCCCTCCCATAGCTGTTGTTTGAATCCCATAACATTTGGAGTAAGATTTGCACCTATTTGAAGCGCTTCTACCTATGAAAACCCATGTGTCCCCACTTATTACATCAACGAGAAACCTGGAGGTTATTATCCTCAGGATCAAGTAAGAGAGCAGCTGAGAGGTATTAGGTGTCGGGGTGACCTGAAAGAGTTCCCCCCTAGCGGTATTTTGTTATCTCTTCCTTGTAATTCAGCAGCGGTCGAGTTTTCTCTTTATTACCGATTCGCCTCAAGCTTCTGAGGGTTTCAAGGGTTAGCCTTGCGATCTACTCCGGAAGCCAAGCGTCCAACCCGTTCCTTTTAAACAGCCTAGTTCGGACGATGGGACGGTGCCGCGGGACTTTAAGCGCTATTATAAGACCGAGCCTCTGCACTGACGGCCGAAATCAGCTCCCCCCTTGCACGTCGGCCTATGTCCTCCCGATCGCACCTCTCCTCGGACTAGGGGAATTATCAGGAACGAGCCTAGACGCTAACCTCCCAGATTTGATAAAGGGCCGATCTCTCCAAGCAATCACAAGTGACATGGCGGAAAGTGATCTTTGTCTTTAGATCAGGATACGAGCCGCCGACCTGTTCCTTCTAACTAGCCCAGTTCGGATGATGGGACGGTGCCTCGGGACTCTAAGCGCTATTGTAAGACCGAGCCTCTGCACTGACGGCCGAGATCAGCTCCCCCCTTGCACGTCGGCCTATGTCCCCCGATTGCATCTCTCTTCCGATTGGAGGAATTATTAGGAACAGGCTCGGACGCCAGCTTCCCGATTTGACGACTTCCAGATCGTCTCTCTTATGAAAATTATGCGTCCTCCATTTGTAAAAGCATCGGTGCAATTAGCTCTCCAACACCTCTTAATTAAACAGGATGTTTCCACATCGAGCAGATCCCGCTGTCAGGCTCTCACATAGCTGGCAGTGCCGGAAGTCACTCGATGGCGGTGGTAGTGGACCCAAGCAGATCCCGTTGTCAGGATCTCACCTAGCTGGCAGGTCCGGAAGTCACTCGGTGTCATCCGTGGGCCTCGAGCAGATCCCGCTGTCAGGCTCTCACCTAGCTGGCAGGGCCGGAAGTCACTCAATGGCGGTGGTAGTGGACCCCGATCAGATCCCGCTGTCAGGTTCTCACCTAGCTGGCAGGGCCGGAAGTCACTCGGTGTCATCCATGGGCCTCGAGCAGATCCCGCTGTCAGGCTCTCACCTAGCTGGCAGGGCCGGAAGTCACTCAATGGCGGTGGTAGTGGACCCCGAGCAGATCCCATTGTCAGGCTCTCACCTAGTTGGCAGGGTCGGAAGTCACTCGGTGTCATCCGTGGGCCTCGAGCAGATCCCGCTGTCAGGCTCTCACCTAGCTGGCAGGGCCGGAAGTCACTCGATGGCGGTAGTTGTGGACCCCGAGCAGATCCCGCTGTCAGGCTCTGACCTAGTTGGCAGGGCCGGAAGTCACTCGGTGTCATCCTTGGCCTCGAGCAGATCCCGCTGTCAGGCTCTCACCTAGCTGACAGGGCCGGAAGTCACTCGATGGCGGTGGTAGTGGACCCCGAGCAGATCCCGCTGTCAGGCACTCACCTAGCTGGCAGGGCCGGAAGTCACTCGGTGTCATCCGCGGGCCTCGAGCAGATCCCGCTGTCAGGCTCTCACCTAGCTGGCAGGGCCAGAAGTCACTCGATGGTGGTAGTAGTGGACCCCGGGTAGACTCGCTGCTCAGGCTCTTATTAGCTGGGCAGGGCTGTAGGCACACCTAGGGGGAAAGGGTTGGTTCGTGGAGACTTTTTGCAGGACCCCGAGTGATGCTCGGCCCCGGGTAGACCCGCTGCCTGACTCCTACTAGCTAGCAGGTCCGTAGGCTCGCCTGGGGGGTAAGGGACCCCGAGTGCTGCTCGGCCCCGGGTAGACTCGCTGTCAGGCTCTCACTAGCTGGCAGGGCTGTAGGCACGCCTGGGGGGAAAGGATTAGCTCCGCGTGTGCAAGAAGATACAAAATATATGGCTTTGTTGTTTCACGATATCACGAGAAATTGTATACTTGTTGTAACCAATGGAATAAGGGCAATTCAATAGCAGTGAGCCAAAGGGTATCGAGTGATTCAAAAGGTTCAGAAGGGTCATGGAGAGATTGATGCTCCAAGCGCAGATTTCAGTTTCTCTCAAAAATTGTTTTTGGGTCGGCTCCCACTAGTCGGATACGTTGGGTTGGATGATTCTTTCCGAGCTTGTGCCAAGCTTGAAAAGAGCGGGGATTGTGTACAACCCCGTAGCCGGGAGAGTGGGACCCTCCCCAAATATAAGCCTAGGGGCGTGTTATGGGCGATGTTTTGGTGCGGCCCCGTTCGAAGACGTGCGAGTGCTCGTGCGTGCGTGCGAAAATTTTATTTACATAGGCTTAAAATTTATATATATGTTTAATATATATAATATATATATATATATTATATATATATTATATTATATATATAAGTTATGGTTTTGATTAAAGGGAGGAGGGGTAGAGTGAGCAGGGGAGGCGGCGGGTACAAGAAATAAAACAAAGAAAAAGGTGAGGAGGGGGCTGGGGGGGGGGGGGGGGGGGGGGGCAGGACAGAAAAAGGAAAAAAAACGAAGAAGGCAGGGGGATTTTTCATATGTCCCGGGGCTAGGGTTCGGGCAGGAGTACAACAAACCCGCCTCTCTCCTTCTCTCGGCCTGGAGCAGCGCAGCCGCCCCCCTTCCCCTCTCTCTCCGGCCGCCTGGAGCAGTGGACCGAACGCTCTCTCTCTCTCTCTCTCTCTCTCTCTCTCGGCCGCCTGGAGCAGCAGCGCGAGCGCCGCCCGCCTCCCGATTTGTGTTCGGCCGCCGCCTCAGCAAGGAGCGGGCCGCCCGCCCCCTTTCTTTTTCCCGGCCTGAAGCAGCACACCCGACCCCCTCCCTTTCTCCCGGCCTGAAGCAGCATGGCCGCAACCCCTCTCCCTCTCTCCCAGCCGCCTGGAGCAACCCGGCCCCCCTCCCTTTCTCTCGGCCTGGAGCAGGGCTCGGCTTGGAGTGGGGTTCGGCCTGGTGCTAAGCCCTAATTTTTCACTACCGGCAACAAGCTCGGCCTGGAGCAAGGCTCGGCCTGGAGCAAGGCTCGGCCTGGTGCAAGGCCCGGCCTGGAGCAAGGCTCAGCCTAGAGTGGAGATCGACCACCGACGCAGCCGCATGCAGTAGGATCGACCCGGAGCTCATCTCCCGCCCCCGCCGCCAAGCACGCGACAAGGGTAACGATGTTTCTACTTGGGCAGGTGAAGCCCTCAGTTTACATATTTGCATGGAAGCCCCTCTCCACCAACGGGTGGGGGGAAGGGAGATTTCCGACGGGTTGACGTGTACGTCCCCGCGGTTAATTGCATTAGTACCCGGAAGCGTGAGTACGGATTTAGGCATGCTGTGTGAAGCCCATCCGGACGTGCGAGCCGAATTGGTGATGTTCTGGGGGTTCCCGGAGAAGACTACGAGGAAGTTGTTTATTAGCCGCTTGCAGGGAATGCGCTCCGTAGCCCCCAAAAAGGGGGCGTACGCAATATGTTTTGCCTGCTTATGTTAGCCGACTGATGCCTAGTTGGCCGCCGCTCGTCGAGACATTGGCATACAGGTGTTGTAGTACCAAGCGGGGAATAGCGGGCTTAAGCCCGAGCTTGTGCCGGCCCTCGAAGGCCTTTTTTGTTTATATTGCCGGCCTGCGTGCTGAGTATGGAATTTATATTCCTGTAATATTTTTTCATATCTGTGATGCTCTGTGAATATGTAGTTTACTCCTGTCTTGGGCGAGCGGCGTGTTCGTGAACCACTCCCCCCGTGTGGGCCCCGAGGAATAGATGCCGGGAAGCCCCTTGATGGCCTGTTGTCATCCTTTCAGAAAAGCGGAGTTCCGCCGTTAGCGGCCCAATCAGGGCTGCGTAGAGTAGGGCTGCTGGGCGGTTTTGCGCCAATAGTAAGGCGGGCGGGGAACATTTTACATAGACCCGAGGTGGCACCTTTAGTTAAGGAGTGGATCTTGAGATCCTCCTCAGATGTCCCGGTCGGCCAAGAGAGCCCTCCAAAGGTGCCTTAGCTCAGCCCTTGGCTTGGGAGGGGAAGAGTTTGTTAGTCTTCCGGGTATCCGGCGGGTCCTCCACGCTGAGACCTTGGGTCTGTACCTTGTGTTCCTAGTCTTGTGCCTAGATCGTTCGCTTGAGGGTAGTAGGTGCGCGATCACCCCTTCCCCAAGGGTCGAACTCCACTGGAGACCGATTTTTCGGTTTCAACACCAAACATCGCCATTTAATGTTGTCCAACACTCTTGTTTTCCTTTTTTATTTTATTTTATTTACTGTTTAGTTATGAAATACACTATTCATAACATATAGCTTTTTTCCCACTCCTCACCCACTGCTAGCCCCCTTTCTCTGCCACCCTATTCCTGAAAGCCGACGCCGCTCATGTTTTCTTTTCCTCCAAAACCAGTCGCATCCTCCCCCTACTTCCTGCAGCCATCGCCCCCCTCCTCACCCTATTTCTCCCTTGCGGCCAGCACCCTCCCCCCACCCCTACACATGGAGCCACAAACCCTAATCCTTCCCCTTCCGGATCAGGCCCAATTTGGGATTTTTCAGCCCGGATCCTGAAAATGTTTAGTTGTCTACCTAAATCACCTAGTGGGGGGGGGGGTGAATATGTGAGTTCTGCATCTTTTTGCGGAATAAAAAATTATACGAGCGAAACACAAAAATAAACAAGCAACCACAGATGACACGAAAAATTATAGTGGTTGCCCAACCTTGGGTACATCCACTTTCCACCTCACCGATCTAGCAACACACTAGACTCGGCTACTCCACTATTCTCTCGGATTGAAAACAATCCTACAACTCGGAACAAAGTTCTTACAACTCGGAGTAAAACAACTCCTACAAAAACTCGGAGAATAACTCCTACAATCTCGGAGAAAAACACTTACAATAATAAAATGAATTTACAAACAAAACACACTGACTTGTCTTCCACAGATCTGGTTGAATCTCGGATTCTTCTTTGAAAAACTGAAAAGCCCTATCAGAAAAATTGAGGAAGAAATCTGAGAATCCTTCGATCTGAGAACTTAGGATCACCCCGATTAAGGAGAATATTTGCAGTTGTCGAAAATCTTGATCGGTGAACTCCTTATCTGATTCTCTGGGATAGAGAAAGAATTCGGCGATGAAGAATAGAGCGGCGACGACACTTCTCGATTTAGAAAGTGGAAATTGATTCAGAAAACTTGAAAATTCTTCTTTTAGGGTTTGTCAATTCTCACAAGACCTTTTATAGACCTTTCATAACAGTCTAAATTACATTAAATGCACGCCACGTGGACCAATTAAGAGTTAATGACATTTGAAATCGAATCTGCCAGAACTTAACGAAAATTCATAAATCTGCATTCCATTTCTCGAGAGGAGTAACTATTACTCGAGAAGTGTTTCTGTTTCTCGAGAAGAGGTATGACGTTCTCGAGAAGAAATACTTAAGGAAAGTGTAGAGGAAATTTGGTTTCTCGAGAAAGAAAATCCTTACTCGAGAAAAATAGACCAGTTACTCGAGAACAACTCTTCTATTACTCGAGAACAACTCTTCTATTACTCGAGAACACGAATGCATCTTGAGAAAATTATCTTTGTTACTCGAGAAGAGATTTCTGTTACTCGAGAAATAATTCCTGGTTCTCGAGAAATAATTTTGGCCTTCTTGAGAAATGACTTTGGCTTCTCGAGAAAAAATACTTAGAAAAATTTTGACTTAAATTTTGAGTTTACTTGAGGAGTCAGGATCTACTCCAGTACTGCAAGACTTTCTCGAGAACTGCACTAGACTTTCTCGAGAACAACTTCTGCTACTCGAGTATATAGTTAGGCTATCTCGTGTAAGAGTTTTATTCTTACTCGAGTAATGACTGTTCTTCTCGAGTAAAAAATCTTTATCTTACTCGAGTAATAACTGAAGTTACTCGAGTAAAAAACTTAGAAAAATTCTGTTAATCTGAAAATTGATTTTCTTCTATGATGCCAGCAACCAGCCTTTCTCCCATAGTTATAGTACTTGAAAATGAAGTGTGTCCCAATAGAGAGGTTACACATGAGTCCACACCTTGGATGACACAACGAGGGATTACATTGTATGGTCCTGTGTTTTGTGACCCATTGTAAACTGAGATTGGTCCATACTTGCCAATTATAACCTGCAGGCACTCAACTTGAAAAAGCATCAAATACAAACTTAATTTATCTTATTTCAAGGGTGGCTTCATACAAATCTGGGTTATTGTGCATACAATACTCAACAATCTCCCCCTATTTGTAGAAGTCAGAACACTCTACACTAAAATGAATTATATTAAGATAAACAAATAAACTAACTAATAACAGAATAAATGGAAGAAATGCTATGTAATAAAATATATAGATCATCAAAATTTAAAGATGTATATGTATATAGAAATTGTCCTGAAAAGGTCCTATTCTACAAAATTTCTCATATATATAAAACTTTTGATCATATTCAATCACTTCTTGGTCTAAGGTTGTTGCTGCTTCTGAAGTTTGTCGTCTTGTCTCTGAAAATACATGTATGGCTTTGGAAAATACTTGGCTGGTCTGGGAGGAGCAGTAGGGTCATCTCGACTATACTTCCTATCATGTAGCCTTGTGAGAGTCCTGGATTTTTCATATTGCATCCATTCAGTATGATAGTAGTAGTCATCCTTGTGCCCACCGAATTCCACTACAAGTTTTAAAGTATCAAGAATGATGGATTTGGATGTAGGGCTCCAGACTTCAGCAAATTCTCTTTCAGCATGTTCTAACATGGGAGTGGACCTACTAGCAGAAGCACCATCACCATACTTTCTTCTTTTAGATTTCTGTATCTCATAAGGTGGTTGTTGAGGCACATTAGCTTGTTCAGATTGCCATACTTGTTCATAAGTTTCAGGATGTGGAGCTTCAAAATATTCAGGCCCTGGAGAGAATGTAGGCCTATTTACATCCTGGCTGGCAGGAGGTGGTGCAGAGGTATCAATTGAGAGGTCAAGAAAATCTGATTGTGCATCCATATTGCAGTGTCATATGTATAAAGCTTTGTACTCTTAACTTCCTTTACTATTGATTTTTGAATTTATTTTATTTGATCATCCCATTGTTCTTTCATCTTTTTAACTTTTGCATCAAACTGTTCTTTTACTTTATCCTCCCCCTTTCTGACTTCTACAGTGAGGGTACTAACGACATCTTCTTTGAACCGTCCAACTTCTTCACATGTGTTGAAGTTGCGCTCTTGAGCTTTCTTTTCCAATTGAATCTGATTATTAGCTAAAGTGACAGATTGTTCCAATACTGCACCAATGCTGGTAATGGTGTGGTCTATAGCTTGGTCTCCAATTTATAAAAGCCTTTTGAATTCATTAGTGTTGCTTTGGATTTCAGTAAATCCTCGTCTCATTTCTTTTTCTAAGGCAGTTACTTTATCAGTGACAGCTTGTATGGAGGTATCAAAGTATTTTCTTTGTTCAGTTAGCATAGCTTCTATCTTACTCAAGATGATATCTTCAGGAATAACTTCAGTATGAGGGGGTGGAGGAGGTTGAACTGGAGCTATCCAAGGAACTATTTCTTCAATGTGCATAGTAGATGTAGAAATCTATTTTCTTCTGGGTATAGTTATTTCCTCTTCAACATCACCACCTAGGAAGGTGGGAATGTTGAAGTGTAGACTTGGAAGTGGAGGTTCAGCAGCTTCAACGGGTACTTCTTCTTCAGTGTCAAAAATAGAGACAATGTCTTCATTATGCACATCTTCAAGAGGAGATTTTGGTTCTGGTTCTGATGGTTGTTTTGGTTGATGAGATTTTTCTTTAGGAGAAGGATTTTCTTCAGGAAGAGGGGATAAAGGTTCTTTAGAAGAGAGTTCCTCTATCATCTTGTCAATGTCTTCAGCTGTAGACAGTAATTGATCATTCACCAGGGCATCTGTTAGAATTTCTGGATCATGCAGATCAGCAACAATAAATTCTGAGTTATCTGCTTGGAGAGGGGTGTCTTTTGCAACTGAAGATGGAGTTGTATCATCTTCTAGAACTGTGTGTACAGTAGCAGGTGAAGTGATGAGTTGGACTTCAGAGTCTATATGGACTGAGGCTGGAGTTTTAATTTGAGTAGACTGTACTTGCATAGATGGAGCAGGCTCCCCCTCAATAACTGGATCCATTGTGTCAGTTATTTGTTTAGAGAAGGGAGATGGAGTTGAAAGTGCAACTAGATCTGATATACTCTATAGGGGGTGAATAGAGTATATGGTGCTTTTAAAAACTGTTACAAACTTTTACAACAATTGTTGTAATCTGTGTGAGCAGGGAAGCAAAAATAAATCTAATCACAGCACAAGCTAAGCAAAAACTAAGCACAGAAAAATTCAAGGCCAGAAACAAAATAAAAGCAAGCAAAACCAGAAGACACAAGGAAATATAGTGGTTCCCCAAACTTGGGTACATCCACTCTTCTACCACCCTAGGTAGGAATCCACTGCAGGATGAGTTGATCAGGTGTCCTGGTCACCAATGAGCTTTTGATAAGGTGCTCAAAAACCAAAACAGATTTTTTGATCAGGTGTCTTGCCACCAATGAGCTTTTGACAAGGTGCTCAAAAACCAAGTTCAAACTTTTGAAGGGAGTTTGAGAAACCCTTTACAGAGTGTGGGTGAGAGAATGATGGAAGTCTTCTCTTTCTCAAACAACTGAGAAGACTATGTGGATTGATGTCAAAGCTCCCCCTGAATCCTTGAAATCTTCAGGAAGAAAAGCTTTGCTGAGGGTGATAGGCCTTCAAAGATTGAACTCCAGCAATGGATGATTTCAGCAATAGCTGAAATGTTGAGTGTCTGGAGTCTAGAAATATGTTGGCCTTGAACACTTAGAAAACTACAGAGATCTGAAGATATTGAGAAAGCTTGATCTCCTTGGATGAGTGTTCTTGAGAATTCTTTGTGACAGAAGATTTTTTGAATATTTCTCTGTAATCAGTATTCTCTCTCTGTATTGTGTGTTCTATTTTTGTTGTGTGTAAGAGATTCAAAAAGTTCTGTCTCTTATTCTCTGGTACTGAATAGAATATCATTCTCTGTCAAGGATAGCCGTTGGTCTGCATTGATTACATCCTTAATTGCATAATCTCTTCTGGAGGAAAATCCATAGAAACATTCCTTGAAAAATCCCTTGAAACTTGGTCCAGAATTGAATAAAAACGGCTAGCAAATCTCTGAATTAATTACAGAATAACTCCTAACTGATTTGAATTTGAATTCTGGAAGTTATCTGAAATCGTCGAACTGAGCTCTGCTATCATCGAGCTGAGCTCAGCGACCTGGAAACACACAGCAGCAAAATATCGTCGATCTGAGCTCAAAGATCGTCGAACTGAGCTCAGAGATAAAGATTCAAAGCAGAGTCAAAATCATCGACCTGAGCTCACCGATCGTCGAATGGAGTTCGACGATATTATGAAGTTGAGCTCAGCGATCGTCGAATGGAGTTCGACGATCTGTCGAAGTTGAGCTAGACGATCGTCGACCGGAGTTCGACGAATTGTCGTGCTGAGCTCGACGATCATACTTAGTCTCCAGACTGAGAATCCTGGTCTTCAGGGCAGCTTCCAAACCTAGACTTCTAACCCTTAGACTCAATTCTAATTGACCTATTAAACTATACAGAAGGTCAAGCAAAGAATCCTAGAGACATAGTGATCCTGACCCAAATTAGTAATAGGGTGTTCCAACAATCTCCCCCTATTTGGGTTAGGATTACTATTTACAGACTTTGGAAAAATTTGAATAACAACATACAATCAGAAGAACATAAAAACAACAACTAGACATGCAGAAACATCACAGATATATATATAACATCCAGATAATCAGAAATTCCAGAAATTGTCACCTTACAATGTCATTTCTTCTCTTTGCCTTTAACCATTTTAATTTCTCTGTTTGGATTAAGGGCTTCTTTGTTGGATCTGGTGTCATCTGCTGCACCCAAATAAGTTTGCTTTGAAGGCCTGGGAACCACAGCTGCAGGATGTAATTTCATGTATCTGTCAGCATCAAAGAATTTACTGGAAGCATATCTGTCTAGTTCTTTTTGTCTCTGTTCAGACATAGTTGAAATGTTGGAAGAATCTAATCCTTGTTCTTTGGCCTTCTTAATCTGATCCAGTACAGCTAATTCCTTTAACCTGGCAGTCCAAGCAGCTGGGTTATTTTCAGGGTCCTCAAAAGGTACAGGTGGCTCATACCTGTTGGAAGGATTGTCTTGAGGAGGCCTGGCAGACACAGTCTCTTTCAGCTTATAAGGGAAAGGACCTGATGATGTATCAGATGAAATATGTCCTCCCCTAGAATATGGGTGCTGCCTGGAGTACCCTTTGGAATATACTTGCATATCTCTCTGATTGCCCCTGTATCCTCCTCTCCTAGAATATGAACCCCTGGATTGGCTTTCCCTTTGATAGGATCTGGCATGAGATTGATAGGGAGCCTGGCTTCTGGCTAGGGGTTGACTTGCAGAGCTTCCACCTGCACCTGCATCAGGAGGAGGTGGTGGAGGAGGATGAGGGTGCTGGAATTGGGAAGAGCCCTTCTCATATTTTCTCTTTTTCTTCATGGCTTTCAGCTGGTTCTTGGAATACTGCATCCAGTGTTCAGAGATTGGGCAATTATGAAGGATATAATAAGGAATATCATTATTATCCTTAACTTTAGCAGGTGGAACCCTTTTCATTGCCTTGCTCCTTGCCTTCCTTTTCCTGGCAATGGTAGCAGATGAGTCATCAGAGTCTGTTTTGAATTCATCAGATTCAGAACTCTGATCATCATATAAAGCATCTATTTTCTTCATCAAATCTTTCTTTAGCTGAACAGAGGCAGATGAGGCAGAAGTTGAGATAGCAGCAGCAGTAGGGGCAGCAGCAGATAGAGGAGGTGAAGCAGAAACAACAGCAGCAGCAGGAGAGGTGACAGCAGCAGTAACAGTCTCACTTACAGCAGAAACAACAGATTCACTCTCAACAACAGAAACTGGAGAGTTGATAGCAGCAACAGCTTTACTGACAATAGCAGAAACATCATCAAAAACTGCAGCAGGCTCAATTTCAGTTGCCTCTGTCATAAGAAGGTCCTTGGAGATTGGTGCATTAGAAACAGTTGGAACTTCAGCATCAGTATGAATATTTTCAGCAGCAGCAGCATCAACAATCTCAGAAGCAAAATCAGTCCTTTCTACAGAAGCAGCAGCAATGACTGAATGTACAAAAGAAGTGAGGATGCTAGGGTCACAGCAAGACAATGCCACAAGTGCCTTGGATAAGTCTTCTGGGGGCTGGACAGCATGGACCTCTGGCAGATAGCTAAAGTAGGCAGAATCAAAAGCAGAAAGCAAAGACCTGAGGTCTATTGCAAGAACTGCAGTAGGAGGCACAGCAGCAGCAGCAAGAGGAGCAGCAGTCTCAGAAACAGCAGCAGCAACAGCATGAAGGCTTTCTTCATATGGCATCTCCCCCTGCCTAGATGCAGAGACATCTGGATCAAGGCACACTGCTGTGGGTGCTGCCTGAGGGAAGAGGGAGGAGAGCCTGGCAGAAAGAGCTGCCATTGACAGGTGTAGAGGAGCCAAGGAGGTCTCCAATAGTAGAGAGAGCCTGGGGGCAATCAGCTCATACAGTCTGTCAGCTAGGGCTGAGAGATCTACTTGCTCAACAGCTGGAGCAGAGGTAGATGGAATGGAAGCAGCTGGGGATACTGGAAGGGAAGGGCTGGAGAATGTTGGTATGGATGGCTGAGGTGTTGGTAGGGTGGATATGGAGGACAGGGGAATGGACATGGATGGGGTGAATGTTGGTTGATCAATGATGTGGTGTAAGAGGTCTTGGAATGAAGTGGAGGAGGAAGGTAATTCAGGAGGAGATGAGGGGGAATCATCCATGAAGGAATCATCCAGAAGAGTGAAGGATGGAATGGATGGTGAAGAGGTGACATCTGGTGGAGGGTAGGAGAACAGAGGGTGGAATTGGTCCTCTGGTGGAGGTAGAATGGGGTCTGGAGAAGGAGTTGATGTTGGAGATGGGCTGGATATGGTGATGGTGGATGGAGCTGGAATGGTGGATGGTAACAGAAGGGATGGAATTGGAGGAGGAGGAGAGGCAGCAACAGCAGCAGCCAGGTCATCTGCAGGAGTAGAGACCTGTGGGAGAGTGACTCTTGGAGTCCTTGTGCCTGAAGGAGCACTGGAGGAGGGCCTGCTAGGCTTGCTTATTTGCCTGTCCCACTTTCCAAAGAGGGCACAAGTTAGTCTCTTGGAGGCATTTATGTGAACTCCAGAGGAGACCAGCAAGGTAGGGCACCTGGTCTGCAGGAAAACTCCAAGAATTCTTCAAAAATTAACAAAACTCTTGTTTATTTTCTTCTTGATGAGGTCAAAGAACACCTCTCCCCAGTTCAGATTTTTCTTATCCACCAGAGCTCCCATGAGACAGAGCTGATGTCTGTATATAGTATCATGGGCAGAGTGCTTTGCCAGCAGCACTTTCCCTACCACATCTGCCAGGAACCTGTATTCAAGAGACAGATTTCTCTTGAATAGCTTGCTAGGGTTTCCCTCTGGATGACCCATCCTGGCAAGCAGGTCAGAAAACTCCTCTCCAGATAACTCAGCAGATTCTTCTCCATTTCTCAATCCAAAAACTTCTGTTAAAATTGTGGGGGTCAAGGGTACCTGATTTCCAGCAATAGACCCAACTATTGTGTTGTTATCTTGATTATGAGCAGTATAGACCCACTCCTTGATCTCATCTGAAGCCAACTTGATCCTGGTGGTCATGAGGGCAGTTAGATTCTGATCCTTGAACAAGCCCAGTATGTCTTGGAAAATCTGGTCAGTGGTGCTGAATGATTCTATATCAATGTCAAACCCAGCATCAAACTTCATTGCAGCTAGGACAGCAACTGACACAGCCATTGTACCTGCAAAAACTCAACAAACAAAACGACCAAGCGTAGAACTGTTTGGAGGGAAAGAAAATTCTTGCAGAGAAATCGAAAGCGCAAATGAGAACGACGGCGAAAAAAGAGTTTTATATTAGGGTTCGACGCAGAATTGGAAAGATCGTTGAACTCAGTTCGACGATCGAGGCTTCTAAAGGAATCTGAAGAGACTTCAACATCGTCGATCTCCGTTCGACGATATTGGAGAGCGTCGAGCTCCGTTCGACGCTCGTTCAGAGAACAAAATCGTCGAGCGCCGTTCGACGATCGTTGACCGGAAGAGATAGTTCATACTATCTGAGAGGCGCTGAACTCAGTTCAACGATTTTTGGAAATCGTCGATCTCCGTTCGACGATCTTGGGGTAAATCGTCGAGCGCAGTTCAGAGATCAGAAAAATTCTAGACAATAAGAAAAATCAGAAATTTGCCTAGTCTTGGTCAATTTTTAAACTTTTAAAGTCTTGGAGATTATTTAAGGCTTCCTCCATCTAACATGCCTAACTGATTTAGGAAGAAGGTGTGTTTCTTTTCATCCAAGGGCTTGGTGAAAATATCTCCCCTTTGTAAATCAGTTGGGATATATTGTAATTCAATTTTATTCTTTTCAACATTATCCCTTAAGAAATGATGCCTAATCTCTATGTGTTTTGTCCTACTATGGAGGACTGGATTTTGAGCTATAGAAATAGCACTGGTGTTATCACAAAAGATTTTAGACTTCTCTAAGTTGTAACCATAGTCTAGGAGTTGATTTTGGATCCACAAGATTTGTGAACAACAACTGCCTGCAGCCATATATTCTGCTTCAGCAGTTGAAGTTGACACAGATGTTTGTTTCTTACAAAACCAAGAGACAAGTCTGTCACCAAGGAACTGACAAGTTCCACTGGTGCTTTTCCTGTCAATTCTGCATCCAGCATAATCAGCATCAGAGAATCCAGTTAACTCAAATGCTGAATCTTTTGGATACCAGAGACCTAGATTTGGACAACTTTTAACATACATAAGAATCCTCTTTACTAAAGTTAGGTGTGACTCTCTAGGGCTTACTTGGAACCTAGCACATATACATGTAACAAACATTATATCTGGTCTACTAGCTGTAAGATACAGTAAAGAGCCAATCATTGCTCTATATGTTGTCTGATCAACAGGTTTCCCATGTTCATCAGCATCCAATACAGCATTAGTAGGCATGGGTGTTTTCATACAAGATGCCTCAGACATACCAAATTTCTTAACCAATTCATTTGCATATTTGGTTTGAGAAATAAAGATGCCTTCAGCATGTTGCTTGACTTGCAATCCTAGGAAGAAGGATAGCTCACCCATACTACTCATCTCAAATTTAGAATGCATCAGGTTAGAAAACCTTATGCACAATTTTGAGTCAGTAGAACCAAAAATGATATCATCTACATAAATTTGTACTAGCAGGGTATGAGACTTATGGGTTCTAATAAAAAGAGTTTGGTCTACTCTACCCCTTATAAAACCATTTTCCAAGAGAAAGCATGCTAGGGTCTCATACCATGCTCTAGGAGCTTGCTTGAGACCATATAATGCTTTGTTCAGTCTAAAAACATAATCAGGAAAAGTTGGAGAGATAAAACCTGCAGGTTGTTTGACATAAACTTCCTCTTTGATGTCTCCATTTAAGAAAGCACTTTTGACATCCATCTGATATACTTTGAAGCCTTTGTGAGCTGCATAAGCTAGAAATATTCTGATGGCTTCCAATCTTGCAACAGGTGCAAAGGTCTGGTCGTAGTCAATTCCTTCTTCTTGAGAGTATCACTGAGCAACTAGCCTTGCCTTGTTCCTTATAATTACTCCTTGATCATCCAGTTTGTTTCTGAATACCCATTTTGTTCCAACAATGGAATGATCCTTAGGCTTTGGCACTAGTTCCCATACTTTGTTCCTCTCAAATTGATGCAACTCCTCTTGCATTGCAATGATCCAGTGTGGATCTTGCTCTGCATCTTGAATGGACTGAGGTTCAATTTGAGATAGGAAGCAGGTGTGCAACAGGTTTTGGTTGACCTGATTTCTGGTTTGCACACCAGCTGAGATTTCTCCAATTATTTGGGAAATTGGATGGTCTCTTGATGTTACTAAATCAACAGGGGGTGTTGATTGTTCACCAACCTATGTTGTTGTTTCCTCTTGTGGTACAACAACTGGCTCTTCAAGTTGTTCTCCATTATGTTGAGCATTCCCTTCATCTTCACTGCTTTCATCCTCTTGAGCAACCTGTAACTTATTCATATCTTCAACTAGAGAATGTTCCTGTAAAGGTTCTATGGTAGAAGAATTCTTCTCCTTGAAAGACATGTTAGTTTCATCAAATGAAATGTGAACAGATTCCTCAATTTTCAAAGATGATTTATTATAGACCCTATAAGCCTTGCTGATCATGGAGTATCCCAGAAACACTCCTTCATCAGCTTTGGCTTGAAATTTTGCTAGATATTTCTTGACATTATTGTGAATGTAGCAAATACAACCAAAAACTCTAAAATAGTCAACTTTAGGTTTCTTCCCTTTGAGTAATTCATAGGGAGTCTTTCCCTTTAGTTTATGTATTAGACTTCTGTTCAACACATAGTTGGAGGTGTTCACTGCCTCTGCCCAAAAGGATAGAGGTAGATGAGCATCTGACACCAATGTAGTGGCAGATTCAATAAGGGTTCTATTTTTCCTTTCAGCTACCCCATTTTGTTGAGGAGTTCTAGGAGCTGAGAAAGTATGACTGATCCCTTCACTCTGACAGAACTCTTGCATAAGAAGAGAATCAAACTCTGTCCCATGATCACTTCTGATCAGGGCAATGTGAGTATTGAACTCAATCTGTATACATTTGAGAAACTCTGTCAGACACTTAAAGTTATCAGACTTCTTTCTTAGAAAGAACACCCAAGTGAATCTAGAGAAGTCATCTACAATTACTAAAGTGTAGGATTTCCCTCCTAGGCTTTGTACTGTGATGGGTCCAAAAAGATCCATGTGTAACAGATACAATATCCTAGGTGAATCACTCTTATTAAGTGACTTAAAACTGTTTTTAGTTTGCTTGCCTAATTAACAAGCCCTGCAGAGTCCTTCCTTCTTGTAGGGGCCAGAAGGTAGTCCTCTAACAAAGTTGTCCTTGGATAGCCTAGCAATAGTTCTAAGGTTTAGGTGTCCTAATCTCTTATGCCATAAAACATTGGGTCTACAGACAGAGTTAAACAAGCAGATATCTACATTAGTTGAAAGAAAGTCTACTAGATAGATGTTACCTTTCCTTTTACCTGTCAACACTGTTGTGTTGTCCTCTGACTTGATCTTACATAAGGCTTTGCTGAAGGTCACCTGGTAGCCTTCATCACACAGCTGACTGATGCTGATTAGGTTGTGCTTCAGTCCTTCCACATAAGCTACCTTCTTGAAGGTTACTGAACCAATCTGGACTGCACCATATCCTTTAGTTTGTCCAAAGTTGGAATCACCAAAGATAACTTTGGGTCCAAGCTTGGCTCTGAAGGATGTGAGGTTATACTTATTCCCTGTCATGTGCTTAGAGCACCCACTATCCAAATACCATTGCTGGTTAGATGTTGGATAGGTCTTCACCTACTCATAAGACAATTCATTTGTTTTTGACCCAGTTTACCTTGGGCCTAGGTTGATAACCTCTAAATTCTGAAATGAAAGACATCCCTAGTTGACTCTTATATCCTTCAGGATGATATCTCCTTGGAGGTATAATCCATTCAGTATAAGGGTTAAAGGTTTGGGATGAAGGACCCTTAGGATTCAATTTTGATTTGCCTTTGAAAAATTTTCCAGAGCTCTGACCTCTGTTCGACGATCTTGGAGCTGCGTTCGACGATCTTGGGTCAGATCGTCGAGCTCCGTTCGACGGTCGACTATGACTGAGGTCAGGTATATGAGATTGTCGACCTGCGTTCGACGACTTTGGCTGAGATCGTCGATGAACGTTCGACGATTTTTCCTGAGATCGTCGAGCTGCGTTCGGCGATCGTCGATCTTCATTCGGCGATCGTCGATCTACGTTCGACGATTTCTGCTGGGACTTGGTTTTCTGAGGCAGATCAGAATTTTTCCTAGCAACCTCTACAACTCCCTTTCCTTTGTCAGAAATGAACTTGATGGGAGTTGTTAGGACTATAGGTTGGCTGGATGAAGCACCCAAGCCCAGTGTACTGTTAAATCTAGAGTTCACTATGCTTGTGATGTCCATCAGCTTGATGCTTCTCCTATTAAGGGATTCTTCAAGCTTCTTGGCCTCAGAGAGCTCACTTTTCAGTGAAGCTATCTGTTCCCTACAGTTCTCCAACTCCTGAGAGAGTTTGAGGTTTTCTGACTTTAGAGCATTGTGTTCAGATAATTAATTTCTGAGAGAGATAATCTCTTTCTCAGACTTTAGCAGGTCTAAACACAGTGCTTTAAATTCAGTTTTAAAATCTTCTGAACTAAAATCAAAAGAACTAATTACCTGATCTTATTCAGGTTGAGTCTCTGAGTCTGACTCTGACTCCTCTTCCTCTGAATTGTGTTGAGAGACATTGATTGCCATCATGCAGAACTCCTTTTCTTCTGCATCATCCTCATCATCACTGGAGCTGGAAGAGGCTTCTGACTCCTCTTCTGTCTCACTCTAGGATTCAGCAACAAACCCTTTTCTTGTATGCTTATTTCTGCTTGAAGAAGGTTTGCTATTGCCATTCCTTTTGGAGTCTTTCTCCTTCCTTCTTTCTTTCCTGTCCCTTCTGTCCTTGTTCTTGTTCTCTGGACAGTCAGGAACTATGTGCCCTGGTTTCCTGCAACCAAAGCAAATAATGTCTTTATTGTTACCAATGGACTTGTCATACCTTGGCTTATCCTGCTCCTTGTATGATCTTCTTCTGAAGTACTTTCTGGCCATTTTGTAGAATCGTTTGGCCAACAGACTGAGTAGTTCATCATTGCCTGTGGCTTTGTCTTCAGGCAGATCCTCAGTAGCCTTGAATGCTATGGTCTTCTCTTTTCTTGTGGCTGGTGAGACAGCCTTCTGTTCTTCCTCTCTATTTTTGATGAGTAGCTCATAAGATTTGAGCTTACCCAACAAAGCTTCAGTGGTGATCTCATTCAGACTTCTGGCATCCTTAATTGGCCAGATTCTTGAATCCCAAGTGCTGGGAAAGCACATTAGGATCTTGTCATTAAGTTCAGTTAGAGAAATCTCTTTATCCAATGTCCTTAGTTCACTGACAATTATACTTAGTCTGTTGTACATGTCTCCCACTAACTCAGTCTCTCCCTTCTTGAAGTTCTCATATTGAGAGATGAGATGAGATCTTCTGTCTTTTCTCTCATCAGCTGAGCCTGAGACTATTTCTGATAGCTTGTCCCAAATTTCCTTGGCTGAATTACATTCAGCTACCTTTTGAAATATGTCATCTGACATTGTCTGGGTTAGAATGTTCATAGCCTTGGCATCAGCTACTTTCCATTTTTTGATGTCAGCATCTGTTCCTGATGGAGGTGGAACAACATTTGTACTTGTGCTCTCTGGGGGTCTTGGACACACTGTCAAAATAGAATTAAAAATATCTTCATCAATGGAATTCATGTAAAGTCTAATCCTTGCTTTCCAAAGTGCAAACTTTGACAGATTGCACACTGGAGGTCTGGTGCTAGCATAATCTTTGTTTTGGGCCATGATTTGTGCAAACAAAATCTAATAATAAAATACAAAAGAAAAACAGATCTAGGTTGGGATCTTTGGGTTCAGGTGTTAGCCTGTACAACCAATCAGGTATGGTATGTTTAACCAACCTTGCTCTGATACCAATTGAAAGTGCAACTAGATCTGATATACTCTAGAGGGGGGTGAATAGAGTATATGGTGCTTTTAAAAACTGTTACAAACTTTTACAACAATTGTTGTAATCTGTGTGAGCAGGGAAGCAAAAATAAATCTAATCACAGCACAAGCTAAGCAAAAACTAAGCACAGAAAAAATCAAGGCCAGAAACAAAATAAAAGCAAGCAAAACCAGAAGACACAAGGAAATATAGTGGTTCCCCAAACTTGGGTACATCCACTCTTCTACCACCCTAGGTAGGAATCCACTGCAGGATGAGTTGATCAGGTGTCCTGGTCACCAATGAGCTTTTGATAAGGGCTCAAAAACCAAAACAGATTTTTTGATCAGGTGTCTTGCCACCAATGAGCTTTTGACAAGGTGCTCAAAAACCAAGTTCAAACTTTTGAAGGGAGTTTGAGAAACCCTTTACAGAGTGTGGGTGAGAGAATGATGGAAGTCTTCTCTTTCTCAAACAACTGAGAAGACTATGTGGATTGATGTCAAAGCTCCCCCTGAATCCTTGAAATCTTCAGGAAGAAAAGCTTTGCTGAGGGTGATAGGCCTTCAAAGATTGAACTCCAGCAATGGATGATTTCAGCAATAGCTGAAATGTTGAGTGTCTGGAGTCTAGAAATATGTTGGCCTTGAACACTTAGAAAACTACAGAGATCTGAAGATATTGAGAAAGTTTGATCTCCTTGGATGAGTGTTCTTGAGAATTCTTTGTGACAGAAGATTTTTTGAATATTTCTCTGTAATCAGTATTCTCTCTCTGTATTGTGTGTTCTATTTTTGTTGTGTGTAAGAGATTCAAAAAGTTCTGTCTCTTATTCTCTGGTACTGAATAGAATATCATTCTCTGTCAAGGATAGCCGTTGGTCTGCATTGATTACATCCTTAATTGCATAATCTCTTCTGGAGGAAAGTCCACAGAAACATTCCTTGAAAAATCCCTTGAAACTTGGTCCAGAATTGAATAAAAACGGCTAGCAAATCTCTGAATTAATTGCAGAATAACTCCTAACTGATTTTGAATTTGAATTCTGGAAGTTATCTGAAATCGTCGAACTGAGCTCTACTATCGTCGAGCTGAGCTCAGCGACCTGGAAACACACAGCAGCAAAATATCGTCGATTTGAGCTCAAAGATCGTCGAACTGAGCTCAGAGATAAAGATCCAAAGCAGAGTCAAAATCGTCGACCTGAGCTCACCGATCGTCGAATGGAGTTCGACGATATTATGAAGTTGAGCTCAGCGATCGTCGAATGGAGTTCGACGATCTGTCGAAGTTGAGCTAGACGATCGTCGACCGGAGTTCGACGAATCGTCGTGCTGAGCTCGACGATCATACTTAGTCTCCAGACTGAGAATCCTGGTCTTCAGGGCAGCTTCCAAACCTAGACTTCTAACCCTTAGACTCAATTCTAATTGACCTATTAAACTATACAGAAGGTCAAGCAAAGAATCCTAGAGACATAGTGATCCTGACCCAAATTAGTAATAGGGTGTTCCAACAGGAGTCCTGACTTCATCTTCATCTGTCCTTAGAGCTTGGTCAGGTTTCTGAAGCTTGATTTCCCATCTATGGATGGAGGAGATGAAGACCTTTTTCATGTGATGAAGGGCCATGCCTTTATTCATAATAAAAACCTCTGACATCATCTGATTAAGATAAAGAGATAGAATCCTACCATAGTTGGGGCTTTTGATGCTTGCCTTAATCTTGTCAAAAATCATCATTCCCCATTGAAACGTTTTTCCGCATATTACAGCAGTCATCATATCAAAGAATTCAGTAGTGATCTAGCTGATAGAACTGGTGCGGCAGAGAAGTACTTTTCCCAGAATATTTGCAAGTAATTTGCTCTCTCCATTCATTTGCTGTCGGCGGATGGTGACGGTTGAGTCTGGAAGGCCACAAAAGTCGTAAGCCCTTTCATAGTCTGAACTTATTATGTCATCTTCCATGTCAATCACTGCAGTTGCAGAATCTGAGAAATAGAGGTAGATTGAAAGTGTGGGTTAGATCTGAAATACTCTAGAGGGGGAGGGTGAATAGAGTATTATGCTCACTAAAAACTTTTTTTTACAACTTTTGTTGTATTCCTAAGTGAACAAGTCAGTAAGTAAATAAAACTAAGCACAACAACCTATTAATCATATAACAACACAGCCAAAACAAAAATAAAGGGCAACCGGACGACACAAGAAATTTTATAGTGGTTCCCCAACCTGGGTACATCCACTCTTTTACCACCCTGGTAGGAATCCACTCAGGTTTTTGATCAGGTGTCTGACACCAATGAGCTTTTGTTCAGGTGCTCAAAAACCAAAATCTCAAGTCTTTTGGAAGGAGACTTGCAACCAGAATAATTTTGAAGGGAATTAAAACCCTATACAGGAATTGAAAAGAGGTGATGGTGTCTTCTCTTTCTCAATGACAACTGAGAAGACTTGTGGATTGGTTTCAGCAGAATTTGCTCCCCCTGAGATCTTGAGTGTATCAGGAAAGCTAGAGCACTGCTTCAAGGTGATAGGTCTTCAAAGACCTAGAGTGCCTGGACCAGAAATTGCTTCAGGAACTTCTTTTGACAGATAGATTAATTATTGTCCTTTGAAGTTGTCCTGTAGAGTTGAAGGAAGAAGATTCTTGATAGTATTTGAATGTTCTTCTTCTTCTTCTTGATGAAGTTGTTCTCTGGTCAAGGCTGATTGCAGTAGAACTTTAGATTTCTATATATTTTTTTCTTCTATGTAATCTGAGTGTCTGCCTGATTGTCTGTATTGCTTGCTGTACTATTACTGATTGATTCTTCTTTTCTTTTTTGTCCTATGACTGACTAAGAACATTCAAAATTTGAATGTTTGAGCAGTAATTGCAGTCGGCCTGGGAAGGAAGCGACAATCAATGATTTCTCTAACTGTCCCATGGAAAAACGACATGAAATAATACATGATTAATTGCACATTCTAACGGTAACATTCCGAGAAGATCTGACATTAATTGTTCAGGAATCATCGCCAAGAAACGGGACGGGAAAACTGAAGAAGACCTAATCTGGAATCGTCGAACGGAGAACACAATTCGTCGAGCTGAACTTGAGTTCGTCGAGCTGAGCTTGAGAGAGTTCGTCGAGCTGAGCTTGAGTTCGTCGAGCTGAGCTTGAGTTCGTCGACCAGACAATCTTCATTCGTCGAGCTGAGAATCATCATTCGTTAAGCAGATAATTATCACTGTGAGACAGTATTCGTCGAACTGAAATCCAAATTTGTCGAGCGAAGAAAGATTGTGGACTTAGCCAAATATTCTGCATCTGCTGATATCCATTGTCGACATAAGCTGGTGTCGACTGATTGATCTTGGTGTCGACTCAAATCTTCTGGTGTCGACATAAATTGTCTGGTGTTCACACAAGTCCTAAGTGTCGACACAAATACTCTGAATTCAGAATTCGTCGAGTAGAGAACTGCATTCGTCGACCTGAGAAGCTGACTTCGTCGACCTGAGAAGTTGAGAACTTGAGGTCCAAGTTCGTCGAGCTCAGAATCTAGTTCGTCGACCAAAGTTTGAAGCTGGACTTAGAAAAATTCTGAAGTTGTCCTGACTTTAGCTTGATGTAGAACCTCAACATTTGTCGAACAGAGAACAAGGATCGTCGAGCTCAGCACTAAGAAATGTCTCACGATCGTCGAGCGCAGAATCTCCTTTCGTCAAGCTGAGTTCGACGAACGTCGAACTCACTTAACTTAGTCTTGAAATCTTCTAAGTCTGAAGTCTCTGATGGTCTTGATGATAGCTGGTCCATCTGAAGTTGAACCTAAGGACTTGACATAGACTCTAGGACACAACTTGACCCTGGTTATACATGATGGGTCACATCCTAAATCAGTGAACCTAGCCCAAATCAACTAGGGATCCAACAATCTTCCCCTATTTGGGTGAGGTCACTAACAGAGACTCAAAATAGAAACAAACAGATAAACAAAGCAAGAAAAGAAATATATCTGGCAGAGAATTATCAACACATGCAGCAGATATATATATACACAGCTTTGTTTAAACAAATAGCATAGTTCTGAAAGAAAGAGCAGAAAGAAATTAAAACAAGATAAAGATTACTTCTTCCTTTTCTGCTTGGACCTGTCTTCTGCTGTCTGCTCTCCTGGCTTTTTGAAAATGATTTCTCTCTTGGGATCTGAAGCCTGAGCCTTTGTCATACTCATATCAGCTTCCCCAATAGTATTCAATGATGTAGCTCTGGGGACAACTGCTTCAGGATGGAGTTTCATATAGTCATCAACATTGAACAGTTTATTTCCTTTGTCAAACCTTTTCAACTCTTCTTTTCTGTACTTTGACATTGTTGTGAATCCTGAAATATCTTTTCCTTCAGCCTTGGCTTTATTTATCAAAGATAGTCCGATTAATTCCTGGTATCTAGCCATTCTTGCAGTATTTATAGTTTCAGGATCTTCAAATGGAGTTGGAGGAGAGTAAGGCCTTTTTGGACTGTTAGCTTTCTATTCTTCAGATGTTTGTTGATTCTGCTGCTGATGCTGTTGATTCCCTTAGGATGGTTGCCTCTGCTGGCTACTTCCAGATGATCTCCCTGACTGTCTCTGATATGTTTGCATGGGGCAGATCCCTGGGAGCTAGAGCCACTGGCACCAACTACTGGATGAGGAGGAGGAGGTGGATCCTTTCTGAATCTGTGCACTGGAGGAGGAGAATATCTCCTACTTCTCTTTCTTTCCTTCTTCTGGTTCTTTGACAACCACATCCATGCAGGCATTCCCTTGTATGGAGCAACATTGTGCAGAATGTAATAAGGGGTGTTAGCAGTGAGATTAGGTTTAGGGGCTGGAGGAGGAGGAGCCTTCCTTTTCTTTGATAACATCTTCTTTTTCTTACTGACAGCATCTTCATCATAATCATCATCATCATCTGCTTCATCATCTTCAGAATCAGAACACTGAGGGTTATCATAAAGAGCATCTAGAGCTTTTAGAGTTTTAGCATCAAGAACAGCTTTTTCTGGAGGAGGGCAGAAGGTTCAGGAACTGGAGCTTCAGCAACAATAGAAGAGGTAACTGTATAGGAAACAGAAACAAGGGGGACAGAGCTTTCAGCTACTGCCTTATTCTCCTCTTCAATGTCAGCCAGGATTAGCTCATCCAAATCTGGTATAGGAGAGTCATCCATAACAAAACTTGAGGCTGAGATATCTTCTATAATGACTTCTGGACTGGCTGCAGAGATTGAAGCTGGATAGTAAAACTGTCACAGAGTTTCTTAGCAACTGCTGGACTAACTGGAAAAGTATAGGGTACAATAGCCAAATGTGGCTTAGTGGAGGGTAGCTGTACAAAAATAGTATCAAAATTTCTCAACAAAATAGACAAATTAACTGTGGGATTTAACTGGAAATCACCAACAGGTTTTATTTGCTCAACTGACTCATCTAAGTCATTGTCAGTATCCATAAAATGAATTAATTCAATCATCTCAGAATGAAATTCTGTCAAAATTTCTGCAAATGTATCTGAATCTGCATCTGTTGTAGAGGGAACTGCTGTCGTGACTGCTACTGCTGCTGCATCTGTATCTGCTGCAACTTCATCACTGAGCATCTCCCCCTGCCTGGGTTCAGGAGAACGTGGAGCCAGACCCCTGGATGAAGAGGGGGCAGCAGAGAGAAGAGAAACTTGTGCAGATAAAGAATTGATGGAATTCACAAGAGGTGTAATGGCCTCTGTAATTGGGGATTTTATGAGGGGAGTGAGCAAGGATATGAGTGTAGATACAGTGGGGGATTCCAAGGATGGAGAGATAGTGGATGAAGGTGGAGAAGTAGATGAAGTAGGAGGAACAGATGGAGGGGATAGAGGAGGAAGAACATCTGGTGTGGCAGAGTCTGTGTGTATGTTGTAAGATGCAATGGAGGATAAGTGTGGGGGAAGAGGAGACTGAGGAGGTGTAGGAATAGATGTCTCATGAGGTGAAGCAGGGGGTGTAGGAATGTTGGTAATGTCAAGTGGTGGAGATGGGGGAGGAGTAGGCACATGAGTATGTTGTGGAGATTTAGGTGTGGTAGAAGGAATAGAAGAGGGAGGGAGTTGTTGTGATGGAAGTGCAGGAAGAGATGATGGAGATGGAATGACCTCTTCTGCAGGGTGGGGAGTGGCCTTTACAGCCCTGGTGCTCTCAGAAGTTGGGATGTAAGAGGAAGAAGCCTTTGAGGGCTTGGAGATAGTCCTCTCCCATCTCCCAAACAGAGCGCATGTGAGGCGCTTGCTGGCATTGATGAAGATGGTCGGGGAGACCATGAGTTCACCAGCCTTCTCTTGAAGAAAAATTCCCAAAATTTTGCCGAAGAAGACCTCTTTCTTACTGTTCTTTTTCTTGATTAACTCAAAGAATATTGTGCCCCAGTTGACATGTCTCTTGTTCACCACGGCGCACATAACCAGGAATTGGTAGCGGGTGATGTAGTCGTGCGCTGAGTGCTTGCCCATCAATACTTTTCCTACAATGTCCGCCAGGAACTGGTATGCGGCAGACAGTTGCTTCTTCAATAGCTTGTTAGGGTTGCTTCCTGAAAACCCCATTAACTTCAGCATATCACCAAATTCTTTAGAATCCATTTCCATGTTATCTTTTCCATTTACTAATCCAAAAATCTCAGAAAGAATTGCGGGAGATAATGAAATAGCATGACTCCCGATATTTCTTGTCAATGTATCATCCTCAGAAGCAGTAGATGTGTATACTCATTCCCTGATTTTAGTCGCATGCAGTTTAATTCGTCTGGTCATGAAATCCTTGAGATGAAGTTCTTCTAGCAGTTCCAAGATATAGAGAAATATGGGGTCAGAATATTGGAACGAATCGAAATCCATATCAAAACCAGTATCAAATTTCATTGCGGCTAAGGTGCTTGCTGGAATCGCCATTGATGACCTGCAAGAAAAACACAGAGAAAAATGGTGATCAAGAGCAAAAGAACTGAAAGCGCGGGACGGAGGTCGAAGAAAATCTAGATATAAGATTTTCAAAATATGAATCGACAATCTCCGTTCCACGAAAAAGAAACAATTCTTCGAACCGAGCTCGACGAAATAAATTATAGACAAATAATTCGTCGATCTCATCCAGAAGAATCGAACATAGTTCGTCGAACTCCATTCGATGAAATATCTTCTGAAGCAAATTTCGTCGATCTCCGGTCGACGAAAATTACTTCCACACATAGAGAATTTGTCGATCTCCGTTCGACGAGAATCTCTCAAACTTTCCCTAATTCGTCGAACTCCGCTCGACGAACTCTGGAAAATTCGTCGAATGCAGACAGAAACTAAGTTAACTCTTCTCCATTAATCATTCCCAGTTGATTTATAAAGAACAGATGAGTTTTCTCATCCAAGGGCTTGGTGAAAATATATGTTCTCTGTAGATCTGTAAGAATATGGATTAAGTTAATTTTTTTTGTCTGCATTATCTCTAATGAAATGATGTCTTATTTCAATATGCTTAGTCTTAGAATGGTGAACTGGATTCTGTGCTATAGTAATAGCAGTAGTATTATCACAAAATAATGTTGAATTATTTAAGTTGACACCATAGTTTAGGAGTTGGTTTTGTATCCATAACATCTGTGAACAGCAGCTGCCAGCAGCCATATATTCTGCTTCTGCAGTTGATGTAGACACAGATGTCTGCTTTTTACAAAACCAGGAGACAAGTCTCATACCCAGGAACTGGCAAGTTTCAGAGGTACTCTTCCTGTCCACTCTACATCTAGTATAGTCAGCATCTGAGTATCCAGTTAACCCAAACTCTGACTCTGCAGGATACCATAGTCTTAGATTAGGACAACTCTTTATATATCTCAAAATTCTTTTTAGGAAAATAAGGTGAGATTCTTTAGGGTTCACTTGGAACCTAGCACAAAGGCATGTGTCAAACATTATATCAGGTCTGCTAGCTGTTAGGTATAATAGGGATCCAATAATTGCCCTATAATTTTTTCTTATCTACAGGTTTCCCTGCTGCATCAGAATCCACAACAGCATTTGTAGCCATAGGATTTCAAATTCCATCAGAGCCATCCTTGGATATCCACCCTTATGTGATGATGACAATGTTGCAGAGTCTGGAATCAATCATGCCTATCTTGGAGGAGAGCAAGCTGAAGTGGCTCAAGTGATATAACCTCCACCAGACTTTGACATGATACATTAAGAGATACAGTCTATGTATAGTCCTCCTGAGGGAAATCAGAATGTCATCATTGAAAAGGTAGTTCAGCCTGTGCCAGAGGCACTACTAAAAGAGCAAGAGGCTTTGTTAAAAGAATAAGAGGCACAATTATCAAAGAAAAGATTTAGAGAGCAAGCTGAATTAAGGCCTGATTTTGAATAATGGAGCCCCACTTCCAGGAATATCATTTTGACTGCATGGAAGGCTGCTAAGGACAATGTCCTGGATAGAGGAAAGTGGTATTCTGACTTGGAGTGGAGGAAGCATGAGAACATGCAAGAGGCCATTGTACAATATAGAAGAAAGGCTAAACTGGGAAAGCTACCTCCTAATGCACAGGAGCCTAGCAAGTATTTTCCCAAACCTTATCACTATTTTGAAAGACAGAAGATAAAGGCTGAAGAGTTGAAAAAGAAAGATCTTAAATGGAAGAAGCCTGCTGCTGCTGATGACACTGAAGCTCAAGTTCAAGCAAAGATTCAATCTGGAAAAGGGATTGTAATCAAGGAACCAGAGCAGCCTTAGGATAGCATTTTCTTTAGTTTACAAATTGCAATCATTTGTATTAAAATTCTATGTAAACTTTTGACTAATGAAAATGTTGGAATTTGTAAGAACAATATTATATGTTCATTTACTACATTAATTGTTCTGAGCTAATGATATATACATGTTCTGTTCATGCATGTTTAAGTATTTTACCTGTCACATAATATTGTTGTACATCATACTGAGAATTTGTTATGTATGGTGTATATCATTGACTAAGGATTATGACTTCTCCAAATAGGGGGAGATTGTTGGGTATATTGGAATATATGTACCTGATTTGAAGAAGCCTCACCCTACTCAATGATATACATCAAGATGTATTTGATGTGCTTTGAGTTTCTTTGTGCAGGTTAAGTAACTGCAGGTTTGTAGGAAAAGTTTCTAAGTTCATGTGTCGACACCCAGAAGAAAAGTGTCGACACATACAGGCAGTGTCGACACACAATGAAGAAATGTCTAAAGAATCAGTGTCGACACTTAGAAGCAGTGTCGACACCCAGAGGAACTTTGTCGACATCAAAAGTGTCGACACTAGGAGGTTGTGTCGACACTCAGCAAAACTTCAACAAAGTTTAAGTACAAGTGTCGACACAAAGGAGATGTGTCAACACTCAGCAAAGTCTCAACACATGAAGAATGTGTCGACACAAAGGAGATGTGTCGACACTCAGCAAAAGGTTCAACACAGAAGGCATGTGTCGACACAAAGAAGATGTGTCGACACTTAACAAGTTTCAACACAAGAAGATGTGTCGACACAATAGGAGTTGTGTCGACACTTAGCAAAAATCAACTAAGTATTGAAGAAGAAGGACTTGTGTCGACACACATGATCAGTGTCGACACTTTCTGAAGAAGCAGTGTCGAGAAGCTATTTCTACAACACAAGGAGTTATGTCGACACCATGAAGGCTAGTGTCGACACTTAGTCTACTTGTGTCGACACTTGGTCTATTTGTGTCGACACATAAAGACTATCTGTCTCGACACTTTCAGACAGTGACAGAGATTTCAAGAAGTGACTGGATGACTTGACAGCTGCCATTTCAACCGGTCAACTGCTACTGTCAGAGCTGTCAGAAGTTAGTTAGAAACCAGATCAGCCAGTCACTATGAAGAAAGCCTATATAAAGGATTATTCCTTCAACAGAAGGAAGATTGAAATCGAGAAATGAATCATTGAAGTACAACACAACGAGAAGAAGACCTTCAAGTGAAGATCTAAGAAGTTGGAGAGAGAAAGCTCCTTCTAAGAAGACAACTATTGAACCAGGATGATAAAGAAGATTCAGATTGAGATCTGATTCTCAAGTCAGCAGTTGATTGAAGATCATCTGCATAAGAGATTCAACCCTACTGTGTTCTAATTCAAGAAGCTTTGAAAAAAGCCAAGGGAGGTTGATCTCTGCAAAGTTCTTTCAAGAACTCATCAAGAAGCCAGTCAACTCAACTTTCTCAATCAGAGTTGTGGTTATTAATCCTTGTACTCTTTATTTTCTGTAGGATCCTAAGCGATCTGAGTTGTAAGCCTATATTTATAAAGGCTGAGTGGTAGGTCTTGTGTGCCTGAGTGTAGGAGATACATTTCTCTGAGTGTAGGCCTTGTTGAAGGCTGAGTGTACGCCTTGGTGAAGGCTGAGTGTACGGTCTTGGTGAAGACTGAGTGGTAGGGCTTTGTGCCTGAGTTGTAGGAGTGGGATCACTCTGAGTTGTAGGAACCTATTTGGGGTTCTGAGCTGTAAGATCTGTGGATCTGAGAAGTAGTGGAGAAGTTAGGCCGAATCTAGTAAACTACTAGATAGGCGAAGGGGGAAAGTGGATGTACCCAGACCTTGGGGAACCACTATAAATCCTGTGTGCTCTCTGTGATTGTATGCTTGTGTGATTGCTGTGTTATTTGTGCTGAATTGCTGTAAAGAATTGCATAAACAGGTCTAATAATTCAGCATTTCTGCCTTAAAAGTTAAAAAGATTAAGTGCACCTATTCACCCCCCCTCTAGGTGTTTAGGCACTAGTTCTTTCAAGTGGTATCAAAGTAAGATTACTCAAAAAGGACATAACAGTCTGAGCAAAGATCCTGTAGGCAGAATCAGTAGAATCAAGAATCAAAAAAATGGGTTCAACTGAGAATCACAAAGAGCTAGGATCCATGAAATTGCCAATCTGCAGAAAGAAGATCTTTGACATTTATAAAGAAAGTGTTAGACTTTTTATGGAAGCCTCTGACCCAAGAATTTACATTACAGTCAAAGAAGGGTCTTATGTGCCAATGAAAGTATCTGTTCTAGATGCAAATCAAAGAACGCCCAAAGACTATTCAGAAATGACTAAGGATAAAATAATTCTGGCCACTATGGACAAGAGGGCCCAGAATATTATTGTAAGTGCAATTGATGATGCCACATTTCAGAATCTGATTCATTGTAAAACATCAAAAGAAATGTGGGACACACTGATAGTATATATGGAATGATCAGAAGAGATAAGACAAGACATGAAGTCTTTATTAAATCAAGAGTATGAAAGCTTCAAACAAGGCAGGTCTGATAGCATAACTGAATGCTACAAGAAATTCTATATGATAGTCAATGAATTGATGTCCTATGGAAGATAGTTCAACAATTATGAATTGAATGATAAGTTCTTGAGATCCCTGACAAAGGATTGTGATACTAAGATTTGTGTCATAAGGGAAATGGACAAACTAGCTGATATACCTCCTCCAACATTGTTTGAAAACTGTTATCTTATAAGATACAGTTAATGGTAAGGAAGGAGGAAGAAAAGACTACTAAGGGTGGAGTACAAATAAAGAGCTGTGGCCTTCAAGACTGAAGCCACTAGGAAATATAAAAGCAAGTCTCCATCTCCACCTCAAAAAGTTGCTGAGGCTGAGACAGATACTTCAGATAACAAGAAGTCAGAAAGAAGTGAAAGTGATGAAGACTTTGCTGCATTTACTAGGCACTTTCAGAAGTTTGTAAAGAAGAAGCAGTGGAGGTCCAAGCCATCCACTTCACAGCCAAAAGATGACTACTACCAGAACAGGAAGTCATCAAGGAATGACAGGAGAAAGTCCAAGTCTAGTAAAACTACATCCTCAAAGATAGTATGCTATTGTTGCAATAGACAAGTACTTGTAATAGCTGATTGTCCAGAAAAGAGGAAAGAGTCCACTGACAAGAAGAAGACACAGTTTAAGGGCAAAACAGAAAGTTCCTTTGTTGCCAAGAAGGATAAAAGTCTGACTGATATGTCATCTTCAGAAATAGATTCAGAAGCTGAAGCCTATATTGGCTTGTTTGCTGAAGAAGAAGAAAATTAGTTCATGCATCTAATGAACTCAATTTATGAGCAGGAGGACATTCAGTGCAAGGGACTGATGGTCTTATCAGAAGGAGACAAAATCCAGGATCAGCCTGGACCTAGTCAGGTACAAAATTGTTCTTCAAGTTCAATTTCTAGTGCTGGATCAGAATCAGATACATCAGCATCAAGTGATGTGAGTGGATCTGAATCTGAAAGAGACATTCATCAGTTGATTGATGAATATAGAGTATTGTTGCAGACTTTGAAGAAAAGCAAACTCATGGCTAAGACTCAGGCTAAGGAGATTGCTAGTCTTAAAGTGGATGCAACAGATTTTGACAAGTTATTAGATCAGAAATTAAATGAAATAGCCAGACTGAAGAATATTACAGTTATTCAGATGAGGACTATTACATTTAAAAATGATCAAATTAGAAATCTGGAGATTAGTCTTCAGAAGGAGAGAGATATTGTAGCAAATTTTTCTAAACCAAAATCTGTTCTACCTTTGATAGATGAGTTTGTACCTCATGAGGGTAAAACTGGATTGGGGTTTACAAAACCTGCCAGGACATTACAATCCAAGTCTAAGGGCAAAGCCCCAGTACTCAACAAGAAGCATGCTATAGATAAAACAGCCAGAGTTGTACCTAAACAAAGGTACAACAGATTTGAGTGCTGGTGTTGTGGCAAGGTAGACCACTTTGCCATAGATTGTTGGCGTAATTCAAGTGCCAAGGTGAGTAGCAAACTGCCTACTAGAAAAGCTACAGGTAGTTTTGTTAAGAATCAGACTAACTTGCACCAAGGACCCAAGAATTATTTGGGTTCTAAGGTTAAGTAATCTGTTTTGCAGGTGAGTCCAAGTGGCCATGCCCCAATATGGTACTTGGACAGTGTATGTTCCTGGCACATGACTGGAACTAGGGGATTGCTGAAGGACTATACACCAATCACGGATGGTCCTAAGGTTACCTTTGGTGGTTCAGAAAAAGGAATCATCAAAGGCTTTGGTAACATTTCTAGCAAACTAGTTACAATTACTCAAGTGGCTTATGTAAAGGGTTTGAAACATAACTTCATTAGCATAAGTCAGCTGAGTGATTTAGGATATGACATCTCATTTGTCAAAGATGGTTGTCATATTAGTAGGTCAAGTGATCAAAAGATCATTTTGACAGGATATAGGAAAAGAAATGTCTATTGTCTAGACATTATGTGTGAGAACAATGCTTCTCCTATTTGTCTTGTAGTTGATGAAAGAGTCTCACATTGTGTTAAATGGCACAAGAGGCTGACTCATCTTAACTATAAGATAATTGGCCAACTCTTTAGCAAAGAGTTAGTGAGGAATGATCCTCAGGTTAAGTGTATAAAGGATGACATATGCTCAGCTTGTCAAAATGGCAAGCAGACCAGATCCACCTTTAATAGAATTGAGAACAAAGATGTTGTGAGGTGCCTATACCTCTTGCATATGGATCTTTTTGGTCCTATGCCAGTTCACAGCCTAGGTAGGAAGGTCTACACATTTGTGGTTGTAGATGATTATTCAAGGTTTTCCTAGGTATTCTTCCTAAGGCAAAACTCTGAAACTCATAGTATCTTTTATAGTTTTGTCAAACAAATTCAGAATGAGTTAGACAGTACAGTGGTCAAAATAAGAAGTGACCATGGTACTGAATTCCAGTCTGATAGTATGACAAAGCTATGTGAAGAGTTTGAGATATTTCAGGAATTTTCCTCACCAAGAACACCTCAGCAAAATGGTATTGCTGAAAGGAAAAATAGAACCTTGATAGAGGCTGGTAGAACCCTATTGAGTGACACATCTCTCCCAGAAAATTTCTGGGCTGAGGCAGTTAATAGTGCATGTCATGTGATTAATAGGGCTACTATCACCAAGAGCCACAATAAGACCCCCTTTGAGATTATGAAGGGCAGAAAACCAAATCTATCCTATTTCAGGATCTTTGGTTGTAAATGTTATATACTTAACAATGGTAAGTCTTATTTAACCAAGTTTACTTCCAAATCCCAAGAGAGGATCTTTGTTGGGTATAACAACAACAGTAAGGCTTATAGGGTCTACAACTTGACAACTCAAGTTGTAGAAGAATCGGTACATGTAGTGTTTGATGAAGTTAGACTCATTAACAATGAATTGTCTAGAAGTGTTTGCAGCTCCACATGTGTGACTGAGAAGATGGACAAGCTTACTATTGAAGAAGGTCCTTCTACAAGTCAGCTAGTGGAGGATGGTGGCTGTTGTCCAGGGGGAGTACAAGATACTCATGTTGCTGAAGAAGACCAAAAGGAGCAGCTGAATGAAGAAGTTGAAGGTGTACAACCAGTAGACAGGCTGCCTCCAGCAAACAAGCATTTAAAAGATCATCCAGCGAATCAAATTATTGGAGATCTCAGACAAGGGGTATAAACAAGGAGTAGGAATCTAAGTTCAGTTCTCTACTCCAGCTTTCTATCCCAAGTAGAGCCAAAGAAATTTGAAGAAGCAATCCTAGACTCTCATTGGATTGAGGCTATGCAAGAGGAGCTGAACCAGTTCAAAAGATGCAAAGTCTGGGAGCTTTTTCCTAAACTAAAAGACCACAACATTATAGAAACTAAGTGGATCTTTAGGAACAAGTTGGATGAAAATGGAGTAATTATAAAGAACAAAGCTAGACTTGTTGCAAAAGGATATAGGCAGGAAGAAGGTATTGATTTTGATCAAACCTTTGCTCCAGTAGCCAGACTGGAAGCAATAAGGATGTTCCTTGCCTAAGCAACATTCCAAGGATTTAAGCTATACCAAATGGATGTTATGTCAGCTTTTCTGAATGGAAATCTGAAGGAAGAAGTCCATGTAGAACAGCCATCAGGTTTTGTTGATTCTACTAAACCTAATTATGTTTATAGACTTATGAAGGCTTTGTATGGGTTAAAACAAGCCCCTAGGGCTTGGTATGAAACTCTGTCTAGTTTCCTCATTGAGAATAAATTCACAAGGGGGAAAATAGACAAGACTCTATTCTTTAGGGAATCCAGAGGCAAGATTATCTTAGTCCAAATATATGTAGATGACATAATATTTGGGTTTAAAGAAAGTAGTCTTTGCAGAAAGTTTGCAAAACTAATGCAAGGACAATTTGAAATGAGCAGTATGAGGGAACTTAAGTTCTTCTTGGGTCTTCAAGTTAGACAGACTGAGGATGGTTTATCCATATGCCAATCTAAGTTCACCCTAGAATTGATAAGGAAGTATGGTATGGAATCATCCACTACCATGAAAACTCCTATGGGGTCAACAATGTCTCTAAGCAAAGATGATGCAGGGAAACCTGTAGATGAAACTTTGTATAGAGGGATAGTTGGCTCCCTATTGTATTTGACTGCAAGTTGACCAGATATCATGTATGCTACATGTGTCTGTGCTAGGTACCAAGCTTGCCCTAAAGAATCTCATTTGACAGCAGTCAAAAGAATTTTGAGATATCTCAAGGGCACTCCTTATCTAGGCCTTTGGTATCCTAGGAATGGAGACTTTGTACTGACAGGTTATTCAGATGCAGATTTTGCAGGCTGCAAGAAAGATAGGAAGAGTACAACTGGAACCTGTCAATTTCTAGGTGGAAGGCTGGTGTCATGGAGTAGCAAGAAGCAAACCAGTGTGACTATCTCCACAGCTGAGTCAGAGTATGTTGCTGCAGGAAGTTGATGTGCTCAACTTCTATGGATTCAACATCAGCTTGAAGATTATGATATTCAAGTAAGTAGAACACCTTTATTTTGTGATTCTACAAGTGCTATTTCTATTTCAAACAATCCTGTCTCCCATAGTAGGACTAAGCACATAGAAATAAAATACCATTTTCTAAGAGAACATGTGGAAAAAGGAGATATTTCACTAGAGTATATTAATACAGATAATCAGCTAGCTGATATGTATACTAAGCCCTTAAATGAAACCAAATTCAATAAATTTAAAATTGAATTAGGGATGATAAACTTAGAATAGTTTACAAAATTGGCTAAGTAAAATAGTGTCGACACACAGAGTTGTCTGTGTCGACACATAAAAGTGGTGTCGACATTTCAGAGAAATGGTGTCGACACATCTAGGAAGTCTGTGTCGACACTTCAGAGAATTTGTGTCGACACATGCAGTATAGGTGTCGACACATCCAAGGTGGTGTCGACACTTAGGATTTACACAGAATTAGTCTAGTAGAGTCTCGACTAAGTGTCGAGCTAAGTGGTGTCGACACATATACAAGTGTCGACACATATATTCTGTCGACTATACTTGTGTCGACACATAGTTGTCGAGACATTATAAGTAAGTGTCGACACTTTTCAACAGTGTCGACACAATTTAAGTAACTTTGACGCGCTTTTTCACCTACGATTCTAGAAAGGTATAAATAGGTTTTCGCCATTGTTTGTCGACACGCTCACCAAAGTTTCTAGACCAAACTTGTGTGTCGACATCTCTATTCTCTAAATTCAAATTTCTTCAAACCCTAATGACGCCCAAGCTAGAAGAGAATGTAAATGAAGGATATGAACTCGTGCGACATGCCTTTGATGAAGCGGAACCCGAAATCAAAGGTGTGGTAACCCTAATTGCCGAGACTGGACTGGAATACCTTGTTTCAAAACCAATTGATGCTTAAGATCACGGCAGTGAACCGGTCACACAAGTAATAAAAAATGGGGGTTTTCCCAAGTATCGATCTCACAAGGAACACAGTAAGGTGCAGTTAATTTCGAGGAGGACTTGAGATTGAAGTCCTCAGGTCGGAGCTAACTAAGGGGAGGTTTTGATGTTGCTGAAACAGAAAATAAAAGGCTAACAACTACTCCTATGTAACGCCGCTATGCGATGCTTCGCCATGCGGGATGGAAGACTAGTCGGGCCGCTATGCACCGAATCACTAGGCGGATGGAAGAGTAGGCTCGCGGATGAGGTGGTGAGAATGGCGGAATGAGGGTCGTAAGCACGTCTTTGCAACGCATGCCACTAGCAATTGCTAGTGCGACAAGGGTGGATGGTGGTGGATGGATATATGGCGCACCTCAAGCAAATAACGAAAACATACAAAATCACATAGACATGATTGTATAAAATCGTTTTACAAATAAGCATACATCATCTATAAATAAGGTTTACAACAACAAATAAACAACAATAAAGGAAGAACAAGTCAAGAGATCGACCGAATCCGAAGCCTTGCTGAGGATTCACGGTTGGAATCGTCGGGTTGTCATTCCGCGTCCAAGATCGGTCCTCAACTGCGTCCGGGATAGAGAAGGGCTGTCACCACCTTCCAATGACCCGTCTTCTTCGTCTCACGACAGCGGACGAAAGTTGAAAGCTTCCCTTTGCTTGATGGCTATGGCGTTGAAACTTGAAATGAATCCAAGAGATGATGGAGGAGGCCGAGAGGAAGCTCCGGCTCGGATTTGGCGGTGAAAGCTTGCCCGGAGCCCCTCCCTAGGGTGGAAGATGAAGGGGAATGGCGGAGAAAGTGGAAAACGGCGGAGGAAAATGAGCGATCTCCGGATCCTCGGATTAGGGCGAGACCTGCACTATTTATACAAAAGCAGAAATGAACAATGCGCATGATCACAGGCGCACGACCAGTGGTGGTGCGCACTATGTCCTGTGCTCGTGCGCACTGGCATGGAATAACAGGAAGAAGAACTGGGATAATGCGTACGAGTAGTGGCGCACGACCAGTGGTCGTGCGCACTAAGTCCAATGATCGTGCGATTACCCCAGACAGGACTCCAGAAAAGAGGAATCAATGCACACGATCAGTGGCACACGACCGGTGGTCGTGCACATTATGTCCAGTGGTCGTGCGCTTACCCCAGGCTGATTCTGGAAAACGAAGAGTAGTGCGCACGATCGGGGGCGCACGAACAGTGGTCGTGCGCATTAGATCCCATGATTGTGCGCCGTATTCCTGTTTCACCACCATCCCGGAACACGCACACGACCCCTGTACCGAAAGAAAAAACCAATCACTAATCTGTGCAGACATTCCAGACAATCACAAAAGGGAGTACAAACTATAAAAATAACAAAATACACAACCACGGGCATAAATGTGCACTTCCTATGGAAATAAAGATTAGAAGAAATAGGAACGATAAAGAACTAAAAGTGAAGTGCAACCGCGTGAAAACTAGCCCAAATGAGTCCGAAAATAGGTATATAAAGTGGACTCATCACACCCCCAGACTTAACTGTTTGCGCGTCCCGAGCAAGCAAAATCTAAGCAGAAAGGGAAAAATACTAGTTAACAAAGAAATTGCGATACGAAGTACCATGCGAAGTTGCATGCTCGCGTGTGTAAAAATATAATAGAAGAAATTTCTAAGCATACAAAATAGTTTATACTTTTCACAATGCGTATCAACATTTTATTATTACTCAAAAATAGAATCACGGTGAATCATCCGGTCATGCATAGGGAGAAAGTAGACTAATCGCTAGGAGAACATTGCCAAAGATCGGGGCTCGGGATAACCTCCAAAGGAATCCACCAATGTTGGTGACCATATGCTTGCTATTTCGCATTCTCTCCACGGCACTGGTTTGGTTCACACACGAATCAGTAGGACTTTAGGTGAAGAGATGGGGCTTGAGTTTCGGTGAGGTAAACAATGATAACTATGAATGGCTATGCACCTAATCCAAATGAGCTATCAAAGAAAGAATCCATCAGCTAACCAAAATAAATGCGGGTACACCACACCCCCAAACTTAACTTTTAACATATGGGTGTGTGCACTGCCTACTCCACATATAATCACATTTCCATAAAGATTTTCAATTTAAATTTTTTCTTTTCACTTCTTTTTTTTTTCTTTACAAATATTTTTCTCTCATTTTTTTTTTCTTTTTTTCAAATCATCTTTTTATTTTTTTGCAATTTCAGCAAATATAACATTGTAGCACATCCACATAATCACAAGTAAAATCACCACATCACACCCCAACATTAAAATGTAAACACTAAAGCTCAACTTGGGTGTGCGACTAGGATTGGCTATGAGGCTTTGGTGAAATCTTGGTGGAGCTGAATCAAAAGGAGGGATAGGCACAACGGGGCTAGCGAGGATAAGATGTCAGGAACGGTACAAAGCTCAACCGGGCCAAAATGATGGCCTACATCACGCTCATGCATGACTAACCTATACCCATGCTTCAAGAATAGCTTGGGGCAAGTTCTTAGCCATCGAGAAAGACTATCCATCCTCCCAACTCGAGCAATACGAACCTAATGGCCGTCTACACACATCCCTAAGCTACCGTCGGATTCACACCGGATTCACCAACTTTTGAGTAGAATAAAAAGTATTTACGCAATTAGAAAAATATAAAACTAAAAGCATACATAAAAATTAAATCTACTCCAATTTCTACACGAGATGAGAGCAGTTGACTAGGAGCACGACAAGGTCAACATTTTACTCCGTCTCACAATCCTATGTCAGCACCATAATTTTCCCAAATCTAACGAAGAAATGAGTTTAACTCGCAGCACGCAGAAAGCTAAGCACGCGCTCATGTGGGTGCAGTGGTGTGTGATGCAACGAACTAATCAAAATAAAATAATAAAGGCTTCTAGTATGCACAAGAAATGTGTGTGTGTAATAGGTAACAAATACTGGCTCTCCCCCAGACTTAAACTAAACGACACATCATATGATGGAGAAATTAAAAATCATAAAAAGCTAAATGAAGAGGTTACCCAATGCTCAGCTAGTGAGCATACCAGAAGACGCGTGGAAACCTGAAGTAGGCCCGCCATACGAAGAATCAGAACCCCGCCAATGCGATTTGCTATGAATACCTGCAGGGGTGAGCTCCGCAAAAACAAAAGAAAAATATACAAAAAGAAATGCTAAAACTAAAAGAGACATGAAAATAAAAATGCAGGAAATGAAAGATAAGTACTGGGGTTATTGTCATCCCAGCACGACTTATTAAATTCTAAACAGTTCTAGCTAGTGGGCCTATGAAATAAAAAATGCACAGGTAACTGTTCCAATATCCGTTTCGGTATAGGGTACCGATACGGTGATAGAGCAGTTACCCCTCTGCCTAAATAATCATACCTGCTCCTCGCAGGCAGAGGAAATAGGAAGTAGGATGAGGAGGAGGCCTGGTCCTCACTCATCTCACCACAAAATAAATCCTTGCCTAGCAAGGTATCATCTATCACAGGCCCGCAGGAGGCGATGGCAACGACATGAGCACAAAGCTCGTCGTCATCCCAACGTACCTGTGGAGACTCATCCTGAACAGGCTCAGATAAGGAAGGGAGATCAAGTAATAAAAGAGAAGAAAAACTAAAAGAATCAGAAAATGGGAGAGTGATCCCGGTCTCACTCTCAGCAGGATCCAAGCAGAGATCATCGTCGGTATCATACGAGTCGTACCGAGGGGAATCCGAGAACTCGAGGTCCGCAGTGGTAAGAGAAACAGCCTCATCTAATAAAGAGGTGCAAACCTCCACATCAGAAAGAGGATATTCCTCATCCCACCGAGGTGCGTAAAAGTGTTCCGAAGATCCACTTTCTCCGTCGGAGATAGAGGAATCATCATCCCACTTCGGCGCAACCTCGGGCACCGAATCATCAACAAATACAACATCATCAACCGACTCACAAGAAAGAGGAATAGCACAATCCGGCAAAAATTGCGGAGGGGCAAGGCTGCTCTCAAAATCAAGCACTGAATGAGCAGGCCCCATCGCAAAATCATTCGTTGACGCCACCCCGTCGACGACCGGAACAATCTCATCGTCCCATACAGGAGCGTCCATGAGTTCCTGCTCCTCTTTTTGTTGGCTAACACCAGAGTGATCATCATCACTCAAGGAAAGCTCGTAAAAAGGGATCGAGGGACCCATGAAAGAGCTGTATGCGGCTAGAGATTCTTCGGTAATCTCAACGGGTAGAGAATGAGCATAGTGCGTTATGTCAGTGTATGAGCCAGACAACACCCTGGTAGGCCTATCCATAACAGTCTTCCGTGAACGGGAGGTTGTTGTGCACACGCCCTCAGAGGGAGAAGGCTTGCACAAATGAGGGCAATCCTTCAACATGTTGCCCACACCTTGACATAACAAACACCGAATGCAATGCTCGGCATTCATAACAGCAATGTCATCGATGGATCGGCGCAAAGTGTCAAGGATACGGCACTCAGCATCAGAATCCATCACGAACAAAAATAATTGCTGAAAAAGTGCTACATAGCTAAAATGAAAATAGCACGGATCTGCTATCTAAATCAAAAATCAGAAAAGGGTACAAAGAAATAAGCAAAATAAAAATTCTAATAAAAAAAGCAAATAATAAAAAAAAATGAAATGCACAAATGGAAAAGGGCTTCAATCTATTATCTCCCTCTCCAAAAACTCACACGACTGTGTTCCCCGGCAACGGCGCCAAAAACTTGATGTTATAGATCACGGCAGTGAACCGGACGCACAAGTAATAAAAAATGGGGGTTTTCCCAAGGATCGATCTCACAAGGAACACAATAAGGTGGAGTTAATTTCGAGGAGGACTTGAGATTGAAGTCCTCAGGTCGGAGCTAACTAAGGGGAGGTTTTGATGTTGCGGAAACAGAAAATAAAAGGCTAACAACTACTCCTATGCAACGCCGCTATGCGATGCTTCGCCAGGCGGTATGGAAGACTAGTCGGGCCGCTATGCACCGAATCACTAGGCGGATGGAAGAGTAGGCTCGCGGATGAGGTGGTGAGAATGGCGGAATGAGGGTCGTAAGCACCTCTTCGCAATGCACGCCACTAGCAATTGCTAGTGCGGCAAGGGTGGATGGTGGTGGATGGATATATGACGCACCTCAAGCAAATAACGAAAACATACAAAATCACATAGACATGATTGTATAAAATCGTTTGACAAATAAGCATACATCATCTATAAACAAGGTTTACAACAACACATAAACAACAATAAAGGAAGAACAAGTCAAGAGATCGACCGAATCCGAAGTCTTGCTGAGGATTCACGGTTGGAATCGTCGGGTTGTCATTCTGCGTCCAAGCTCGGCCCTCAACTGCGTCCGGGATAGAGAAGGGCTGTCACCACCTTCCAATGACCCGTCTTCTTCGTCTCACGGCAGCGGACGAAAGTTGAAAGCTTCCCTTTGTTTGATGGCTATGACATTGAAACTTGAAATGAATCCAAGAGATGATGGAGGAGGCCGAGAGGAAGCTCCGGCTCGGATTTGGCGGTGAAAGCTTGCCCGGAGCACCTCCCTAGAGTGGAAGATGAAGGGGAACAGCGGAGAAAGTAGAAAACGGCGGAGGAAAATGAGCGATCTCCGGATCCTCGGATTAGGGCGAGACCTGCACTATTTATACAAAAGCAGAAATGAACAATGTGCACGATCACAGGCGCACGACCAGTGGTCGTGCGCACTATGTCCTGTGCTCGTGCGCACTGGCATGGAATAAAAGGAAGAAGAACTGGGATAATGCACACGAGTAGTGGCGCACGACCAGTGGTCGTGCGCACTAAGTCCAATGATCGTGCGATTACCCCAGACAGGACTCCAAAAAAGAGGAATCAATGCACACGATCAGTGGCGCACGACCGGTGGTCGTGCGCATTATGTCCAGTGGTCGTGCGCTTACCCCAGGCTGATTCTGGAAAACGAAGAGTAGTGCGCACGATCGGGGGCGCACGACTAGTGGTCGCGCGCATTAGATCCCATGATCGTGCACAGTATTCCTATTTCACCACCATCCCGGAACACGTACACGACCCCTGTACCGAAAGGAAAAACCAATCACTAATCTGTGCAGACATTCCAGACAATCACAAAAGGGAGTACAAACTATAAAAATAACAAAATACACAACCACGGGCATAAATGTGCACTTCCTATGGAAATAAAGATTAGAAGAAATAGGAACGATAAAGAACTAAAAGTGAAGTGCAACCGCGTGAAAACTAGCCCAGATGAGTCCGAAAATAGGTATATAAAGTGGACTCATCAGCAATCAAGATCTGGAAGAAGGAGGTCCTAGAATTTTTGAGTGCAGCTTCACTTGACGACTCTGGACTCAAGATTAAGTCCAGAGTTCATGGAACCAAAGTTAAGATCACACTGAAAAGTCTAAGAAAGGTACTTCATCTACCAAGAACAAAAGACGAAGATGATGTATCTGCTTCTAAGACTAGAGAGGCATTGAGATGGTGTGGACTGGATTCAAACCTGAAGATTGGATCAGTGTTCAACAGGAAAGAGATGAACATCCAAGGAAAATTCTTTTCTGAAATAGTTGGCAAGGTCATCTTGAGCAAGCCTAGAGGACATGACAGAATTTCAGCTCAGATGTTCAATTTGATGACAAGGATTCTCTTCAAACTAGATACTGATTGGTCTGCAGTTATGTTTGAAAAGATAAAAGAGAGTATGAAGAAGCCCAATCTGGGAAGAATTCTGAGTTTATACCTAGCTGGAAGTATTCCATAGGTGATGAATCAAGCAGCTGGTTCTAAGATAAATCACATGAGGAGAATGAATGTCGGTATTTTCTCAAGATGGGATAGGGTGCTGGCAAAAGAAATGCCAACTTCAGTAAAGGACACAACTCAGAAGAAGAAGAAGAAGACAACCACTGTGGCTCTAGAATCCTCTAGCAGCTCTGAAGAGCAAGTAGTGTTTAGTTCTGATGATGAACAGGGTGGAAATGCTGGACAGTCTCCAGCTAGACAAGAAGATGCTCAGAGGCAGGGGGAGCTACCCTCAGCAAGCCCAATTCACCTGGATCCACTCCAGGGGGAGCCTCTACTTGTGGAAGAGCCAACTCCACTAGAGAGTGAAAGGGTTACCCAAACCATACTAGAGGTAATCACTGAAATTAATCAATTCGATTTCACTATTGAGGAAGAAGTTTTGACTGATTTATTACCTGATATTCATCAGCAAACACAGATACAACCTCAACCCCAAGATGTTGTCATGGAGGACACATCTGTTACTAATAAAGTGGTTGATGAGATAAGAGATTCTCCAGCTCATTCTCAATAGGAATTTACCTTAGAGGAGTTATTCCCTGATCTTGTACAGACAGATTTTGAGAAAGAAATAGCTGCTGTTGAGGGGGAGAAGGTCAATGTTGAGGGGGAGCATATAGAGATTATAGAGGAAATTGCTACACAAGAGACTGAGAAGCCAAAGGATGCTGAGGAACCACAAAGGACTGAGAAGGAGTTACCTTCTAGTCCTAAGGATAGAGTGGACATAGCTAGCACTTCTGCTTCAGAGGATGAAGAGACTGCTAGAGCCAAGAAGAGGAAGTTCCAGGTCTTCAAGAGAAGGAGCCAGAACTATAAGAAAGCCCTACAAACAATAGCTCCACAGCCTGCCCCATCTACTGATTTTAGTTCATTGATGGTGGCTTTACAGATTAAGCTGGATGAGCAAAGGCAAACTCTAGAAAAGTACATGGATGAAGGGCATAAGTCACTGTAATTTGATCTTGCACAAGACATCAAATCTATCAGATTTGAAGTAAATCTCAACAAGAAGGAAATGACTGACTGCTTGCATAAAGGAGGAAATGTAGTAGTCTATCTGGCCACACATCAAGAGAAAATAAAGACTAAACTTGATGACCTAGAAGTTAAGCAAGACTATGTACTGGAAAACCAGATAAGGATGAATGATAATTTGACAGCTTCACATAATGCCATAGTCACTGAAATGAAGAATATAACTACTGCTCAGACTGCAGCAAGTGCTACTGCCAAGGATGAATTTGACAAGCAATTGCAAGAGAGCCTAACTGTTGTTAAAACTGCCATTGAAAACTCTCAAAAGGCTATCACTGAAAAGCTCCAAAGGTTGAAACCCTTCTATAAAGATGGAGTTAACTATCTAAATGCACAGATAAGATTTCAGAAAGATGATCTGAGGGATCATATAGAGAGAGAAGTCATAAAGGGGGAGAGGGTATTAGTCAAGGCAGGCTCTGATCATGCCAAATGGATTTCAAATTCCATCAGAGCCACCCTTGGATATCCACCCTTATGTGATGATGAGAATGTTGCAGTGTCTGGAATCAATCCTGCATATCTTGGAGGAGAGCAAGCTGAAGTGGCTCAAGTGATATACCCTCCACCAGACTTTGACATGATGCATCAAGAGATACAGTCTATGTATAGTCCTCCTGAGGGAAATCAGAATGTCATCATTGAAAAGGTAGTTCAGCCTGTGCCAGAGGCACTACTAAAAGAGCAAGAGGCTTTGTTAAAAGAACAAGAGGCCCAATTATCAAAGAAAAGATTCAGAGAGCAAGCTGAATTAAGGCCTGATTTTGAACAATGGAGCCCCACTTCCAGGAATATCATTTTGACTGCATGGAAGGCTGCTAAGGACAATGTCCTGGATAGAGGCAAGTGGTATTCTGACCTGGAGTGGAGGAAGCATGAGAACAGGCAAGAGGCCATTGTACAATATAGAAGAAAGGCTAAACTGGGAAAGCTACCTCCTAATGCACAGGAGCCTAGCAAGTATTTTCCCAAACCTTATCACTATTTTGAAAGGCAGAAGATAAAGGCTGAAGAGTTGAAAAAGAAAGATCTTAAAGGGAAGAAACCTGCTGCTGCTGATGAGACTGAAGCTCAAGTTCAAGCAAAGATTCAATCTGGAAAATGGATTGTAATCAAGAAACCAGAGCAGCCTTAGGATAGCATTTTCTTTAGTTTACAAATTGCAATCATTTGTATTAAAATTCTATGTAAACTTTTGACTAATGAAAATGTTGGAATTTGTAAGAACAATATTATATGTTCATCTATTACATTAATTGTTCTGAGCTAATGGTATATACATGTTCTGTTCATGCATGTTTAAGTATTTTCCCTGTCACATAATATTATTGTACATCATACTGAGAATTTGTTATGTATGGTGTATATCATTGACTAAGAGTTATGACTTCTCCAAATATGGGGAGATTGTTGGGTACATTGGAATATATGTACCTGATTTGAAGAAGCCTCACCCTACTCAATGATATACATCAAGATGTATTTGATGTTCTTTGAGTTTCTTTGTGCAGGTTAAGTAACTGCAGGTTTGCAGGAAAAGTTTTTAAGTCCATATGTCGACACCCAGAAGAAAAGTGTCGACACATACATGAAGTGTCGACACACAATGAAGAAATGTCTAAAGAATCAGTGTCAACACTTAGAAGCAGTGTCGACACCCAGAGGAACTTTGTCAACATCAAAAGTGTCGACACAGGAGGCTGTGTCGACACTCAGCAAAACTTCAACAAAGTTTAAGTACAAGTGTCGACACAAAGGAGATGTGTCGACACTCAGCAAAGTCTCAACACATGAAGAATGTGTCGACACAAAGGAGATGTGTCGACACTCAGCAAAAGGTTTAACACAGAAGGCATGTGTCGACACAAAGAAGATGTGTCGACACTTAACAAGTTTCAACACAAGAAGATGTGTGGACACAAAGGAGTTGTGTCGACACTTAACAGAAATCAACTAAGTATTGAAGAAGAAGGACTTGTGTCGACACACATGATCAGTGTCGACACTTTATGAAGAAGCAGTGTCGAGAAGCTATTTCTACAACACAAGGAGTTGTGTCGACACCATGAAGGCTAGTGTCGACACTTAGTCTACTTGTGTCGACACTTGGTCTATTTGTGTAGACACATAAAGACTATCTATCTCGACACTTTCAGACAGTGACAGAGATTTCAAGAAGTGACTGGATGACTTGACAGCTGCCATTTCAACCGGTCAACTGCTACTGTCAGAGCTATCAGAAGTTAGTTAGAAACCGGATCAGCCGGTCACTATAAAGAAAGCCTATATAAAGACTTATTCCTTCAACAGAAGGAAGATTGAAATCGAGAAATGAATCATTGAAGTACAACACAACGAGAAGAAGACCTTCAAGTGAAGATCTAAGAAGTTGGAGAGAGAAAGCTCCTTATAAGAAGACAACTATTGAACCAGGCTGATAAAGAAGATTTAGATTGAGATCTGATTCTCAAGTCAGCAGTTGATTGAAGATCATCTGCATAAGATATTCAACCCTACTGTGTTCTAATTCAAGAAACTTTGAAGAAAGCCAAGGGAGGTTGATCTCTACAAAGTTCTTTCAAGAACTCATCAAGAAGTCAGTCAAATCAACTTTCTCAATCAGAGTTGTGGTTATTAATCCTTGTACTCTTTATTTTCTGTAGGATCCTAAGGGATCTGAGTTGTAAGCTTATTTTATAAAGGCTGAGTGGTAGGGCTTGTGTGCCTGAGTGTAGGAGATACATTTCTCTGAGTGTAAGCCTTGTTGAAGGCTGAGTGTAGGCCTTGCTGAAGGCTGAGTGTAGGTCTTGGTGAAGACTGAGTGGTAGGGCTTTGTGCCTGAGTTGTAGGAGTGAGATCACTCTGAGTTGTAGGAACCTATTTGGGGTTCTGAGCTGTAAGATCTGTGGATCTGAGAAGTAGTGGAGAAGTTAGGCCGAATCTAGTACACTACTAGATAGGCGAAGGGGGAAAGTGGATGTACCCAGACCTTGGGGAACCACTATAAATCCTGTGTGCTCTCTGTGATTGTATGCTTGTGTGATTGCTGTGTTATTTGTGCTGAATTGCTGTAAAGAATTGCATAAACAGGTCTAATAATTCAGTATTTCTGCCTTAAAAGTTAAAAAGATTAAGTGCACCTATTCACCCTCCCCTCTTGGTGTTTAGGCACTAGTTCTTTCAGATTAATAGTGAGCTATTACAGCTTGCAATACACCTTTACAAGAAAGCAAATAAATGGGTACAAAGGGGAAGCTGGCGGCTAAGGAAGGAAATGTCAGAAGAGGACGCCGCGCGGACTGTGCTTGGAGGACGACAGACCGCACGGTTAAGGGAAGAACATAGACCGCGCGGACTGGAGAGCCAGGTCAGCAGGCCGCGCGTCTAATGGCAGAGAAGGAGGTGCGGATTGAGAAGAGGAGTACGCAGGTGTTGCTGGCTTGAGCTTGTTGTGGGCTGACTTCGGGCGTGAGCACCTTGGCGATGTTGAGACGTCCCACAAAATGAGAGGTATGGGGGTCTATTTATAGGCCCGAGGAGGTAACGGCTTCCGGTGACGTTACCCCCAGTGAGACGGTAACTGAAGCGAGAAGAGGAAAGGGTCCGTCGAGTACGCCACAAGCCGTGCGGACTGGGGCTTGCCTCTGGAACTGATGCTGCTGATGGCGAACTGGGAGACTGAGTGGTGGAATGCGAGGAGAGTCTGCAGAGTCTGCCACTGCTGAGCTGAGATTGTCCGCCTGCTGCTAGGGAGGCGGATGCTGGAGGCTAAGCGGCGGACTGTGAGGGGAATCCATAGAGTTCGGCGCTGCTAAACTGGGCACGCGCTAAGGGGTGCGAGCTGAGGATTGCCCACTGAGTCCGCCGAGTCCGCACAAGGCTGTGCGGTCTGGGACTTACTTGAGGAGATTCTGCTGCCTGGCGGACTGGGAGGAGTCTGCCACTACTGGTCGAGCCCACGCCAAACTATGCGGGCTGAGGAGGTTGTCCGCTTGCTGGAGAGAAGCGGGAGCTGGAGGCTGAGGAATGGCAGGCTGCATAGCGTAACCGCGGAGTCAGCAAAGTCTGCGCCTACTGCTAGGCTGAGTCCGTTCATGCTGGAGCGAAGATGAAGGCCTGCTGTTGCTGAGGAGCTGGAGCTGGAGGCTGAGGAATGGCAGGCTGCATAGCGCATCCGCGGAGTCTGCGAAGTCCGCGCCTGCTGTCAGGCTGAGTCCGCTCATGTTGCAGGGAAGATGAAGGCCTGATGTTGTTGAGGAGCTGGAGCTGGTGTTCGTCAATATAGGCGGACTGGAATGCTTGATTGCACTTCGAGTCCGCCCAGCTCGCGATGAACTGGATGTGGCTGCTAACCTTTGCGGGTAGTCGGGGAGTTGGAGTGTCCACGCTCTTAAGCGGACTAGTGAAGCTGGTTGTCCATGCTGCTGGAGTCCGCCACTGCTAAACGGAACTTGTCGCACCTGTTGGGTGATAAGGGATGGGTGACCTGTCGGACTGACGAGGCAGGCCGCGCATGCTGGCAAGGTGGAAACTGTGGTAGCTGGCTGCCGGCCTGGGGGCAGGTCACCACCTTTGTTTGGCGGTTTGAGAGGCCTAGGCGGATAGGCATCCGAGTCTGGTAAAAGGGCTCTTGTTGAGAAACCTGCAGTTAAGCTGACAAGGCAGGAGGCCTGCAGGGACGGACCGCAGATGCAGTCCGCGGAACCTGCCGACCCAAAGGAACAGGGCGTGGCCTGGGCGGTCAGACCGCTGAGACCGCCCAAGCCGTGCGGCCTGAGCGAACAGAAAGGCATTTCCGCCCCAACGAAGGCGTCGCGACCTCCACGAGAAAACTGGAGCAGGCCGCGACTAGCAAGCTGGCCACCTTGGGAGAAGGATCGCCGATTTCGGGGTTAACATAATCCCCGCACTTTTTTAAGTTCAGAAGAGAACTTCGAAAAAGTTGGAGACCAACGAAAATCGTGATCCACCCCAAAGGAAAGGAAGGGGGAAAGGAGAGATAGAACCTGATGTCTCTGCTTAGGTGTTTTGCTGATGCCTATCTTTTTCTTGTAAGAGAAAAGTCAATGTAGGCATATATGGAAGGTACACCTTGCACGTACCTGGGTTTGCCTTTGCAAAACGAAGGTTTTTCTACCAAGTTCTGCAAAATGAAGGTGAGAGGAAAACATAGAAGCGTAATATCTTGCAAGTACCTGGTAGAGGCTTGAAAACACCTGTTATCCTCTACAAAAGGAAGAGTGAGTGGTATACAAGAAAGAAAAATGAGCTGTAAGTACCTGAAAGGAACTTGCAAGTGTTTGCTACTTTCTGCAAAAGAGATGTTAGAAGCAAATATGAGATATAAAAGTATCTTGCAAGTACCTGTAAAGGAACTTGAAAATGTTCGCTATTCTCTGCAAGAAAAGAGTTAGGAGCAGGTAAAACATGTGAAAGTAGCTTGCAAGTGCATGTGAAGAAACTTGCAAGTGTCTGCTGATCTCTGCAAAATGAGAGTTAAAAGCAGACACATATGTGAAAATAGCTTGCAAGTACCTGTGAAGAAACTTGCATGTGTCTGCTGATCTCTGCAAAATGAGAGTTAGAAGCAGACATATATGTGAAAATAGCTTGCAAGTATCTATAAAGAAACTTGAAAGTGTCTGCTGATCTCTACAAAATGAAAGTTAGGAGCAGACAAATTATGTGAAAGTAGCTTGCAAGTACCTGTGAAGAAACGTGTAAGTGACTGCTGCTCTCTGCAAGAAAAGAGTTAGGAGCAGACAAAATATATGAGAGTATCTTGGAAGTACCTGTGAAAAACCATGCAAGCATCTACTGAACTCTACAAGAAGAGAGTTATAGGTAGACATAGATGAAAAAATTACGCTGCAAGTACGTGGATATGACTTGCAGGTGCCTGCTAATCACTGCAAAGAGAAGAGTGAGAAGCATACATATTATAATGAACTAAGCTGCAAGTACCTGAATGGGGCTTGCAGGTGCCTGCTAATCACTGCAAAGAGTAGAGTGAGCAGCAAACATAAAATAATGAGTTAAGCTGCAAGTACCTGAGATGAGGCTTGCAGGTGCTAACTGTTGATGAGATAAGGTGGTTATGATCACATGATAGAGGAAATACCTGATACACTCTGCTGATAATTGAATGGAGATCAAACTAGAGTACTGATCTTCTTGCTAAGTTAGAGATGATATCTTAGCATGAAGTCCAGATCAATAAGTCGAGCGTTGACAGTTGATGTGATAGGGTGGATATGAACACATTGGTAGAGAAAGAGGTTGATGCACTCTGCCAATTTGAAGTACACTCCAATAATATTTCTTGATGATCAAGGAGAGTTAGATGCTCAATCAATGATGGACGCCATTAGCATTCAATAAGAGCAATGGAGAGCTTATATAAGTAGAGAGCTTGTAAGTCATCATCTGATAGAGCTTTGAGCAAGCATTGCATATAAGATGAGCATAAGCAAAATGAATGCTGCAAATCCTTTTGGTAGGTCGGATTAACCTGTTAATCTGTCAGAATGACATTTGATAAAAAAAGAGGCCTATACTCGGAGATGTCCAAGAAAGACTGGATGCTGACATAGGAGATCACCCGTGGGCCTTATGCATCGCTTGCTTGCAAAAGGTCGTCACGATTATAGTCATACTAAGAACGGGCTAGCCGCGCATCCTTTAGAGGGGCACAAAAGAGAAAAGCATGGGAAATCCTGAGAAGGATCGCTAGAGATACTACTCTCATGCCTCGGGTTACAACATCACTGATCAATGAGACTAGTTGCGCCAAGTGGCCTATTGCTTATCTATGGAAAGATCAGTGGAGTTGTGGATCCCGCAAAGGCACAGATTGAGAGTGCCATATAGTGTTCGGCCATCACAGTTGTGAGATGATCGAAGAGACAAGGCTACACTTGGTCTCCATTGCTTGTCAAGAAAAAATCACTGTAACTGTAATGTATCCTTTGCGAAGCACAACAGAGCTAACACATGGGGCTTCCCTAGCACACACTCTGTGTCAGATGCTGGTTAGGATTCGAAGTCTCGTATTCCTCCGCATGAGAGTTGGATAGCCCCCACTACACATATGCGAAAACTCCTCGCGATATGTGGTCATTGTGGCCTTACGCCGGAATCCAATCTCGAGGGGGCCTATAGCAAGACTCGGCGATATCTCAGTGGTGTAGTGATCTCTTTGGCGAAGATAAAAGTAGAGGAAGAAGCATTACAAGAAGGGAACTGTGTCGGTATGAGATCCCTGATAAAAGCTTTATTGAAAAGCAAGAATGAACACTTAGGAGTGCTTTGCAAAGAGAATGTTTGAAAAGTAAGAGTAAGAGTAACCAATAATGGTTGTGAAACAATTTGAAGAACTATGAAGTCCTTTGCCGACTTAGAATAGTCTTCCAAGCACGCCCTCGTCATCAGCATCAAAGCATTCAACAGGATTGTTGACAATGAGGAGAGGGGGCTCTTCGACTAGGCTCACTCCTCTTGAGCTGCAAGGAATATCTGCCACTTCTTTGCCTTTTGAGTTTGCTGGATCAGGGCGATCTTCCTTGGGAGACAGGTCACACATCTTACCCTGCTGGAGCATCCTTTGCATCAGTTGGCGGAGTGCTCGGCAGTTCTCTGTCAGGTGGCCTGACTCTTTGTGGAATTTGCAATATGGATCATAGTCTCTAGATCTTTGATCAGCTGGTCGATAAGGCCTTTTGCAATTAGTCCTATCTCTCATAACTTGGCTCACTTCTTGCATGGCCTCGTCGAGTTCAGACTCATGCAAGTCATCGTCTTGCTGTTGGTAAACTGCAGCTGTTTGTGAAGATGGAGCTGGTGGTAGTAATGGATGTCGAGTACAATCATGGTCTTGGAAGAGATATCGATGGCGTTGAAACCTTCTTCCCTTCCTTGAGTGAGTTGGGAAATCATTGTGAGGAGACCTTGGAGGCTGCTTGTGAGAAGGATCTTTCTCTGATATAAGCTTGGAGACGAAGCTTGGTTTGCTATTTTTGCCTCAGATGTATGAGTTGGCTAAGGCAATCAACTCTTGGTACGTTTTTGGTGCTCGGACATTGACTTCAAACTTGAGCGGCCCTTCATGAAGACCGTGGATAAGAGCCACTCAGTACATTTCCTGACTAACAATCTCGATGTCCAAGATTTCTCTTTGGAATCGATCAACGAATTGAGACCAGGTTTCATTCCCACGCTGCTTGATCTCAAAGAGGGCTTCTGGACCGCACTTTCTCTTGGTTGATGTAGAGAATCTGAGCAAGAACTCCCTTCGCAGATCAGCAAAGGAAATGATGGAGTGAGGGCGAAGACCATAGAACCAATCCCTCACTTGTCCATCAAAGGTTGTGACAAGGAGTTTGCACTTAGTTGCATCTGAAAGAGTTTTGAGAGCAACGACTAATTTGAAGGCTTGCAGATGCTTCACGGGATCAGTCTCTCCAGTGTAGATCGGTAGTCGGGGCTCTCTGAAGTTAGCTGGAGCTGGTTCATGACGAAGGTTCTCTGTAAATGGTGATGGCTCTTTGTTTTCTCCTACAACATAAGGATGAAAAGGAGCATAAGCTACAGCTGCAAAAGAAGCAGGAGGATAAAAGGGAAAAGTTGTTGTAGGAGCAAAGGCAGAAGCTGAGGGGTAAGGATGACTTCCCTGAAAGTTTAGAAATCTAGCAGGGCTCCCCAGGGCTGCTTCTCGGAAGAAGTTTTGGCGAGCAGCAAACTCTTCATCTTGAGGGCGCAAAGGGGCTGCAGGCCCTTGCAGGAAGGTTGTTGTATAAGGAGGATAAACTGGCGGGCAAGCTGGAGGATAAGCTTGTTGATGCTCCAATGCTGATGCTGGATTGATCGGAGCAGCTGGAGCAGTTGGAGCTGCTGTAGGTTGAGTCTGCAATTGCTGGGTAATAGAAACAAGAATTTGGTTGATGGCTTGGAACTGCTGAGCATTTTCACGGCGCGATTGCTAAAAGGCCTCCTAGAGAGGATCATCTCTAGGACTTGATTGAGCAAGGTTCTCGGCTGGATGATGATCTGACATGGCTAACTGTCGTTGTTCACCTTCTGACTTCGGATCTGAAGGTTGCGTGTTAACTATTGATGCGCGAAAACGACACCGCCTAGTTAACACGAAGGGAGTGTTCGATCTCACAAGCTAGGAGAGGAAGAGGGTGAAGGTTGCGGGGAGAGAGGAAGCTTCTGAGTGCTCGAGGGTGGAGCAAGCGCTTGTTCGAGGGTTGCGGGGATAGAGGAAAGGTTTGCTGAGAGCAGCCGGGAAGGCTGATGAGAAGAGGAGGTTGATCAGGAGCTGTCGAGCAGACAGTTACTTGGACGGTTGTGCTTGCAGGTTGACGCCGAGGGAACTGAGTTGAGCTAAGAAGAAGAGAGAGGGGCCGCTAGCAGCGGCAACAACAGACTTCGCCCACCGCGGCTTAAATGCCACTCTTGCGATGAGCTTTCTTTTGATTAATAGTGAGCTATTACATCTTGCAATACACCTTTACAAGAAAGCAAATAAAGAGGTACAAAGGTGAAGCTGACAGCTAAGGAAGGAAATGCCAAAAGAGGAGGCCGCGCGAACTGAGCTTGGAGGCCGGCAGACCGCACGGTTAATGGAAGAACATAGGCCACACGGACTGGAGAGTCGGGTCGGCAGGCTGCGCGTCTATGGGCAGAGAAGGAGGTGCAGAATGAGAAGAAGACTCCACCGGGGTTGCTGGCTTGAGCTTGATGTGGGCTGACTTCGGGCGTGAGCACCTTGACGATGTTGAGACCTCCCCCAAAATGAGAGGTATGAGGGTCTATTTATAGGCCCGAGGAGGTAACGGCTTCCGGTGACGTTACCCCCGGTGAGACGGTAACTGGAGCGAGAAGAGGAAAGAGTCCACCGAGTATGCCACAAGCCGTGCAGACTGGAGCTTGCCTCTAGAACTGGTGCTGCTAATGGCGAACTGGGAGACTGAGTGGTGGAGTACGAGGAGAGTCCGCAGGGTCCGCCACTGTTGAGCTGAGATTGTCCGCCTGCTGCTGGGGAAGCGGATGCTGGAGGCTAAGTGGCGGACTGTGAAGGGAATCCGCGGAGTCCGCCTCTGCTGAACTGGGCACGCGTTAAGGGGTACGAGCTGAGGATTGCCCATTGTGTCCACCGAGTCCGCATTAGGCTGTGCTTTCTGGGACTGTCTTGAGGAGATTCTGCTTCCTGGCGGACTGGGAGGAGTCTGCCACTACTGGTCGAGGCAGCGCCAAACTGTGCGGGCTGAGGAGGTTGTCCTCCTGCTAGAAAGAAGCGGGAGAGGGAGGCTGAGGAATGATAGGCTGCATAGCGCATCCGCGGAGTCTGCGAAGTCCGCGCCTACTGCTAGGTTGAGTCCGCTCATGCTGGAGCGAAGATGAAGGCCTGTTGTTGCTGAGGAGCTGGAGCTGGGGTCATCAATATATGCGGACTAGAATGATTGATTGCACTTCGAGTACGCCTAGCTCGCGATGAACTGGATGTGGATGCTAACCTTTGCGGGTAGCTGGGGAGTTGGAGTTTCCACGCTCTTAAGCGGACTGATGAAGCTGGCTGTCCATGCTGCTGGAGTCCGCCACTGCTGAACGGAACTTGCCGCACCTACTGGGTGATAAGGGATGGGTGACCTATCGGACTGACGAGGCAGGCCGCGCATGCTGGCGAGGTGGAAACTGTAGTAGCTAGCTGGCGGCCTGGGGGCAGGTCGCCACCTTTATTTGGCGGTTTGAGTGGCCTGGGCGGATAGACATCCGAGTTTGGCAAAGGGGGCTCCTGTTGAGAAACATGCGGTTAAGCTGAAAGGCAGGCGACGTGCAGGGAAGGACCGCAGAAGCAGTCCGCGGCACCTGCAGACCCTAAGGAACATAGCGCGGTCTGGGCGGTCAGACCGCGGAGACCGCCCAAGCCGTGCGGCCTGAGCGGACAGAAAGGCCTATCCGCCCCAACAAAGGCGTCGTGACCTCCAGGAGAAAACTGGAGCAGGCCGTGAATACCGAGCTGGCCAACTTGGGGAAGGATCGCCGATTTCGGGGTTAACATGTTGTGCCCTTAAGGTATCTCAAAATCCGCTTTGCAGTAGTGTAATGAGATATCTTAGAGTTCACCGGATATCTAGCACACACATATATTGAAAACATGATGTCTGGCCTACTAGCAGTAAGGTAAAGTAAGGATCCAATTATGCTTCTATACTTGGTTTCATTAAAAGGTTCCATTTTCTCATCCTTGTCCAGAGACATAGCTGAACCCATTGGAGTCCTCATAGAGGTTGCACTCTCCATTCCGAATTTCTTGATTAACTCTTTGGTGAACTTCGTCTGAGAGATGAAAATTCTATCCTCAGATTGTTTCACCTGAAGTCCTAAGAAATACTTCAGCTCTCCCACACTGTTCATTTCAAACTTCCCTTGCATAAGTTTGAAAAATTTTTTGCAAAGGTTGTCATCAGTAGGGCCAAAAATGATATCATCGACATAGATTTGCACTAGCAAAATCTTGCCTTTTATTTTCCTAAAAAATAATGTCTTGTCTATCTTTCCTCTTGTGAACTTGTTCTCAAGAAGAAAGTTAGACAGCATTTCATACCAAGCTCATGGAGCTTGTTTCAAACCGTATAGCGTTTTAAATAATAAATAAACAGAATTATTACGTTCATGATCAACGAAACCTGGAGGTTGTTCCACATACACTTCTTCTTTTATGTCACCATTAAGGAAAGCTTACTTCACGTTCATTTTGTAGACGGTGAAGCCTTTGAGTGCAGCATATGCGAGGAGCAACCTAATTGCCTCAAGTCTTGCCACTAGAGCATATGACTGATCGAAGTCGATCCCTTCTTCCTATTTATACCCTTTGGCGATGAGTCTGGCTTTGTTCTTGATTATTGTTCCATCTTTGTCCATCTTGTTTCGGTAGACCCATTTTGTTCCAATCACATTCTTTCCTTTGGGTCTTAGCACAAGCTTCCAGACTCGGCAATGTTTGAATTGATTTAGTTCTTCTTCCATTGCTATTACCCAAGATGCATCCTTGTTTGCTTCCTCAAACTTCTTTGGTTCAACCTGCGAGAGAAAACTCAAATACAAATTCTCATTAGCTGTACCTTTACGAATTCTGACCCCATCACAAGGGTCTCCTATGATTTGATCAAATGGGTGATCCTTAAGTGTCTGAGCTCTAGAGTCCTTTCATCTGGAGCTTCCTCTACCACTGGTGTGACTTCATCAGCTTGAATAACATCTTCATCATGATGATCAACCTCGTCAATTGGGGTTGTCGTGGTGATCTTGATGAACTCTTGAACTTTCTCCTTAATTGGCTCATCCAAGCTTAATTCCTTTAGTCTTGACCCTACATCTTCAACAAACACACTAGAAGAGTTGCTTTGTAGTAGGCTCGTCTCATCAAATACAACCTTGATAGATTCTCCTACGCTAGGGTTTTCTTGTTAAAAATCCTATATGCCTTACTATGGCTAGTATATCGTACGAAAATACCTTCAAAACTCTTTTCGCTGAACTTAGTGGTGTGATGCTTCTCATTGTTAAGTACGAAGCATTTACTATCAAAGATTCTAAAATATGCAATAGTCGGTTTCTTGTCCTTTAGTAGTTCGTAAGGGTTTTATCATGGTTCTTATTTATGAGTGCTCTATTTTGCACATGACAAGCAGTTTTGACGGCTTCGGCCCATAAGTATTCTGGTAGTGAGACATCACTCAACATGGTTCTGCAGGCCTCTATGATTGTTCTATTCCTCCTCTCAGCGACTCCATTCCGTTGAGAAGTACGAGAAAAGAAAAACTCATGAAAGATACCTAGGCTTTCACCAAATTCTGTCATGGCCCCAGATTTGAACTCTGTTCCATTGTCACTTCTGATTTTGGCAACTGAACAGTTGTATTCATTCTGGACCTGCCTGACAAAATTAGTGAAAATATCAAAAGTATCTGACTTATATTTTAGAAAGAACACCCATGCAAAACGAGAGTAGTCATCTACAATAACCAATGTATAATTCTTACCTCCCAAACTTCTAATTTGCAGGGGACCAAACAAGTCCATATGAAGTAGGTGTAAACACCTGTGAGAATCTTTGCCAATAATACTTTTAAAGGTAGCCCTTATTTGCTTGCCTTTTACGCATATGTGACAAGGTCTATCTCAAACGCACTTAACGTTGGGTGCATCACGTACTAAATTAAGAGAAAATAATTTATTAGTAGTTTTATAATTTATATATGCTAATCTCTTGTGTCATTGGTCACCAAAAGACACACTATCTTTTGTTAAAAAACACGCTGGTGTAGAAGAGTTTATGTAAATAAAATTCAAACAAAATATATTCCTACTACAAATACCTGATAGAATCGTTTCTAAGTTATCCACCGATTTGATCAAGCACTTGTCTGTATTAAATTCTACTATGTATCCTTTATCACAGAGTTGACTTATGCTTATAAGATTATGTTCTAATCCTTCAACATAACCCACATCTGAGAAGGATACACTACCGTTAGTGATCATACCGTAGCCTTTTGTGATTCTCATGTCATAACCTCCAAAGATAACCTTTGGCCTGTTCACAACTTGAGAGTACTTTTGAAGTAGACTTCTAGTCTCGGTCATGTGCCGAGAGCATCTACTGTCCAAATACCTAATAGGTGTTTTGTTGGCCTTTGGACATACCTACAAAAATAGAATCAGTTTACCTTAGTAACCCCAATGCGTTTTGGTCCTTGGTTATTTGTCAGCCTACTCCCCCTAGGAGTGTTAACCTTACGAGTGGTCTGCCTCGCATGATTAACTAGAGGAGTTTTAAAATTTCTGGGATTAAACTAGCAATCTACGACAAAGTGACCAACTTTACCACAATACCAACAGTCAAACCAGTTGTACATTTTCCTAGTATCCTACTTGATCTTTTGAACGTATGGTCTTGCAAGGGAGGCTGATCTGGAGGTAGAAGCCTCATGATGATGGCATTCACATGCCTTTTTCACCTCCTTTTCCTTGGGCACAACTGGCTTGGCCTTTGGTTCCTTCATCACATTATGTCCATGAACGTATGAACCATAGTACTTCATTTGAACTTCCTCATAAGGTGCCTTGAAGACACTTTCACCAAAGTTTCAGGGATGAGTCCATTCTTGGTATCGTGACTTAGGATCTACATAAGTAGACTTGACAAAGTTTCCGTAGGATGAATCGAGATCAAACTCGTTTGTTGGGAAGATGATCTTCTTAAACGACGTTTGATCAAGAGGGGCCTTCCCTTTTTCCTTGGCTAAAGCTTTCTTGGCAGCCTTATTCTTTCTCTGAGCTTTATTTCTCCTAGAAGATTTACTAGGAGCATCCTGATGGCCTAAGCCAGCACCTTTGGCTTGAGAGGAGAATTCAGCAACAATTGGAAGAATTGTCTTGGGCTTGGAGAAATTTTCAACCAATTTCTTTTCAGTTGCAAGTTGTTCTTCCAATTCCTTGATGATTTTCTCTTTCAAGTTAAGTTGGTCGAGAGCCTTATTGTATTCTTCGATTGCGGCATTGAATTCCTCTCTGAGTGAGTCCATCTTTGCAACTTCCTCTCTCAGAGTGCTCTCCTCAGCCTTGAAACATTTGATCTCCTTGGCCTGAGTTCTAGCGACTCTCCGACATTTGTTGTAGGCTTTGATCAATTTCTTGTATTGAATCATGAGTTCAGACTCATCATCAGAAGAGCAATACTCATGATCATGGTCTGAAGCATCAGATTCTGAGAGAGGGGTGTGAGAGTTTACCTTCCCAGTGTATTGGGCTTATTCTTCCTCATCTTTCTGTGCCATCATCCCAAAGTTGGCTTCCTCTTCCTCACTTGACTCAGATGAGTCAGAGTCACTGAGTGTCTTGGCCTTCTTGGCTACTAGACTTCTTTCAGATTTCGTTTTCTTATACGAGGATTTCTTTTCTTCTCTTCTTCCACCCTCTTTCTTTTTGTGCGGGCAGTCAACAATGACATACCCTGGCTTATTATAACAATAACAAATGATGTCAGATGAAATATGTTTGTTCGGTTTAGAGTTATACCTGTCATGGCTGCTTGAGCCTTTCTTATGACGATCACCATCGTGACGTGATCTTCTGGAGGAGAAGTCTTTGTCTTTCCATTTCTTCTTCTTTCTTAGGAACTTTTTGAACTGCCTAGAGAGTAGAGAGAACTCTCCATCTGATAGTTCAGATCCCAAGGTGCTCGGCTCCGTGTCTTGTTCTTCACTTTCTTCCTATGCAGGAGCAGGTGATGCAGCTTTAACTTTACTTGAGCTGTCTGCTTTCAGTGCGACAGACTTCTCCTTCGATGAGGATTTGCTCCCCTTTTCTTCAGATTTTCTTGTATTTATTTGAAGCTCATATGACATCAGTTTCCCGAAGAGGTTCTGAGGATCAGTCTCAGCTAGCTTTCCAAACTCCCTTATGACACATACTTTGTTGTCTCATTCCTTTGTTATGGATCTTAAGAGCTTATTGTTTAGTTCTCCGTTGGTGAAGACTCGACCATAGTTCCTTAGGCCATTGACGATCTTGAAGAAATTTCCAAAAGTATCTGCTATGTTATACTTGGGGCCTTGCCTAAAGACCTCATACTTCTGGTTCGAAAGGGATCTTCTGTCATCCCTCACTTCTTCGGTGCCTTCCATCAACACGATCAGTGACTCCCACATTTCTTTGGTAGATTTGCAGTGAATGAGATTTTGTAACATAGAATCATCGACTGCACTTGCGATAATATTTTTAGCCTTCTTGTCTAGAAAGACAAGTGCAATCTCATCCTTATCAAGATCCATCAGCTTCTTTGGTACTTTCTTTGTGGGATCAATAGTGGAGGTCGTCATAGGAATGTAGGGACCTTCTTCCACTATCATGAAGATCATTGGATCCACTGCTTCCATGAAGAACTTCACCCTTTCTTTCCACATGGGGAAGTTTGCTTTAGTGCATATGGGAAGCTTAGCAAAATCCTTGACTTTGTCCATGCTTGTATACTCTTAAGACAACTAGGGGCAGATCTGTTCAAGTTGTTAACCTTTTGATGAACAACCTCCCTCTGATACCAATTGAAATGTTTAGTTGTCTACCTAAATCACTTAGAGGGGGTGAATAGGTGAGTTCTGCGTCCTTTTGCGGAATAAAAAATTGTACGAGCGAAGCACAGAAAATAAATAAGCAACCACAGACGACACTAAAAATTATAGTGGTTCCCCAACCTTGGGTACATCCACTTTCCACCTCACCAATCTAGCAACACACTAGACTCGGCTACTCCACTATTCTCTCGGATTGAAAACTATCCTACAACTCGTAACAAAGTTCCTACAACTCGGAGTAAAATAACTCCTACAAAAACTCGGAGAATAACTACTACAATCTCGGAGAAAAATTCCTACAATAATAAAATGAATTTACAATCAGAACACATTGACTTGTCTTCCACAGATCTGGTTGAATCTCGGGTGCTTCCTTCTTTGAAAAACTGAAAAACCCTATTAGAAAAATTGAGGAAGAAATATGAGAATCCTTCGATCTGAGAATTTATGATCACCACGATCAAGGAGAAGATTTGCAGTTGTTGAAAATCTTGATCAGTGAACTCCTTATCTGAATCTCTGGGATCAAGAAAGAATTCAGCGATGAAGAACAGAGCGGTGGCGGCGTTTCTCGATTTAGAAAGTGGAAATTGATTCAGAATACTTGAAAATTCTTCTTTTAGGGTTTGTCAATTCTGACAAGACCTTTTATAGACCTTTCATAACAGTCTAAATTATATTAAATGCATGCCACGTGGACCAATTAAGAGTTAATGACATTTGAAATCGAATCCGTCAGAACTTAACTAAAATTCAGAAATCTGCATTCCATTTATCGAGAGGAGTAAGTATTACTCGAGAAGAGTCTCTGTTTCTCTAGAAGAGGTATGACATTCTCGAGAAGTACTTAAGGAAAGTGTAGAAGAAATTTGGTTTCTCGAGAAAGAAAATCCTTACTCGAGAAAAATAGACCAGTTACTCATGAACAACTCTTCTGTTACTCGAGAACAAGAATGCATCTCAAGAAAATTATCTTTGTTACTCGAGAAGAGATTTCTGTTACTCGAGAAATAATTCCTGGTTCTCGAGAAATAATTCTGGCCTTCTTGAGAAATGACTTTGGCTTCTCGAGAAAAAAATACTTAGAAAAAGTTTGACTTAAATTTTGAGTTTACTTGAGAAGTAGTCAGGATCTACTCGAGTACTGCAAGGCTTTCTCGAGAACTGCACTAGGCTTTCTCGAGAACAATTTCTGCTACTCGAGTATATGGCTAGGCTATCTCGAGTAAGAGCTTTATTCTTACTTGAGTAATGACTGTTCTTCTCGAGTAAAAATCTTTATCTTACTCGAGTAATAACTGAAGTTACTAGAGTAAAACACTTAGAAAAATTCTGTTAATCTGAAAATTGATTTTTTTCTATAAAGCTAGCAACCAGCCTTTCTCCCATAGTTATAGTACTTGAAAATGAAGTGTGGGTCCCAATAGAGAGGTTACACATGAGTCAACACCATGGATCACAAAATGAGGGATTACATTATATGGTCATGTGTTTGGTGACCCATTGTAAACTGACATTCGTCCACACATGCCAATTATAACCTGCAAGCACTCAACATGAAAAGTCATAAAATACAAACTTAATTCATTTTAGTTCAATGGTGACTTCATAAAAATCTGGGTTATTGTGGAAACAATATCCAACAGATCCTATCTGTTATTGTCGGATCTACCCTTCCCCGCCGGGTTCTCCACCTACGTGTCGGATCTACCTATTTCCTGTCTGATCCCACAATCCATTGCCGAGTAGAGACACTGCCATCATTTCCACGCCGGTGCTTCCATATTCGATCGCCGATCTGCGTATTTCCAGCTCCGGATTCTTCAGTGCCGTGGTCAGCTCACTACTTTGGTTAGTCTCCGTTGTATTGGACTATTACCCTAATCCTTCCCCTTTCAAATCAGCCCTGATATGGGATTTTCCAGCCCGAATCCGATCAATTATTGTCGGATCTATCCTTCTCCGCCCGGACCTCCACCTACGCGTCAGATCTACCTATTTCCTGTCTGATCCCACAATCCATCGTCGAGGACAGCCACTATCATCATTTCCATGCCACTGTTTCCACATTCGATCGCCGATCTGCGCATTTCCGGCTCCAGATTCTTCAGTGCCTTGGTCAGCTCACTACTTTGGCGAGTCTCTGATTTATTGGATTATTTTATTTAGCATTATTATTAGTTGGATTGTAAGCTTGTTTGGATCTCTCGTGTTGTAGTTGTTGGCTTTATATTATTATTGTGATTTGCAGGATTTATTCGTCGCGCGCACTTGCATTGGCCCTCCATGTGGAGGAAAACTTAAACTTGTTTGCCAAATAAATTTTTCTGTCTTGTTTTGAATTTTTTGCGTGTGATGATTTTATTTATCATCTAATTTGTGTCTAACAGTCGGACTTTTGCATTGTATGTAGGGTTAGGTCGCAGGTTTCCCACCGCCTATAGATTCCTCCTTTGTCAATTGGTATCAAAGCGAGGTTTGTGCTCTTTTGATACGCAATCTTAGAGTCTATAGGTTTTTCATTATGTCTTGGTGTCACAATTATTTCTCTCTTCACTTTGGAGGTCTCGAGTCTACTTGCAGCCACCCTCATAGATCCCCTTCAGGGAGACCCTCACGACACTATAATGTTATTCACGATCACAGCAAGCCACTTCTAGAGATTGTGTTGACCCACCAACACGACCTCACTATGTTATAGACGATCAGTATGATGATTGTCATCGTTCTTATCCGTGCATGTGAGCGGATCGTGTTGATCCGTCGACACGACACATTACCTTGAAGATGACTACTATGGGGATCGTCGCTTTGAGAGAGATCTTGAGAGTCAGATTCGTACTGTTGCCCCTCCCTTTGACGGCTCATCGAGTCCCGAGTCTTTTAGTTATTGGCTCATGGATGTGAAGTATTATCTCAAACATTTTGACTTATTCGGTGAGCGTCGCGTGAAGTTTGTGAAACTTAACTTTTAGATCAGACGAGAGCTTATTGGTATAAAGTTGAGAGGACTTGCGAGCGAGACCGTATTCGTCGCATTACTAGTTGGGTGGACATGAATCATATTTTGTGTCAGAGGTATCTTCCTTCGTCGCATAGGAGTCGCTTATTGGACTAATTATTTTCCCTTCAATAAGGGTTCATGTCTATCACTGAGTACAGGGATTGCTTCGATGAGTTAGTTGTGAGGAGTGATATGTAATGCCCCGAAAATCGTTATCGAGCTGGTCGCGTCCAAAAGTAATTTTGGTGCCTGTATAGGGGTACACGGCCTAGGACACGGGCGTGTCCAAGGCCGTGTCTTGCTTGGTGTTTTGGCCGGCTGTATCCCGAGAAGGACACAACAAAAAACACAGCAGAATGACACGGTCATGTCATTTGACACGGGCGTGTGCCTACCCGTGTCAGTACCCGTGTTCCCTAGAGTTGTGACAGTTGGCGTGTGATGGTTATTCGTGACACGCCTCCGGTCACGGGTGTTGGAGTTACCATGATGATCTGGAAGTGATCAAACATGTAATCTCACTGCAACGCGATATGAGCCTGCAGGGTCGCACATAAGAGATGTGGAGAAGTTGGACGATTGACTGTGTTGGTAAAGGTTACCAATCACCGACCTGAATGGGGTCATGGGCAAAGTGTTGCCTTAAAGGATCGTCGAGTTGGGCAAATGTTGCCCTGGAGTGCTGGTTTTAATAGTCGACCGAAGGTCGACGAGAATCGACGAGAATCGTCGAGAATGGGTCTCTGATTCTCGCCGATCGACGAGAATCGTCGAGAATGGTTCTCTGATTCTCGCCGATTGACGAGAATCGTTACTCTGATTCTCGACGATCGACGAGTTCGACGAGTGTCGTCGAGCGCGGCTCGACGATCGACGAGTATCGTCGTGTATCGTCGAGCGCGGCCCGACGATCGGCGAGAATCGTCGAGCTTTGTACTCTGATTCTCACTGATCCTAGGTGATACTCGTCGACTGATTCTCGCCGAACCTGCTCAGTGATTCTCGCCGATTGTCGCCGATTCTCACCGACTGATACTCGCCGATTCTGGAACCCTATTTCTGGGTGGTCTGCGGATAGCGAAGTTTCTAAGTCTTTTATGCCTTTGGTATAAAAGGGATACTTAGGGTTTTTCGGGTAATAATCTCTCTGCTGTGCGAATCGAACCCGACGGAAGAGTTCCGCTCGTTCGCTCCGCCGATCCCGATTCCCGCCGCCGGAAGAGTTCCGCCGCCGTGTTCGCTCCGTCGACCCCCTCTTCTCCGGCGATCGTCGCTGTCGTTGCAATCCCTGGCGCGGACCTAGCAGTCCGTGGGAAAGCAAGGTGCGGTCTTCTCCTTTCCGATAATCCGTGCGACGGATAGATCGGCGTTCTCCCGCTCGTGTGGACTTCTGCAGAAACGTGGACATTATTCCACGTAGAACTCGCCGCTAGCAGGAAGAAGAAATTTGGAGCATCTCCGTTGAGTTGTGACTCAACGCCACCGAGGTAATTTTTGCCTACTTGTTTTGCTAACTTCTTGATTCAACGTTCATGGCCCGATCTACATCTCTTTGGGTTTTTCTTGATGTTTATTTTTCCGCTGCGTGCACAAGCGTTGTGCCATCCTTATAAAGAAACCCAACAGTGGTATCAGAGGCAGGTTACGGCCATGATCGTTGTTTTGGAAGTTTTGTTATTCCAGTGCGTGTAAACCTAGAGATTTAGAAGTGTTCTAAATGTCTAGATTTAGTCTTGGTTCCCCGCCAAGAACCTCTGGAATTGCGTGGAATTTCTAATTGTTAGAAATTGTTGTCTCCTTAGCAGTAACCATCCCTCGAGTATGTTTTGGATTTTGAATCCAACATAGAGAGATGAGCTTATCTACTGCTCTAAGTTAAGTTGTCTTTGCCTTTGTCCAATGCATGTAAATCTGAGGATTTGGAAGTTTCCGGATGTTCAGATTTAGCCCTTCCTTCTATCAAATGTTGATGGTGTCAGGATGTGCACATAAGGGATGCATGTGGTTTAGAATTGTTTTTCTTTGGATGTGCACATTGATCAAATGTTGATCATGGTTAATTGTTAACCTATAATTGAAAATCCCTTCATCTAATATTAAGTGTTCGGATGCCTTCCGATGGATGACACTCTTCCTGCCTCGATCGATGAAGTGTGGGCTTGCCAAATCAAGGTGCATTAATCTATCTTGGTAAGGGTGCAAGCGGATAATTGTGATATCCCACTGTCGACATCGGGTCATACTTAACTAGGTGACCTCAAAGGTTGAGTTCCTAGAGGCATAGGGTTGGCATGCACCATATGATGGATGCGAATAAGGAGTTATTCACCAACCATACAAGAATTGCATGAGGATGCAATTGGCAAGCGTTGCCTACCGAGATAACCGCATCGTGAGAGGAACGCCAAAGCGGACTCATAGTGTTGGTGAAATACGGATCTTGTCCACTAAGAGAGTAGCTCGCATGAACTCTCCGAATTGTTAGTGAGGGCTATCATTTAAAATAAAATAGTGGGAGTATTTTAATGGAAGTCCAAATTAAAATAAATTGTATTTGAAATTTTGGTACTGATTTTATTCTGCATAAATTCTTGTAGAATTCCATGGCAAGTGTTTCACACTCCACCTTGTCTCTGAGAGCCATCCTTGAGAAGGATAAGCTCAGTGGGACAAATTACATGGACTGGTACAGGAACCTGAGAATTGTTCTCAGGCAAGAGCGAAAGCTCTATGTCTTGGAAGAAGAAGCCCCCGAGGTGCCGACCGGGAACTCTTCCCGTGCTGAGAAAGATACTTATAAGAAGTATACTGACGATGCTTTAGATGTCGAATGCCTTATGCTTGCCACTATGAACTCTGAGCTTCAGAAGCAACATGAGAACATGGGGTGCAAGGAGATTGACGAGCATCTCAAGAAAATGTTTCAAGGGCAGGCTCGTCAAGAGAGGTTCGACATCACAAAAGCGTTGTTTCAGTGCAAGATGGGAGTTCGAGACTCAGTAGGGACTCACGTACTCAAGATGATTGGGTATATAGAGAACCTTGAAAGGCTGGTTTTTCCTCTTGGTCAAGAGTTGGCCACGGATCTGATCCTGCAATCGTTGCCGGACAGTTATGAGCAGTTTGTCTTGAACTACAACATGAATGAAATAGACAAGACACTGCCCGAACTCCTAGGCATGTTGAGAACTGCCGAAATCAACATGAAGAAGGCCAAGCCTGCCAGCCCCATACTGATGGTGCATATGGGCAAGGGCAAGGCCAAGGGTTCTAAGAAGACGAAGGTATGACCTAAGTCATTTCTTGAGCCCAAGTCTTTTGCACTGATGAAGAAGAAAAGCACGGTGAAGGAAGGGAAATGCCACCACTGTGGCAAGGCTGGTCATTGGAGGAGGAACTGTCCTTCGTACATTGAGGGTCTGCAGAAATTAAGGGGAGGTATGACTTCCGCTTCAAATGTTTACGTTATAGAGATAAACCTTTCTGCTCCTTCATCTTGGGTATTGGATACCGGATGTGGTTCTCACATTTGTACAAATGTGCAGGAACTGGGAAGGAGAAGATTGCTGAGTAAAGGGGAGGTGGACCTCCGCGTCGGCAATGGAGCAAGAGTTGCTGCTGTAGCCGTAGGGGTTTATCGTCTTTCTTTGCCCAGTGGGCTTGTAATAGAACTTGATAATTGTTATTTTGTTCCGGCCATAACTATAAACATTATATCTATTTCGTGTTTAGACATGATTGGATTTTCTTTTATAATTAAGAACAATTGTTGTTCTATATTTAAGAATGATGTTTGTTATGCTGTAGCCCAATTGTTTAATGGTCTTTATGTTTTGAACTTGGACCATCTGATCTGTAATGTAGAAAACAATAAAAGACTAAGAACAAATGACTCGATGTTGGGTACATTGGTTAAATGTACCTGATTTGAAGAAGACTCACCCAACTCAATGATATACATCATAATGTATTTGATGTATGTTGAGTTTACTTGTGCAGGTTAAGTAATTACTGGACTGAAGCAAAAAGTTTCTAAGTCCATGTGTCGACACCCAGAGGGAAACTGTTGACACTTAAGAAGACTCGTGTCGACACCCAGACAAGCAGTGTCGACACTTGGAGTCATTGTGTCGACACCTGGGATGCAGAGTCAACACCAGACAGAAAGTGTCGACACAAGGAGCTGTGTCGACACTCAGTGAAGAAAAGTGCAGACAGAAAGTGTCGACACAAGGAGCTGTGTCGACACCCTGTAAAGCTGTGTCTACACCAAAAAGTGTCGACACTTGGAGCTGTGTCGACACTCAGCAAAAGTCAGCAGAGACTAAGTTAAAGTGTCGACACCAAGAACAATTTGTCGACACACAACAAGAAGAGTCAGCACTTGAAGAAAGTGTCGACACTCAGAACAATGTGTCGACACTCAACAGAAGAGTCAGCACTTGAAGTAAGTGTCGACACCTAGAACAATGTGTCGACACTCAGCTGAAGACTCTACACTTGAAGAAAGTGTCGACACATGGAGCTGTGTCGACACTTAGCAAAGAACAGCAAGATCATCAAATTATTCTAAGTACAAGTGTCGACACTAAGGGAATGTGTCGACACTCAGCTGAAGTCTCAACAGAAGAATCAAGTGTCGACACAAGGAGCTGTGTCGACACTCAGCAAGTATCAACATAGAAGACTATGTGTCGACACCAAGAAGCAGTGTCGACACTTAACAGATTCAACACATGAAGATGTGTCGACACAAAGGAGATGTGTCGACACTTAGAAGAATTCAGCAAAAGATAGAAGATCAAGTACTTGTGTCGACACTCAATTTCAGTGTCGACACATGCAGAAGAAACTGTGTCGAGACATAATATCTACAACACAAGGAGTTGTGTCGACACCTTGTAGACTTGTGTCGACACTTACATAACTAGTGTCGACACTTGGTCTATAAGTGTCGACACTTAAAGACAGAAAGTCTCGACACTTTCAGACAGTTAGAGATTTTCAAGAATTGACTGGATGACTTGACAGCTGCCGTTCCAGTCGGTCTACAGCACCTATCAGAGATGTCAGAATTCAGTTATGGACCGGACCAGCCGGTTACCATGGAGAAGGCCTATAAATAGGCTCATACAGTTTACAGAAACTGTGGTTGTTCAAGTGGTCAAGGTGGTACAGATTATTGTTGAACAAGTTATTAAAGTGGATCACAGAGTTATTGATCAAGTATCAAATCAAGAAGATCTAGCTGTGCAGATCTAAGAAGTTGGAGAGAGAGGGCTCCATCCAAGAAATCAGCCTTTGGAACTAGGCTGAGAAGAAGGGTTTAGATATATTCTGGATCTTAAGAAGAAGAGATCAAGGATCAACTGCAGGAGGATTCATTCTTATTCAGTTCTACTCAAGAAGCTTTGAATAAAGCTAAGTCAGATTGAATCCAGCTGAGTTCTTCCAAGAACTCATCAAGAAACTCTCAACTCCCCTCTCTTGTTTCTGATTTGTTGAGTTAATATTTGTAAAATCATTTTTAACTTGTAGGATCCTTTGGATCTGAGTGAATTGTAAGCCTGTAATTATAAAGGCTGAGGGTAGGGCTTGAGAGCCTGAGTGTAGGAGATTGAAATCTCTGAGTGTAGGCCTTGTTGGCTGAGTGTAGGCCTTTTTGGCTGAGTGTAGGCCTTGATTGGCTGAGTGTAGGCCTTTGTGGCTGAGTGTAGGCTTTGGGAAAAGCTGAGTTGTAGGGCCTTGGGCCTGAGGTGTAGGAACCAATTTGGGTTCTGAGCTAGTGAAGAAGTTTGGCCGAATCTAGTACACTGCTAGATAGGCGAAGGGGGAAAGTGGATGTACCCAATGCTTGTGGAACCACTATAAAACACTGTGTCTGCTGTGATTGTGCTGTGATTGTGAATGCTTGTGTAATTGCTGTGCAAAAGTAGTTAGAATTCTGTGATATAACTGATTGCTGCCATTAAAGTTTAAAAAGGATTAGGTCACCTATTCACCCCCCCCCCCCCTCTAGGTGTTTAGGTACTATTTCTTTCAAGTGGTATCAGAGGGAGGTTCCTCAACAAGGACTAACAGTCTGGGGAGATCCTGATTGACAGATTCAGTCTAAGTCAAAATACAGATTCAAGAAAATCAAGAACCATGGGTTCCTCTGAAAATCACAAGAAATTGGGTTCCATGAAATTGCCCATATGCAGGAAAGAGATCTTTGGGATCTGGAAGGAAAGGGTAAGGTTGTTTATGGAAGCCTCTGACCCTAGGATATACATCACAGTAAAGGAAGGGCCTTATGTGCCCATGAAGATATTTGTTCTAGATGCAAATCAGAGAACTCCAAAGGATTTCTCTGAAATGACTAAGGATGAGATTGTCCTAGCCACCATGGACAAAAGGGCACAAAACATTATAGTGAGTGCCATAGATGATGCAACATTTCAGAATCTTATACACTGTAAGACAGCCAAAGAGATGTGGGACACTCTTATTGTGTATATGGAGGGTTCTGAAGAAGTTAGACAAGATAGAAAATCCTTGCTAAATCAGGAGTATGAAAGTTTTAGACAAGGAAAGGGTGATAGCATAACTGAGTGCTATAAGAAGTTCTACAGGATAGTGAATGAACTCATGTCTTATGGAAGAGAGTTCAGTAACTATGAACTAAATGACAAGTTCCTAAGGTCCCTAACTAAAGATTGGGACACAAAGATTTGTGCCATTAGAGAAATGGCTAAGTTGGGAGAAATTCCTCCACCTACACTGTTTGGCAAATTGTTGTCATATGAGATGCAGTTGACAGTGAGAAAAGAGGAGGAGAAATCAACAAGAACTGAGCACAAGGAAAGAACAGTAGCCTTCAAGACAGAAGCCTCCAGAAAGTGCAGGAATAAGTCACCAACTCCAACTCCAAAGGTAGTTGAATCAGAGACAGATGAGTCAGTCAGCACAAAGTCTGAAAGCAGTGAAAGTGATGAAGACTTTGCTGCCTTCACTAGACACTTTCAGAAATTCTTGAAGAAGAAATAGTGGAGCACAAGGCCCTCTACTTCAAAAGGAAAAGAAGATTTTTATCAGGATAAAAAGGCTTCAAAGAAGGACAGGAAGAGGACAAAATCTAGCAAGGCAACTAGTTCTAAGATAGTGTGCTATTGCTGCAATAGACAGGGCCATGTTATTGCAGATTGTCCTGAAAAGAGGAAAGAGTCTAGTGACAGGAAAAAGACTTATTTTAAAGGCAAGAAAGAAAAGTCTTTTGTTGCCAAGAAGGAGAAGACTCTATCAGATATCTCTTCTTCAGAAACTGAGTCTGAGGCTGAGGCCTACATAGGGCTTTTTGCTGAAGAAGAAGAGGAAGAATTCATGCAGATAATGGAGTATATTTATGAACAAGAAGACTGCCAGTGCCAAGGACTGATGGCATTGACTGAGAGTGACAAAATCCTGGAGCAGCCAGGACCCAGTAAGGTACAAAGTTCAACTCTAAGTTCAGTTTCTTGTTCTAGTACAGAATCAGATTCATCTTCATCAAGTGATGGAAGTGTATCTGAGTCTGAGGATGATATTCATCAGCTTATAGATGAATATAAAGTGCTGTTGCAAGCTTATAAGAAAAGCAAGACCCTAGCCAAAAGTCAGGCAATGGAAATTGCTGATCTAAAAGCTGCTGTAACAGATTCTGAGAAGCAATTTGATCAAAAGCTTAATGAGATAGCCAGGCTGAAACACATAACAGTGATTCAGATGGGGACTATCACCTTTAAGAATGATCAAATCAAGAGTCTGGAGATCAATCTTCAGAAAGAGAGAGAGCTTGTTGCTAGGTTTTCTAAACCTAAGTCAGTGTTACCTTTAATTGATGAATTTGTTCATCATAAAGGCAAGGCTGGACTGGGTTTTATTAGACCTGCAAGGACTGAGCAGTCCAAGCCCAACTCCAAGGGCAAAGCCCCAACATTCAACAAGTCTGCTGTAGATAAGACAGCAAAGACAGTACCTAAGCAAAGGTACAATAAGTTTGAATGCTGGTGCTGTGGCAAAGTTGGCCATTTTGCAATGGACTGTTGGCACAATGTTAGTGCCAAAGTGAGTACCAAACTACCTGTTGGAAAGCCAGTAGGTAGCTTTGTCAGATTGCAAACTAACAAGTACCAAGGACCCAAGAATTCTTTGGGTTCTAAGGTTCATTAATCTGTTTTGCAGGTGAGTCCAAGTGGCCATACCCCAACATGGTACTTGGACAGTGGATGTTCCAGACATATGACTGGAACAAGAGGATTACTAAGGGACTACATTCCAATAAAAGTTGGTCCAAAAGTCACCTTTGGTGGTTCTGAAAAAGGAATCATCAAAGGATTTGGTAACATTTCTAGCAACTTGGTTACCATTACTCAAGTGGCTTATGTTAAAGGGTTGAAACACAACCTAATAAGTATAAGTCAATTAAGTGATGTAGGGTATGACATCTCATTTGTTAAAAATGGTTGTCATATCAAGAGGTCAAGTGATCAAGAGATCATTTTGACAGGTTATAGGAAGATGAATGTCTACTGCCTAGACATTATGGTTGAGAACAATAGTTCTCCAGTTTGTCTTGTAGCTGATGAGACAATCACTCATTGTGTCAAATGGCACAAGAGGCTAGCCCATCTTAACTACAAGACTATTAGCAAACTCTTTAGCAAAGAGTTAGTGAGGAATGGTCCTCAAGTTAAGTGTGTTAAAGATGGTATTTGCTCAGCTTGTCAAAAGGGCAAGCAGACTAAATCCACCTTTAGAAGCATAGAAAACAAAGATGCTGTGAGGTGTTTATACCTCTTGCACTTGGATCTCTTTGGTCTAATGCCAGTTCACAGCTTAGGTAGGAAGGTCTATACCCTTGTAGTTGTAGATGACTACTCAAGTTTTTCCTGGGTGTTCTTCTTAAGACAAAAATCTGAAACACCTAGTGTCTTCCATAGCTTTGTCAAGCAAATTCAGAATGAACTAGACAGTACAGTGGTCAAGATTAGAAGTGACCATGGTACTGAGTTTCAGTCTGATAGCATGACAAAACTTTGTGAAGACTTTGGGATATTTCAAGAATTCTCTTCACCTAGAACACCTCAGCAAAATGGCATTGCTGAGAGGAAGAATAGGACCTTGATAGAGGCTGGTAGGACCCTACTAAGTGATACATCACTGCCAGAGTATTTCTGGGCTGAAGCAGTTAACACTGCATGCCATGTTATAAATAGGGCTACCATCACTAAAGGCCTCAACAAGACCCCCTATGAAGTTGTGAAAGGCAGGAAACCAAACCTATCCTACTTCAGGATCTTTGGTTGCAAATGCTTCATACTTAACAATGGAAAGTCTTACTTGACTAAGTTTGCTGCCAAGTCCCAAGAGGGAATTTTTGTTGGGTACAGCAATAATAGTAAGGCTTATAGAGTCTACAACTTGACTACACAAGTTCTAGAAGAATCTGTGCATGTAGTTTTTGATGAGACTAAACTTATTAACAATGAGTTGTCTAGTACTGTATGCAGCCCCACAGGTTTAACAAAGAAAATGGACAAGCTTACTATAGAAGAAGTACCTGCTGCAAGACAGCAAGGAGAGGAGAGTAGCTGTTGTCCAGGGGGAGAACTACATGTGCCAATTGCTGAAGAAGTTCAAGGAATACAGCATGATGGAAATGCTGAAGAGGTTCAACCAGAAGTTAGGATGCCTCCAGCCAACAGGCATCTAAGAGATCATCCAGTAGAGCAGATTATTGGAGATCCAAGACAAGGAGTACAAACCAGGAGCAGATACATGAATGCAGTAATCTACTCCAGCTTTCTGTCTCAAGTTGAACCTAAGAAGTTTGAAGAAGCAATACAAGATCCACAATGGACTGAAGCAATGCAAGAAGAGCTTAATCAGTTCAAGAGGTGCAAGGTCTGGGAACTTGTTCCTAAACCTAAAGACCACAATATAATAGGAACCAAGTGGATCTACAGGAATAAGATGGATGAACAAGGGGTCATCATTAAGAATAAAGCAAGACTGGTTGCTAAAGGATATAGGCAAGAAGAAGGTATTGACTTTGATCAAACCTTTGCTCCAGTAGCCAGACTGGAAGCCATAAGGATGTTCTTGGCCTATGCAACCTATCAAGAATTCAAGGTTTACCAAATGGATGTCAAGTCAGCATTCCTGAATGGTAATCTTAAGGAAGAAGTCTATGTGGAACAGCCTTCAGGTTTTGTTGATTCAACTCTACCTCATCATGTCTATAGACTTAGGAAAGCTTTATATGGGTTAAAGCAAGCCCGTAGGGCTTGGTATGAAACCCTATCTAGTTTACTCATTGAGAACAAGTTCTCAAGGGGGAAAATATATAAAACTCTATTCCTTAGGGAATCTAGAGGCAAAGTCATACTAGTCCAAATATATGTAGATGACATTATATTTGGGTCTACTGAAAGCAGCCTTTGCAAAAAGTTTGCAAAACTGATGCAAGGTCAATTTGAGATGAGTAGTATGGGAGAGCTAAAGTTTTTCTTGGGTCTCCAAGTTAAACAGACTAAGAGTGGTTTATCCATTTGTCAGTCCAAGTTCACCCTAGAACTCATAAGGAAATATGGTATGGATTCATCCAGTACCATGAAGACTCCTATGGGGTCAAGTATGTCTCTCAGCAAGGATGATGCAGGGAAACCTGTAGATGAAACCTTGTATAGAAGGGATAGTTGGCTCCCTATTATACTTGACTGCTAGTAGACCAGATATCATGTATGCTACATGTGTCTGTGCTAGGTATCAAGCCTGCCCTAAAGAGTCTCATTTGACAGCAGTCAAACGAATATTGAGATATCTAAAGGGCACTCCCTATCTAGGCCTCTAGTACCCTAGGAATGGAGATTTTGATCTAACAGGTTATTCAGATGCAGACTTTGCAGGATGCAAAGAAGATAGAAAGAGCACTACTGGAACCTGTCAATTCCTAGGTGGGAGACTAATTTCATGAAGTAGCAAAAAGCAAACCAGTGTGGCTATCTCCACTGCAGAGTCAGAGTATGTGGCTGCAGGAGGTTGCTGTGCTCAACTTCTGTGGATATAACATCAGCTAGAGGACTATGGATTTCAGGTAAGTAGAACTCCACTTTTCTGTGATTCTACAAGTGCTATTTCAATAGCTAATAACCCTGTATCCCATAGTAGAACAAAATATATTGAAATTAAATATCATTTTCTTAGGGAGCATGTAGAAAGAGAAGATATTTTATTAGAATATGTTAAAACTGATAATCAAGTAGCTGATATGTTTACTAAGCCCCTAGAAGAAGCTAAGTTCAATAGATTCAAAATTGAACTAGGAATGATAAACTTAGAGTAAGTTTACAGAATTGAAATTGGCTAAGTAAAAAGGTGTCGACACATAGACAAGTCTATGTCGACACAGAAAAATGGTGTCGACACATCTAGGAAGTTGGTGTCGACACTTCAGAATGTTAGTGTCGACACATGCCAAGTAGGTGTCGACCCATCCAGAGTGGTGTCGACACTTAGTATTTACTCAGAATTTTCTAAGTAAAGTCTCGATAATGTGTCGAGTTATGTTGTGTCGACACATTACCAAGTGTCGACACATAAAATCTGTTGACTAAACTTGTGTCGACACATATGTGTCGAGACATTATAAGTCAGTGTCGACACTTATTGCCAATGTCGACACATTTTAAGTTAGCTGTCCCACCTGTTCATCTTCAAAATTAGAAAGGTATAAATAGGGTTTTGTCTTTGTTTGTCGACACACTTTCAAAGTTTCGAGACTAAAACTTCTGTGTCGACACCTCTCTTCTCTCAAGACAAATTCTACAAACCCTAATGGCGCCTAAGCTAGAGGAGAACGTCAACGAAGGATATGAGCTGGTGCGCGGCGCTTTCACTGATGCTGATCAAGAAATCCAGGCGGTCGTAACCCTAGTTGCCGATTCTGGATTAGAATATTTAGTTTCAGAACCTACTAAAATATGGAAGAAAGAGGTTCTTGAATTCCTAAATGGAGCTGAAGTAGATGAGTCTGGATACTGAATCAAATCCAGAGTTCATGGAACGAAGGTCAAGGTATCACCAAAGAGTCTGAGGAAGATTCTACAGCTTCCAAAAACTCAAGAGGAAGATGAAGTTACTGCATCCAGGACCAGGGAAGCTCTAACCTGGTGTGGACTTGATTCCAAGATGAAGATAGGTTCTGTTTTTAACAGGAAAGGCATGAATAATCAAGGCAAATTCCTCTCTGAGATAGTTGGTAAGGTATTACTCAGCAAGCCAGGAGGGCATGACAGAGTGTCTGCCTATATGTTTGGAATAATGATAAGGATAATCTTCACTCTGAAAACAGATTGGTCTATAGTAGTTTATGAGAAGATTAAGGAGAGCTTGAAGAATCCCAACCTGGGCAGAATCATTAGTCTTTATCTTGCTGGTGTAATACCTGAAGTAATGAGTACTGCTGTTGGAAGTAAAATAAACCACATGAGGAACTAGTTCCTGAGAAAGAAATTCCACCTAAGAAGAAAAGGAAGACTGCTCCAGTGGCACAAGAGTCCACTAGCAGTTCTGATAGTGAAGAACAGGTTGTCTTCACTCCAGATGACCATGAGGAAGAGCCTACAGTAAAGACTCCTGCTCCTCAAGAGGTTGCTGAGATCCAGGGGGAGCTACCTTAAGCTAGCCCCATACACAAGGATCAAAGCCAGGGGGAGCCTCCAGTTGTAGATAAACCCACTACACTGGAAAGTGAACAAGCCACCACCATCATACTATAGGTAATCACTGAACTAAACACTTTGAATTTTCCTATGGAAGATACTGATTTGTCTGATGACCATCAGCAAATCCAGCTGGATAGCCAAGTCTCAGATGCTGCCAAAGAAGACACATCTGCAGTTGTTCAAGTGGTTCCTGATTCAGTGGTTGAAGAACCTAGAATTTCTCCAGCTCCATCACCACAAGAATAGACAATGGAGGATTTATTTTTAAATCTAGACCAACAAGATTTTGACATGGACAAGGATGCTGCTGAAAGAGATAATGCTGCTGCTGAGGCGGAGCAAATGCACATTATGGAAGAGCCTGTAAGGCAGGAAACTGAGAAGGCACCTGAAGTGCAGAAAGAGAAGCCTCCAAGCCCTAAGGAGAGGGTGGATATAGCCAGCACCTCTGCCTCTGAAGATGAGGAGGCTGCAAGGGCTAGGAAAAAGAAAATTTATGTCTTCAAAAGAAGGAGCCAGAGTTATAAAAAGGCTCTCCAAACTGTTGCTCCACAGTCTATAGTACAGACAGCCCCAGCTTTTGATCATACTGCACTAATGGTGGCAATGCAAATCAAGTTGGATGAGCAAATGCAGGCCATAGAGAAGTATGTAGATGAAGGGCAGAAAACATTGCAATTTGATCTGGCCCAAGATATCAAGTCTATAAGGTTTGAACTGAACCTTAACAAGAAAGAGATGACAGATTGTTTCCATAAGGGTGGAAATGCAGTGGTGTACTTGGCAACACACCAAGAGAAAATCAAAGCCCAAGTGGATGACATAGCATTGAAGCAAGGATATGTTCTTGAAAATCAAGTAAGGATGAATGACAATTTAACTGCTTCACATAATGCTATTGTCACTGAATTGAAGAACAAGGCTGCTAACCCCTCTACTTCTACTGTTGCTATTAAAGCTGATTTTGATAAAGTATTTCAAGAAGAAATCTCTGCTGTTAAGACTGCTATCCAAGCATCTCAGAAGGTTATATCTGAACAACTTCAAAAGCTCAAACCTTTCTTTAAAGATGGAATCAGATACTTGGATAGTCAAATCAGATTCCAGAAGGATGATGTCAGAGATCATATGGCTAGAGAAGTCATAAAGGGGGAGAGAGTGTTAGTCAAGGCAAGCTCTGACCATGCTAAGTGGATATCAAATTCCATCAGAGCTACACTTGGGTATCCTCCTCTGTGTGATGACAATGATGTTGCTGAATCTGGCATTAACCCTGCCTATCTTGGAGATGAGCAACCAGAAGTAGCTCAGGTCATTTATCCACCTCCAGATTTTGAAATGATTCATGCTGAGATACAGACCATGTACAGCCCATCTGGGGGAAAGGACAATGTCCATATTGAAAAGGTTGTTCAGCCTATATCAGAAGCCATGCAAGAGGCATTGCAGAAAGAGGAAGAGACAAGACTGTCTAAGAAGAGGTTTAGGGAACAAGCAGAACAAAGGCCAGACTTTGAACAGTGGAGCCCTACCTCTAGGAATATTATATTAACTGCCTGGAAAGCTGCCAAGGATAACACTCATGACAGGAACAAGTGGTTCTCTGAAGCTGAATGGAGAAAGCATGAATCTAGACAAGAGACCATTGTTCAATACAGAAGGAAGGCAAAGATGGGAAAGCTACCTCCTACAGCTCAGGAGCCTAGCAAGTACTTTCCAAAGCCATATCACTATTTTGAGAGGAAGAAGATCAAAGCTGAAGAGCTTAAAAATAAAGATCTGAAAGGCAAGAAGCCTGCTGATGCTGAAACTGCTGATGCTCCTGTCCAAGCTAAAGTTCAAGCTGGCAAAGGAATAGTTATCAAGGAACCAGAACAAAAATAGATTAAGAATTTACTTGAAGATTATTTTGTAATCTTTTGAATGTAAAACATTTTTGTGAACTACTGAAAATGTATAAGACAAATGTTAAAACAATATATGATCAATATATTTCATGTTTGTTCTGTGAATGTGTCTATGTCTATTTCTTATTTGTTCTGAAATGATGAATTTGTATACATGTGAAATTAATACATGTTTATGTTTACCCTGCTGAATATAATCCTGTTTTACATCATTTTGTAATTTTAATTATAAATGGTGTATATCATTGACTAAGGGTTATGACTTCTCCAAATAGGGGGAGATTGTTGGGTACATTGGTTAAATGTACCTGATTTGAAAAAGCCTCACCCAACTCAATGATATACATCATAATGTATTTGATGTATGTTGAGTTTACTTGTGCAGGTTAAGTAATTACTGGACTGAAGCAAAAAGTTTCTAAGTCCATGTGTCGACATCCAGAGGGAAAGTGTCGACACTTAAGAAGACTTGTGTCGACACCCAGACAAGCAGTGTCGACACTTGGAGTCATTGTGTCGACACCTGGGATGCAGAGTCAATACCAGACAGAAAGTGTCGACACAAGGAGCTGTGTCGACACTCAGTGAAGAAAAGTGCAAACAGAAAGTGTCGACACAAGGAGCTATGTCGACACCCAGTAAAGCTGTGTCTACACCAAAAAGTGTCGACACTTGGAGCTGTGTCGACACTCAGCAAAAGTCAGCAGAGACTAAGTTAAAGTGTCGACACCAAGAACAATGTGTCGACACAGAACAAGAAGAGTCAGCACTTGAAGAAAGTGTCGACACTCAGAACAATGTGTCGACACTCAACAGAAGAGTCAGCACTTGAAGTAAGTGTCGACACCTAGAACAATGTGTCGACACTCAGCTGAAGACTCTACACTTGAAGAAAGTGTCGACACATGGAGCTGTGTCGACACTTAGCAAAGAACAGCAAGATCATCAAATTATTCTAAGTACAAGTGTCGACACTAAGGGAATGTGTCGACACTCAGCTGAAGTCTCAACAGAAGAATCAAGTGTCGACACAAGGAGCTGTGTCGACACTCAGCAAGTATCAACATAGAAGACTATGTGTCGACACCAAGAAGCAGTGTCGGCACTTAAAAGATTCAACACATGAAGATGTGTCGACACAAAGGAGATGTGTAGACACTTAGAAGAATTCAGCAAAAGATAGAAGATCAAGTACTTGTGTCGACACTCAATTTCAGTGTCGACACATGCAGAAGAAATTGTGTCGAGACATAGTATCTACAACACAAGGAGTTGTGTCAACACCTTGTAGACTTGTGTCGACACTTACATAACTGGTGTCGACACTTGGTCTATAAGTGTCGACACTTAAAGACAGAAAGTCTCGACACTTTCAGACAGTTAGAGATTTTCAAGAATTGATTGGATGACTTGACAGCTGCCGTTCCAGCCGGTCTACAGCACCTGTCAGAGATGTCAGAATTCAGTTATGGACCGGACCAGCCGGTTACCATGGAGAAGGCCTATAAATAGGCTCATACAGTTTACAGAAACTGTGGTTCTTCAAGTGGTCAAGGTGGTACAGATTATTGTTGAACAAGTTATTAAAGTGGATCACAGAGTTATTGATCAAGTATCAAATCAAGAAGATATAACTGTGCAGATCTAAGAAGTTGGAGAGAGAGGGCTCCATCCAAGAAATCAGCCTTTGGAACTAGGCTGAGAAGAAGGGTTCAGATATATTTTGGATCTTAAGAAGCAGAGATCAAGGATCAACTGCAGGAGGATTCATTCTTATTCAGTTCTACTCAAGAAGCTTTGAAGAAAGCTAAGTCAGATTGAATCCAGCTGAGTTCTTCCAAGAAATCATCAAGAAACTCTCAACTCCTCTCTCTTGTTTCTGAGTTGTTGAGTTAATATTTGTAAAATCATTTTTAACTTGTAGGATCCTTGGGATCTGAGTGAATTGTAAGCCTGTAATTATAAAGGCTGAGGGTAGGGCTTGAGAGCCTGAGTGTAGGAGATTGAAATCTCTGAGTGTAGGCCTTGTTGACTGAGTGTAGGCCTTGTTGGCTGAGTGTAGGCCTTGATTGGCTGAATGTAGGCCTTTGTGGCTGAGTGTAGGCTTTGAGAAAAGCTGAGTTGTAGGGCCTTGGGCCTGAGGTGTAGGAACCAATTTGGGTTCTGAGCTAGTGGAGAAGTTTGGCCGAATCTAGTACACTGCTAGATAGGCGAAGGGGGAAAGTGGATGTACCCAATGCTTGGGGAACCACTATAAAACACTGTGTCTGCTGTGATTGTGCTGTGATTGTGAATGCTTGTGTAATTATTGTGCAAAAGTAGTTAGAATTCTGTGATATAACTGATTGCTGCCATTAAAGTTTAAAAAGGATTAGGTCACCTATTCACCCCCCCCCCTCTAGGTGTTTAGGTACTATTTCTTTCACTCGAACCCTACTTTTCTCTGGCATTGTCGTTTGGGCCATATCAACGAGAAGCGCATATCCAAACTCCATAGAGATGGACTTTTGGGCTCATTTGATTATGAATCATTTGAGCGATGCGAATCTTGTTTGTTAGGCAAGATGACTAAAGCTCCTTTCACTGGTTATACTGAGAGGGCTGAGGATCTTTTGGGTGTTGTACATAGTGATGTATGCGGACCCATGAGTTCCATGGCTAGAGGTGGGTATTTCTACTTTGTTACATTTACTGATGATTTCAGTAGATTCGGATATGTGTATCTTATGAAGTGCAAATCCGAGACCTTTGAAAAGTTCAAAGAGTTCAAGAATGAAGTAGAAAACCAGTTGGGTAAAAGGGTTAAAGCACTCCGATCTGATCGAGGTGGCGAATACCTGAGTCATGAGTTCCGTGATCATCTGAAAGAGTGTGGTATTGTATCACAGCTCACTCCACCTAGAACACCACAACATAATGGTGTGTCTGAGAGGAGAAATCGTACTCTGTTAGACATGGTACGTTCGATGATGAGTCATGCAGACTTGCCTGTTTCCTTTTGGGGTTTTGCTTTAGAGACTGCTGCAATGACATTGAATCGCGCTCCAATGAAAACGGTTCTGAAGACACCATATGAGATATGGACTGGGAAGCGTCCTAGTATGTCGTTCATTAAAATTTGGGGCTGTGAGGCATACGTGAGACGTCAAATGCCTGACAAGCTGGAACCCAAATCGGATAAATGTTATCTGGTGGGATATCCTAGGGAAACGAAAGGGTATTACTTTTACCTACCGTCTGAGGGCAAAGTGTTTGTCGCAAGGACTGGTGTCTTCTTGGAGAAAGAGTTCTTATCAAGAAAGACTGAAAAGGTAGAGCTTGAAGAAGTTCAAGAACCACATGTAGTGAATGAACCGGAATTGGATTCTGAGACAGGACTACAAGATGTTGTAGCTAGAGAACCTGCCCAGGGAACACAAGTCCTACGTAGATCTGGTAGACCGAGGTTTGAGCCTGAGAGATATGGATTTTTCGTGTCTCAAATAGGTAATGTGTTGCTTATGAATCATGATGATGAACCAGCAACCTACCAAGAGGCTATGAATGGACCGGACTCCGACAAATGGCTTGAGGCTATGAAATCCGAAATGGACTCCATGTATGCAAACCAAGTTTGGAACTTGGTGGAACCACCTGAAGGGGTACGACCCATCGGGTGCAAATGGGTCTTCAAGAAGAAGACCGACATGGATGGGAATGTACAGACATTCAAAGGGCGACTGGTGGCTAAGGGTTTCAAGCAAATTCATGGTATTGACTATGATGAGACCTTTTCCCCTGTTGCTATGGTGAAGTCCATTAGGATATTGCTTGTTATTGCTGCGTATTATGACTACGAGATCTGGCAGATGGATGTCAAAACGGCTTTCCTTAATGGAAACCTCCTTGAGGAAGTGTATATGACACAACCCGAGGGTTTTGTATCCCCAGATGAAGCCACTAAAATATGCAAGTTGAATAAGTCCATTTATGGACTGAAACAGGCCTCTCGAAGTTGGAATCTTCGTTTTGATGAGAAAATCAAAGAGTTTGGTTTCATCAAGAATGAAGATGAGCCTTGTGTTTACAAGCGAATCAGTGGGAGCATTGTTGTCTTCCTGATATTGTATGTAGATGACATACTGTTGATTGGGAATGACATTCCTACCCTGAAAGTTGTTAAGAACAACCTAGGGAACTGCTTTTCAATGAAAGATTTGGGTGAAGCGACTTATATACTTGGTATTAAGATCTATAGAGATAGATCGAAGAAGTTGCTGGGTTTGACCCAGAGTACGTACATCGAAAAGGTGTTGAAGAGGTTCAACATGCTTGAGTCCAAGAAAGGATTTTTGCCCATGTCTCATGGTGTGAATCTCTCTAAGGACCAGTGTCCAAAGTCTTGTGAAGATAAGGACCGCATGAAGTTGATTCCATATGCTTCGGCAATTGGATCAATCATGTACGCGATGTTATGTACTCGACCCGATGTCTCCTTTGCTTTGAGCATGACTAGCAGGTATCAGTCAGACCCCGGTGTGTGTCACTGGATTGCAGTCAAGAATATCCTGAAGTACTTAAGAAGGACTAAGGATGTGTTCTTGGTGTATGGTGGAGAGGAAGAGCTCGTTGTAAGTGGTTACACAGATGCTAGCTTCCAAACTGACAGAGATGACTCCAAGTCTCAGTCAGGTTTTGTGTTTTGCCTGAATGGAGGAGCTGTGAGCTGGAAGAGTTCCAAGCAAGAGACAGTTGCTGATTCTACAACTGAGGCCGAGTATATCGCAGCAGCTAATGCGGCGAAGGAGGCTGTATGGATTAGGAAATTCATCGGCGAGCTTGATGTAGTTCCTAGCATTGTTGGTCCCGTAGTTCTCTACTGTGATAACAATGGTGCAATTGCACAATCTAAGGAACCTAGATCTCATCAGCGCTCCAAGCACATACTTCGGCGGTTTCATCTTATTCGTGAGATTGTCGAACGAGGAGATGTAAACATTTGCAGAGTGCCGACTGAGGAAAATATTGCGGATCCGCTGACAAAGCCTCTCGCGCAGAGAAAGCATGATGGTCATACTAGATCGATGGGTATACGATACCTAAATGATCAACTCTAGCGAGAATCTTGTGGATTGCATGTATATCTTGTATTTTGTTGGCTGTTTGTTCATATGATGAACATTGTACCTAAGTTTTTCTTTTACATTTAATGGCAAGTTCTTTTATTATGTCTTTTTCTATATGATAGTTTAATGTTAACATAATAGATACCCTTAGAATGTTCGCTTCCATGGGACGTCAAGTACGTGACTTGAATGTGAGAGCCCATGATTCATTTGAAGCTTCATTCTTAAAGGTCCCTTGTCGAGTATCATCATAGAAGCTAAGGGTGATGATGGTACATGAAGACTAGCACGTGTGTTGACTGATGACCGGTTCTCACAGGTCATGATATTGTGATATCAAGTCATCACGTGGGTACTTGTTAGTGAACAAGTTGTACTGGACAGACCCAACCTGAGACTACTCTGTGGATTGTCATCCAATCGTGTCACGAGTAGGTCTCAATTGACAATGGTGTTGTGATCCTTTGACCTGAAGTCACAGCATTCATCAAGTGAGGAAGAGCGTGCTTTGATGCCATCTAAAGTCTTCCTTGAGAAAGGTTGATGATAAGGGTGGTTGTTGGGCATGTTACAAATCATTTGGGTGTTTGTGTGTGAGCAGATATGGGATTTGTCCTCCTATATGACAGGAGTTGCATCCATGGGCCCCTTGATGGAACTGGACTGAGAAATGCATGGTCATGCTTGGTTGAGTCAATATGTGATATTAGACTCACCATTCTCTGGAAGTCCGTCCTGGATCAAGAAACTTGGATTGAGCTATTACGAGGGTGACACGGTCCATGCCTCTAGTTCTTTTCGGATGTAAGGGACAAAGGGACAAAGACAACGCTGATACATTGGTCATAAAGGCTTATGAGTTATAAACTCTTATTGCTTGGGGAGCAATGATGCATTGCTAGATGCCGCTCATTGTTTGTGAGGTTTTTGGTTTGATACTTTCAAGATCAAGTGGGAGTCTGTTGGAGTTACCATGATGATCTGGAAGTGATCAAACATGTAATCTCACTGCCAACGCGATATGAGCCTGCAGGGTCGCACATAAGAGATGTGGAGAAGTTGGACGATTGACTGTGTTGGTAAAGGTTACCAATCACCGACCTGAATGGGGTCATGGGCAAAGTGTTGCCTTAAAGGATCGTCGAGTTGGGCAAATGTTGCCCTGGAGAGCTGGTTTGAATAGTCGACCGAAGGTCGACGAGAATCTACGAGAATCGTCGAGAATGGGTCTCTGATTCTCGCCGATCGACGAGAATCGTCTAGAATGGTTCTCTGATTCTCGCCGATCGACGAGAATCGTTACTCTGATTCTCGACGATCGACGAGTTCGACGAGTGTCGTCGAGCGCGGCTCGACGATCGACGAGTATCGTCGTGTATCGTCGAGCGCGGCCCGACGATCGACGAGAATCGTCGAGCTTTGTACTCTGATTCTCGCCGATCCTAGGTGATACTCGTCGACTGATTCTCGCCGAACCTGCTCAGTGATTCTCGCCGATTGTCGCCGATTCTCACCGACTGATACTCGCCGATTCTGGAACCCTATTTCTGGGTGGTCTGCGGATAGCGAAGTTTCTAAGTCTTTTATGCCTTTGGTATAAAAGGGATACTTAGGGTTTTTCGGGTAATAATCTCTCTGCTGTGCGAATCGAACCCGACGGAAGAGTTCCGCTCGTTCGCTCCGTCGATCCCGATTCCCGCCGCCGGAAGAGTTCCGCCGCCGTGTTCGCTCCGTCGACCCCCTCTTCTCCGGCGATCGTCGCTGTCGTTGCAATCCCTAGCGCGGACCTAGCAGTCCGTGGGAAAGCAAGGTGCGGTCTTCTCCTTTCCGATAATCCGTGCGACGGATAGATCGGCGTTCTCCCGCTCGTGTGGACTTCTGCAGAAACGTGGACATTATTCCACGTAGAACTCGCCGCTAGCAGGAAGAAGAAATTTGGAGCATCTCCGTTGAGTTGTGACTCAACGCCACCGAGGTAATTTTTGCCTACTTGTTTTGCTAACTTCTTGATTCAACGTTCATGGCCCAATCTACATCTCTTTGGGTTTTTCTTGATGTTTATTTTTCCGCTGCGTGCACAATCGTTGTGCCATCCTTATAAAGAAACCCAACAACGGGCGTGTCCAAGACCCGACACGGGCGTGTCAGGTTGAGACTGTAACATCCTGAAACTCAAAAGAGCGATGGGTGACGTTTCTGTATCAAATTTGGAATTTGGCAGGGGTACACGGCCTGGGACTCGAGCGTGTCCCAGGGCGTGTCAGGGTCGTTCAAAGATCTAGCAACGATCAGGCAGAAATCTGGGTTCAACGATCGTCGAGCAGCGCTCGACGATCTGGTCACAATTCTGCGGTCGACGATATGTCGTTATTCTGCGGTCGACGATTTGGTCGATATTCTGTGGTCGACGATCGTGCCGTTGGTTCGACGATCGGGCCGTGGGTTCGACGATCGGGCCAGCGATTTCCGTTCGATGATTTGGCTGCGTTTGACGATTTGGCCAGAGAGCTCCGTTCGACGATCTGGCAGCGGTCGACGATCTTGGTTCGACGATCGTCGAGCGCGGGGCGCATTGTGGCGTGTTTAACTCTGTCGATATAGGGTTTTGGCGGGAGTTGACTAAATGTCCCGACACTATTTAATTGGTCACGGACGTGTCTTGCTCCGGATTGGTGTACTGTGCGGTGTTTAACCCCATTTGTCTAGGTCAGACCTGGATCGTGTCCGTGCATCTCTTTTTGTGGGATCCGACGGCTGTGGTTATCCTGAAGAGGTTATACCCGAGAGAAGGGTTTCAAAACCCTTATTTTTCTGCCGTAAGTTCTCTGTCTAAATCTTAGAGAGAGGGGAGAGCAAAGGAGGAAGGAGTCTAGATCCAGTCGTTGGAGGAGTTTCAGAGCTCCAAATTGCGAGCCGACTTCGGATCTACAAAGGCAAGGAGATTGCGGTGCTTTTCATCCGCGTACATTTCCATGGCGCCAAGGAAAAACGATAGGGTAACGATTCTCTACTTGAGCATGTGAAGCTCTCTTTCTTTGCATAGGAAGCCCGCTCTCGCGAGTTTGTGGTGAGTTGGAGGCGTTCCTTCGGGTAGATATGTGAAGTACCCGTTGTGTAGAGTCTGTAATCGAGAACGGACATAGGCATGATGTGTGAAGCCTATCCGGACATGTTGGTCTGGATCAGTGATGTTGCATTGCATAAATGCTGGAGAAGACTCCGTGCGAATGTTTGTTTTTCATGTGTTCTATATGGTAGATTGCAATAGGGAGCCTTGGGGATTAACCCTAAGGTGCACCCGAAAAACTGGGCGGATGCGTGATCTTGCCAACATGGTGGCCTGAGAGCCAACTTGAACATAACCTGGTTATGTGAAGTGTGTGACGAAAATGGGACTTGAGAGAAGTTTGACCTGTGCATATGTTTTAAATTAACGTTGCGATGTGAGCACGAGTTAGATGGAACCGTACCCGTTCTATGTCGTTCGGTTAGAGCCGTTGGCATAGATGAGGGTCTTCGGCGGTCTCTGGTTTAAATTACTGTGACCCATGCCGGGAAGACAAATTGCTCATTGTTTGGCCGTCCAAAGGGATGGTGGTGAGTCGACGGGCTTTGACAGTGATCACCGAGAATGTGCCCTGAGTGCACGGGTTGTATGTCCGTGCGAGCCTACGCCTGTGATGTAGTGATATTACTATACTGCTTGGTTATACTAATAAAGTGCAGGGAAGGAGTATCGGCGCCCCGAGTTGGGGGCGGGATCGCTATAATTTGGTCAGCATTACTGATTGTTACCTTTGTTTGCCACTATGCGGTGGTTTGTTGCTTGCAGGTGTTACTGGACCAAGCGGTCAATAACGGGCTAAAGCCCAAATTGCGAAGCCGACCCTCGAAGGCCTAATTGGAGTGTTTACTTGCTTTTGTTCATGTATGACCGGCCTGCGTGCCGTGGTATGGAAAACATGTAATAAGTGTAAACCATTTGTAAGGCCTTAAGGCTAGTACTTGTGTATGTACTTCATTCCTTTTTGGCTTGTTAGTGGACATTCATGCTTGTTGTTGGGTTCTTTTAATTGCAACTATTTAAACTGCTTCCGCTAGAATGCTCTGTGTAGGACGTTGTGATTGGTTAGATGGTTTCCATTGAGTAACCACCAAGTCTGTCTGTGGTATATGGCGTCGGGCCCCGGCCGGACCTACTGCTATATGCTATGCGACGGATAGGGGTTGTTACAATTTGGTGTCAGACTACTGGTTTCGGTCAGGCTTAAATGAATTCGTGGACGAATTCTTTTTAAGGGGTGATGAGCACATGTATGTGCGTCATCGTTATAACAACAAAAGGACCCCTGAATGTCCACTTCGGAATGAAAATACACGTGTTTGGGGAACCTGCGTGTTCCTATAATTGCCGTTTGCAATTTTGTTTGGTCGCTTAACGGTGTTTTGTACCACTATAGGTGACCAGAAGCGGTGCTGAGTCGTCGGAACGTCGAGTTTTTGAGGCTAGCAGTGCACCAAATGATGCTCATGCAACACCTCCATCAACTGAGACCATACGATTGGTTGCCAAAGCAGTGTTTGCCATGATCAATGCGCAGTCTGCAAGGCAAATGCAGCAGCCCGCTCCTGCGATGGAGCAGGTACCTCTTCCAGAGGTTGAGCAGAGGAGAGTGGAGCAGGTAGTAGTGGAGCCGTTGGTGCCAAGGAGGGCAACTGAGAGACAGCTCAAACATGTCATGAGCTTTAATCCTCCGGTATTCTCGGGGTTGGGTAGCCCATCTCAAGCTGAAGACTGGCTCTCCAGGGTGAAGAGAGTCTTGACAGCAACAGAGATGGAAGATTGGCAAATGACCACCATTGCTACGTTCCTTCTGGACGGTGAAGCGAGATTGTGGTGGGAAGGATTGGAGCTGCATCTATTGAGAGGTAGGCAACTTACAGATGTCTCGATGGAGGAGTTCTCGAGACTGTTCTTAGCTAGGTACCTCCCTTCGGCGTAGAGGATAGCATTGGAGAACGAGTTCCTGAAGTTGGTTCAAGGAGAGAGCAGCGTGGATGAATATCTCCACGATTTTACTCGATTGAGTCGGTATGCTAGCTCCACCATCGCGGATGAGGAGCGCAAGACAAATCGATTCTACGAAGGGTTGAGAGATGATTTGAGGCTACTACTCTCGGGGCCGATGACGCAGGGTTTCTTGACCTTGGTCAACACGTCCCGGCCTTGGAGAAGGACATGAAGAATCTTCAAGTGAAGAAGAGCATTGGTGATAAGAAGGATGGGTTCAAAGTGCCGACTACTTCAAAGTCCGGCTATCAAAGGTTCTTTAAGAAGTCTAGGACTTCGGGTCTAGCTCGTTCTTCTGGTGCTTCTGGGGCGACTACGGGTCGGACCCCGGGTGCATGTTTTACTTGTGGGAAGCTGAGGCACTTTGCCCGTGACTGTTGGAGCGGACGTCCCAAGTTCGAGAGAAAGTCGGGAGCAACTTATGAAGAGAAGGGCAAGGCGGTGGAGTCAACCGCGTCCCATTATGCTCTGACCCAACCGAGGGCATATAATCTTGGCCAACAGAATGCCATCAAACAGGCGGATGTGGTGACAGGTAAAATTTAAATTTATAGCAAGTTAATCTTTTAAATACTTGTTATGTGCTTGTTACCTTACCACTGCTTGTTTAGGATTTGTTTTAATTTGTGAAAATCCGGCAAGAGCACTCTTCGATACAGGAGCTTCACACTCCTTTTTGGCCGAAGAATTTATATCGCGCATCGGAGTACCTTCTTCGATGACGAAGGACAAGTTGGATGTGTTGTTGCCCAATGGGTGTTCGATGCGCGCGGATAGAATCTGTGGCGTGAAGATTCGAATTGGGAATCAAGAGTTCGATCTGCAAGCATCGTTACTACCATTGGTGCAGTTCGACGTTTTATTTGGCACGGACTGGCTCTTAGAGAAGCAAGCCTATATCGATTGCGGTCGCAAGGAAGTCATGTTGGGAGCAAGTCGTGAGACGACTTTTACGGGCTTGAAAGGGTCGAGCAAGACGTTGATGTCTGCTCTTCAGGTGGTGAAGGAGGTTCGTGCTGGTGCAGAGATGTTCTTTACACTAGTGGAGGTTGCGAAGCCTAAGCCCGCGTTGGACAGTATTTCAGTGGTATCGGAGTAACCTGATGTGTTCCCTAGCGATCTTCTTGGAGCCCCACCGCAGCGGGAGATAGATTTTACGATAGAGCTCGTACCAGGTGCAAAGCCTGTATCACGCTCTCCATATCGGCTAGCGCTTAAGGAAATGGCAGAGCTGAAGGTTCAACTGCAAGAGTTGTTGGAGCAAGGGTATGTGCGTCCAAGTTATTCGCCTTGGAGCGCGTCGGTTTTCTTTGTTAAGAAGAAGGACGGAAGCTTGAGGCTATGTATTTATTATCGGGAGCTCAACAAGTTGACGGAAAAGAACAAGTACACAATCCCCCAGATTGATGATCTATTCGATCAGTTAGTCGGGTCGATGGTGTACTCAAAGTTGGACCTCAAGTCCGGGTACTATCAGCTGCGAATTAGGGAGAGTGATATCCCGAAGACAGCGTTCAGTACGAGATACAGGCATTACGAGTTTACGGTCATGCCGTTTGGGCTCACTAATGCACTGTCAGTGTTCATGGATTTGATGAACAGGACCTTCAGGGAGTACTTGGACCATTTTGTGATCGTCTTCATCGACGATATTTTGGTGTACTCGCAGAGTGAGGAAGATCACTTCAGGCATCTTCATTTGGTTTTGGAGACGTTAAGGAGGAATCAATTGTACGTCAAGTTCTCGAAGTGCGAGTTTTGGTTGTCCTCAACGGCGTTCCTCGGTCATATAGTGAGTGAGGAAGGTATTACAGTGGATCCGGCAAAGATTGTTGTGATACGGGAGTGGCGTGAGCTTTCTACGGTAACGGAAGTCCGGAGCTTTCTGGGGCTTGCCGGCTATTATAGGCGCTTCGTAGAGAACTTCTCGCGGATAACGTTACCTCTCACTACTTTGATGAGGAAGGAGAAGAAGTTCGTTTGGACGCCGGAGTGCGCGCGAGCTTTTGAGAAGTTGAAATGTCGGTTGACCACGGCGCCTGTGCTGAGTTCGCCGAGTGGGACCTAAGGTTATGAGATTTATAGCGATGCTTCGGGCAGTGGTTTGGGTTGTGTGTTGTTACAGCATGGAAGCGTTATAGCATATGGCTCGAGACAGTTGAAGGTGCACGAGAGGAACTATCCGGTCCATGACTTGGAGTTAGCAACCGTGATTTTTGCCTTGAAGCTGTGGAGGTATTATTTATACGGTGTGAAGATTGATATCTACACCGATCACAAAAGCCTGAAGTATTTGATTGATCAGAAAGACCTGAACATGCGACAGCATAGATGGATGGAGTTCTTGGGGGACTATACATTGAAGATCCACTACGTGCCTGGTAAAGGTAATGCGGTTGCAGACGCGTTGAGTCGCCGAGCCCCAGCTCAAGCCAATTGGCTATCGGTGCACGATGAGCGGTTGGTTCAGGAGTTGGAGGCGTTGGAGATTTCTTGCGTGGATAAGCAGTCAAGTGTTGAAGCACTATTGAATTGGACTGAAGTTCAATATGACATGGCTGATCCGATTCGACAGGCTTTGGATTTGGATGGCCACATGAAGCAACTCATGATAGAGGCTCTGGATGTGTCAAATTCCCAATATGAAGTTATGGATGGATTGCTTTGGAAAGATGGTCGTCTTTGCGTCCCAAGCGTGGGCAGTTTGCGGGTGGATTTGTTGTACGTGGCGCACCATACCAAGTACTCGATTCACCCGGGGAGCACAAAGATGTACCGCGACGTTAAGAAACTGTTTTGGTGGCCAGGTTTGAAGAAAGATGTGGCGCTCTACGTGGCAAAGTGCCAAACTTGCGCCTTGGTGAAGGCGGAGTGCCAAAAGCCGGGAGGATTTCTGAAGTCCTTGCCTATTCCTGAGTGGAAATTCGATGACATCACTATGGAATTTGTGCACGGGTTGTCAAGGTCGCAAAAGGGGAACGACGCCATCTGGGTGGTCATAGATCGGCTAACGAAGGTGTCGCATTTCATTCCGTATAGGAAGGATGATCCGGTGGAGAAGTTGGCAAAGTTATATGTGGATAACATAGTGCGGCTCCACGGTGTACCCCGTAGCATCGTGAGTGATCCAGATGGACGGTTCACGTCCAATGATTGGAGGCTTGTGCAGCAAATGTTGGGAACAAAGCTGAGTTTAGCACAGCCTTCCATCCGCAGACGGATGGGCAGACCGAGAGGGTCAATAGAACTATGGAAGACATGCTCCGCATGTGTGTCTTGGACTTTGGAAAGCAATGGGAATACCATCTTTATTTGGTGGAATTTGCGTACAACAATAGCTACCAGACGAGTATTCAAATGGCGCCCTTCGAGGCTCTTTATGGTAGAAGATGTCGCACGCCGTTGTCCTGGTTGGAAACGGGTGAGTCAAAGTTGTACAAACGTCAAGAGGTGGAAGATGCTACTTCGTTGGTGCGAACCATTCGGGAGAGGTTGTTAATCGCTCATGACCGTCAGGCGAAGTACTATAATGCCAAGCACAGGAAAGTGGAGTTCGCTGTGGGCGACTGGGTGTACTTAAAGATCAAGTCATTCAAGGGTGTCTCGCGGGTGCGGCGCTTGAAAAAGCTAAGCCCGAGGTACCTCGGGCCGTTTGAGGTTCTGGAGCGGATTGGCGAAGCGGCTTATCTGTTGAAGCTATCAGTGGAGCTTAGTGGTTTACATGATGTATTCCATATATCGGTGAAACGGAAGGCGGTGCAAGAGCCTACGCTAGTGATCGTGGTCGATCAAGTGCCGATTGAGAGTGGGTTGACGACAAAGGTCAAGCCCGTGCGGATTGAAGACTCGAAAGTCAAGCGGCTATGCAATAAAGAGATCAGGATGGTCAAGGTCCGATGAGACAATTGTGGTCGAGAGGAGCTCTCTTGGGAGCGAGAGCAGACTATGCTTGATGAGTATCCGGAGTTGTTCCACTCAGGTACAAATTTTGGTTTTATACTTATCTTTCGTTTATGTAATTTCGTGGACGAAATTCTTTTAAGAGAGGGAGAGTTGTAACGCCCTGAAACTCAAAAGAGCGACGGGTGACGTTTCTGTACCAAATTGAAATTTGGCAGGGGTACACGGCCTGGGACACGGGCGTGTCCCAGGGCGTGTCGGGGTCGTTCAAAGATCTAGCAACGATCAGGCAGAAATCTGGGTTCGACGATCGTCGAGCAGCGCTCGACGATCTGGTCACAATTCTGTGGTCGATGATCTATCGTTATTCTGCGGTCGACGATTTGGTCGACGTTCTGCGATCGACGATCGGGCCGTGGGTTCGACGATCGGGCTAGCGATTTTCGTTCGACGATTTGGCTGCGTTCGACGATTTGGCCAGAGAGCTCCGTTCGACGATCTGGCAGCGGTCGACGATCTTGGTTCGACGATCGTCGAGCACTGGGCACATTGTTGCGTGTTTAACTCTGTCGGCACTGAGTGTCGACACACGGGTTTTGGCTGGAGTTGACTAAATGTCCCGACACTATTTAATTGGTCGCGAACGTGTCTTGCTACGGATTGGTGTACTGTGCGGTGTTTAACCCCATTTGTCCAGGTCAGACTTGGATCGTGTCCGTGCATCCCTTTTTGTGGGATCCGACGGCTGTGGTTATCCCGAAGAGGTTATACCCGAGAGAAAGGTTTCAAAACGCTTATTTTTCTGCCATAAGTTCTCTGTCTAAATCTTAGAGAGAGGGGAGAACAAAGGAGGAAGGAGTATAGATACAGTCGTTGGAGGAGTTTCAGAGCTCCAAATCACGAGCCGACTTCGGATCTACGAAGGCAAGGAGATTGCGGTGCTTTTCATCTGCGTACATTTCCATGGCGCCAAGGAAGGACGCTAGGGTAACGATTCTCTACTTGAGCATGTGAAGCTCTCCTTCTTTGCATAGGAATCCCGCTCTCGCGAGTTTGCGGTGAGTTGGAGGCGTTTCTTCGGGTAGATATGTGAATTCCCCGTTGTGTAGAGTCCGTAATCGAGAACGGACATAGGCATGATGTGTAAAGCTTATCTGGACATGTTGGTCTGGATCGTTGATGTTGCACTGCATAAACGTCGGAGAAGACTCCGTGCGAATGTTTGTTTTTCGGGTTTTCTACGTGGTAGATTGTAACAGGGAGCCTTGAGGATTAACCCTAAGGTGCACCCGAAAAATTGTGCGGATGCGTGATCTTGCCAACATGGTGGCCTGGGAGCCAACTTGAATATAACCGGGTTATGTGAAGTGTGTGACGGAAATGGGACTCGGGAGAAGTTTGACCTGCGCATATGTTTTAAATTAACGTTGCAATGTGAGCACGGGTTAGATGGAACCGTACCCGTTCTATGTCGTTCGGTTAGAGCCGTTGGCATAGATGAGGGTCTTTGGCGGCCTATGGTTAAAATTACTGTGACCCATACCCGGAAGACAAATTGCTCATTGTTTGGCTGTCCAAAGGGATGGTGGTGAGTCGGCGGGCTTTGACCGTGATCACCGAGAATGTGCCCTGAGTGCACGGGGTGTGTGGTCGTGCGAGCCTACGTCTGTGATGTAGTGATATTACTATACTGCTTGGTTATACTAATAAAGTGCAGGGAAGGAGCATCGCCACCCCGAGTTGGGGGCGGGATCGTTATAATTTGGTCAGCATTGCTGACCGTTGCCTTCGTTTGCCATCGTGCGGTGGTTTGTTGCTTGTAGGTGTTGCTAGACCAAGCGGTCAATAACGGGCTAAAGCCCAAATTGCGAAGCCAGCCCTCGAAGGCCTAATTGGAGTGTTTACTTGCTTTTGTTCATGTATGACCGGCCTGCGTGCCGTGGTATGGAAAACATGTAATAAGAGTAAACCATTTGTAAGTCCTTAAGGCCAGTACTTGTGTATGTACTTCATTCCTTTTTAGCTTGTTAGTGGACATTCATGCTTGTTGTTGGGTTCTTTTAATTGCAACTATTTAAACTGCTTCCACTAGAATGCTCTGTGTAGGACGTTGTGATTGGTTGGATGGTTTCCATTGAGTAATCACCCAGTCTGTCTATGGTATATGGCATCGGGCCCAGGCCGGAGCTACTGCTATATGCTATGCGACGGATAGGGGGTGTTACAGAGACACGGGTGTGTCTTGTCCGTGTGGTTTTTCTGCGTTCGACGATCGTGCTAGGATCAAGGCACACGGCCTGGGACACGGCCGTGTGCAAGGCCGTGTTCGGCCCAGGTTTGAGGATTTTTGTACAGATCTGAGCCGTTCGTTTTCTTTAAGTAAGATCAGACGGCCCAGGCGTGTTCCTGCTCTTTTAAGGCCGGGAATGGTGGTTTAACTCCTCATTTCTCCCTTAAGCTTTCTCTTTCCAAGGAATTAGAGCAAGGAGGAAGGAGGAGGATTCCGGCCGCCGACGGAGTATCAGAGCTCCGTTTAGAGAACCGAGAGCGGATCCGTGGAGGAAATCCCATTGCGAAGACTTCTATCCGTGTAATTTTCCATGGCACAAAAGCGTACTACAAGGGTAACGATTCTCTACTTGAGCATGTGAAGCTCTCTTCCTTTTTGCATAGGGAAACCCGCTCCCGCGTGTGTGCGACGAGTGTGCGGTGTTCCTTGGGGTTGACGGGAATAGTCCCCCTTATGTTGCATATAGAGTTCGGAATCGAAGTACGGACATATGCATTGTGTGTGAAACCTACCCGGACATGTTGGTCTGGATTGGTGATGTTGCATTTGTTATGGTTTGCCGGAGAAGACTCCGTTCTTTGGGTTTTCGGGTTTCTACGTGGTATATTGCAGCAGGGATCCTTGGGGATTAACTCCAAGGCGCACCCGGAAAACCGAGCGGAATCATTATTCTGCTAACTTGGCGGTCTGGGAAACGGCCTTGAACATAACTGAGTTATGTGATTGTTTGGAAATGGCAGGATCCGAGAGAAGCTTGGCTCGTGCGTACGTCTTAAGGTGTACTACGCGTTGTGAGCAACGGGCAAGTGGAATCAGACCTGGGCTATGTGGTTCGCTGCGAGAAACCCGAAAAGGGGACTGGCCGTTGGCATAGTCGGGAGCCTTAGACAGTGGTCAGAAAGGCTAAAATGCTCACGTTGTTGCCATCCCGGGGGTGGTGGTGAAGACGCTGAAGTGTCAGGATTCACCGATAATGTGCCTTGAGTGCACGAGGTGTTTGGTCGTGCGAGCCTACACCTGTGGCTAGCATGTTTGTACTATATTTTTTTAGCTGGGCTAATGAATTGTAGGGAAGGAGCACCGCCGTCCCTAGTTAGGGGCAGGGTCGTTATAATTTGGTCGGCTTTTGGCTGACCGTTGCTTTGCTTGCCACCGTGCGGTGGAATGTTGCTTGCATGTGCTGCATAGCCGAGTACCAAATAGCGGGCCGGAGCTCATGTCGCTGTGCTGTACCTAGAGGGCCAAAGCGAATCGTTGTACTTTATTTTGACATGTGTGGCCGGCCTGCGAGCCGATGTATGGAAAACATTATTTAATTAAGTGAACCTCTGTAAGGCCATAAGGTCGTGTACCTTTCAGTGTATTTGTTTTCATTCCAGTTGTAGTGGTGTTGGACATTCATGATTATTGGATACAAGTTTGGGTTCTTTCAACTGTTTAAAAGCTCCCGTTAGAATGCTCTGTGTTAGGACGAGTAGTCTTAATTGGATAGTTTGGTTATTCATACGTAACCCTTCCGACTGTCCGTGGTATATGGTGTCGGGTTTCAGCTGGAGCTTCTACTATATGTCATATGACGGATGGTGGTGTTACAATTTGGTATCAGACTTCTGGTTACGGTCAGGCTTAAATGAATTCGTGGGCGAATTCTTTTAAGGGGTGGTGAGCACATGTGTGCGTCATCGTTATAACATCAAAAAGAACCCATGACTGTACACTTAGGAATGAAAAATTCACTTGTTTTGTGGAACCTAAGTGTTCTAATGATTGCTTTTAGCAATTTGTGTGTCGTCTAATATAGGTGCTTTGCTATTATAGGCAGCTCAGAGCGGTGCTGGTCAATCGGAGCGTCCGCAATCAGCAGAAAGTAGTGCACCGAGGGATGTGCCTACAAGACCTCCTTCAGCGGAAACCATCGGGTTGGTGGCTGAAGTAGTTTTTGCCATGATAAATGCCCAACCTGCAGGTCAAATGCATCACGCACCTCCTGTGAATGAGCAAGAACCGGTTAGGGCGGCAGAGCCGAGAGTGGTGGAGCGCTTGGTGGTGAATCAGGTAGAGCCGAGGAGGGCTACGGAGAGACAGCTCAAGCATGTAATGGACTTTAATCGTCCGAGGTTCGATGGTGTTGGAACTCCAGCTCAAGCTGAGGATTGGCTCTCTACAATAAAGAGGGTCTTGACGGCCACGTTAACTGAAGAATGGCAGAAGACCACCATAGCAACCTTCCTTTTAGCTGGTGAGGCGAGGCTGTGGTGGGATGAGTTGGAGTTTCATCTCTTAGTGGGAAGACAGCTTGCTGATGTGCCTATGGAGGAATTCTCAAGATTATTCTTCGCCAGATATTTACCCTCTGCTAAGAAGCTTGAGATGGAAAATCAGTATCTTGGGTTGACTCAGGGAGCCAGAAGCGTGGACGAGTATCTCCACGAGTTTACACGGTTGGGTCGGTATGCTGGTGCTATGTTTGCGGAAGAAGAGAGGAAGACCAACCGATTTTATGAGGGTCTACGCGGTGACCTACAGTTACTCCTTGTTGGGCCTAAGGCATAGGTCTTCCTAGCCTTGGTCAATTCGGCCCGGTCATTGGAAAAGGTTGTGAAGAAAGTCCAAGAGAAGACAGACCTAGGGGAAAAGAAGGCAGAGTTCAAAGTGCCAAATGCAAAGTCAGGATTCCGCAGATGGAGCAAGAAGCAGAAGACTTCGAACTCAGCCCCTTCGTCTGGTGCGTCGGGGGCAACCACAAGTCGAGTTCCAGGAGCTTGCTACAACTGTGGTAAGACGGGGCACTTTGCTCGTGAATGTTGGAGCGGACGTGCAAAGTCCGAGAGGAATCCTGGAGTGACCTATGAAGAGAAAGGGAAGGCGGTGGAATCAACCGCGTCCCATCATGCTCCAACCCAGCCTACAGTTTATAACCTTGGTCTGCAAGAGGACATGAAACAAGATGACGTGGTGACATGTATGAGTTAAATTATAGCAGTTTAACTTTATGTAGTTGTTACATTTTTATATGTTAGCCTATGTTTGTTGGTGCTAGGCTTCGTGTTGATTTTTGATCGTCCGACAAGATCCCTGTTTGATACGGGAGCATCGCATTCCTTCTTGTCCGAAAGGTTCATATCGCACGTCGGGTCCCCTTCCTTGATGGCAAAAGACAGGTTGGATGTGTTGTTTCCCAATGGGTGCTCAATGCGTGCTGATAAGTTCTGTGTGGTAATGATTCGGATTGGGGACCAGGAGTTTGATTTGCGAGCATTGGTTCTACCGTTAGTGGAGTTCGACGTAATCTTTGGTATGGACTGGCTCTCGGAGTAGCGAGCTTACATCGATTGCAATCGAAAGGAGGTTAAGTTGGGACTGCATACTGAACGAGAGACTATGTTTGCGGGCCTGAAGAGGTTGGGTAAAGTTTTGATGTCGGCCCTTCAAGTGATTAAGGCGGTTCGGTCTGGTGCAGAGCTGTTTGTCACCTTAGTGCAAGCTTCAACTCCTAGGCCAAGTCTGGACAGTATCCCAGTTGTGTCCGAGTATCCTGATATGTTCCCAGATGATCTTCCAGGAGCCCCTCCTCAGCGGGAGATTGATTTTACCATTGAGCTGGTACCGGGTGCCAAACCAGTGTCACGCTCTCCGTATCGGATAGTGCCGCGAGAGATGGCGGAGTTGAAGGTGCAATTGCAGGAGTTGTTGGAGCAAGGGTATGTGCGTCCAAGTTCGTCGCCTTGGAGCGCACCGGTTCTTTTCGTTAAGAAGAAGGATGGGAGCTTGCAACTCTGTATTGACTATCGGGAGTTGAACAAGCTTACAGAGAAGAACAAATATCCGATCCCCAGGATTGACGATCTATTTGATCAATTGGTTGGGTCAACAGTATATTCGAAATTAGATCTGAAGTCCGGTTACTACCAATTGAAGATACGGGAAAGCGACATCCCTAAGACAACGTTCAGCACGCGGTTTGGGCATTACGAGTTCACAGTCATGCCGTTTGGGCTGACCAATGTGCCATCCGTGTTTATGGATTTGATGAATAGGACATTCAGAGAATACCAGGATCATTTCGTGATAGTATTTATTGATGATATCTTGGTATACTCGCAGTGTGAGGAGGACCATTACAAGCATCTACACATGGTGTTGGAGACCTTGAGGAGGAATCAGTTGTATGCAAAGTTCTCCAAGTGTGAGTTCTGGTTATCCTCAGTAGCGTTCCTTTGTCATGTTATTAGTGGAGAAGGGATAGCGGTGGATCCGACGAAGATAGCAGCGATACGAGAGTGGCCTGTATTGTCTTCAGTGTCGGAGGTTCAGAGCTTTCTGGGGCTTGCCGGCTACTACAGGCGCTTCGTAGAGAACTTCTCGCGAATAGCGTTACCACTCACGACATTGACAAGGAAAGATCAAAAGTTCGTGTGGTCCCTGGAGTGTGAACAAGCTTTTGAGGAATTGAAGAGGCGGTTGACCACGATGCCTATTTTATGTTCACCGAGTGGAACCGAAGGGTTTGAGATTTATAGTGATGTTTCGGGCAGTGGTTTGGGCTGTGTTCTACTACAGCATGGGAGTGTGATAGCCTATGGTTCACGACAGTTGAAGGTTCACGAGAGGAATTATCCGATCCATGACTTAGAGTTAGCGACCGTAATATTTGCTCTAAAACTGTGGAGGCACTATCTGTACGGGGTAAATGTCGATATATACATCGACCGTAAGAGCCTGAAGTACCTGCTAGATCAGAAGGATCTGAACATGAGACATCGGAGGTGGATGGAGTTCTTGGGGGACTATACCTTCAAGATACATTATGTACCTGGGAAAGGAAACGCGGTGGCGGATGCGTTGAGCCACAGGGCTCCTGCGCAGGCCAGTTGGTTATCAGTACATGATGAGAGATTGGTCCGTGATTTGGAGGCATTAGAGATTTCTTGCGTCGATAAGCAGTCTAGTACCGGGGCGATATTGTGTTGGACAGAGGTGCAATATGACCTGGCTGATAGAGTCCGACGGGCTTTGATTCAGGATAGCAGCATGAACCAGATCTTCGATGAATCTTTGGATGAGTCAAATTCCCAGTTTGCGGTTGAGGATGGACTGCTAAGGAAGGACGGTCGTCTATGCATCCCTAGTGCGAATAATCTTCGCGATGAGTTGATGTACGAGGCTCATCATACCAAGTACTCAATCCACCAGGGTAGCACGAAGATGTATTGAGACATGAAGAAGTAATTCTGGTGGCCAGGATTAAAGAAGGATGTAGCACTTTATGTAGCCAAGTGCCAAACTTGTGCCTTGGTGAAAGCAGAGTGCCAGAAGCCTAGAGGCTTCCTAAAGTCCTTGTCTATCCCGGAATGGAAATTCGACGACATTTCTATGGATTTTGTGCATGGTTTGCCAAAGTCGCAGAGGGGAAACGACGCCATTTGGGTGGTCGTAGATAGGTTGACGAAAGTGTAGCATTTCATCCCGAATATGAAGGAAGATCTAGTGGAAAAGTTAGCCAAACTTTATGTGGATAATATCGTACGGTTGCATGGTGTGCCGTGCAGTATTGTTAGTGATCGAGATGGACGCTTCACGTCGAAGGACTAGAGGCTGGGGCATAATTTGTTGGGAACTAAGCTGAGTTTCAGTACAGCTTTCCACCCACAGACGGATGGTCAGACCGAGAGGTTCAACAGGATGATGGAGGACATGCTTCGCATGTGCGTCCTAGATTTCGGAAAGCATTGGGAATATCACCTGTACATGGTGGAGTTTGCGTATAACAACAGCTTTCAAGCGAGTATTGGAATGATACCTTTCGAGGCCTTGTATGGGAGGAAGTGTCGTACGCCGTTGTCTTGGTTGGATACAGACGAGTCGAAGTTGTATAAATGTCAAGTGGTGGAAGACGCCACTTCAATGGTACACACAATTCAGGAAAGGTTGAAGATCGCTTAGGACAAGCAAGCAAAGTACTATAACGCCAAGCATAGGAATGTGGAGTTCGGTGTTGGCGACTGAGTGTATTTAAAAATCAAGCCGTTCAAGAGTGTTTCGCGGGTTCGACGCTTGAAGAAGCTGAGTTCAAGATACCTTGGACCATTTGAAATCCTGGAGCGTGTTGGCGATGCAGCATATAGATTGAAGCTGTCGGTGGAGTTGAGTGGGCTACACGATGTGTTCCACGTATCGGTATTGCGGAAGGAGGTGCAAGAGCCTTCACAGATAGTTGCGATGATCAAGTGCCAGTGGATTACGAGTTGACGACAAAGGTCAAGCATATACGTATAGAAGACGTTGAGGTCAAACGACTCCGCAACGAGTAAATCCGAATGGTTAAGGTTCGTTGGGATAACTACGGACGTGAGGAGCTTTCTTGGGAGCGAGAGCAAACTATGTTGGAGGAATAACCCGAGTTATTCCACTCAGGTAACATTTAATTTTTGTATACCTTTACTTAATTTCGGGACGAAATTCCTTAAGGAGGGAGATTTGTAACGCCCCGAAAATCTTTATCGAGCTGGTCGCGTCAAAAAGTAATTTTGGTGCCTACCCGTGTCAGTACCCGTGTTCCCTAGAGTCGTGACGGTTGGCGTGATGGTTATTCGTGACACGCCACCGGTCACGGGCGTGTCCAGGACCCGACACGGGCGTGTCAGGTTGAGACACGGGCGTGTCTTGCCCGTGTGGTTTTTTGTGCGTTCGACGATCGTGCCAGGATCGAGGCACATGGCGTGGGACACGGCCGTGTGCGAGGCCGTGTTCGGCCCAGGTTTGAGGATTTCGGTACAGATGTGAGTCGTTCGTTTTCTTTAAGTAAAATCTGACGGCCCAGACATGTTCCTGCTCTGTTAAGGCCGGGAATGGTGGTTTAACTGCTCATTTCTCCCTTAAGCTTTCTCTTTCCAGGGAGTTAGAGCAAGGAGGAAGAAGGTGGAGGATTCCGGCCGCCGGCGGAGCATCGGAGCACCGTTTAGAGAACTGAGAGCGGATCCGTGGAGAAAATCCCGTTGCGAAGACTTCTATCAGTGTAATTTTCCATGTCACAAAAGCGTACTACAAGGGTAACGATTCTCTACTTGAGCATGTGAAGCTCTCTTCCTTTTTGCAAAGGGAAACCCGCTCTCGCGTGTGTGCGGTGAGTGTTCGGTGTTCCTTGCGGTTGACGGGAATAGTGCAACTTGTGTTGCGTATAGAGTCCGGAATCGAAGTACGAACATAGGCATTGTGTGTGAAGCCTACCCGGACATGTTGGTCTGGATCAGTGATGTTGCATTTGTTATGGTTTGCCGGAGAAGACTCCGTGCTTTAGGTTTTCTGGTTTCTACGCGGTAGATTGCAGCAGGGATCCTTGGGGATTAACTCCAAGGCGCACCCGGAAAACTGAGCGGAATCGTTGTTCTGCTAACGTGGCGGTCTGGGGACCGGCCTTGAACATAACTCGGTTATGTGATTGTTCGGAAATGGCAGGATCCGAGAGAAGCTTGGCTCGTGCGTACGTCTTAATGTGTACTACGTGTTGTGAGCAACAGACAAGTGGAATCAGACCTGGGCTATGTGGTTCGGTGCAAGAGACCCGAAAAGGGGACTGGCTGTTGGCATAGTCAGGAGCCTTAGACATTGGTCAGAAAGGCTAAAATGCTCACGTTGTTACCATCCTGGGGGCGGTGGTGAAGACGCTGAAGTGTAAGGATTCACCAATAATGTGCCCTGAGTGCGCGGGGTGTTTGGCCGTGTGAGCCTACACCTGTGGTTAGCATGTTTGTACTATATTTTTTTTGTTGGGCTAATGAATTGCAGGGAAGGAGCACCGCCGTCCCGAGTTAGGGGCGGGGTCGTTATAATTTGGTCGGCTTTTGGCTGACCGTTGCTTTGTGTGCCACCGTGCGGTGGAATGTTGCTTGCAGGTGCTGCGGAGCCGAGTACCAAATAGCGGGCTAGAGCCCATGTTGCTGTGTTGGCCCTAGAAGGCCAAAGCGAATAGTTGTACTTTATTTTGTCATGTGTGGCCGGCCTGCGAGCCGATGTATGGAAAACATTATTTAATTAAGTGAACCTCTATAAGGCCATAAGGCCGTGTACCTTTAAGTGTATTGTTTTCATTCCAGTTGTAGTGGTGTTGGACATTCATGATTATTGGATAAAGTTTAGGTTCTTTCAACTATTTAAAAGCTTCCGCTAGAATGCTCTGTGTTAGGACGAGTAGTCTTAATTGGATAGTTTGGTTATTCATACGTAACCCTTCCGACTGTCTGTGGTATAGGGTGTCGGGTTTCAGCTAGACCTTCTACTATATGCCATAGGACGGATGGGGGTGTTATATGATATCCGAGAGGAGCCAGCCATGACCACTTCCGTATTTCGATTTGGGCTTCGATCTTAAATTCATACTAAGGTGATTTATCATAGCTCAGAGACCCTTGAGTCGACATATCAGCTCGCCCTTCGTTATGAGCAATGTTTGAGAACTGCAAGAGCTAGTCGATTGGATCTTCACTTTTACCTCCACGGTACGAGCTCCTCTCACACCGAGGACACTACTTTGCCTATCATTGTTCCTTTAGACCTGAGTGAAGTGATACTTGATACGGATGGCTCTCACCCTAGTGAGTTGATTAACCCAGCGAGTGATAAATCTCTTGTGTCTGTCCCGATTCATATGACCTCGATTGAGAGTGAGCCTGAGCGACCTATTGAATCTGTTGTGTTGTGTCCATCACCGACACCTCTTCCTCTGCCATCCACCGGGTTAGTTAGCACCCCAACCACAAACCCATTTCCTGACACCATACCCATAGATCCATTCTTGAGTGTAGGCCTTTGTCGCTCTCTCATAGTCATTGCCCTGAGGCACATCACGACTGAGAGCCCAGTGCATGGTACTGATCTTGTAGTGACTGTCACCCATTCACAGGGGCACTACCCCTCACGATGGTACTCTTCTGGAGCACCACTACCCTAGTGATGAGTTCTATCACGAGCCTCCAGTTGAGCCCCTAGATGATCCGCCACATTCGGGTGAGGATGCGATTCAAGTGAGCTATTTTTTTACGAGTTCTGAGTTATTGGAGTCTCTTCCATTATCGTCCCTGACCTTGCCCAGAGAATGAATATTGTGTGGAGCATTGAGTGTCTAGGGCACCACCGGTTGACACACCGCACTCTAGATGAGTTTTGGGACGCACCACCTGCTGACCCACCAGACGAGTTCTTCATTTTCGGGGATACTCCCCACACTATAGAGTCACTCCTCCTAGTCCGTGCACACGATTTTCACCCAGGTGGTTATCTCATCCGCGATGACTTTTCTTACACACCTCATGGCGAGCCCCCTGATGTGCTACGTTCTCCGAGAGACATTTGGCTCTTTACGAGCTTGTATTTAAGTATATATGTCTCTCACGATCATCTGAGCACTCGTGACGCACGTGATGAGTTTTTCTACACTCCACCGAGAGAGCTCCCTGATAGGCTATCATATTTTAGAGATGTCCTGATCATTATTAGACTTTCTCGTAGCAGGTATGTTGTGTCAGTCATTTTTCATTTGCATCATTTGCACGAGTCTGTCGAGTCATTTCTTCATCATTTTCATATGTCTGTTGAGTTGTTTGTCCGTCATTTGCATATGTGGCATGAGTCCGTCCAACAAAAAATTCCTAATGATAATAAATTTTGTAAATTACATACGGATGTTCACTGACAAAAGCACGTACTTCATGAAAGCGAGCAGCTGATGGTGAGACTCTGCGTTGTAAGGCTCCATGCGAGGCTTGCTAAAGGAGTGAGCGTTAGCTGAATGGATCTCTATATAATCATGAGACGGATCGAAGCAAACACCTACGATCTCGATATCCCTGCAAATATGAGTATTCACCCAGTATTTAATGTTGAAAATATGACGTCATACTACGAGCCTTGCGAGTATGTGGACCCAAGCAGTGGGGATTTCCAGCCGCCCACACCTCCACTTCCGTTGTCTTACCACCTTCATAGCCCACCCACGTTCGATGACCACCACTACGCACCCATTCCTGACACCTACACACATGGAGACTCGTCTTCTTTAGTTCTACCTTCGGCACAGCCGACCGCAACAGGATCCACCACTCGTGAGTTGAGTGTTGAGAGCATTACGGAGGCCCGACGCCGCCATTATATTCCTACTACAGACATTGATGACACCTGGGTACTTGCAGCCAAGCTTGATCTATTCTCCCCTGGACTTTGACTTCCGCAGAGCCGTCTCCATTAACTCGAGATGACAACATTTCAGTCAGGGGGAGTTGATTGGCGAGGATACATTTCCAGCGACGATACTTGAACGACATTTGGTGGACTTCTTCAAGTTTTTCCCGGCATGCATCGAGAGAATTCTGATCCCTTTTCATTGGGTGATGAATTCATTCAAGTCGGGGAGATTGATGTGTAGCATAAAACGAGCACTTGCAGTGGATGGCGAGTTTTGGGGCCTGTTCGGGGACAACTAGCGACTTTCCATATATGCGTGCTCGGATCGATGACTGGACTCCGCAGATGCGTCCGGATTCGCGTGCGAATTTTCATATATTAGTTTATCATATTTGCATTTTTTGATGTATTTGGGTGGCCCCACCTCGGTCAATCGTGGTCGTTGATGGGGGATGCCCTAATCCTTGTTTTATTATAAATAGGGATGATAGAGGCTGATTTAGGCATTGCAAAATTTGTAGAAAAGTATTCCTGGTTTCTCACGATCCCGCCACGGTGCCGACTCCATGGAACCCATGTGACAACTCCTAGGCTTGTATCTCCCTCCCCAAGGTACCTACTAACCCTATGTCACTTTTCCCCTCCCAAACCCTCTCTCACAACAACCCAAACCCTCCTAAACATCACCATTTAATGTTGTCCAATACTCTTGTTTATTTATTTATTTAGTTATGAAATTCACGATTCATAATATATAGTTTTTTTCCCACTCCTTAGCCACCGCCAGCCCCCTTATCTCTGTCAACCTCTTCCTGAAATCCGCCGCCGCCCAGGTTTTCTTTTCCCCCAAAACTAGTCGCCTACTCCCCCTACTTCCCGTAGCCACCGCCCCCCTCCTACCCTATTTCTCCCTTGCGGCCAGCACCCCCCCCCCCCCCACCCTTACACGTGGAGTTACAAACCCTAATCCTTCTCCTTCCGGATTAGCCCTGATCTAGGATTTTTCAGCCCAGATCTGAACTATTATTGTCGGATCTACCCTTCCCTGCCCGAATCTCCATCTCTGTGTCAGATCTACCTCTTTCCTATCTGATCCCACAATCCACCGCCGAGGATAGCCACTGCCATCATTTCCACGCCGCCGCTTCCACATTCGATCGCCTATCTGCGCATTTCCGGCTCCGGATTCTTCAGTGCCTTAGTCAGCCCACTACTTTGGTGAGTTTTCGTTGTATTGGACTATTTTATTCAACATTATTATTATTAGTTGGATATGCTTTTTTAAATCTCTCGTGTTGTTGTTGGTCTTAGATTATTATTTTGATTTGCAAGATTTATTCGTCACACGCTCTTGCTTTGGTTCTTCACGTGGAGGAAAGTCTAAACTTGTTTGCTCAAATAAATTATTCTGTCTTGCTTTGAATTGTTTTTGTATAATGATTTTATTTATTTTTTAATTTGTGATTTAACTGTCGGATTTTTGCATAGCATATAGGATTAGATCGTAAGTTTCCCCTCACCTATATATTTCTCCTGTGTCAGCATGCCCGGTAGCCACACAACTTAAAATCATAACCGATCACATCACCAAATCCCATGCTTCTTCCATAGGAGCTTCACGCTTCCACGTTGGAGAATTGAAGCACATCTTATGCTTCTGCTATATGATCAAATATAATTACCCTATATCAAAAGTTTGTCAGAGAAGAGAAATGAATGAGCAAAGATCAGAGGTAGCGGGGTATTGTTTTTTTCTTTTACAAATTACAATGCACTGTGAAGGGGAGCCTTGGCACATTTGTTGAGGAGTTGTTGCGTGACCAGTGACCTTGAAATCATGGGTTCAAGTCATGAAAGCAGCTTCTTGCAAAAATACAGGTTAAACTGTCTACACTTCATTCTTGATGTGAGACTCTTCTCCGGAACCTCGTTGTGCGGGTATGATTTGTGCATTAGACTGCTCTTTTTGTTACAATGCACTGTGTAGGATTAAATGCTACTATTCACCTTGCAATAAATCTCGCAGCTCTAAAACATTAGTATGTGTATGCAAATAGTAGATCAAATTTTCTACTCAGTTAGACGTGGCTGATCTAACCAGCTAAAAAAATTCTATCATCCAATTCAATAATCCCGTGCTTCTGCCATGGAGCATCCATCCACTATGGTTTTGATGTTCATGATTGACAAATTATGCCTCATTATACAAATTAGCTATATTTCTATTGTTCTGCTTTCTAAGGCTGCGTTCGGTATGAGGTGACGGTTGTGAACACGAACGCCCGACCTCGTCTAAGGAACTTCATCCACTTTTATGTATAAAATTAGTTTTCTTTTTTGTGATGGTAATTTTGGAAGTTAAAGAGGTGTAAACTATAATTGTGCAAACTTCAAGGAGTGGTTCCGATAAATAACCATGCATATAATTATAATTATGAAAAATTATCGTGTGAAAGTGGTATTAAAAAAATGGGCCCGAAGGGCCTGCCCGGCCCTGGCCCGAAAAAAAGCCTGGTTAGGCCCGGGACCGGGCTAGCCTGCCCCTGGCCCAGGACAGGCTTAGGGGCCCTACAAGGACCCCGTATAGAGCATTTGCCCGGCCCGATGCACGGTCCGGACCTGGCAAAGCCTGGTTTTCTAGATCGGACCGATCCTGGGCCCAGGCAAAGCCCAACCGAGGCAGAAAATCCTACCTTAGGCTGGATTTCTGGAAATCCCTCAGCCTACAAACAGTCGGAAATCCCGCCTGTAGGCGTGATTTTATTTATTTTTTTATTTAAATTATTTATTTTAATTATTTATTTAAAATATATATTTGAAAAAATAAAAAAGCCCTGCCCGACTTGGTTCTGGCCTGGGCCCGGTCCGGCCTTGAGGGCCTTGGCAGACTCCCTACTGGAGCTATTGTCCAAGCCCGACTAAAGTGAGGCCCTGACTTGAGCCCGGATGACGAAAGCCCTAAACCAGCCGGGGCTGGGCGGGATTTTTAGATAGGCTTTGGTGTGATTGCATAATTAATCTCTTAAATAATTATTCTATCTTTTAAGATTTTCAAAATCTCTTGTTTAATTTTATATTGTTAACATACCAATATATTTTTAGGTACATTCTAAAAATGTAAACTTAGATGGGATATGTTCTAAGAATGTATTTTGTGCACATGCCCATTGTGTGAAGTGTGGTGGCGACATCACTCAACTGTCACTCATATTCCTGTAAAACATCAATTTTCTTCTTACATTACATTGAACACGAGTGATAGTTGTGTATTGTTATAATTGCACATTGCATTGTGGATGATCTTGTGCACGGTTGCTAGTAACTAATTAAAGCGGAGCTTTTTTACTCTGCATATTTTTGGATTGAGTTTTTTTTCTATATTTTTTATTTGAAATTCAAAATTATTTGAGATTTCAAAAAACTGAGAATTTTCAAAAACAACATAATAATTTTATGCTTAAAGAAGGATAACCAATATGATGAGATATTTTTTTATAAGTGTAAAAAGTGTTGGTCGCTTTTGATCATGAAATCAACATGTGTTTTTCAAGGAAATTTCTTGGAAAGAGGAGAAGTCAACCATCTTTGAATATGAAACTAACATGTGCTATTAAAGGAAGCTTCTATGAAATTAACCAAAAGAAATTTCATGATATTTAACATGTCTTTTGACCGAACGAAGTTTTATGGAAGCTTCATTCACATGTCATCTAGCACCTGAACCTCCTTGTTTTTGACTCTATAAATAAGCATGAATGAGGAGAGGTAAGACATCCACTTCTTTTCAAGCTCAAGCATTTGAAGTTTTTTAGAGAGACCTTTGTGACAACTATCCTAGTTTGGAAGAGTTTTCAGACGACATTCTACAATGTTGACGAGGAATATTTTGCCTACACATTGGATCTGGAGCTGATTTAGGCAAGATTTGAATAGTTATCTTGGAGAGAATTTGTGTAATCCGTCTCGTCCGCCACTGTCGGTAGTTTGAAATTTTTCTGCTACTGTTTATTGTGTAATATTGTGTGTGCATTGAGGAGGAAAAACCTTGTAATTGTTTATTGTTTACATACATTTTTAGTGATAAATTTTTGGATTGTACTCCGATCGTCCCGTGATTTTCACCATATTGGGTTTCCACGTAAAATCTTTATGTCACTTTTATTATTGTTATTTTATGTTGTGTTTTGATTGTGTATTGACATACTGCTATGCGTTTGTGTAGGTAGTTTCTCCAACTAATTTGTAGATGCTCTGGTCGGGCTTGCGTGCTCTGTAACCCAACAAGTAGTATTAGAGGAAGGTTCATTATTAGAGCAATTACCGAGCTTGCCTGTTTGATATTTAAGACGAGTCAATCAGATATTTCGGGTTAGTGATCTGGTGCGGTAGGTGATGACTATTAGTCTGCTCAATATCCTTTTTGATTCCTTTCTTTGAAATAGCTGACTCAAAGAACTGAATTCAGTTTGATCGATGTTAGAGCGCGATGGAGTCTACATCAGGTTCAAGCTCCGAGAAATTGGTGAAACCGAACGACGCGAACTACCACCAGTGGTTTTTACTGATGGAGGATCTCATTTATGTGAAAGGTTGGCATGCTCCTATCTTTGAACAAATGTTTAAAGATGCAATCCAAATAAGTGGATGGTTGAGCACCAGAAGCTATGTGGATTCGTTAGACGGTTCGTAGAGCCAAATGTCTATAATCACTTAGAGTATCATTAATGCAAAGATCCTTTGGAAGACTCTCGAGACAATGCATGTCAAGAGTACTAGCATCAATAAATTATATCTACTGAAAAATCTGTGGGAGTTCAGATATAAAGAGGGATTCCCTATCCAAGATCATGTGAATGAGTTCCAAGGTATCATTGAACCCCTGACTGTAATGAATGTGACCTTCGAGGATGAGGTCAACACATTGTGACTATTGAAGTCTCTTCCAGACTCTTGGTGTACAACCACGGGTTCGTCGAGTGGACCCCTCAGAGAGTCCCAGGGGCTAGAGGGATCCATGGCTCATGGTGGCCGGGCAGGCGAGTGAGGTAGGCGAGTGGGGCTATCAGACCCGCACCAACCTTGACGACTGAGGCTCACACGGTCTTTAAGCAAGAGAGATGGTCAGTAAGCACTCACTCAGGGTGGCAATTGGGTAATGAGCGGGTGCTAGTCTCATCGGGCACTCACCTATAGTTAGACATATGTGGGTGTTCCTTTTTTCACCAAGGCATTCACCTCCCCTTCCCATAGTTGTGTTTTGGCCTGTTAATAACCATTCTGAATTGCGGAGTTATGATGTTGGCAAACAAATTTGGGATGTGTATAACATTTCTGAACATTAGAGTTACGCTATTGGCAGACCAATTCAGAATTCGTATAAAATTTCTGTGGGTTTGTCTCATCTGAGTTCTCTAGTTTTTGCAGGAAGCACGAAATCCAGAGGGAGCTTACTTGTGCTTATACTCCACAATAAAATGGAGTAGCGAAGAGGAAGATCCCTCACTTGACGGAAACTTGCAAATGCTAGCTTCATGTTAAAGGCATTCTGAGGTCCTTCTGGGCGGAAGCAATCGTCTGCGTAACGTATGTCATCAATCGGATGCCTCTTAGTCTGATCAACATGAAGTCTTCGGTTGAAATGAAGTTTAAGGAGAAGCCAAGTGTGGAACACCTTCGGGTGTTCAGATCAACCTGCTATGTTCATATCCCGGATGCTCAGAGGACCAAGCTTGATGCAAAGGCAAGCAAGCTTGGCTTTGTGGGCTATGATGAGCGGAAGAAGGGGTGAAAGTGCATGGATCCTGCGGCAAAGAAGTTCTTTGTTTCAAGAGACATTGTCTTTGATGAGCTGACGTCGTATGGAGGAGGCACTATTGAACTGCAGGAGAGCAAGGTTGATGAAGGGCAGGAGGTGCTTCTGAAGATCTTCAGGTGGAGCTACCTGTGTCACCAGGAGCTCCAGGTGTTTCAAACTCTGGGGCTGAAGCTTCTGGTTCAGGAAGCAGGGGGAGCGATACTCCAAGTGTGCCCAGGAATAGAGTTGATGCTGAAGAAGCAGCGGAGGTGGTGAGCAAGGAGCAGCCTCTTCGGAGATCAAAGAGGATCATTAAGCCACCAGCTCGGTATTACGAAGGAAACACTGTGAGATTTGTTACATGTTTCTTCGCAGGCCCCTTGGATGAGTGGGAGTCTTCTAAGTTTGAAGATGATGCTGGAGTAAAGGACTGGGTTGATGTCATTGATGAGGAGATGACTGCCCTCAGGAAGAATGAAACTTGGGACTTGGTGCCTAAGGTGAATGACATTACTCCTGTTACTTTGAAGTGCGTCTACAAGCTCAAGAAGAAGGTGGATGGAAGCATCGAGCGGTACAAGTCTCGACTTGTAGCTCGAGGTTTTCGCAATAGTACGACGAGGACTATGAGGAGACGTTTAGTCTAGTGGTGAAGATGACTTCAGTTCGAGTGGTAATCTCTTTGGCGGCTTGCCAAGGTTGGAAGAAGTGGCAGCTAGACGTAAAGAACGCTTTTCTTTACGGGGAGATTGACAAGGATATCTTCATGGATCAGCCACTCGGGTACATATCTGAGGAACATCTGGACTACGTCTTCAAGCTCCGGAAGGCGCTCTATGGGTTGAAGCAGGCTCCTCGAGCCTGGTATGGGAAGATTGCAGAATATCGTCAGTTCTGTGGTTATCTAGCTTCAAACTCTGATTCAAGTCTCTTTGTTATGAAGAAGGGGGAGCTTCTGATCCTGGTGCTGCTGTACATGGATGACATGATCATCACGGGAAATTCCAAGGAGGAAGTAGCAAGGCTCATGACAGAGCTTGCATCAAGTTTGAGATGAAGGATTTTGGTGAGCTCCACCATTTCCTTAGACTTGAGGTGGAGAGGAAGGAGAGCGGCATACTCGTGTCCCAGAAAGGCTATTCGGAATGGATCGTTCAGTGATTTAGCATGCAGGAGGGGAATAGTAGCTCTACTCCACTTGTTTCTGGCATCAAGCTTCGGCGGGATGAGGGGAGGATTCTTCCGGATCCTTTGGTGTTTCGAGCTCTAGTTGGGAGTCTTATTTACTTGGCGATTACAAGGCCTAACATTACCTATGCAGTCGGTCGCGTAAGTCAGTATATAGCAGAACCCAGGAAGCCTCATCTGATGGCGCCTAGGAATATCTTGAATTATGTGAAGGCTACTTCTAACATGGGTCTCCTGTATAGGAGAGGCACAGAGTTTGTTCTTTAATGGTACTCGGATGCTGAATATGGGGGAGATTCAGATGATCGGAAATCAACATTCGGTTACATCTTCACTTATGGATCAGGGAGTATTTCTTGGTGTAGCAGGAAGCAAGACTCGGTGTCCGTCTCTACTACAAAAGCAGAATACAAGGCCTCGGCCTTGGCAGCTCGGGAAGCCATCTGGCTTCGGATACTAGTAGAGGACGTCTATGAAGAAGTTCGCAGTCCTACTCTGCTGAGCGGTGACAATGAGAGTGCCCTAAAACTGGTAAATAATCCAGTTTGTCACGGTCGTACCAAGCACATTGAGATTGAGCACCATTTCATATAGGAGAAGGTGTTGGAGGGATCTATGATGGTGCAGCATGTGCGGAGTAAGGAAAATGTCGCTGACATTTTCACGAAGTCGTTGCCAAAGGTGTCGTTTACTCGGCTACGAGGATTGCTTGGGTTGATCACCACTTCTCACTTCAAGGGGGAGTGTTGAAAATTGTGAAGTGTAAGTGGGTGATGTACGCCGGGAAGACTGCGCGGTATGAGTTCGCGGCATGGGCAGACTGGTGTTGCGGCCTGGGTGTTGGGCTTGGTGGCTTGGTTGTTCTTCTGGAGCGGCCTGTGCGGCCTGTGCTTGGCGGACTTGTGATGCGGTGTTCAGCACGACCTGGGATTCTGCAATTCTTGCTCTTGATGTTGCCATGCAAATTGGAGGTTTTATCCGCGTTGTGGCATGCTTGGTTTTGAGTCCGCGGGGTCCGCTGTTGCGGACTGGTATTGGAGGTCAGCATTGGTCCTTGCCAAGTTCTCCATTGTTGCGGTGGTGGTTGCCGCTTTCTTGGCGCTGGACTGACCCTGGTGTTTGGGGTCTGGTTTTCTGGTGTCCGTCAAGATCGCTCCAGTTCTTTGGTGGGTTGGACTTAGTCACACTCTGCGACATGTTCATGGTGTTCGCTGTGTCCGTAGAGTCCGCTGTTGACCAGACGGTCTGCCTTTTGGTTGTGGACTCTTGCGGCGAGCTTGATGTTGTTGTCGAGCTATGCGATCTGTCTCCATGTTCGCGTATGGCATGCAGACTGATGCAGTAGAGGCTGTGGCTGTGTCCGTGTGCTGTGCAAGGTGGCAGACTGGTGGCTTGCTTGTGGACTGCGCTGTGTCCGCATGTAGCGTGCGGACTGACGCATTAAATGGGATGCTGTGTCCGCATGGTGCATGTGTGTGGACTGGATCAGCGTCTGCCTAGTGTGGCCTGTCCTTCTTTTGCCGCCCGGCGGGTTATATTGCAGTTCAGTTAAGTCTTTGCAAACTCAGCGGACTCTGGATTTGCTAGCTGCAAGCTGGGGTGGTGACTCTATTCACTTGGACAGTGACCACACTCCTCACCACACCTATAAATAGACCCCCCCGACACATCTACAGTAACAGAGTGAACAGTAAGTTGAGCGCAGATCATATTGTTGCGGACTCGGTTTTCCAGGTCGCACGGTTTGAGTTGGACTGGTTGTTATTTGCAGGTTGTGCGGCTAGCACTGTGAAGCGGGTGTCTGGTTCTGATCAAGTTCCGAAAGCAGTGGAGCTTGTGGTTTACAATCAGCAGTAGCAGCAAGTCGCATGTCGCGGCCAGCCAGTTTCTCTCCTCAGTTTGATCCAAGTTCAATAACCAGGTCGCCATCTAGGCGGACTTGGCGGTCTGTTCATTCAGTTCGGCAGCGGCGTGTAGAGCAGATGTCAGCAGAATAACGGGTTGTCCACGCGGCTTGTGCGGACTCCGTAGTTTCAGTATAGCAGCAGTGGTCCGGCGGTCTCGGCAGTCTCGGCGGACTAGACGGTCTGGGAGGTAGTCCGCTCGGCTTAGTCTTTGGATCTCGTTTTCTCTAATTGTACTTGGCGAAATCATGTCTCGCATTGTAAACCTTGCCTTATAAAGTTGATAGTTGTTAATGCAAGATATGTGAGTGCACTTCATTGTCATAGATACATTGCTCAATTTATGGTTGGAGTGTTATGTTTCCTAGTGCTCGTCTTCCGCTTAATCAAGTGATCAGCTTGATAGTGTTTTGGAAGTGTTTTACTTGATTCCAACACTATCAGTTGATTGACTTGTGAAATTTCAACATGGTATCTGTTAAGATTATATTATCCAGTAGGACTTGTGTGTGTGGGGCCGCATGTTTGGCTTCCCCATCACGTTCCAGGTCTGTGTGTTGACCCTGGTGGGCCCCTTGTGGCGGAATATCCCCGCGGTTTTGTGGTTGGGGTTAATCCCACACCGCCTACAATCTTCTCCCATTTGTGTTCATGTACCCCGCCCCCATTCATCTCAACACCTGGGTTTTGAGATGAAATGTTGGGTTGGAGGGTTCTAACTTGGTATCAGAGCAGTTTGTCCTGCTGCGGGAGTGTGTTGAGATTATATTATCCAGCAGGACTCGTGTGTGTGGGACCGCGTATTTGGCTTCCCCATCGCGTTCCAGGTTTGGGTGTTGACCCCGGTGGGCCCCTTATGGCAGAATATCCCTGCGGTTCTGTGGTTGGGGTTAATCCCACACCGCCTACAGTCTTCTCCCATTTGTGTTCATGTACCCCGCCACCCTTCATCTCAACACCTGGGTTTTGAGATGAACTGTTGTGTTGGCGGGTTCTAACTGTTGGGTTTCTCTATAAGGATGACACAACACTTGTGCACGCAGCGGAAATAAAAACATCAAGAAAACCCAAAAGAAATGGGATCGGGCCATGATAGTTGAATCAAGAAGTTATTATATAACTAGGCAAAAATTACCTCGGTGGCGTTGAGTCACAACTCAACGGAGATGCTCCAAACTTTGTATTCTTGCTGGTGGCGAGTTGTACGTGGAATAATGTCCACGTTTCTGCAGAAGTCCACACGAGCGGGAGAACACCGATCTTTCCGTCGCACGGAAAATTGGGGAAGGAGAAAAGACCGCACCTTGCTTTCCACGGACTGCTAGGTCCGCGCCAGGAAGAGCAACACCAGCGACGATCGCCGGAGAGAAGGAGGTCGACGGAGCGAACACGGCGGCGACGGAACACTTCCGTCGGCGGCGGGATTCGAGATCGGCAAACGGAAAGGCGGAACGGCTTCCGTCGTTTCGATTCGATCGGCTGTCAAAAAGCGTGTATTACCCGAAAACCCTAAGTGTCCCTTTTATACCGAAGGCATAAAGACTTAGGAAAATCGCTATCCGCAGACCACCCAGAAATAGGGTTCAGAATCGGCGAGTATCAGTCGGCGAGAGTCGGTCAGGATCGGCGAGAATCAGAACTGGCGAGAATTACAATCGGCGAGAATCACCCGGATCGGCGAGAATCAGAGAACTATTCTCGACGATTCACGCCGAACGTGGGTCGACAATTCACGCTGATCGTGGGTCGACGATACACACCGATCGGCGAGAATCAGAGAACTAATTCTCGACGATTCTCGTCGATCGGCGAGAATCAGAGAACTATTCTCGACGATTCTCGTCGATCGGCGAGAATCAGAGAACTATTCTCGACGTTTCTCGTCGATTCTCGTCGACCCTCGGCCGACTATTCTTACCAGTCCTTCAAGGCAACATTTGCCCAACCCGATGATTCTTTAAGGCAACACTTTGCCTACCACCCTATTCAGGTCGGTGATTGACAACCTTTACCAACACAGTCAATCATCCAACTTCTCCACATCTCTTATATGCGACCCTGCAGGCTCATATCGCGTTGGCAGTGAGATTACATGTTTGATCACTTCCAGATCATAATGGTAACTCCAACAGACTCCCACTTGATCTCGAAAGTATCAAAGCAAAAACCTCACAAACAATGAGCGGCATCTAGCAATGCATCATTGCTCCCCAAGCAATAAGAGTTTATAACTCATAAGCCTATATGACCAATGTATCAGCGTTGTCTTTGTCCCTTTGTCCCTTACATCCGGAAAGAACTAGAGGCATGGACCGTGTCACCCTCGTAATAGCTCAATCCAAGTTTCTTGATCCAGGACGGACTTCCAGAGAATGGTGAGTCCAATATCACATATTGACTCAACCAAGCATGACCATGCATTTCTCAGTCCAGTTCCATCAAGGGGCCCATGGATGCAACTCCTGTCATACAGAAGGACAAATCCCATATCTGCTCACACACAAACACCCAAATGATTCGTAACATGCCCAACAACCACTCTTATCATCAACCTTTCTCAAGGAAGACTTTAGATGGCATCAAAGCACGCTCTTCCTCACTTGATGAATGCTGTGACTTCAGGTCAAAGGACCACAACACCATTGTTAATTGAGACCTACTCGTGACACGATTGGATGACAATCCACAGAGTAGTCTCAGATTGGGTCTGTCCAGTACAACTTGTTCACTAACAAGTACCCACGTGATGACTTGATATCACAATATCATGACCTGTGAGAACTGGTCATCAGTCAACGCACGTGCTGGTCTTCATGTACCATCATCACCCTTAGCTTCTATGATGATACTCGACCAGGGACCTTTTAAGAATGAAGCTTCAAATAAATCATAGGCTCTCACATTCAAGTCACGTACTTGATGTCCCATGGAAGCGAACATTCTAAGGGTATCTATTATGTAAACATTTAACTATCACATAGAAAAATTCATAATAAAAGAACTTGCCATTAATTGTAAGAGAAAAACAAGGTACAATGTTCATCATATGAACAAATAGCCAACAAAATAAAAGATTACATGTCACCCACAAGATTCTCACTAGAGTTGATCATTTAGGTATCGTATACCCATCGATCTAGTATGACCATCATGCTTTCTCTGTACGAGAGGCTTTGTCAGTGGATCCGCAATGTTCTCCTCAGTCGGCACTCTGCAAATGTTTACATCTCCTCGTTCGACAATCCCACGAATAAGATGAAACCGCCGAAGTATGTCCTTGGAGCGCTGATGAGATATAGGTTCCTTAGATTGTGCAATTGCACCATTGTTATCACAGTAGAGAACTACGGGACCAACAATGCTAGGAACTACATCAAGCTCGTCGATGAATTTCCTAATCCATACAGCGTCCTTCGCCGCATTAGCTGCTGCGATATACTCGGCCTCTGTTGTAGAATCAGCAACTGTCTCTTGCTTGGAACTCTTCCATCTCACAGCTCCTCCATTCAAGCAAAACACAAAACCTGACTGAGACTTGGAGTCGTCTCTATCAGTTTGGAAGCTAGCATCCGTGTAACCACTTACAACGAGCTCTTCCTCTCCACCATACACCAAGAACGCATCCTTAGTCCTTCTCAAGTACTTCAGAACATTCTTGACTGCAATCCAGTGACACTCACCGGGGTCTGACTGATACCTGCTAGTCATGCTCAAAGCAAAGGAGACATCGGGTCGAGTACATAACATCGCGTACATGATTGATCCAATTGTCGAAGCATATGAAATCAACTTCATGCGGTCCTTATCTTCACAAGACTTTGGACACTTGTCCTTAGAGAGATTCACACCATGAGACATGGGCAAAAATCCTTTCTTGGACTCAAGCATGTTGAACCGCTTCAACACCTTTTCGATGTACGTACTCTGGGTCAAACCCAGCAACTTCTTCGATCTATCTCTATAGATCTTAATACCAAGTATATAAGTCGCTTCACCCAAATCCTTCATTGAAAAGCAGTTCCCTAGGTTGTTCTTAACAACTTTCAGGGTAGGAATGTCATTCCCAATCAATAGTATGTCATCTACATACAATATCAGGAAGACAACAATGCTCCCACTGATTCGCTTGTAAACACAAGGCTCATCTTCATTCTTGATGAAACCAAACTCTTTGTTTTTCTCATCAAAACGAAGATTCCAACTTCGAGAGGCCTGTTTCAGTCCATAAATGGACTTATTCAGCTTGCATATTTTAGTGGCTTCATCTGGGGATACAAAACCCTCGGGTTGTGTCATATACACTTCCTCAAGGAGGTTTCCATTAAGGAAAGCCGTTTTGTCATCCATCTGCCAGATCTCATAGTCATAATACGCAGCAATAGCAAGCAATATCATTATGGACTTTACCATGGAAACAGGGGAAAAAGTCTCATCATAGTCAATACCATGAATTTGCTTGAAACCCTTAGCCACTAGTCGCCCTTTGAATGTCTGTACATTCCCATCCATGTCGGTCTTCTTCTTGAAGACCCACTTGCACCCTATGGGTCGTACCCCTTCAGGTGGTTCCACCAAGTTCTAAACTTGGTTTGCATACATGGAGTCCATTTCGGATTTCATAGCCTCAAGCCATTTGTCGAAGTCCGGTCCATTCATAGCCTCTTGGTAGGTTGCTGGTTCATCATCATGATCCATAAGCAACACATTACCTATTTGAGACACGAGAAATCCATATCTCTCAGGCTCAAACCTCGGTCTACTAGATCTACGTAGGACTTGTGTTCCCTGAGCAGGTTCTCTAGTTACAACATCTTGTAGTCCTGTCTCAGAATCCAATTCCGGTTCATTCATTACATGTGGTTCTTGAACTTCTTCAAGCTCTACCTTTTCAGTCTTTTTTGATAAGAACTCTTTCTCCAAGAAGACACCAGTCCTTGCGACAAACACTTTGCCCTCAGACGGTAGGTAAAAGTAATACCCTTTCGTTTCCTTAAGATATCCCACCAGATAAACTTTATCCGATTTGGGTTCCAGCTTGTCAGGCATTTGACGTCTCACGTATGCCTCACAGCCCCAAATTTTAATGAACGACATACTAGGACGCTTCCCAGTCCATATCTCATATGGTGTCTTCAGAACCGTTTTTGTTGGAGCGCGATTCAATGTCATTGCAACAGTCTCTAAAGCAAAACCCCAAAAGGAAACAGGCAAGTCTGCATGACTCATCATCGAACGTACCATGTCTAACAGAGTACGATTTCTCCTCTCAGACACACCATTATGTTGTGGTGTTCTAGGTGGAGTGAGCTGTGATACAATACCACACTCTTTCAGATGATCACGGAACTCATGACTCAGGTATTCGCCACCTCGATTAGATCGGAGTGCTTTAACCCTTTTACCCAACTGGTTTTCTACTTCATTCTTGAACTCTTTGAACTTTTCAAAGGTCTCGAATTTGCACTTCATAAGATACACATATCCGTATCTACTGAAATCATCAGTAAATGTAACAAAGTAGAAATACCCACCTCTAGCCATGGAACTCATGGGTCCGCATACATCACTATGTACAACACCCAAGAGATCCTCAGCCCTCTCAGTATAACCAGTGAAAGGAGCTTTAGTCATCTTACCTAACAAACAAGATTCGCATCGCTCAAATGATTCATAATCAAATGAGTCCAAAAGTTCATCTCTATGGAGTTTGGATATGCGCTTCTCGTTGATATGGCCCAAATGACAATGCCAGAGAAAAGTAGGGTTCGAGTCATTTGTTCTTAGTCTTTTATTATTTTCTACATTACAGATCAGATGGTCCAAGTTCAAAACATAAAGACCATTAAACAATTGGGCTACAACATAACAAATATCATTCTTAAATATAGAACAACAATTGTTCTTAATTATAAAAGAAAATCCAATCATGTCCAAACATGAAATAGATATAATGTTTCTAGTTATGGCCGGAACAAAATAACAATTATCAAGTTCTATTACAAGCCCACTGGGCAAAGAAAGACGGTAAACTCCTACGGCTACAGCAGCAACTCTTGCTCCATTGCCGACGCGGAGGTCCACCTCCCCTTTACTCAGCAATCTTCTCCTTCCCAGTTCCTGCACATTTGTACAAATATGAGAACCACATCCGGTATCCAATACCCAAGATGAAGGAGCAGAAAGGTTTATCTCTATAACGTAAATATTTGAAGCGGAAGTCATACCTCCCTTCAGTTTCTGCAGACCCTCAATGTACGAAGGACAGTTCCTCCTCCAATGACCAGCCTTACCACAATGGTGGCATTTTCCTTCCTTCACCGTGCTTTTCTTTTTCATCAGTGCTGAAGACTTGGGCTCAAGATATGACTTAGGTCCCACCTTTGTCTTCTTAGAGCCCTTGGCTTTGCCCTTGCCCTTATGCACCATCAGTATGGGGCTGGCAGGCTTGGTCTTCTTCATGTTGATTTCGGCAGTTCTCAACATGCCTAGGAGTTCGGGCAGTGTCTTGTCTATTTCATTCATGTTGTAGTTCAAGATAAACTGCTCATAACTGTCCGGCAGCGATTGCAGGATCAGATCTGTGGCCAACTCTTGACCAAGAGGAAAACCCAGCCTTTCAAGGTTCTCTATATACCCAATCATCTTGAGTACGTGAGTCCCTACTGAGTCTCGAACTCCCATCTTGCACTGAAACAACGCTTTTGTGATGTCGAACCTCTCTTGACGAGCCTGCCCTTGAAACATTTTCTTGAGATGCTCGTCAATCTCCTTGCACCCCATGCTCTCATGTTGCTTCTGAAGCTCAGAGTTCATAGTGTCAAGCATAAGGCATTCGACATCTAAAGCATCATCAGTATACTTCTTATAAGTATCTTTCTCAGCACGGGAAGAGTTCCCGGTCGGCACCTCAGGGGCTTCTTCTTCCAAGCCATAGAGCTTTCGCTCTTGCCTGAGAACAATTCTCAGGTTCCTGTACCAGTCTATGTAATTTGTCCCACTGAGCTTATCCTTCTCAAGGATGGCTCTCAAAGACAAGGTGGAGTGTGAAACACTTGCCATGGAATTCTACAAGAATTTATGCAGAATAAAATCAGTACCAAAATTTCAAATACAATTTATTTTAATTTGGACTTCAATTAAAATACTGCCACTATTTTATTCGAAATGATAGCCCTCACTAACAAATCGGAGAGTTCATGCGAGCTACTCTCTTAGTGGACAAGATCCGTATTTCACCAACACAATGAGTCCGCTTTGGCGTTCCTCTCACGATGCGGTTATTTAGGTAGGCAACGCTTGCCAATTGCATCCTCATGCAATTCTTGTATGGTTGGTGAATAACTCCTTATTCGCATCCATCATATGGTGCATGCCAACCCTATGCCTCTAGGCACTCAACCTTTGAGGTCACCTAGTTAAGCTGGACCCGATGTCGACAGTGGGATATCACAATTATCCGCTCGCACCCTTACAAAGATAGATTAATGCACCTTGCTTTGGCAATCCCACACTTCATCGATCAAGGCAGGAAGAGTGTCATCCATCGGAAGGCATCCGAACACTTAATATTTGATGAAGGGATTTAATTATGGGTTAACAATTAACCATGATCAACATTTGATCAATGTGCACATCCAAAGAAAAATAATTCTAAACCACATGCATCCCTTATGTGCACATCTTGACACCATCAACAATTGATAGAAGGAAGGGCTAAATCTGAACATCTGGAAACTTCCAAATCCTCAGATTTACATGCATTGGACAAAGGCAAAGACAACTCAACTTAAAGCAGTAGACAAGCTCATCTCTCTTTGTTGGATTCAAAATCCAAAACAAAATCGAGGGATGGTTACTGCTAAGGAGATCACAATTTCTAACAATTAGAAATTCCCACGCAATCCCAGACGTTCTTGGCGGGGTGCCAAGACTAAATCTAGACATTTAGAACACTTCTAAATCCCTAGGTTTACACGCACTGGAATAACAAAACTTCTAAAACAACAATCATGGCCGAAACCTCGCTCTGATACCACTGTTGGGTTTCTCTATGAGGATGGCACAACACTTGTGCACGCAGCGGAAATAAAAACATCAAGAAAACCCAAAAGAAATGAGATCGGGCCATGATAGTTGAATCAAGAAGTTATTATATAACTAGGCAAAAATTACCTCGGTGGCGTTGAGTCACAACTCAACGGAGATGCTCCAAACTTTGTATTCTTGCTGGTGGCGAGTTGTACGTGGAATAATGTCCACGTTTCTGCAGAAGTCCACACGAGCGGGAGAACACCGATCTTTCCGTCGCACGAAAAATCGGGGAAGGAGAAAAGACCGCACCTTGCTTTCCACGGACTGCTAGGTCCGCGCCAGGAAGAGCAACACCAGCGACGATCGCCGGAGAGAAGGAGGTCGACGGAGCGAACACGGCGGCGGCGGAACACTTCCGTCGGCGGCGGGATTCGAGATCGGCGAACGGAAAGGCGGAACGGCTTCCGTCGTTTCGATTCGATCGGCTGTCAAAAAGCGTGTATTACCCGAAAACCCAAAGTGTCCCTTTTATACCGAAGGCATAAAGACTTAGGAAAATCGCTATCCGCAGACCACCCAGAAATAGGGTTCAGAATCGGCGAGTATCAGTCGGCGAGAGTCGGTCAGGATCGGCGAGAATCAGAATTGGCGAGAATTACAATCGGCGAGAATCACCCGGATCGGCGAGAATCAGAGAACTATTCTCGACGATTCACGCCGAACGTGGGTCGACAATTCACGCCGATCGTGGGTCGACGATACACACCGATCGGCGAGAATCAGAGAACTAATTCTCGACGATTCTCGTCAATCGGCGAGAATCAGAGAACTATTCTCGACGATTCTCGTCGATCGGCGAGAATCAGAGAACTATTCTCGACGATTCTCGTCGATTCTCGTCGACCCTCGGCCGACTATTCTTACCAGTCCTTCAAGGCAACATTTGCCCAACCCGATGATTCTTTAAGGCAACACTTTGCCTACAACCCTATTCAGGTCGGTGATTGGCAACCTTTACCAACACAGTCAATCATCCAACTTCTCCACATCTCTTATGTGCGACCCTGCAGGCTCATATCGCGTTGCTAGTGAGATTACATGTTTGATCACTTCCAGATCATAATGGTAACTCCAACACTAACTGTATCAGAGCTATCAGTGGCTTGAGCAGTGAGCTGTTATCAACCTTAGATAGTGCTCGCCGCTTCTATAAGCCTTGTGATCAGTGGTGATTTTTGCAATGTAAGGAGCCTACGGAAGAGTTCTTGGCATTGAGCTTCTGACAGCGATTAACTACAAGAAGTGGAAGTCCTGCATGAAGAGCTATCTCTTGGGTGAGGAGTTACGGGAGGTCGTCGGTGGTGACGACAAATAAGAGGTTACTGCTGCTACTGGTTCTGCTGAGGAAGTGAGAGTTTGGAGAAAAACTAATGCTAAGTCGGAGTTTGCTCTCAAACGGGCTGTCTCACATGAGATCTTTGATCACATCTTAGGATGTGAGTCTGCTGCAGATATTTGGGCAAACATTGATGGGTTGTTCAACAGGAAGAATGTGGCAAGGCTGAAGTTCCTAGAGAATGAGTTGGCTAAGGCAACTCAGGGTGATCTTTCCGTCTATAAGTTATTCTTGAAGATGAAGAATCTGTGCGCTGAAATATCAGCATTGAATCCTGATGAGACCATCTCTGAAGCAAAGTTGAAGAGGCACATAGTCCGCGGCTTGCAGAAGGAATATGTGGCCTTTGTGACTTCCGTGCAAGGATGGGCAACTCAACCTTCTCTGCTGGAGCTGGAAAATTTGTTAGCGTCACAGGAGAGCTTGGCCAGGCAGATGGCCGGGGTGACCATCTCTGATGGAGGTAGTGAAGCTCTCATCACTGAGAAGAAGAAGAAGAGATGGGAGAAGAAGAAGCCTGTTACTGAAGAAGGGCCTTCAACCTCTTATCAGCAAGAAAGGAGCTCTGCTCCTAAGAAGAACTGGAAGAAAGAGTTGAAGTGTTATAGATGTAATTAGGCAGGCCACTTCAAGCACGACTGCAAGGTCAAATTGCAACCTGGGCATGTTGCAGGCAAGGAGGGAGCTTGTTCCAGTTCTGAGGAAGTCGGGTGGGGAGGAGCCTTCATGACAAGCTCAGTTTTTTGTGTTCTTGCCACCGTTGACTACCAAGATGACTGGATAGTCGACTCGAGGTGTGGTCATCACCTCACTGGAGACTAGTCAAAGTTCTCATCTTTGCAACCGTTCACAGGTAACGAAACAATTATTACAGCTGATGATTCTATTCAATATGTAGAGAATGAGGGTATTGTTTCTTTGGAGAGTGCTCATGGTCCGCTTACTCTAAGGAGTGTGTATCACGTACCCCGCATGAAGAAGAACCTCTTCTCGGTGACCAATGCGGTCGATGTGGGTTTTCATATTCTGTTTGGCCCAACAGAAGTAAGGTTTCTCCGCAATGTATCAGTGGTAAAGGCTGATGTTGCTCATGTAGGGAGAAGAGTAAGAGACTTGTTTTTTTTCTATCAACAAGCTCTTATGTTGATCGGATGAGGGCCAATGATAGTGTGGCTACCTGGCATGAGAGACTAGGGAACGTTGGGATGGTTAAGCTCAAGGCTTTGTCAATGAAGAGCCTGGTGAGAGGCTTGCCAAAGTTGTCCTCCTACGGAGATGGTCATGTTTGTGCGGGAAGTCAATACGGTAAGGCTCATCGCCTTCCGTTTGATAAGTCTCAAACAAGGAGCAAGGCACCCTTGGAATGTATTCATGGTGACTTGATGGGGCCAACAACAACCGCTAGTCTTGGAGGCAGCAAATATATGCATGTGTTGATTGATGACTACTGAAGATATACTTGGGTGTATTTCATGAAGGAGAAGTCGGCAACTTTCAATTTGTTTGTGGAGTTCAACAAGCTGGTGGAGGTCCGGCTTGGTTTGCGGATTAGGAAGTTCAGATCAGACAACGGTGGTGGGTTTGTCTCATCTGAGTTCTCTAATTTTTGCAGGAAGCACAAAATCCAGAGGGAGCTTACTTGTGCTTGTACTCCACAACAAAATGGAGTTGCGGAGAGGAAGATCTATCATTTGTCGGAAACTTGCAAATGTTGACTTCATGCTAAAGGCATTCCGAGGTCCTTTTGGGCGGAAGGAATGGCCTGCGCAACGTATGTCATCAATCGGATGCCTCTGAGTCCGATCAACATGAAATCTTCGGTTGAAATGATGTTTAAGGAGAAGCCAAGTGTGGAACACCTTCAGGTGTTCGGATCAACCTGCTATGTTCATATCCCGGATGCTCAGATGACCAATCTTGATGCAAAAGAAAGGAAGCTTGTCTTTGTGGGTTATGATGAGCGGAATAAGGGGTGGAAGTGCATGGATCCTACGACAAAGAAGTTCTTTGTTTCAAGAGACGTTGTCTTTGATGAGCTGACGTTGTATGGAGGAGGCACTGTTGAACTGCAGGAGAGCAGGGTTGATGAAGGGCAGGAGGATGCTGCTGAAGATCTTCAGGTGGAGTTACCTGTGTCACTAGGAGCTCCAGGTGTTTCAAACTCTGGGGCTGAAGCTTATGGTTCAGGAAGCAGGGGGAGTGATGCTCCAAGTGTGCCCGAGAACAGAGTTGATGCTGAAGAAGTAGCGGAGGTGGTGAGTGTAACAACCTAATTATTGAGCAGGCAATTTTTTGGGTGACATGGCCTGGGACACGGGCGTGTCCTACTCGGGTGCGGAGCCGTCGCGAATTCGACTAAAAGTACGTTCTATGAAGTGTTTGGGAGGAACACGTCCCTTTTCACGGGCATGACTTAGGGCGTGACCTCCCCTGTCGACGCTCGAGTTCTTTGGTCGACGAACTGCGCTCGACGTTCGTCCAGCATGAGGTACACGGCCTGTGACACGGGCGTGTCACAGGGCATGTTCCGCTGTCTCGAGTGGTCGGCACTTTTCTCTCAAGTAGGTGGAAATGTACTCGAGTAATGGGGGGTGACACGGGCGTGTCATCCCTGTGACACGGGCGTGTCCGATCCGAGTACTCGAGTAGTTGGTTTTCTCTTGAGTAAGTCCTCTCGAGTAGATCTAAAGTGGGTGACACGCCCCCTGTCACGGGCATGTCAGTCATCGGATACGGGCATGTCATAGCTAACTACTCGAGTAGTCCTCTCGAGTAGGCTGTGAAGATGACTCGAGTGAGGTACACACCCTATGTCATGGGCATGACCTGGCCGTCACGGCAGTGTACCATGGGCGTGACCTATTTCGGGATAAGGCGGTTGATAAGTCGGTTTGTGCACAGCTTAGTGTGACACGGCCTGTGAAACGGGCGTGTCACAGGGCGTATCGGACCCGAAAAATGATTTTACGGGTTTTCGTGGCCGTCCATTCTTCTTCAGCTGGGATCTACAGCCGAGATCCCTCCCTGCTTCCTTAAGGCCGAGAGTTGAGAAAGAAGTCTCATTTTTATTTTGCCTTCATCTTTCTAAAAAGATTAGAGAGAGAAAGAGAGAGGAAGAAGGAGGAAGAAGAAGAGGGGTTGATATCTGGTGGAGCTTGAGAGTGTAAAGCTGAGATTCGAGGTCATCGTTGCGGAGGAAAAGCTTTTGCGATTCTTTCGAGCCAGCTTGGAGTTCATGGCACCGAAACAGTCTTCAAGGGTAACGATCTTTCTTCTTAGTTATGTGAAGGTTTCCTTTTTGGCATATGTATGATTCCCCCACCAAAGGGTGGCTGATGTTCGGAGTCTTTTGGGTTGATTCACGGAATCCCCTTTTTGTTGGCATATAGATCCGAAAATGAAGTACGGAATAGGCATGCTGTGTGAAGCCCATCTGGACAGGTTGGTCTAGATTGGTGATGTTTCATACGAACTGGAGAAGATTTTGTGATAAACGCGTAGTTTAGGAGTCGACGGGTTGGACCTGTGAAAGGAAGTAGCAGGAAGTACTGGAGGGGTAGTCCAGGAAAATACCTGCAGAATGCTTGTGCTGCTTGTGCTGTTGGGTTCGACCTGTGAAAGGAAGTAGCAGGAAGTACTAGATTGGAATTTCAGGAAATACCCTTTTGTAATGCTTAATGTTTATAGGGAGTCCACCTGTGAAGAGAGTAACAGGAAGTACTGGCGTGATAGCCAGGAAAGACCCCTGATATTTGTGCCATTTGCGGTGTCCACCTGCGAAGAGAGTAGCAGGAAGTACTGGTGTACCCAGGAAAGACCCGCTAACGTTGTGAGATGAATGGGTGTAAGAGTTCTGCCCAGGCTTGAATGCCAGAATAGGATAGGTGAGACCTACCCGCGCCTTTATTTAGCCGCGAGTACGCCGTACTTGGTGATGGAAAGGTGATTTGAGCAATGGGGGGTGGAGGATCTGACCTGCATTATGTCCGTCTGACATGAGACTAGAAAGTGCGGTCTGTTGGAGCGCATAGCAAGAGTCTTAGGCATACGCGCCGCGATACAATGGGGGGCTACGGGCCAATCCCGGTTCACTAAGACTATAAAACTCTTGCTGCATGCCATGGAGTAAATGCTCAAGTGAGTTGTCGTTGGGCTGTGACCCTGATACGGTGGTGGGCAACTAGTTTTCCAGTACACCAAGAATGTGCCCTGAGTGCAAGGACTGTCGGGCCGGGTGGCTGACGGTTGTGATGGCATGTGTGCGTGAAAGCACATGATATGAGATATGTATATATACATGCTTGTGATATGCTATGCCTGCAGGGAAGATTACCGCTGTCCCGAGAAAGGGGTAGGGTCATTATAATTTGGTCAGTTGAATGCTGATCGTTGCCTTTGTTTTCCACCGTTGGGTGGATTGTCCCTATACAGGTGCTGGAGAGCCAAGCGGGACGAAAAAGGGTTGATGTCTATGCTGCTTTAGCTACTGCTGCTGTTAGCCCTCGAAGGTTATTTGGATATAATGTTATGTTTTCTTTTGATGTGGCCGGCCTGCGTGCCAATGTTTGGGCTACTGTTTGAAAGCTCTGTAAGGCCGTAAGTCAAACTCTTTATGTGTGTTATAAGACGTTCCTATAATGTATAAAATTTGAAGTTTTTATATGTTGGACATTCAAGTGAGGAGTTCAAGTGTAGTATGATAGGCTTCTGCGAGAATGCAATGTATTAGGTGCGTTGCGCTACTCTGGTATCACTCTGTAGCTTCATTGTCTGTTTTGTGGTATATGTTGTGGGACCCCGGCCGGACCTTCTAGTATATATTATATGAACAGAAGGGGTTGTTACAGTGAGCAAGGAGTATCCTCTTCGGAGATTAAAGAGGATCATTAAGCCACCAACTCGGTATTGCGAAGGAAACACGGTGAGCTTTGTTACATGTTTCTTCGTAGGCCCCTTGGATGAGCGGGAGTATTCTAAGTTTGAAGATTATGTTGGAGTAAAGGAGTGGGTTGATGCCATGGATGAGGAGATGGCTGCCCTCAGGAAGAATGAAACTTGGGACTTGGTGCCAAAGTTGAATGACGTTACTCCTTTTACTTTGAAGTGCGTCTACAAGCTCAAGAAGAAGGCGGATGGAAGCATCGAGCAGTACAAGGCTCAGCTTGTAGCTCGAGGTTTTTTGCAATAGTACGGCGAGGACTATGAGGAGACGTTTAGTATGGTGGTGAATATGACTTCAGTTCGAGCGGTAATCTCTTTGGCGGCTTGCAAAGGTTGGAAGATGTGGCAGCTAGATGTAAAGAATGCTTTTCTTTATAGGGATATTGACAAGGACATCTTCATGGATCAGCCGCTCGGGTAAATATCTGAAGAACATCTGGACTACGTCTGTAAGCTCCGGAAGGCACTCTATGGGTTGAAGGAGGCTCCTCGAGCCTGGTATGGGAAGATTGTAGAATATCTTCAGTTCTGTAGTTATCTTGCTCCAAACTCTGATTCGAGTCTCTTTGTCAATAAGAAGGGGGAGCTTCTGATCCTGGTGCTGTTGTACGTGGATGGCATGATCATCACGAGAAATACCAAGGAGGAAGTAGCAAGGCTCAGGGCAGAGCTTGCTATCAGGTTCGAGATGAAGGATTTCTATGAGCACCATTTCCTTGGACTTGAGGTGGCGAGGAAGCAGAGTGGAATACTCGTATCCCAGAAAGGCTATGCAGAACGGATCGTTCAGTGATTCGGCATGCAGGAGGGGAAGAGTAGCTCTACTCCACTTGATTCTGGCATCAAGCTTCTGCGGGATGAGGGGAGGATTCTTCCGGATCCTTTGGTGTTTCGGGCTCTAGTTGAGAGTCTTATTTACTTAACGATTACAAGGCCTGACATTGCCTATGCAGTCGGTCGCGTAAGTCAATATATGGCAGAACCCAGGAATCCTCATCTGATGGCGCCTAGGAATATCTTGAACTACGTGAAGGCTACTTCTAACATGTGTCTCATGTATAGGAGAGGCACAGAGTTTGTTCTTCAAGGGTACTCGGATGCTGAATATGGGGGAGATTCAGATGACCGGAAATCAACATCCGGTTATATCTTCACTTATGGATCCGAGAGTATTTCTTGGTGCAGCAAGAAACAGGACTCGATGTCCGTCTCTACTACGAAAACAGAATACAAGGCCTCGACCTTGGTAGCTCGGGAATCCATCTAGCTTCGGAGACTAGTAGAGGACGTCTATGAAGAAATTCGCGGTCCTACTCTGCTGAGCGGTGACAATGAGAGTGCCCTGAAACTGGTAAATAATCCAGTTTGTCACACTCAGACCAAGCACATCGAGATTGAGCACCATTTCATACGGGAGAAGGTGTTGGAGGGATCTCTGATTATGCAGCATGTGCGGAGTGAGGATAATGTCGCTGACATTTTCACGAAGCTGTTGCCGAAGGTGCCATTTAGTCGGCTGCAAGGACTGTTGGGGTTGATCATCACTTCTCACTTCAAGGGGGATTGTTGAAAATTGTGAAGTGTAAGTGGGTGATGTAGGCCGGGCAGACTGCGTGGTCTGAGTTCGCGGCCTGGGCAGACTGGTGTTGTGGCCTAGGTGTTGGGCTTGTTGGCTTGGTTGTTCTTCTGGAGCGTCCTGTGCGGCCTGTGCTTGGCAGACTTATGATGCGGTGTTCAGCTCGACCTGCGATTCTGCAGTTCTTGCTCTTGATGTTTCCAGGCGGATTGGAGGTTTTATCCGCGTTGTGGCGGGCTTGGTTTTGAGTCTGCGGGGTCCGCTGTTGAGGACTGGTGTTGGAGTTTGGCATTGGTCCGTGCCAAGTTCTCCATTGTTGCGGTGGTGGTTGGCGCTTTCTTGGCGGCGGACTGACCCTTGTGTTTGCGGTCTGGTTTTCTGGTGTCCGTCAAGATCGCTCCAGTTCTTTGGTGGGTTGGACTTAGTCACACTCTGTCACATGTTCATGGTGTTCGCTGTGTCCGCAGAGTCCGCTGTTGACCGGGCGGTCTGCCTTTTGGTTGTGGACTCTTGCGGCGAGCTTGTTATTGTTGTCGAGCTATGCGATCTGTCGCCATGTCCGCGTATGGCATGCAGACTGATGTAGTAGAGGCTGTGGCTGTGTCTGTGTGCTGTACAGAGTGGCGGACTGGTGGCTTGCTTGTGGACTACGCTGTGTCCGCATGTAGCGTGCGGACTGACGCAGTGAATGGGATGCTGTGTCCGCTTGGTGCATGTGTGCGGACTGGCTCACCATCCGCCTGGTGTGGTCTGTCCTTGTTTTGGCGCCTTGCGGGTTATATTGCAGTTCGGCTAAGTTTTTGCAGACTCAGCGGACTAGGATTTGCTAGCTGCGAGCTTAGGTGGTGACTCTATTCACTAGAGCAGTGGCCACACTCCTCACCACACCTATAAATAGACCCCCCGACATTTCTACAGTAACAGAGTTAACAGTAAGTTGAGCGCAGATCAAATTGTTGCGGACTCGGTTTTCCAGGTCACGCGGTTTGAGTTGGACTTGTTGCTATTTGCAGGTTGTGCGGCTAGCACTGTGAAGCCGGGCGTCTGGTTTTGATCAAGGTCAGGAAATAGTGGAGCTTGAGGTTTACAATCAGCAGTAGCAGCAGGTCACAGGTCGCGGCCAGCCAGTTTCTCTCCTAAGTTTGATCCAAGTTCAATAACCAGGATGCCATCTTGGCGGACTTGGCAGTCTGTTCATTCAGTTCGGCAGCGTCATGTAGAGCAGACGTCAGCAGAATAACGGGTTGTCCGCACGGCTAGGGCGGACTCCATAGTTTCAGTATAGCAGCATCGTTCTGGCGGACTCAGCGGTCTCGGCGGACTAGGCAGTCTGGGAGGCAGTCCGCTCGGCTTAGTCTTTGGCTCTTGTTTTCTCTCATTGTACTTGGTGAAATCATGTCTCGCCTTGTAAACCTTGCCTTATAAAGTTGATAGTTGTTAATGCAAGGTCTGTGTGTGCTCTTCATTGTCACTGATACATTGCTCAGTTTATTGTTGGAGTGTTCCTGTACCTGGTGCTCGTCTTCCGCTTAATCAAGTGATCAGCTTGATAGTGTTTTGGAAGTGTTTTACTTGATACCAACACTATCAGTTGATTGACTTGTGAAATTTCAACATCAACCAACTTGCCTTCATACCCCCCGTGATAGGCGAGTGTCGACGAGCATTCACTAACCATTTTACATTATTATTTAGCATTTCCTGCCTGGATTCTTCTAATGTGCAACCTCTCCATTCGTAGGAGAGCCTTCTCTCATAGGGCATACACCATTCGACAAACTCACAAGCATGCCCTCGTGAGATCCTGAGCGATAACACCTCTGGTGTGCCTATCAGCTTAGAGGTTGATGAAGCAACCCTCTCACATGTTGAAATTTCACAAGTTGATCAACTGGTAGATCTGGTATCAAGCAACCACTTTCAAACTATCAAGCTAATCACTTGATCAAGCGGAAAAAGAGAACTAGGCACAGGAACACTCCAACCATAAACTGAGCTATGTATCAGAGACAATGAAGAGCAAACACAGATCTTGCATTAATCCACTATCAACTTTATAAGGCAAGGTATACATGGAGAGACATGATTTTGCCAAGTACAATTAGAAGTAAACAAGAAAAAGCAAACTTCAAGCCGTGCGGACTGCCTCCAAGACCGCTGAGTCCGCCGAGACCGCCGTGACTGCCGAGCCGCTGCTGCTACTCTGATTCTACTGAGTCCGCACAAACCGCGGAGAACCCGTTATTCTACCGACGTCAGCTCTACAAGCCGTCGCCGAACTGGATGAACAGACCACCAAGCCCGCCGAGACCGGCGACCTAGTTATTGAACTTAGACTTCAATTACTGGAGAGAAAACTTGTTGGCCGATAAATGCGACCTGTTGCAACCGCTGATTGTAAACCACAAGATTCACTGCTTCCTGACCTTGATCAAAACCAGACGCCTGGCTTCATAATGCTAGCCTCACAACTGTTCACTTCGTTACTGTAGACGTGTCGAGGGGTGTATATTTATAGGCGGGGTGAGGAGTGTTGTCACTGGTTGTGCCAGCTTGCAGCTAGCACAACCCAGTCCGCCGAGTCCGCAAGGACTTGGGCGAAGTCCAAATAACTCGCCAGGTGCCTAGTCAAGGTCAGCCTGCCACCAGGCAGAAACCGCGCCAGTCCACACACATAGTAGCACGCGGATACACCAACATCCCATACACTGTGTCAGTCTGCATGCTACATGCGGAAACGACACCAGCCCACACTGCTCGCAAGCACTGCACCAGTCCGCCACACAGCACAGCACACAGACACAGCCAGTCCATACTGCATCAGTTCGCACGCCATATGTGGATATGGAGATAGTCCGCACAGCTCGAGAATAATGCCTCAGCCCGCCACACGAGTCCACTACCAACAGGCAGATCGACCGGTCAAAATCGGACACTGCGGACACTGCATCAGCTCGCCGCATAAGTCAACGAGCAACAGGCAGATCGCCCGATCAACAACGGACTCTGTAGACACTGCATCAGCTCGCCGCACAAGTCTATGAACAACATGCAGATCGCCCGGTCAACAGCAGACTCTGCGGATACTGCAAACACCCTGGACTTATCACAGTGTGACCAAGTCCAACAGCCCACAAAATAGCTGGGGCGAGCTCGGCGGACACGAAACCCAGACCGCCAACTCCATGGATAGTCCGCCATCATGAATGCGGCTATCACCCACCGCATCACCGGAGAACTTGGCAAGGACCAATGTCGATCTCCAAAACCAGTTCGCAATAGCGGACTCCACGGACTCTAACCGAGTCTGCCACATCTCTACGGATTTAATCTCCAATCCACACGGTTGCTTCAAGAACAAGATCTGCAGAACTGCAGTCCGAGCTGAGCACCGCCACCAGACTGCCAAAGATAGACCGCCCAGGCTGCTCCACTAGATGCCCAAGCCTCCAAGTTTACCCTGGTCACTGACCACACGGGCTGCAACATCAGTCCGCCCAGGTCGTGGATTCAGACCGCCTAGACCACACGATCTGCTCCATCGCCCACTTTCACTTCATAATTTTCAACACTCCCCCTTGAAGTGAGAAGTGGTGATCAAGCCCAGCAATCCTCGTAACCGAGTAAATGGCACCTTCGGCAACGGCTTCGTGAAAATATCCGCGACATTATCCTCGCTCCACACATGCTGCAACATAAAGATCCCTCCAACACCTTCTCCCGTATGAAGTGGTGCTAAATATCGATGTGCTTTGTCCGAGAGTGACAAACTAGATTATTCACCAGTTTCAGGGCACTCTCATTGTCATCGCTTAGCAGAGTAGGACAGCGCACTTCTTCATAGACGTCCTCTACTAATCTCCTGAGTCAGATGGCTTCCCGAGCTGCCAAAGTCGAGGCCTTGTATTCTGCTTTTGTAGTAGAGACGGACACTGAGTCTTGCTTCTTGCTGCACCAAGAAATACTCCCTGATCAACAAGTGAAGACGTAACCGGATGTTGACTTCTGGTTGTCTGAATCTCCCCCATAATGAGCATCTGAGTACCCTTGAAGAACAAACTCTATGCCTCTCTTATATAGGAGACCCATGTCAGAAGTGGCCTTCACATACTTCAAGATATTCTTAGCCGCCATCAGATGAGGCATCCTGGGCTCCGCCATATACCGAATTACCCGGCCAACCGCATAAGCAATATCTGGCCTTGTAATCGTTAGGTAAATCAAACTCCCAACTAGAGCCCGAAACACCAAAGGATCCGGAAGAATCTTCCCCTCATCCCGCCGAAGTTTGACACCTGAATCAAATAGAGTAGAGCTACTCTTCCCCTACTATATGCCAAATCACTTAATGATCCATTCCGTATAGCTCTTCTAGGATACGAGTATGCCACTCTCCTTCCTCTCCACCTCAAGTCTAAGGAAATGGTGGAGTTCACCTAGATCCTTCATCTCGAACATGATAGCTAGCTCTACCCTGAGCCTAGCTACTTGCTCCTTGGAGTTTCCCGTGATGATCATGTCATCCATGTACAACAATACCAGGACTAGAAGCTCCCCCTTCTTCTTGATGAAGAGGCTCGAATCTGAGTTTGAAGCCAGATACCCGTAGAACTAAAGGTATTATGCAATCTTCCCATACCAGGCTCGAGGAGCCTGCTTCAACCCATAAAGCGCTTTTCGGAGCTTGTAGATGTAGTCCAGATGTTCTTCAGATATGTCCCCGAGCGGCTGATCCATGAAGATGTCCTTGTCAATCTCCCCGTAAATAAAAGCGTTCTTTACGTCCAGCTGCCACATCTTCCAACCCTGGCAAGCCGCCAAAGCAATCACCACTCGTACTGAAGTCATCTTCGCCACCGGACAAAATGTCTCCTTATAGTCCTCACTGTACTGTTGCGAAAACCCCCGAGCTACAAGACGAGCCTTGTACCACTTGATGCTTCCATCCGCCTTCTTCTTTAACTTGTAGACCCACTTGCAAGTAACAGGAGAAACGCCATCCACCTTGGGCACTAAGTCCCCAGTTTCATTCTTCCTGAGGGCAGCCATCTCCTCATCCATGGCATCAACCCACTCCTTTACTCCATTAGATTCTTCAAACTTTGAAGTCTCCTGCTCATCCAAGGGGCTTGCGAAGAAACAAGTAACGAATCTCACCGTGTTTCCTTCGCAATACCGAGCTGGTGGATTAATGGTCCTCTTTGATCTCCGAAGAGGCTGCTCCTTGCTCACCACCTCTGCTTCTTATTCAGCACCAATTCTGTTCCCAGGCACACTTGGAGCATTGCTCCCCTACTTCTCGAACCATAAGCTTCATCCCCGGAGTTTGAAACACCTTGAGCTCCTGCTGACACAAACAACTCCACCTGAAGATCTTCAGCAACTTCCTCCTGCCCTTCATCAACCCTGCTCTCCTGCAGTTCAATAGTGCAACCTCCATATGATGTCAGCTCATCAAAGACAACGTCTCTTGAAATAAAGAACTTCCTTGTCCCAGGATCCATGCACTTCCACCGCTTCTTCCGCTCATCATAGCCCACAAAGATAAGCTTCCTCGTCTTTGCATCAAGCTTGGTCCTTTGAGCATCCGGGATATGAGCATACCAGGTTGATCCGAACACCCGAAGGTGTTCCACACTCGGCTTCTTCTTGAACATCATTTCCACCGGATACTTCATGTGGATCGGACTTAGAGGCATCCGATTGATGACATACGTTGCGCAGGCCATTCCTTCCGCCAAGAAGGACCTAGGAATGCCTTTTGCATGAAGCCAGTATTTGCAAGTTTCCATCAAGTGATGGATATTCCTCTCCGCTACTCCATTTTGTTGTGGAGTATGAGCACAAGTAAGCTCCCTCTATATCTCGTGCTTCCTGCAGAATTTAGAGAACTCGGATGAGACAAACTCACCACCGTTGTCTGATATGAACTTCTTGATCCACAAGCCAAGCCTACCCTCCACCAGCTCCTTGCCTCCACAAACAACTGGAATGCTGCCGACTTCTCGTTCATGAAATACACCCAAGTGTATCTTGAGTAGTCATCAATCAAAACCATCATGTATCTGCTTCCTACAAGACTAGCGGTTACTGTTGGCCCCATCAAATCACCATGTATGCATTCCAATGGTGCCATGCTCCTCGTTTGTGACTTATCAAACGAAAGGCGATGAGCCTTACTGTACTGACATCCCGCGCAAACGTGGCCATCTCCGTAGGAGGACAACTTAAGCAAGACTTTCACTAGGCTCCTCAGTGACATAGCCTTCAGCTTGTCCATCACCACGTGTCCTAGTCTCTCATGCCACATAGCCACGCTATCATTGGCCCTCATCCGATCAACATAAGAGCTTGTTGATAAAACAAAGAAGTCTCTTACTCTTCTCTCTACATGTGCAACATCAGCCTTAACCGTTGATACGTTGCGGAGAAACCTTACTTCTGTTGGGCCAAATAGAACATGAAAGCCCACGTCAACTACATTGGTCACCGAGAGGAGGTTCTTCTTCATGCCTGGTACGTGATACACACTCCTTAGAGTAAGAGGACCCTGAGCACAATCCAAAGAAATAACGCCCTCATTCTCTATAGAATGAATAGAATCATCAGCTGTAATAATTGCTTCGTTACCTGTGAACGTTTGCAGAGATGAGAACTTCGACTCGTCTCCATTGAGGAGATGAGCACACCCTGAGTCTACTATCCATTCATCTTGGTACTCAATGGCAGTAAGAGCACGAACACACGTGCTAGTCAAGAAGGCTCCTCCGCACCCAACTTCCTTACAACTAGAACAAGCTCCCTCCTTGCCTGCAACATGTCTAGGTTGCAACTTGACGTTGCAGTCGCGCTTGAAGAGGCCTGCCTGATAGCATCTGTAACACTTCAACTCTTTCTTCAAGTTCTTCTTATGAGCAGAGATCCTCTCATGCTGATAAGAGGTTGAAGGCCCTTCCTCAGTAGCAGGCTTCTTCTTCTTTTCTTATCTCTTCTTTTTCTTCTTCTTCTTCTTCTTATTCTTCTCAGTGATGACAGTTTCACTACCTCCTTCAGAGATAGTCACACCGGCCATCTGCCTGGCCAAGCTCTCTTGTGACGCTAACAATTTTTCCAGCTCCAGTAGAGAAGGTTGAGTTGCCCACCCTTGCACGGAAGTCACAAAGGCCACATATTCCTTCCGCAACCCGCGAACAATGTGCCTCTTCAACTTTGCTTCAGAGATGGGATCATCATGATCCAATGCTGATATTTCAGAGCACAGGTTCTTCATCTTCAGAAAGAACTTAGAGACGGAAAGATCACCTTAAGTTGCCTTAGCCAACTCATTCTCCAGGAACCGCAGCCTTGCCACATTCTTCCTGTTGAACAAACCATCATTGGTTGTCCAAATCTCGACAGCAGACTCACATCCTAATATGTGATCAAAGAGCTCATGTGAGACAGCCCGTTTAAGAGCAAACTCTGCCTTTGCATTAGTTCTTCTCCAAACTCTCACTTCTGCAGCAGTACCAGTAGCAGCAGTTACTTATTGCTTGTCGTCACCACCGACGACCTCCCATAACTCCTCACCCAAGAGATAGCTCTTCATACAGGACTTCCACTTCTTGAAGTTAGGCGTTGTAAGAAGCTCAATGCCAAGACCTCTTATGTAATCTCCCTCCACTACAAACAACCACTGATCACAAAGCTTCCAGAAGCGTCGAGCATAATCTGAGGTTGATCACAGCTCACTGCTCAAGCTACAGTTCCCTCTGATACCATGTTGAAATTTCACAAGTCAATCAACTAGTAGTTCTGGTATCAAGCAACCACTTCCAAAACTATCAAGCTGATCACTTGATTAAGCAGAAAATGAGAACTAGGCGCAAGAACACTCCAATCATAAACTGAGCTATGTATCATAGACAATGAAAAGCAAACACAGATCTTGCATTAATCCATTATCAACTTTACAAGGCAAGGTATACTTGGCAAGACATGATTTCGCACATGTACAATGAGAAGAAAACAAACAAAAGCAAACTTCAAGTCGGTCGGACTGCCTCCAAGACCGTTGAGTACGCCGAGACTGCCGAGACCGCCAAGTCGCTGCTGCTACTCTGATTCCACGGAGTCCGCACAAACCGCGGATAACCCATTATTCTGCTAACGCCTGCTCTACAAGCCTCCACCGAACTGGATGAACAGACCGCAAAGCCCGCCGAGACTGGCGACCTAGTTATTTAACTTAGACTTCAATTGCTAGAGAGAAAACTGGTTCGCCGCCAAATGCGACCTGCTGCAACCGCTGATTGTAAACTGCAAGCTTCACTGCTTCCCAACCTTGATCAGAACCAGACGCCCGGCTTCATAGTGTTAGTCGCACAACTGTTCACTCTATTACTGTAGACGTGCTGGGGGGATCTATTTATAGGCGGGGTGAGGAGTGTCGTCACCGCCCTAGTGAATAGAGTCACCACCCCAGCTCGTAGCTAGCACAACCCAGTCCGTCGAGTCCGCAAGGACTTGGCCGGACTCCAAACAACTCGCCAGGCGCCAAGTCAAGGTCAGCCCCCCACCAGGCAGATACCGCACCAGTTTGCACACATAGCAGCACGCAGACACAACAACATCCCATACACTGCGTCAGTCTGCACGCTACATGCGGACATGGCACCAGCCTGCACTGCTCCCAAGTACTGCACCAGTACGCCACACTGCATAGCATACATACACATCCAATCCATACTACATTAGTCTGCATGCCATACGCGGGCATGGCGACAGTCTGCACAGCTCGAGAACAACGCCTCAGCCTACCACACGAGTCCACAATCAACAGACAGATCGCCCGGTCAACAGCGGACTCTGCGGACACTGCATCAGCTCACCACATAAGTCCACAACCAACAGGCAGATCGCCCGGTCAACACCAGACTCTACAGATACTACGAACACCCTGTACTTGTCACAGTGTGACCAAGTCCAGCAACCCACAAAATAGCTGGCACGATCTCAGCGGACACTAAACCCAGACCGCCAACTCCATAGACAGTCCTCCACCATGAATGTGGCTATCACCCACCGCATCACCAGAAAACTCGTCAAGGACCAATGCCGATCTCCAAAACCAGTCTGCAATAGTAGACTCCGTGGACTCTAGCCAAGTCTGCCACATCTCCGCTGATTTAATCTCATTTCTGCTCGGTTACTTCAAGAACAAGATCTGTAGAACCGCAAGCCGAGCTGAGTACCGCCACCAGACCGCCAAAGACAGACTGCCCATGCCGCTCCACTAAACGCCCAAGCCGCCAAGTCTACCCTAGTCACTGACCACCTAGGCCACAACATCAGTCCGCCAAGGCCACGGACTCAGACTGCCCAGACTGCACGATCTGCTCCATCAGCCACTTTCACTTCATAATTTTCAACATCACCTAATAAGGAGAAGGGCAAGGTCACCCTTGAGGCACTCTCCTTCCACATTCTATAGGTGATACCACTAGATTGCAACACTTAAGATACCATGTAGGGGCCTTCCCGAGAGGGATAAAGCTTACTAACGATCGCAGACCTCCTTGCGACAACCACCTTCTTGAGTACCAAGTCCCCTCTCTCAAACTACTTGACTTGAATGTGTTTGTCAAAGTACGTTTTTATCCACACGCTTGATCTCCTCCTGTGGGATTGTGGCCAGATCGCAGAATTCTTCTACAAAGTCAAATAAGAGCCACTAAGCATCCTCGATTTCTAGCCTCCATTCATCATTTCCATCCTGGGTTGCTACCACTCGGGGGGGGGGGGGGGGCTTCTGATCTCAAATTCCATCGGGATTAGAGCCTCCGACCCGTGAGACAGCTTGAAGTGCATTTATCTTATTGTCTCGGTGTGGGTAGCCTTTAGGGCCCAGAGGATTGAGTGGAGCTACTCCTCTCAATTCCCCTTCAAGTTTTCTACCTTCTTTTTTAACAAGTCGACAATGATTTTGTTGGCTACCTCCACCCGGTCAATGCTCCGGGGATGGTGTACTATGGCAATGTGGAGGTCAATACCCAACTGTTTGCTCAAGTTGATGAAATCTTGACTGGAAATTTATGGATCATTGTTGGTTACTATGGCAAGGGGCATTACATTCCTGTAGATGATTTCTTCCTAGATAAAGTTTCAAATTATTTGAGAGGTTATCTTCTCTACCAGATTTACTTCCATCCAAATACAGTAGTAGTTGATAGTCACTAAGAGGAACATCCACTACCCACTCGCCTGAGGGAACGACCCTATAAGATCCATCCCCTATATAGTGATGGGCCAGGGGTAGTGATAGACCTGAGTTGCTAGGCTGACTGCAATTGGAGCGAGGAGTAGAGCTGGCACTTTTGGCACCATTTAGAGAATCACTCTACATCCTTTTTGATGGTTGGCCAGAAATATCCCATCCTTAGCACCTGCTTCTCTAGGGTTTGGCATCTCGAATGGTTGCCACATTCTCCTGAGTTAACCTTCTCGAGGACCTGATAAACCTATGACTTCAATACACACCTTGTTAGGGGACCAGATATAGTTTTCTTGTATAGCGCCCCATCACTTAGAAAGTAGTAAGCCGACTTATAATAGATCTTCCTCCTATCCTGATCCTCAGATGGTTGCTCTCCTTTAGAGAGGAAGGCAGTTTTGGGGTTTATCTACATGGCCTGCTGATAAAATTCCATCATCTCCCTCCTCGATGGAGGGACGAAACAACTCGATCATTGTTCCCCGACTCGAGGTCCATACATGGACAGCTGATCTGCTTGGGCCTTCTCTCCCCTTGCCATATGTTGGATTGATAATGATAGAAAGGCGCTAACCATACCCTTTACCTTTTTCAGGTAGCAATGTAGCATGAGCTCCCTTACTTCAAACTCTCCTTGGATTTGAGAAGTGGCGATCGTGGAGTATGAGTAGACCTTGATGTCTTAGACCCCCAACTCATAGGAGAGATGTAGATCGGTGATTACAGCCTCATATTCGTCCTTATTATTGGTGACTGGAATGTGAATATTGATTGTTTGCTAAATTCTTACTTTCTGGAGATTACTCAGGATGACACCTCCTCCCATTGAATTCTTTCCCGACGCCCTATCAACAAACATATATGGTGCGTCCATTGATCCCAATGTACCAAATTTGTAAGAATTCAAACAAGTCAATGATATGCACATAGTTGTATTTGATATATGTTTAAGTTCACTCATGCAAGTTAGTCCTTATTACACTGATTGGCCATGTGGTCACAAGATATGTATGTGGAGAGGCAGAAATTTTGTCTAAGTCCACAGGAGTTAAGTGAAGCAAGCTCACTCAATGTCTGATGCCTTAAGAAAGGAAGCTGGATAGAGAAATTCCACTAAATCCACAGGCATTGAGTGAAGCAAGCTCACTCAATGCTAGAAGTCAAGGACAGATGATGACAAAGGCAAAAAAGCAACTAAGTCCATAGGCATTGAGTGAATCCAGTTCAATCAACACCATACAGCTAAAAAACGTTGAGACAGGTGTGGAAAGTCAAAAGCAACTTTTTAAAAAGCAGGATAATCGACTGAGGCAAAATGCATTGAGTGATGTCAACTCACTCAATGCCATGCAGCATAATTCATCGAGCAAAGCTGCCACAGTCAAATACCTAGCGTTTCTGGCAAAGAAAAATATACCAAGTACAAAAGCGTTGAGTGAAGCTTGGTCACTCAACGTCATGTAGTGTTTGTCAAAGCCACAACAAATCTGTCAAAGAAATTGACTAAGTTCAGAAGCGTTGAGTAAAGTCAACTCACTCAATATCATATAAGCAGAAGCGTTGAGTGAAGCTTTATCTCTCAACGCCACGCTATTTTTGACAAAGCCAAAGGAAAAGGAGACAGAAAATCGACTAAGTTCAGAAGCATTGAGTGAAGCCAGTTCACTCAATGCCAAGATCAAAAAGCTTTGAGTCAAGCTAATGCAGTCAGCCTAAGAGGAAACAAAGAAATCAACAAAGTCCAGAAGCATTGAGTGAAGCTTATTCATTCAACGCACTCAACGCCAGATTTCAGAGGCAAAGACAGAAAATGTTGAGTGAGGCCAACTCAGTCAACGCCTTCAGATATAAGGAGATTTGGCTAAGTATAAAAGTGTTGAGTGAAGCTTATTCACTCAACGCCCTCAATGCTTTCTGACAGAAGGATGCAAAATGTTGGCTAAGTATAAAAGAGTTGAGTGAAGCTTATCCACTCCACACTCTAAATGCCTTCATGTAAAGAAAAATTATTCGAAGTCTAGAATCATTGAGTGAAGCCAGTTCACTCAATGCCATAGTTGTAGAGAGAGCTAAAAATTATTCTAAGTTCAGAATCGTTGAGTGAAGTCAGTTCACTCAATGCTCTCAATGCCAAGCATGCAGAAAGAGCTGAAGATAAAGCTAAGACAAAAAGTGTTGAGTGAAGCTTATACACTCAACGCTCTCAATGCCCGGACAAGCTAAAGAATTGACTAAGTCCAGAATCATTGAGTGAAGCTCATTCACTCAATGCTCTCAATGCCTGGTGTGATTTTGTGAAATTGTCTAAGTCCATAACTGATGACGTCACCAAAGTCAACAAAAGTCAACAAAATTATAAAATGATCATGTAAGAGCTACAACTCATCACTAACATCGTCGTTAGTCACATTTTGTAAAACTAAGGATTTAATAAGCCATTAAAGCAATGACATGTGTCAATTATCTCGCTGGATGATAGGATTATAAATAGAAGATGAGATCTGGATATAAAAAAGTTTCAAATGGATCAATTGATTACAAAAAAGAGGAGCGTGACTTCGTCTTCTTTGCCCGCCATTGTTATAGAAACAAGAAGATCCTATCGACGATTCTGAAGGAATTTTGAGTTAGCTATGACAATCAGCATCTGTTACAGCAAGATCAGAGGATTTCTCTAAGGAAGAAGGATCAGCCAAGGCCATCCCTAGCTGAAGTTGCTTCAAGATCCAAGCCGAGCCGAATTTGAAGTTCAATCACTGGATCTGTGAAGAAGAGGTAGAGCAATCTATGTTCTATAAAACAGGTTAGCTGATAGAAGATCTTTCTTCTCTCTCCTCATCAGCAGAATCTGAATCAAGGTTTTGAGTTACTTCTAGCACAAGAGACAGATTCTTGAAGATTGTTATTCTTGTTATTGTGAGTAAGATAGGGCTGAGATTATCTCAGCTTAGAAAGCAATTGACTCAGAGATTAATTTCCCTTGAGTCAAATTAACATTACTATTCAATTTTTATAGGATCTGTTTAAGATCTATTTTGTAAGCCTAAATTATAAAGGCTGAGTGATAGGATCTAGTATTGGATCTATGTGATAGGGATGTTTTCTTAGCCTGTGTTGTTGGGCATTTGTGCCTGTGGGAGGTGATTAGGTGATTACTATATGGTTGGGCTGTGTGCCCGTGTTGTAAGTCTTTGTGGTGACTGTGTGATCATGTGGGATCATGTTGTAATCTATGAGGAGCCAAGTTATTGGAGATGTGCCTTGTCTAACATTCTATTAGAAAGGCGGGAGGGATAGTGGGTGCACCCAGACACTAGAGAACCACTATAAAAATCTAGTGTGCTGTGTGTGAATTTCCTGAAAGCTAAATTAATAACTAACAACAAAATCTAACTCAGTTAAAGACTTAAAGAACTTAAAGAGAATCAAAACGACCTTAATAACCTATTCACCCCCCCCCCCCCCTTTAGGTGATTAGGTACCCTTAAATTCAAAGACTTTCAAGTGGTTTCAGAGGGAGGTTGCTCAAGAAATGTTTAACAGTCTGAGTAGATCTCAAAGGGTAGTTGAGAAAAGATAAGTATGGGTTAAGGAGAGAACCATAGTAAACTAGGTTCTATAAAGCTTCTTCTATGAAGGAAAGAAAACTTTGGAATCTGTAAAGAAAGGGTCAGATTGTTTATGGAAGCATCAGACCCTAGGATTTATGTTATAGTACTAGAAGGACCATTCATCCCATTGAAGGTGTCTGTTCTTGATGCAAATGCCAAGACTCCTTTGAGTTATGCAGAAATGATTACAGATGAAATTATCATGGCTACAATGGATAAGAGGGCACAAAATATTATAGTTAGTGTCATAGATGACTCTACTTTTCAAAACATGGTGCACTGCAAGACCTCCAAGGAAATGTGAGATACTCTAGTGATATACATGGAGGGTACTGAGGAAGTTAGAGATGATGGGAAGTCTATGCTCAATCAAGAGTATGAGACTTTCAGGCAGATCTAGGAGGAGATAATAGCTAGCTGCTATGAAAGGTTTTTCAGAACTGTAAATGAGCTAAGGACCTATGGTCGGGTCTTTAATAACTATGAGATAAATGATAAGTTTCTTAGGTCTCTTACTAGAGACTGGGACACTACGATATGTGTCATTAGAGAAGTGGAAAAGTGGACTAGAGAGCATCCACTAGTTGGAGTTTGACACAAAATAAGGAGATCCTACTACGCCCGACACGTCATGGTTCAACCGCACCTACACAAGCATCTATCGCCACAATACAGTTCAACACTAACGTAGCACATAAACCACAAGGAGGATGGATCGACTCTAAAATAACGATCAGAAATGAGTCAGATTATTCCCCAAAATTAACATAAAGGTTGCCAATCCCTTTTGAGAATGAAGCATGGCTATAGGCCAAGATCCGCTCAAGCAAATAGGACCTACCCGATCCGGATTTGTAAAGAAATTCGTCAATAATGAAAATGACTCAGAAATTGCAAGTGATATTATTCAAAACCACGGAAATAATGGTTGCTCGATCTCCACAAAAACTAAAGGAAGAAAACACAAGAGAAGGGAGGAGATGTTACCCAACCCGGATTCACCTTGCACACAAGATATGGTGGGAGAATCACTCTCCCACGGATCCACCGGCGTCACACCAAATGGGGCGACAACCTTCTTCCTTGGAGTCGCACTGAAGGAATCCACGCCGGAGTCACACCGAAGAGGGGTGGAGGAAGCATGAGATGGCTTCACACCACCTAGGGGGCGGCGGCAAGGAGGAGTCCTCTCTTGGTCGAAATTCTCCTTGGGAGATTTTTAGGGTTAAATTGCTTCTTGTCCCTTAATTCTCATAAAAAGGTCTCCTTATATAGGAGTTACAAACACACATTTAACCGTCCAAGATGGTGATGAAATCTCATCCATCCGGGCGGTTAAATACACACCAAATGTTTTTAAATGCAGGAAATAAACAAATAAAGTCCTCACATGAATATAAAATTATTACCCAAGCATGGAATAATTATATATTCTCAAATATAAAATATAAATAAATATAAAGTAACTAAGTGCATGATTTTAAAATGAGTCTTCAAGTGGGCTTAGCACGCCGCGGACGAAGGTTGTAATGTTGTCTTCCGTTAGCGTCTTCATGGCTCCTAAAGTCTTTATGTTGTAGCTCCTTGGCAACCAGATCATCATCAAGTAGTGGTGGTGAGGCCGCGACATCAATCCTCCCCCGCTCAAAATCATGTATCTCTGATGCGTGGTCCAAGAGGTAGCGGTGGAGAAGAGCGGCATCCAAGCATCGAAGCTCCATCGCGAGTACCCATGAGTCGTCCGAAGGGGGTGGTCACGCCAATGGATGTGAAAGCGGTAGGTATCACCATCAGTAGTAGCAAGTGGCTTAGTCGCAAGTATCCTATCTGGAATAAGAAACGTCTTGGGAAACTCGGGGAACATGTAAGCAGTAGGAATAAAGGAATGCAACTCACCATTCGATGATATACCTGTGGGGACCGTAAGAGAGAGATCAACCAAACTATCGCTCCCCAACCCATTAGAAATTTCAGTGGAAGAAGAGGACGATAAAGAATTTAACTCTTGTGGAGGCAAAACAAACAACATCAAATCTGAGGCATTAAAAATGGGGGAGATACCCCAATCATCAGGCAAATCCAAAATGAAAGCATTGTCACCTAGCTTCTTTATAATCCGAAAAGGGTCGGCACACTTTTGTGCTAAAATTTTAACTGTGCCAGTTGGCAGTCGTTCGGGAACTAACCGGACTAAGACCAAATCGCCAATCTTAAGGTGTGACACTCTACTATGTAGATTAGCGTGCGTTTGATAAGACTCGTATTGAGTAGTCAAGGTAGCCCATATACGTGCATGTAAGTCATGTATGTGTTGGGTGAAGGATTGTGCAAACTGACTTGCTTTGTGCGTTGGAGGCAACAGAATCAAGTCAAGCGGCACAGGGTCCTTGTACACGTGAACAATCTCGTTTGGAGACATACCCGTGGACCTATTTTTTGAATTATTGTAGGCTAATTGGGCATGGGGAAGAAGTAGATCCCAAGTACCTTTGTGATCACTCACCAGACATCTAAGAAGATTCCCCAAGCTCCGATTAACCACTTCCGTCTGCCCATCGGTTTGTGGATTATAGGCGGCGGAAAACAATAATTTTGTACACATTAAAACCCAAAGTGTTTTCTAGAAATAACTCGTAAACTTGACATCTCTATCAGATACTATTGTCTTTGGCACTACACGGTGACTAACGAGTTCTTTAAAATACAAATTCGCAATGTGAGACGCGTTGTTGGTCCTACTAAACCGAATGAAATATGCCATTTAGAAAAACTATCCACAACTACAAAAACAGAATCGTGACGGCGTAAAGTGGAGGTTAGGTCTGGAACAAAATCCATACTCACATCTTCCCATGGTGTGGAAGGGATATGCAAGGGTCTATATAATCCTATGTTGGTTTTGGTGCCCTTGGATACCTGACAGGTACGATAGCTACTTACTACCCTTCCCACCATCGCCTTGAGTTTTGGCCAGTAAAATTTCTCCTCAACTAGTGTAATGGTCTTATCCCTACCAAAGTGACCAGTCAAACCTCCACTATGCAGCTCCTAGATGATATGAAGTTGTAGAGATGACTGTGGGATACACAACCTCCCATGCCTAAATAGATAGTCGTTCTTAATAACAAATGCAGATATAGTCGTGGAGGAACTATCCTGGGCAGATAAATATGACACCTAAAAATCTGGGCAGGTAGCGTACTCATCTTTAACTCGCTCAAATCCTACAACATTAACTTCCATAGTGGAAAGTAAGATGGTAAGGAGACTAAGAGCGTCCTCGACTCGGTTGTCAGTACCCTTAAGGTGCTTGAGGTTAAATGTGTAACCTTGTAGGTAAGCTACCCACTTAGCGTGACGCTGGCTGATTTTATGCTAGCCATTGATGAAGCGCAAAGCTTCATGATCGGAGAGGATCACAAACTCCTTGGAGAGGAGATAGTGCCTCTAATGGTGCAAACATCGTACAACCGCATAAAACTCCCTATCGTAGTTCGAATAATTTAGTCGAGCGCCTGATAACTTCTCACTAAAGTAACTGACTGGATGCCCCTCCAGGCTCAAGACACCTCCTATTCCCACACCAAAAGCATCACAAGTTAACTCAAAGATTTTGGTGAAGTCAGGTAAACATAAGACCAGTGCCTTAGTCATAACCTTATTAATGCGTTGGAAAGCATAGGTGGCAGACTTCGTCTAGGTGAACTCTCCTTTTTTCATGCATTCAGTAATGGGGGGCATGATGCTACTGAAGTCTCGTATAAAACGACAATAAAATGTAGCTAACCCGTGGAAACTGTGCACCGCTCGTATAGTGGTCGGCTTGTGCCAGTCCTTAATGACTAGAACCTAACTAGGGTCAACTCTGATGCCCTCCGATCCGACTATGTATCCTAAGAACTCCACTTCAGGGACATAGAAAGTGCATTTATTAAGATTAAGAAATAATGTTTCCTTTCGCATGGTGGAAAGAATCAATCTCAAGTGAGAGATGTGCTCGGTAGTGGTGGTGCTATAAATCAATATGTCGTCAAAATAAACTACCACAAACATTCCAATGAACGGTTGAAAGACATGGGTCATCATCAGGGAAAAGGTACTGGGAGCATTGGACAGCCCAAAAGGCATCACAAGCCACTCGTACAGCCCATCCTTAGACTTAAACGCAGTCTTCCATTCGTCTCCCTCACGTATCCTAATCTGGTGGTATCCACTCTGAAGATCTAATTTGGAGAATATGGTGGCGCCAGATAAGACAACTAAGAGATCATCTAAACGCGGGATAGGGAACCTATACTTGATTGTAATCTTGTTGATAGTTCGGCTATCTACGCACATCTGCCATGTACCATCCTTCTTGGGGGCAAGCAAGGCTGGTACAACACATGGAGTCATGCTGGAACTAATGAACCCCTTCTTCAACAGGTCCTCAATCTGGGCCTGTAACTCTTTGTGGGCAGCGGGATGGAATCGATAATGGGGTTGGTTGGGCAAAGAGGAACCCGGGACGAGATCTATCGCGTGCTGAATATCTCTATGCGGGGGTAATGACGATGGAAACTCCTCCGGGTACATGTCCTTATATTTTTCCAACAGTGCCCATAACTCTTTGGGCAGATCACCCAAAACACTAGAATCAGGCTTCGCACTCAAGAGAACTAGTGCGTACATCATCCCTTTAAGATATGGGTCCTTTACAAACTACTTCCTACAGACTAGACTCAACGTCCTCCTCTCTACTGGGATAGTGGTGTCCTTAGCCAAAAGTACTGGCTCCTGTGGGATGGACAACCTCAAGGTAATGGTTTTGCCATTGAATTTAAATTCATACGTGTTGGCTCTACTAAAATGCGTCACATCATGGTCATAGAGCCAAGGGCGGCCTAGTAACACGTGACAAGCGTCCATCGGTAGGACATAACACCATACCTCATCGGTATACGATTTGAATGAGAGGGGGAACATGCATCGCTTGATAACCGGGACGGTGATCTTGTTTATTCAAGCTACTTGATATGGGTTCGGGTGTGGTTTTGTGGCCCGGGCCATACGCGTGACGGCGTTCTCAGAAATGACATTCACACAGCTACCATTATCGATATTCAACTTGAAGATTTTCTCATTACCTTAAAAATCAAAGAAAATATGCTCGTCCTCTTCCAATAATCTAACGGACGAGGAGCAGTCAAGATACAACGCATCACCATAAGGTGGTGATCATCCTCTAAATCACTTGGGACCCCTTCTGGGTCACTCTCCTCAGCATCCTCATACACTAAATCAGTGGGATCGGTAGTCGTCTCTAATAGGGCTACAACCTTAGTCTTCGTAGGGCATTCAAAGGCATAGTGAACTTGAATGCAGCAAGAGTAACATGTAGCGTTGGACTTGCTAACCTTTCCTATGGGGATACGCTGACACATGGGATTCCTAGCATTCCTAGAGGTGATCACTACAGACTTCGACTCGGTGGACCTAAACTTTCCATTATCCGGATATGTGGAAGTAGATGATCCAGATATGGACTTATTCTTCGCATGGGAATAGTGGGAGTGGTCCATAGAGGCCAGATGTTTTTCAATGTCGAGGGAGGCATTGAAGGTCGTATTCAGGTTCGTATGACCATAGCACAAGTGCTTCCTTTGAATCTCGGGTTGAAGCCCTTTATGAAATCTAGATAAGGTGACCTCGTGGATCTCCCTAAGATCACAACGCACCATACGGTCCTTCAGCTCTCCGATATATTCAGCTACCGAATTTGAGCCCTGCTGCAGGGTGGCAAGCTCGTCGAACATCCGTGTCCGGTGGTACCTAGGGACGTACTGATCAGATAGCAAATTCTTCAACACCGGCCATCCTATAAGTGGCCCATGCCCGGTTCCAAATCTCTATTCCTCATTCAGCCAATAAGTCTTCACACGATCCGTTAACTTCATCCTAGCAACTTGGACCTTTTGAAGGTCCGTAAGGTTGTGCCATTCGAAGTAGCATTCCATATCCACTACCCAAGTAAGGAAAATCTGGGGATCACTCATACCATCGTATATGGGGGCATCGATCTTAACAGATCTAGTAATATCAAAGTCATGGTCTGTATGACGTTCGTGATGGGGCACCCGAGGTGAATCCCCCTCAGACTCATGGTCGTCAACCGGGTGGTGACGGTTGGGCTGCCGCACATTACCAGGTGGTTGCGCTCTCTCTTGATTCAGAAAGACCCGGGCTAACATCATTCTAATGTCTGTAATCTCAGTACGTAGACCCTCTATGCCCTCAGCGTGTGGATCGTCATGCTCTCTATCAGCCATTCTAGACGTAGACGGAACAGTATAATACAAACCTAGTCTAGTGCACATTCAGGTTTATAATTTTTTTTGGAAAGATGATTTTTTTCCTAGGACTGTCCCAATATTGAAAACAAAATATTTTAATACTTTCCAGAAGCGATTAATAGGTAGAGCGTGCAAATTTGTTTTTGAATTTGTTCGCTGAAAATTAAAGATTTTAGAGCACTATTGACAGACCAAAATTTTTTTTGATTGTGCGTGCCGAGAAAACTCAAGTGAGGACGTTTCAATTAATAAATTGAGACAACATCACTGTGATACCAAATTGAAGTATAGAGCGTCTGCTAATCGGAGTTTGACACGAAACAAGGAGATCCTACTACGCCCGGCACGCCATGGTTCAACCGCACCTACACAAACATCTATCGCCACAATACTGTTCGACACTAACGCAACACATAAACCACAAGGAGGAAGTATCGACTCTGAAATAACGATAAGAAATGAGTCGGATTATTCCCCAAAATTAACATAAATTTTGCCAATCTGTTTTGAGAACGAACCATGGCTATAGGCCAAGATCCACTCAAGCAAATAGGACCTACCCGATCCGGATTTGTAAAGAAATTCGTAAACAATGAAAACGACTCTGAAATTGCAAGCGATATTATTCAAAACCACGGAAACAACGGTTGCTTGATCTCCACAAAAACTAAAGCAAGAAAACACAAGAGAAGGGAGGAGATGTTACCCAACCTAGATTCACCTTGCTCACAAGATATGGTGGGAGAATCACTCTCCCACTAATCCACCAGCGTCACACTGAATGGGGCTGCAACCTTCTTCCTTGGAGTCACACTGAAGGAATCCACACCAGAGTCACACCGAAGAGGGGTGGAGGAAGCAAGAGATGGCTTCACACCACCTAGGGGCGGCGACAAGGAGTCCTCTCTTGGCCGAAATTCTTCTTGGGAGATTTTTTAGGGTTGAATTGCTTCTTGTCCCTTAATTCTCATAAAAAGTTCTCCTTATATAGGAGTTACAAACACACATTTAACAATCCAAGATGGAGATGAAATCTCATCCATCCTGGCGGTTAAATACAACCCAAATGTTTTTAAATGCAGGAAGTAAACAAATAAAGTCCTCACATGAATATAAAATTATTACCCAAGCATGGAATAAATTTATATTCTCAAATATAAAATATAAATAAAAATAAAGTAACTAAGAGCATGAATTTAAAATGAGTCTTCAAGTGGGCTTAGCACGCCGCGGACGGAGGATGTAACGTTGTCTTCCGTTAGCATCATCATGACTCCTAAAGTCTTTATGTTGTAGCGCCTCGATAATCGGATCATCATCAAGTAGTGGTGGCGAGGCCGCGACATCACAAAGCTGGCAGATACTCCACCATCCACTTTGTTTGGGAAGCTGATGTCATATGTAATGCAGCTGACTGCAAGGAAGGAGGAAGAGAAGACTAGCAAAGCTCAGACCAAAGAATCAACTGTGGCCTTCAAGGCAGATAGTTCCCAGAAGAGCAAAGAGAAGAATCCTTATCTCCCAAGAAGGCTAGCTGAGTCTGAATATTCAGATCAAGATACATCAGAATGCAATATGTCTGATGAGGAATTTGTTGCTTTCTCAAGGCAGTTCATGAAGCTGATGAAAAAGAAGGGGTGGAGGAGCAGACCTTCCTCGTCCTTACAAAATATGGAGGACTACTACAGAACCAAGAAGAAATCTTCCAAGGAAGGCAAGTATGACTCAAAACCTAGTAAACATGTTACTAATAAGATTATCTATTTTTACTGCAGCAAGCCAGGGCATTCTATGGCTGAATGTCCTGTGAAGAACAAGGAGGCTGATGAGAAAAATCATCACCATAAGAAGGGCAAGAAGGAGAAAATCTTCATTGCTAAGAAGGAGAAAAACAGGAATGACTCATCCTCATCAGAGGTAGATGATGAAGATGAAGCCTACATTGGGCTGATGGCTAGATTAGATGAGGAATCTTTACAGGATCAGCCTGGAGCATCTAAGGTATACTCTCCATTCAGCTCTTCATCCAAGTCAAGTTATAAGACTGGTCCTAGTTGAGAAGCATCCAAATCTGGGAATAAAACTGATTCTGAGTTTGAGGAAGACATCAATCAAGTGATTGATAAGTATGGTGAACTTCTGGAAGCATTCAAAATAAGTAAGCAACTGAATAAAAAGCAGGCTCAAGAGATTGCATCTCTACAGCTTGCTGCTTCCCAGCACTCTGAGACAGCAATCATGTTGGAACAAAAAATTAGGGAAGTCTGTCAGTTAAACACTATTACTATTATACAGATAGACACCATAAAGTATAAGAATGACCTTATTAGTGATCTAGAAGAAAAGATCCAAAGGGAGAAGAGAATTGTGGCATGCTTTTCTAAGCCAAATTCAGTGTTGCCCATTATTGACTCCCTCACCTATCAGAGAAACAATAGAGCTGTTGGGTTCAAGGGAAACACGAGAGCTGCCTCTTTCAAAAGAAAGGGAAAAGCTCCAGCTAAGCCACCCATTCCTTTTAAAAGGGTAATACTCCCGACTAACAGGTATGACCTGGACTCCATGTATGGTCACTGGAAGAATGAGAATTTTTCGTGGAAGGATACTATTTATCTTTCAATGTAAGGAGAAGAGGAATGTGGATGAGTGCCTTCAAGGCTGCTCATGAAGAAATACAAATGGTCCATCCTGGACCATTTGTCTTTGGTGTTCCAGCTCCAACTCTTAAGAATGGGGCTGTGGCTAAACTTCAGACTCAATCAATAAATACTCCTACTAAAGGTTAGTCTTATAGCAAGCCTGATTTAGTGTTTCTAATGCTATTAGGAGCATGATTTCTGCAAAGAAAACTGCTGCTGATGGAACTCAGAAAAAGCTAAATAAAGTAGTTGAAAGACTTCCCTTCAGTCAGATTATTGTTGGAAGAAATCTGAAGAAGACTACTGTTGTTCCTTCTAGAAAGGTTGTTGCTGTTAACACAGTCACTAGACCAGCTCAAAAAAGAAAGTATAACCTTCATAAGTGTTGGTGTTATGGCAAGATAGGGAATTTTTTCATTGATTGTTGGTATAATTCTAGTGTGCCCAGAGATCAAGTAAGTCTACCAGTCAGGAAAATTGCTAGTAGACATATTCATTTTGAGACTAACATGCACCTAGGAACCAATAAATATTGTGATCCTAAGGTAAAATTAATATGTTTTGCAGGTTAGTCCAAGTTTTCATACCCATATATGGTACTTGGACAGTGGTTGTTCCAGGTACATGATTGGAACAAAGAGCAATTTGAGGGAGTTAATTCCAGTTAAGGATGGACCAAATGTGATCTTTGGTGGATCAGATAAACGGATTAACAGAGGTTATGGTAAGATCTCAAATGGCTTAGTCACTTTTACAAAAGTAGCTTATGTGGAAGGGTTGCAACACAACCTTATAAGCATAAGCCAACTTTGTGATCTTGGCAACAACATTTCATTCCACAAGGATGAGTGCTACATAAATAAGTCAAGTGACCAAGAGGTCATCTTGACAGGCACTAGGAGTGGGAATGTGCACTGTTTAAATTTTCTTTGTGTAAATTCAGACTCTCCCATATGCCTAGTTGCAAATGAGAAAACCCCACACTATGTCAAATGGCACAAGAGGCTAGTTCATTTGAACTATAAGACCATAGGCAAGCTCTTCAGTAAAGAGCTAGTTAAAAATGGTCCTAAAATGGTATGCACTAAGGAAGACATTTTGTAACACCCTAACTTTGACAACAAAACTTTTGGTCGCTATTGCCAGGCAACAGTGGGTATCGTCGGTGGTGATAGCAATGGAACTCGATGCCATAAAGCGTTGAGTGAGCTAAACACACTCAACACCTCTCGACGAATCGTCGAGTAAGAGACTATCGCGTGGTTGTGGTGGGTATCACGCGGCGATAGCCCAACTCTCAACACTCTCAATACCTTGAAGCATTGAGTGAACTTGACATACTCGACGCCTCGAAGCGTTGAGTGAGTTACTAGCTTCGTTAAGGTCGGGCGACAGTGGGTATCGTCTGGGCGATAGCAAGAAAGTGTTGAGTGAGTGCAATGCACTCAATGCCATAAAGCGTTGAATGAATTCAACATACTCAATGCCTGAAAGCATTGAGTGAGCTATTGGATTGATGTCATGTACCGACAGTGGAAGTCGCCAGGCGATAGTGCCACATGACATGGACACGTGTGAGATGACCGGTCGGCGGACGGTGCAAGGTGGTTGACTGGGGTCAAAGCAACGGAAAGGCCGATGTCTCCAGACGACAGTCGATATTGCGCGACGATATCTCTAAATTGACCAGTCAACACAAATCTTGCCATTTGATCCCTTTTTGATAAAATAAGCATGTGGCTGGGATTAATCCCAAAGCCACTTAACTAGAGGAGTGGAGAATTGAGAAGTCATTCTCTTCTTCTCACTCTCTCTCTTCCTTTCATCAAAGCTCTTGAGAAGAAGAAGCTAAGGAAGAATTGGGCTGATTGTTGTAAGTGTTGAAAGATATTCGATAATCGTAGGACAGATCCGAGGCTAGATACACGAAGAGGAGAGCGACCTGCTCCTTTCCATCTGCATTAAAAAGCTTTGTCATGGCTCCAAAAAGTATTACAATGGTAACGATCTTCGTTCTTGGACAAGTGAAGTCCTCTTTTTGCATAAGCAAGGAATCACCGACCAAAAGGTGGAGAATCAAGGGAATTCCATTCGGGTTGATTTGCGATGTCCCTGATAAATTTGCATATAGATCTAGAAATATGCAATACAGAATAAACATGTTGTGTGAAGCCCATTTGGACAGGTTGGTTTGGATTAGTGATGTTTTGATTTACATGCTACAGAAGACTCCATGGATAAATGTGTAGTAAACGTTCGAAATCTGGGGTCTAGGGATATGCAGGGGACTGCAACAAAGTACTGGAGTTAATCTCTAGGAAAACCCCAAATTAGGGAAGTAATGAAATTCTATTCCCTATCGTGCGGCAACAGTGAGTATCATTCGGAGATACCTCCTAGAGAGTATGTAGCCTGTCTCTGGGAGACCTGTGGGCTACTAAGGGTAAGACTTGTCTCCAGGAGACCTGAAGGTCGTTATTGTTTGTTAACATGAATTTCAAATATTCTTCTTGGGCACAAAGGAAATGTAAACCTGCGTCATGTCACTGCCATGAAGGTTTCGGCTTTCGGTGCATGTTGGTTTGAGCAACGGCAAGGCTGACCTGCACCCACCTTATGATGATCGATTTGGAGTGCGTCACTGGATTGAATCTCAAAATAATAGAACTCCTTTGACGTTGTCTACTCATAGGAAGAAAAGAGAGAAATGATTAAGTGTTGCCATCAAGTCTAGGACTGAGAATGGGGTTGGGGCCTGAAACATCGGCAGACCGATAATATGCCCTGAGTGCACGAGGGATGTGGGTGTTAAGCCCGCGTCTGTCGTGAATGATTATTGCCACTTTGTATACATGCCATGACTGCAGGGAAGGAATACTGCTACCCCGAGAATGGGGTATGGTCGTTATAAATTGGTCGGCTAAGTGTTGACCATTGCTTTGTTTGCCATCCTTGTGGTGGATTGTCACTGTGTTGGTGCTAGAGAGCCGAGCGGGAAATAGCAGGATAAAAGCCCTAGAAACTATGCCTGCCCTTGAAGGCCAAGCAAAGTTTATTGCTTTCATGTGTGGCCGGCCATAGTGCCGATGTTTATAATCCACACTTCGTAAAGAGTAAATGTAAGGCCTTAAGGACAGAACAGTTTTGATCACTGTTGACTGTCACCGGGGACAGTGACTATCGTCGCCAGTGATTATGACTTTTGTGTCTTTTTGTAATAAGCATTCCAGTGACATTGTCGTGGACATTCCTATGATTACTTGAGTTCAAAAAGTTAACCACGAAGCTTCCGCTAGAATGCTCTGAGTTAGGATGCGTGTAGTTTTTGATATTAACATGTAATTTCACCGGCTGTCCTTAGAATATGGTGTGGGGCCCCGACCGGATCCTCTATTATATTTCATGTGACGGATGGAGGTGTTACAATTTTGGTATCAACTTGTCTTGATCTTCCTTCGTCAAATTCGTGGTCGGCAGGCAGGTGTATGTGCTTACTGTTATAACACAAATGAACTCAAGAATGTCCACTTAAAAATGCAAAGACACATGTTTGAGGGACTTGCGTGTTCCTATAATTACTTTTGGTAATATTTCTAATTACTTAATTGTGTGTTTCACATTGTAGGCGACTAGAAGTGATGCGGGGCAGCTCAAATCCCAGCGCTCGGTGGAGAGTAGTGCACCAAATTAGGTGCCAACACATCCACCATCTGTGGAACTATAAATTTGGTTTCTGAAGCCGTGTTCGCATTAATGAACGTGCAGCCAGGAGGTCAGAGACAACCTCCTACTCATGCGGTGGTCCAGGAATCGGTTGGCATAGTTGAGTACGTAGCGGTGAGACAAGTGGTCATTGAGCAAGTGGACGCATAGCGAGCGACGAAGAAGCAATTGAAACATGTTATGAGTTTCAATCCCCCATGTTTATGGGTACTGGAACCCCTACACAAGCCAAAGATTGGGTCTCAAGATTAAAGAGAGTCCTGACGGCAACTGAAACATAGGAGTTGAAAAAGGTCACTGTGGCTACCTTACTGTTAGGTGGTAAGACAAGACTATGGTGGGATGAGCTGGAGTTGCACCAGTTTGCCGGTCGGCTGTTGATTGTAATCTCAATGGAGGAGTTTTCAAGATGTTTTCTGGCAAGATACCTTCCAATGGCACAGTGGATTGCGATGGAGAACCAATTTCAAAGGCTAACTCAAGGCAAGAGGTCGGTGGATGACTACTTGCATGAGTTTACAGGATTAGGAAGATATGTGGGCTTTACATTTGTAAATGAGGAACGAAAAACAAATCGATTTTATGAAGGGCTGAGAGATGACCTGCAGCTTCTTCTCTCTAGACCGGTGACGCAGGGTTTTCTTACCTTGGTAAATACGACTCATTCTCTCGAACTGGATATGAAGCGCGTGCAACGTAAGAATGATTTGGCAGTGAAGAATCCAGAGTTCAAGGTACCTAGGTCGTCAAAGTCTGGGTATCGATGCTGGAATAAGAAGCGCAGAACTTCAGAACCGGCTCCTTCTTATTTTACGTCTGGAGCAACACATGGGAAAGGTCCACTGATATGTTACACATATGGTAAGCCGAGTCATATGGCCCGCTAGTGTTGAAGTGGCCTTCCAAAAGTGGAGAAAAAAGATGGGTGCTTCTTATGCTGAAAAGGGAAAGGCTGTAGTGGACTCAACTACATCCCAAGCACAACCCCGAGTATATAATCTTGGCCAATAGGAGACCATAAAGCAAAGTGTCGTCGTAACAGGTATGAGTTAAGATACAATTTCTACAACTTTGCATACTTAGTACCTTGTGCATTACTTGAATATGATATGTTTGAATTAGGCTTTGTCCTGATATCGGAATATCCTACAAGAGCACTATTCGATACAGGACCTTCTCATTCCTTTCTGTCAGAGGACTTCGTAGGTTGTATTGGAGCACCTTCGTTTAATAGCCGACAGATCAAGTGAATGTTTTTATACCTAACTGGTGCTTGATGCATCCGGTTCGAGCCCGCTGTGTTGTGGTCTGAATAGGAAGTCGGGATTTTGGATTGAATGCATATGTGATGTCGATATCGGAGTTCGATGTAATCTTTGGTACAGACTGGCTCTCAGAGCAGCGTGTCTATATAGATTGCAACTCTAAGAAAGTCACACTAGGAAAAAACACCGAATGAGAGACTAAATTCGCTGGTATGCTAGGAGCAAGCAAGATATTGATGTCTGATCTACAAGTAGTCAAGGCAATTCGGAAGGGCGTGGAGTTGTTCTTCACGCTGTTGGAGGTTGTTGATCTGAATACTAGTGTGAGTGACGTTCCTATTATATCAGATTACGCTGATATGTTTCCTAAGGATCTTCCGGGGTTACCGCCCTAGTGGGAGATTGACTTCGTTATTGAGTTGGTGCCAGGCGCGAAACTTGTGGCTTGCTTGTCGTATCGTGTTGCACCAAAGGAGATGGCAGAACTAAAGGTTCATTGAAAGAGTTGCTGGAGCATGGCTATATATGCCCAAGTATGTCACCTTGGAGCGCACCAATCTTCTTTGTGAAAATAAAGGATGGAAGCTTGCGACTATGCATTGACTATCGAGAACTGAATAAGTTGATGGAGAAGAACAAGTATCCAATTTCATGGATTGATGACTTGTTCGATCAGCTAGTGGGATCAACTATCTACTCGAAGGTGGATTTTAAGGCTTGCTATTATCAGTTGAGGATTTAGGAATGTAACATTCCCAAGACATCGTTTGGTACATGCTACGGTCATTATAAGTTCAGTGTAATGCCGTTTGGACTAACAAATGCACCATCGGTGTTCATGGACCTAATGCACCGAACATTTCGAGAGTACTTGCACCAATTTACAATCGTCTTTATTAAAGAGATTTTAGTGTATTCTGAGTCTAAAGAAGCTCATGCGAACCATTTGTAGATGGTGTTGCACGGCCTAAGAAGAAACAAGCTCTGTGCCAATTTCTCAAAGTGTGAGTTTTGGCTGTCGTCATTAGCCTTTCTTGGCCATATGATGAGTGGAGAAGGCATTGAGGTGGATCCGTCAAAGATAGTTGTGATACGGGATGGGTCAGTGTTGTCTACTTTTGCAGAAGTCTGGTGTTTCCTTGGCCTAGCGGGATACTACAGGTGCTTCGTAGAGAACTTCTCGCGGATAGCATTGCCTCTTACCACACTAACGGGGAAGGTTCAGAAGTTCATTTGGACGCTAGAGTGCGTGCGAGCTTTTGAAGAGCTGAAGAGCCGCTTGTCCACGACGCCAATCTTGACGTCGCCATGTGGTTCAGACGGCTTTGAAATTTATAGTGATGCATCATGGAGCGGCTTAGGATGCGTTCTACTTTAGTTTGGAAAGGTGATCACTTATAGTTCACGCCAGTTGAAAGTGCATGAGCGGAACTATCCCGACCATGACTTGGAGTTGGTGGCGGTGATATTTGCACTTAAGCTGTGGCTTTATTACTTATATGGCGTGAAAGTGGACATTGTCACGAACCATAAGAGCCTTAAGTATTTTGTGGATCAGAAGGATCTAAATATGCGACAACGGAGGTAGATGGAGTTCCTCGGGGAATACACCTTCCAGATTTATTATACTCCTGAGAATGGAAATGTGATCGTAGATTTCTTGAGTCGTAGGACTCCGGCAAGAGCATGTTGATTGCAGATGCATGATGAGCATCTAATCTAGGAGTTGGAGGCCTTAGGAATCTCTTATGTGGACCAGAATGCTACTGCAAATGCGTTCTTGTACTGGACAGAGGTACAATATGAACTCACAGATAGGGTTCGGCGAGCAACGGAACTTGATGAAAGTCTATAATGTTATGCAGTGGTGGAAAGATCACCTCTATATGATTGAGTTCGCCTACAACAATATCTATCAAGCTAACATACAGATGGAGCCCTTTGAAGCTTTATATGTTGGAAGTCTCGTACACCGTTAGCTTGGGAGGAAACAGGCGAGTCTAAGTTATATAAATGTAAGGAGGTCGAAGATGCTAATTCGACTATACGATATATTCGAGAAAGGTTGTTGGTGGCCCAAGATAGGCAAGTGAAGTACTACAACGCCAAGCACCAAAATGTGGAATTTGCGGTTGGCGATTGGGTATATCTAACGATCAAGCCATTCAAAGGCGTCTCCAGGATTCGGTGCTTGAAAAAGTTAAGTCCAAGGTATCTTGGTCCGTTTGAAGTGGTTGAGCGGGTTGAAGAAGTTGGCTATCGATTAGCCCTTTCAATAGAGCTAAGTGATTGGCACGATGTGTTTCACATATCAGTACTACGCAAAGCTATGAAAGAGCAAGCTTAAGTGGTTATTGCGGATCAAGTTCTAGACAATAGCAGGTTAACAATGAAAGTTAAGCCCATTCAGATCGAGATATGAAGATCAAACAGCTACGGAAGAAGACAATTGGGATGGTAGATGTCCGGTGGGACAACTGTAGCCGTGAAGAGCTGATGTGGGAGCGTGAGCATACCATGCGTGAGGAATATCCCGAGTTTCTTGTATAATTATGTTGTAACATAGCATTTTGGATGTTATAACAAATAAGTTGCTGAATTTTTCCCTTATAGATGTATAAAATTTCGATAATAGAAGGCCAGACCCGAGGCTAGATCCGCGAAGAGGAGAGTGACGTGCTTTTTTCCATCCGTATAGAAAAGCTTCGCCATGGCTCCAAAATGGATTATAAGGTTAAGGATCTTCCTTCTTGGACAAGTGAAGTCCTCCTTTTTGCATAAGAAAGGAACCCCCCACTAAAAGGTGGACAATCAAGGGAATTTTATTCGGGTTGATTCATGATGTCCCCAATAAATTTGCATGTTGATCCGGAAATGCACAGTACGGAATAGGCAGGCTGTGTGAAGCACATTTGTACAGGTTGGTCTGGATTGGTGATGTTTTGCGTGTCGGAGAAGACACCGTGTATAAACGTGTGGTAAACGTGTGAAATTTGGGGTATAAGGATGTGTAGGGGACTGCAACAAAGTACTGGAGTTAATCTTTACGAAATCCCAAAATTTGGGAAATAATGAAATTATGTTCCCTATCGCTCGACGACACTAAGTATCTCCCGGCGATAGCTCCTAATGAGTTATGTAGCCTGTCTCTAAGAGACCTGTGGGCTACTAATGGTAAGGCCGGTCTCCAGGAGAACAGAAGGCCATTATTGTTTGTTAGCAGGAACTTCAAATGTTCTGCTTGGGCACAAAGGAAATGCCGACTAGAAGCCATCAGACTGTTCCTTGCAAAACTGATAAGGCAAACATGGATCCGCTTTGGATTGTAGCTATGCAAGAAAAATTGAACCAGTTTAAGAGGTATAAGGGCTGGAAGTTGGTTCCCATACAACAAGGACATAATGTCATTGGCACCAAATTGATCTTTAGGAATAAACTTGATGAAAATGACATTATAACCAAGAATAAAGCTAGACTGGTAGCTCAGGCGTACAGATGATGCAAGCTTGCACGTTGACACCAAATAAATCTACGAACGAACATGTTTGCCTCTCCTTAATACAATCCTATACTCGCACAATGGTTCTACGCAGCATCACGTTAATTAATTTTATCAATTATATGCTAACGTACGGGTAGCCAAACTGGTTAGGATCGAACAAAGGCTATATGCCAATATTCTTTCCGGTTAAAAGGACTCACCCGGTCTGAACGAGCGGTATTATACTAAAAGAGATCTACCAAATAAATACGATTTGGAAAAGGTAGATCTCTCCCAACAAAGGAAAACGAAGGTTCACCAAATCTTTTTTTCGAAAAATAATTCAATCAAGACAAACACAAACCAATCAAAGAAACCACGATTAATTAATGATTCAAAATTCAATGCCAAGAATCTACCACCACAGGAATTAATATAGGAAGTGAAACACACAATAGGTAGAAAGGATTCGTTACCCTATCGGAATGGATGATTCTGATTTCTCTACTTGGATCTTTCTTCAACGGCTCCGCCGGTGTCACGCCGGTTGGAGAGAAACTCGTCCGCCTTCGTCGCGTCGCGCCGGAGATGATCCACAAGGGGAGTTCTTCTTGCCTTGGCCGAATTTGTTCAAGGATGAGAGTGGCAAATTAACTTGTTGGTGGTCAGTTTGGGTGAGGAGGATGTGTAACGCCCCCACCTGTCACATGACATATAACAGTGGGTCCGGCCGGGGCCCCACGCCATATAGCACAGACAAGCGAAGGAATCACGTGTGGAAATCAAAATCTATGTGTGTCCTTAACTCATTCCATTCTAGCGCAGCATTTTTCTTGTTAACATGAACTCAAACCAGAATGTCCACCCACATATAAATACCACATTTATATAGAACAACACCAGGAATGTATACAACTCACACACCCTGGCCTTATGGCCTTACAAGTTCCTCTTTACATAGCAATAAGTTCGTACATCGGCACGCAGGCCGGCCACACATGAAATCCAACCACGATTCTTCACATAGCCTTCAAGGACTAAGAACACCAGGCTAGCCAATCCACTTATTCTTTCCAAACCGCAGCACCTGCAAGTCATCATCCAAGCCAACACAGAAAACAAAGTAACGGTCAGCATTGCTGACCCATTATAACGACCCTACCCCCTACCCGGGGTAGTGGTTCCTTTCCTGTATACAGTGCTTCCTTTCTCATCAAGCATCAGCAAACATCACCAAATCACATCATAGGATCATTCTCTTTATTCCACTACCTAACAAACACATCACATCACAAACGCTGGAGTCCACCAACGCTCCGTGCACTCAGGGCACCTTCTTGGTGTACCGGAATCCACCGTCGTACACCGCTGTCTCTCGAGGCTTTAACTTGTTGGTTGACCGGCCCTAGTCCACCAACTCGCAGGCTGGCGACATCCCGCCCAAGCCACTCAGAGGTCCATCCTCACAGCATCACAAACAGAGCAGACCGACACACACTCCGTGGTGTAGCAAGCCGGGTTTATCTAAGCTCCCCAGGCATTGTCTACCCATCGATCCCCCTCCTAATCCGATCGACCCACACCATGTGGTGCAGCAACCCGGGTTTAACTCGGCTCCCCTAGCATTGCCACCCATCGATCCCTTCCTTAACTAGATCAACTCACCCTAGTGGTGTAACAGGCCGGGTTTATCACGAGCTCCCCAGGCGTGCTACCAATTGATCATCTCATAACCAGGAGCTTCACCAAAGCCTCCTCACAAGCAGTACATCCATACATTCATCACAACAAAAATCCATTTTGCACATCATCAAAGTCACGGAGTCTTCTCCGGTTTACCCCTGAACATCACCAATCCAGACTACCGGTCCAGATGGGCTTCACACAGCATGCCTATGCTGTACTTCATAATTCCGGCTCTAGATGCAGACTCAACAAAGGAATCACTTCCGCGATCCACCTCTTGGTGGAGGATTCCAAGCACATGTATAGAGAAAGGACTTCGATGTCCAAGAAGGAGATCGTTACCCTTGAAGATCGCTTCGGCGCCATGAAGTAGCCGGATGGAAATCACCGCATCGGCTCTGCCTTCACGAATCCGCTCTCGGATCTTCGTTCCGCACTCCGCAGCTCCTACAGCAGCTAGAAGACTCCTCCCTTCTCTCTCCCTTAGGCCTTTCTTCTCTCTCCCTTAGAATGGAAATGAAGAAGAAGAAGGAGAAGAAGATAATTGGATTTATCTTCTAATTCTCGGCCTTCCCAACACCTGGACAAAGCCCAGCCCTTGGATCCAGGAAGAGGGAAACAAACGGCTCAGATCTGGCCAGAAAACCCTGAACACGGCCTAACACGCCTTGTGACACGCTCGTGTCACAGGCCGTGTCCCCCTAAGCGGCAGACAACCGACTCAATCCAACCAGTACACGGCCGTGTGACACGCCCGTGTCACGTGCCGTGTACCCGACACGCCCTCAGACACGCCCGTGTCTGAGGCCGTGTTCCTCAACAGAAATAATCCCAAATCAACCCGAGACTTCACACGGCCTGGCACACGGCTTGGCACACGCCCGTGTTCCTGGCCGTGTGCACCAGGACACACCCGTGTCTCGCAAACACGCCCTAACCCGAGACGTCGAGCTGAATTCGACGGCCACTGACACGCCCGTGTCACAGGCCGTGTCCTCACTAGAAACTCGATACTCGACGATCGTCGCGTAACACTCGTCGAGCATTCGACACGGCATCCAACACGGCCGTGTCCTGGGCCGTGTGCCCCTCTCGACGATGTCGAGCGAAAATCGTCGACACCAAGTCCGATCGTCGACACAACCTCGACACGCCCTGCGACACGCCCGTGTCGTAGGCCGTGTCAACTGACACGCCCTGGGACACGCCCGTGTCCCAGGCCGTGTCACCCATGCCTGAACCCGATTTTGCTCAAAATGATCCTCTTGACTTCGGGGTGTTACAATCCTCCCCCCCCTTCAAATAATTTCGTCCTCGAAATTTGACTCCAAGCAGCCAATCAGTCACAACATCACAAACTCATACACCCCAAGCCTCCGCACACACTAACAAACAGACAACACAAACAAACATCCCTAGCTTCCACTTGTGCACATTCAGCCACATAAAACCTCAAAACAAAACAACATAAGTTCGTATCGCCTTACCATCACACGTGCACCAACATCACGATTTTATTCAACATCTCTCAATATAGTTTACATACAACTAGATATATAAACAACATGTACATACACCGTATCCATCAAGGTTCGATTCAGTCAAAACTCTTCACCTCACACATCACTTCCGCTCAGCCTCCCGATTTTGAAATTCGCGATTTAAAGATAAATGAAACGCTCGAGGCTGAATTTCACCAACTGAGCTTTGCGGCTCTTGCACTTCCATCGCATGAAATCTAGGTTGCGTCCGGGGTGCAGATGATTCGGCCACTGCTTTCCCTTTTTCTTCATATGACGCACCTGTCTTTTTCTCACTCCCTGGAGGGACATTCCAACAGAATTTTGCGATGTGTCCTTGCTGCCCACATTTATAACATATACGTGTATCCACACGTCCTGGCCCATACGTCGCCCCCGAAGAAATAGTCGACGGAGCTACGTCCACCGGCCTAAATCTTTTCTTCTCTTGTCGTCGAAACTCCGATTCTTTCAACTCAGACTTTTCCCTTGCCAGTTTCTTATTCTCCTGTACTCGCTTCATATCCTTCTCCAACGCACGAGCTGTATCGACCAACGCCTGAAAGCCTTGGCTCACGGAACTCGGAAGTGCCAACCTCAATTCATCCCGCAAGCCTCCATAAAACCGATTTGTCTTTCGCGCTTCCTCCGCAAAGGTAGATCCCGCATATCTCCCCAATCTTGTAAATTCATGCAGGTAGGTATCAATATCTCGCTCACCCTGCACCAAGCGGAGAAACTCATTTTCCATCGCAATCCTCTGCGACACTGGCACATACTTGGCTAAAAATATTTGGGAGAATTCCTCCATTGAAATCTCCGTTAAACCTCGACCTGCCAAGTGGTGCACTTCAATCTCATCCCACCACAATCTCGCATCTCCTTCCAACAGAAAAGTGGCCAACATCACTTTCTGTTCTTCGACCGTCCTGATTGCAGTTAAGATCCATTTTACTCTTGCCAACCAATCTTCTGCCTGCGTTGGTGAAAGCGCTCCACCAAACGTAGGTCGGTGAAAGTGCATAAAACGTGACAAGGCATCGTCACTTGCTTGCGCTTCCACCACCTCGGCAGCATGCTCTTGCCTTCCACCAGATCTTGCCTGTCCAGTTGGTTGTGCTTGTAACACTGCAAGCACTGTCTCCGCTACCACCCGTATAGCCTCTGCCGAGGGAGGCATCGGCGCTTCCACGGGTGCTGCACTTTCATCCGACCGCTGGGGCTCAGACGGCCCAGCTCCATCCCTCGCCACCTATCAATGTACAGAACACCATTAAATTCTTCCAAATCATAACGGTACTAGTACATTGCCTACACCCACACGCACATCATGTGCATGACATACATTCCTAGTGGACATTCATGAGTTCATTTATGTTCTCTCCTCCCAAACAATCTAAACCTGGCTCTGATACCACTTTGTAACGCCCCCACCTGTTACATGACATATAACAGTGGGTCCGGCCGGGGCCCCACGCCATATAGCACAGACAAGCGAAGGAATCACGTGTGGAAATCAAAATCTATGCGTGTCCTTAACTCATTCCATTCTAGCGCAGCATTTTTCTTGTTAACATGAACTCAAACCAGAATGTCCACCCACATATAAATACCACATTTATATAGAACAACACCAGGAATGTATACAACTCACACACCCTGGCCTTATGGCCTTACAAGTTCCTCTTTACATAGCAATAAGTTCGTACATCGGCACGCAGGCCGGCCACACATGAAATCCAACCACGATTCTTCACATAGCCTTCAAGGACTAAGAACACCAGGCTAGCCAATCCACTTATTCTTTCCAAACCGCAGCACCTGCAAGTCATCATCCAAGCCAACACAGAAAACAAAGTAACGGTCAGCATTGCTGACCCATTATAACGACCCTACCCCCTACCCGGGGTAGTGGTTCCTTTCCTGTATACAGTGCTTCCTTTCTCATCAAGCATCAGCAAACATCACCAAATCACATCATAGGATCATTCTCTTTATTCCACTACCTAACAAACACATCACATCACAAACGCTGGAGTCCACCAACGCTCCGTGCACTCAGGGCACCTTCTTGGCGTACCGGAATCCACCGTCGTACACCGCTGTCTCTCGAGGCTTTAACTTGTTCGTTGACCGGCCCTAGTCCACCAGCTCGCAGGCTGGCGACATCCCGCCCAAGCCACTCAGAGGTCCATCCTCACAGCATCACAAACAGAGCAGACCGACCCACACTCCGTGGTGTAGCAAGCCGGGTTTATCTAAGCTCCCCAGGCATTATCTACCCATCGATCCCCCTCCTAATCCGATCGACCCACACCATGTGGTGCAGCAACCCGGGTTTAACTCGGCTCCCCTAGCATTGCCACCCATTGATCCCTTCCTTAGCTAGATCAACCCACCCTAGTGGTGTAACAGGCCGGGTTTATCACGAGCTCACCAGGCGTGCTACCAATTGATCATCTCATAACCAGGAGCTTCACCAAAGCCTCCTCACAAGCAGTACATCCATACATTCATCACAACAAAAATCCATTTTGCACATCATCAAAGTCACAGAGTCTTCTCCGGTTTACCCCTGAACATCACCAATCCAGACTACCGGTCCAGATGGGCTTCACACAGCATGCCTATGTCGTACTTCATAATTCCGGCTCTAGATGCAGACTCAACAAAGGAATCACTTCCGCGATCCACCTCTTGGTGGAGGATTCCAAGCACATGTATAGAGAAAGGACTTCGATGTCCAAGAAGGAGATCGTTACCCTTGAAGATCGCTTCGGCGCCATGAAGTAGCCGGATGGAAATCACCGCCTCGGCTCTGCCTTCACGAATCCGCTCTCGGATCTTCGTTCCGCACTCCGCAGCTCCTACAGCAGCTGGAAGACTCCTCCCTTCTCTCTCCCTTAGGCCTTTCTTCTCTCTCCCTTAGAATGGAAATGAAGAAGAAGAAGGAGAAGAAGATAATTGGATTTATCTTCTAATTCTCGGCCTTCCCAACACCTGGACAAAGCCCAGCCCTTGGATCCAGGAAGAGGGAAACAAACGGCTCAGATCTGGCCAGAAAACCCTGAACACGGCCTGACACGCCCTGTGACACGCCCGTGTCACAGGCCGTGTCCCCCTAAGCGGCAGACAACCGACTCAATCCAACCAGTACACGGCCGTGTGACACGCCCGTGTCACGTGCCGTGTACCAGACACGCCCTCAGACACGCCCGTGTCTGAGGCTGTGTTCCTCAACAGAAATAATCCCAAATCAACCCGAGACTTCACACGGCCTGGCACACGGCTTGGCACACGCCCGTGTTCCTGTCTGTGTGCACCAGGACACACCTGTGTCCCGCAAACACGCCCTAACCCGAGACGTCGAGCTGAATTCGACGGCCACTGACACGCCCTGTGACACGCCCGTGTCACAGGCCGTGTCCTCACTAGAAACTCGATACTCGACGATCGTCGCGTAACACTCGTCGAGCATTCGACACGGCATCCAACACGGCCGTGTCCTGGGTCGTGTGCCCCTCTCGACGATGTCGAGCGAAAATCGTCGACACCAAGTCCGATCGTCGACACAACCTCGACACGCCCTGCGACACGCCCGTGTCGCAGGCCGTGTCAACTGACACGCCCTGGGACACGCCCGTGTCCCAGGCCGTGTCACCCATGCCTGAACCCGATTTTGCTCAAAATGATCCTCTTGACTTCGGGGTGTTACAGGATGGGAGGAGGTTTTGACTAGGGAAAAGGAGTAGGAGAGGGTTGTTAAGGGGAAAAAAGAGGAGGGTGGCTAAAATTGCCAAGGAAGAGGGGGAAGAGAGGGGCGGCCAAGGAGGAGAGTAGAAGGAGATTCTCAAGGCAAGTTAGGGTTTTCTTTTCAATCATTCACTAATTCAATATGACAAATATCATGGCCTAAATATAGGCTTACACCACTCCATCTCCCTTCATTCAAAATTCAAAATTCAAAATTCAAAATTGAAAATATGATAGTTATATGCACCCATCATAGCACATGAAATGAAATAATTAAAACAACACATGATGGTTATAAGCACCCATCATTATACAAGAATAAAAACTTAAAATAAAATTGCTAAAATAATAAAATTATTAGAAATATATAATTATAAATATTTAATTTACAATTATATATTTTTATATAATGGCGACGGACGTCGATCTTATCCTCGAGCTTGCGGCAGCGATCATCCCAATCGAAGAACTCTCTCAGACGGGGATTAATGGAGGCCGTGTCAGCAACGTCTCCATCAATCCTCCCCCGCTCAAAAGTACTCATCACCGATGAGTTGGTCTGAATGCACCAGCGCGGGAGAGCAACATCCAAACGAGCCACCTCCGATCCAAGAAACCAAGAGTCATTGGAGGCCGGTAGATCAAGCCATTGAATTAAGTAGTGGCAAACATCACCACATGTAAAGGAGAGCACTACAATCTGGAGTATCCTGTCATGCAAAGAGAGGGTCCTGGGGAACCTTGGAAAAGCATTAGGCAATAAAGGAAAATAAGTTTCTACATCAACAACCAACATACCTCCAGTGAAGACCGATGAAGATAGCCATACAGGCACAAGCTCACAACCCAAACCATAAGAAAACAAAGTGGACCCCAACAGACAAGCAGATAATTCAAGTGGTGGAGAAACATATGGCGTTAAATTAGAAACATTAAAAATAGGGGAAATACCCCAATCAGTGGAAAACTTTGAATGATATGCGTATTCTCCTAATTTATTTAAGATCCGAAAAAGGTCCAACTTGCCAACTCGCCAACTTTTTATAGTGCCCGAAGGCAACCGTTCAGAGACAAAACGCACCAAAACTAAATAGCCAATCATATAGTGAGACGCTTTTTTATGTAAGCTAGCATGAAATTGATAAGATTTAGATTATGTGGTTAGCGCTTCACTAATGTGCTTATATAAAATGTGATCATGATGAGCATAATCTGGTGCGAGTTTCAGCGATAAACTAGCAAGTAAAAAATAAGACGTAACTTGAGTGATTAATCTCTTAAAGTGCGCATAATTATCATACTATCGTGAGGAGTGAAACCGTGGGCTACATGACTTAACTCAAATACGGAGGGTAAAGGGGTTAAGTCCGGGGGGATGGGAGCCTTATAATCAAAGATGATTTTCATAGGCTTCAAATTCGCAGTCCTAATTTTAAAATTAATATTTTCATGCTAGGCATGAATATATGCCAAGGGAAACCGCTCATCATATATACTAAAAGAGATGAACGCTCCCGGATGTGATAAGAGGTGCGAGCGATACAACTCATGGGGCCTAACCTTGGTCACTAACGTGTGGGGAAAAGGGTCATCAAATGGTGGTGGGTAAATACGTGCGACCGGGTATGGGATGTAGGTATGTGAAGGAGACACCACATCCAGAGGCACAATAACCAAAGAATCAGAAACAGGAGAGGATAGAACCATACCTAGACACATAGAGAAATGAATAGCCAAATGTGATGCATAGTAAGATCTATGCGGTGCGGTGAACAGACCAAGAACTAGTGCTCAACGTATGAATATCTAAGTGATGAGACAATGACAAGGTAGGAACTAAAAGAGTGGTCGTGAAACACAAACTGAGACCAAGACTACCGGTTCCACGTCCTAAAAGTCATCTAAGATAGGCAAATAAATAGGGGAAGGGGTCGGTAAATTCAATCCCGGGATAAAATCTGAATCAGTAAAAATTTCACCCAACGGTGACGACATCAAAGAAATCTCATCCGGGTGTACAACAACAGAATCATCCAACATTGCCCTTCCCTCAGATAGTAACTCATCCACATTAATAATAGGGACATCCTCACTCTCAGGCTCCTCAGATAACTCAGATATAACCTCAGTGGGTGTGACCGTAGGCTCTAACATGATGGAGATCGTCTCATGGAGAGTGCACTCAATACTAAGGTGAACTAACATAACGCAAGTATGGCAAGTAATAGGCAATAAAATACTCTCACAGATCGGAATGTAATCATCCCATACATCATCTTCTAAATCACTAGGGATTCCCTCACTTTCAGAATCATCAAACTCGTCGGGCACTATCATACATGAAGGGATACTCTCACCTAGCTGGTCAACTTCATCATCCAGAGAGTCTATATCCACATCGGAATCCTCAAAGGTACTAGTCACTATCTCTAGGGGCTTAAATGTCGAGGCTAATAGAGGCATAGCCCTAGTGGTAACATCTATCGAGTCCACATCAAATGACCTATTAGGAGAGGTTTCCCTAACGGGGGTGGTGGTCCTAATACGGCCTCTCCGGTCTGACACGAGTGTGCTTTATTCCTAGGATGGTGGTGCTTCTTAATTTCTAATATCGTGGTAAAAGTAGAGTCTAGGTCGGTGTGCCAATAATGTAGTAATTTAACCTGGATGTAGGGGCTTAACCCCTTACGAAACCTAGAGAGGGTGACCTCTGGCAACTCCTTCACATCACTTCTAACCATCATATCCTTAAAAAGACGCATATAATCCGAGAGCAACTTGTTCCCTTGTTTAATGTTAATCAAATCATCAGTTATCTGTCGCCTGGTCTGGACGTTTGGTTTATAGTCATTTTTAAAGGTTGATAGGGAACTAGTTCCATAACTATACTCACTCTTAGGCTTAATATTAGCAGGGCGAAGGTAGGCGGGATCAAATTGATCCGAGAGTAGGCTACGCATGTGCGGCCAAGCGTAACGATAAATACCAACACGGCGCTCTTTGTTTAACCAAAACAACTGGGCTTGACTTATTAGTCGCTCGCGGGCAAAGTTAACCTTTTTGTGGTCATCCCATAAGTGGCAATTAAAATAATGTTCTAATCCCTTAAGTCAATCTCTAAAAATTTGGGGACATCCCAAACCGTCATAAGTAGGATAAATGTGGTGTGCACTAGGGGTGTGTTTAGTCATATTCTTTGCATATGAATAGTCTAGCCTGGCAGCATATACGTCATATGCCATTTAGTGAGAACCAGAGAGAAAACTCAACCGGAACTGGTGCACATGCAATGAGAAATGAACTGAGCCCTATTTAATTTTCAAAGATGGAATTGTTCCCACTTAGTAACTAGGGTAAAAAAAAATTTTTTGTTTTCTTAAATGAAATAAATTGAAGATTATTAAAAAAAATTCTTATTTTTTTGCTGGAAAAATAAAAATATAGGCCGCTATTGGCAGACCAAAACTAAAATATTGTAATGATTTAATAAAAATAATGGCTTAATAAAAAAAATATTTTTTTGATTTCTTACTAATAAAACGATGGGGAAATTCCTGAATTTTATTTTTTTGAATTTTGAGAAAAAAACTCAAAATTTTGCGCTGCTATTTGCAGACCAAAAATTCAAAAATTAATTTTTATGTTGTGCAATGAAACGTGCAAGTGCGTGTCGGCGTTCTAAGTAAATTTTTTTAGGATGGTACTAATTAAGAAATTAGCACAACCTGGATCTGATACCAAATTGATGCAGGCTTGCACGTTGACACCAAATAAATCTACGGGCGAACACGTTTGCCACTCCTTTATCCAATCCTATACTCGTACAATCGTTCAACGCAGCACCACATTAATTAATTTTATCAATTATATGCTAACGTACAGGTAGCCAAACCACTTAGGATCGAACAAAGTCTATAAGCCAATATTCTTTCCGGTTAAAAGGACTCACCCGGTCTGAACGAGCGGTATTGTACTAAAAGAGATCTACCAAATAAATACGATTTGGAAAAGGTAGATCTCTTGCAACAAAAGAAAACGAAGGTTCGTCAAACCTTTTTTTCGAAAAATAATTCAATCAAGACAAACACAAACCAATCGAAGAAACCACGATTAATTAACGATTCAAAATTCAACGCCAAAAATCTACCACCACAGGAATTAATCTAGGAAGTGAAACACGCAATAGGTAGAAAGGATTCGTTACACTATCAGAATGGATGATTCCGATTTCTCTACTTGGATCGTTCTTCAACGGCTCCGCTGGAGTCAAGCCGGTTGGAGAGAAACTCGTCCGCCTTCATCGCGTCATGCCGGAGATGATCCACAAGGGGAGTTCTTCTTGCCTTGGCCGAATTTATTCAAGGATGAGAGTGGAAAATTAACTTGTTGGTGGTCGGTTTGGGTGAGGAGGATGGGAGGAGGTTTTGTCTAGGGAAAAGGAGTACGAGAGGGTTATTAAGGGGAGAAAAGAGGAGGGAAAGAGGGGAGGAGGGTGGCCGAAATTGCCAAGGAAGAGGGGGAAGAGAGGGGTGGTCAAGGAGGAGAGGAGAACGAGATTCTCAAGACAAGTTAGGGTTTTCTTTACAATCATTCACTAATTCAATATGACAAATATAATGGCCTATATATAGGCTTACACCACTCCATCTCCCTTCAGTCAAAATTCAAAATTCAAAATTCAAAATTGAAAATTGAAAATATGATGGTTATATACACCCATCATAGCACATGAAATGAAATAATTAAAACAACACATGATGAAGATAGGGTCATTGGAGGCCGGTCGATCAAGCTATTGAATTAAGTAGTGGCAGACATCACCACATGTAAAGGAGAGCACTACAATCTGGAGTATCCTGTCATGCAAAGAGAGTGTCCAGGGGAACCTTGGAAAAGCATTAGGCAATAAAGGAAAATAAGTTTCTACATCAACAACCAACATACCTCCAGTGAAGACCGATGAAGATAGACATCCAGGCACAAGCTCACAACCCAAATCATAAGAAAACAAAGTGGACCCCAACAGACAGGCAGATAATTCAAGTGGTGGAGAAACATATGACGTTAAATTAGAAACATTAAAAATAGGGGAAATACCCCAATCAGTGGAAAACTTTGAATGATATGCGTATTCTCCTAATTTATTTAAGATCCGAAAAAGGTCCAACCTGCCAACTCGCCAACTTTCTATAGTGCCCGAAGGCAACCGTTCAGGGACAAAACGCACCAAAACTAAATCGCCAATCATATAGTGAGACTCTCTTTTATGTAAGCTAGCATGAAATTGATAAGATTTAGATTATGTGGTTAGCGCTTCACTAATGTGCTTATATAAAATGTGATCATGATGAGCATAATCTGGTGCGAGTTTCGGCGATAAACTAGCAAGAAAAAAATAAGACGTAACTTGAGTGATTAATCTCTTAAAGTGCGCATAAGTATCATACTATCGTGAGGAGTGAAACCGTGGGCTACATGACTTAACTCAAATACGGAGGGTAAAGGGGTTAAGTCCGGGGGGACGGGAGACTTATAATCAAAGATGATTTTCATAGGCTTCAAATTCGCAGTCCTAATTTTAAAATTAATATTTTCACGCTTGGGAATATATGCTAAGGGAAACCGCTCATCATATATACTAAAAGAGATGAACGCTCCCGGATGTGATAAGAGGTGCGAGCGATACAACTCATGGGGCCTAACCTTGGTCACTAACGTGTGGGGAAAAGGGTCATCAAATGGTGGTGGGTAAATACGTGCGAACAGGTATGGGATGTAGGTATGTGAAGGAGACACCACATCCAGAGGCACAATAACCAAAGAATCAGAAACAGGCGAGGATAGAACCATAACTAGACACATAGAGAAATGAATTGCCAAATGTGATGCATAGTAAGATCTATGCGGTGCGGTGAACAGACCAAGAACTAGCGCTCAACGTATGAATATCTAAGTGCTGAGACAATGTCAAGGTAGGAACTAAAAGAGTGGCCGTGACACACAAACTGAGACTAGGACTACCGGTTCCACGTCCTAAAAGTCATCTAAGATAGGCAAATAAATAGGGGAAGGGGTCGGTAAATTCAATCCCGGGATAAAATCTGAATCAGTAAAAATTTCACCCAATGGTGACGACATCAAAGAAATCTCATCCGGGTGTACAACAACAGAATCGTCCAACATTGCCCTTCCCTCAGATACTAACTCATCCACATTAATAATAGGGACATCCTCACTCCCAGGTTCCTCAGATAACTCAGATATAACCTCAGTGGGTGTGATCGTAGGCTCTAACATGATGGAGATCGTCTCATGGAGAGTGCACTCAATACTAGGGTGAACTAACATAACACAAGTAGGGCAAGTAATAGGCAATGAAATACTCTCAAAGATCGGAATGTAATCATCCCATACATCGTCTTCTAAATCAGTAGGGATTCCCTCACTTTCAGAATCATCAAACTCGTCGGGCAATATCATACGTGAAGGGATACTCTCACCTAGCTGGTCAACTTCATCAACCAGAGAGTCTATATCCACATTGGAATCCTCAAAGGTACTAGTCACTATCTCTAGGGGCTTAAATGTCGAGGCTAATAGAGGCATAGCCCTAGTGGTAACATCTATCGAGTCGACAATAAATGACCTATTAGGAGAGGTTTCCCTAACGGGGGTGGTGGTCCTAATACGGCCTCTTCGGTCTGACACGAGTGTGCTTTATTCCTAGGATGGTGGTGCTTCTTAAATTCTAATATCGTGGTAAAAGTGGAGTCTAGGTCGGTGTGCCAATAATGTAGTAATTTAACCTGGATGTAGGGGTTTAACCCCTTACGAAACCTAGAGAGGGTGACCTCTGGCAACTCCTTCACACCACTTCTAACCATCATATCCTTAAAAAGACGCATATAATCTGAGAGCAACTTGTTCCCTTGTTTAATGTTAATCAAATCATCAGTTATCTGTCGGCTGGTCTGGACGTTTGGTTTATAGTCATTTTTAAAGGTTGATAGGGAACTAGTTCCATAACTATACTCACTCTTAGGCTTAGTATTAGCAGGGCGAAGGTAGGCGGGATCAAATTGATCCGAGAGTAGGCTACGCATGTGCGGCCAAGCGTAACGATAAATACCAACACGACGCTCTTTGTTTAACCAAAACAACTGGGCTTGACTTATTAGTCGCTCGCGGGCAAAGTTAACCTTTTTGTGGTCATCCCATAAGTGGCAATTAAAATAATGTTCTAATCTCTTAAGTTAATCTCTAAAAATTTGGGGACATCCCAAACCGTCATAAGTAGGATAAATGTGGTGTGCCCTAGGGGTGTGTTTAGCCATATTCTTTGCATATGAATAGTCTACCCGGGCAGCATATACGTCATATGCCATTTAGTGAGAATCGGAGAGAAAACTCAACCGGAACTGGTGCACATGCAATGAGAAATGAACCGAGCCCTATTTAATTTTCAAAGATGGAATTGTTCCCACTTAGTAACTCGGGTAAAAATATTTTTTTTTGTTTTCTTATATGAAATAAATTGAAGATTATTAAAAAAATTCTGATTTTTTTGCTGGAAAAATAAAAATATAGGCCGCTATTGGCAGACCAAAATTAAAATTTTGTAATGATTTAATAAAAATAATGGCTTAATAAAAAAATATTTTTTTGATTTCTTACTAATAAAACGATGGGGAAATTCCTGAATTTTATTTTTTTGAATTTTGAGAAAAAAACTCAAAATTTTGCGCTGTTATTTGCAGACCAAAAATTCAAAAAATAATTTTTATGTTGTGCAATGAAACGTGCAAGTGCGTGTCGGCGTTCTAAGTAAATTTTTTTTAGGATGGTACTGATTAAGAAATTAGCACAACCTGACTCTGATACCAATTTGATGCAGTCTTGCACGTTGACACCAAATAAATCTACGGACGAACATGTTTGCCACTCCTTTATCCAATCCTATAATCGCACAATCGTTCAACGCAGCACCACGTTAATTAATTTTATCAATTATATGCTAACGTACAGGTAGCCAAACAACTTAGTATCGAACAAAGTCTATAAGCCAATATTCTTTCCGGTTAAAAGGACTCACCCGGTCTGAACGAGCGGTATTGTACTAAAAGAGATCTACCAAATAAATACGATTTGGAAAATGTAGATCTCTCGCAATAAAAGAAAACAAAGGTTCGTCAAACCTTTTTTTCGAAAAATAATTCAATCAAGACAAACACAAACCAATCGAAGAAACCACGATTAATTAACGATTCAAAATTCAACGCCAAAAATCTACCACCACAGGAATTAATCTAGGAAGTGAAACACGCAATAGGTAGAAAGGATTCGTTACCCTATCAGAATGGATGATTCCGATTTCTCTACTTGGATCGTTCTTCAACGGCTCCGCCGGAGTCAAGCCGGTTGGAGAGAAACTCGTCCGCCTTCGTCGCGTCATGCCGGAGATGATCCACAAGGGGAGTTCTTCTTGCCTTGGCCGAATTTCTTCAAGGATGAGAGTGGAAAATTAACTTGTTGGTGGTCGGTTTGGGTGAGGAGGATGGGAGGAGGTTTTGTCTAGGGAAAAGGAGTAGGAGAGGGTTATTAAGGGGAGAAAAGAAGAGGGAAAGAGGGGAGGAGGGAGGCCGAAATTGCTAAGGAAGAGGGGGAAGAGAGGGGTGGGCAAGGAGGAGAGGAGAAGGAGATTCTCAAGACAAGTTAGGGTTTTCTTTACAATCATTCACTAATTCAATATGACAAATATCATGGCCTATATATAGGCTTACACCACTCCATCTCCCTTCATTCAAAATTCAAAATTCAATATTCAAAATTGAAAATATGATGGTTATATGCACTCATCGTACTACATGAAATGAAATAATTAAAACAACACATGATGGTTATAAGCACCCATCATTACATATGAATAAATACTTAAAATAAAATTGCTAAAATAATAAAATTATTACAAATATATAATTATAATTATTTAATTTATAATTATATATTTTTATATAATGGCGGCAGACATCGATCCCATCCTCGAGCTTACGGCAGCGATCTTCCCAATCCACGAACTCTCTCAGACGGGGATCAATGGCGGCGTGTCAGCAACGTCTCCATCAACAAACCAGAAGAAGGTATTGACTTTAATCAAACCTTTGCTCCTATAGCAAGATTAGAAGTCATACACTGTTCCTTGCATATGCTGCATACCAAGGTTTCAAGTCTACCAGATGGATGTGAAATCAGCCTTCCTGAATGGAGACATGAAGGAAGAAGTCTTTTTTGAACAACATCCAGGTTTGGTTGTTCCTAACAAATCAAATTTTGTTTATAGACTTAGAAAAGCTTTATATGGGTTGAAATAAGCTCCTAGAGCATGGTATGAAACCTTGTCTAGCTTCCTCATTGAGAACAAATTCTCAAGGGGGAAGATAGACAAGACCATATTTCTAAGGTAATCCAAGGGAAAGATCATCCTCGCCCAAATATATGTTGATGACATTATCTTTGGATTTGCTGATGATAACCTTTGTAGAAAGTTTGTCAAACTTATGCAATGGAAGTTTGAGATGAGCAGTATGAGTGAACTTAAGTCCTTCTTGGGTCTCCAAGTAAAACAAACTGACAATGGATTATCTATAATCTAGTCTAAGTTTACCAGGGAGTTGATTAAAAATTTTTGGATGGAGAATGCCTCCACCATGAAAACTCTTATGGGGTCAACTATGTCTTTAAATAAAGAAGAGGCAGGGAAACCTGTTGATCAAACTTTGTATATAGGGATAATTGGCTCCCTTCTATACCTAACTGCTAGTAGGCCAGATATTATGTATGCTATATGTGCCCGTGCTATATATCAGGAATGCCCTAAGGAATCTCATTACACTGTTGCTAAGAGGATTTTGAGATATCTGTCACCAGATCTTGGCCTTTGGTACCATAAGAATAAGGATTTTGAACTAATAGGCTTCTTAGATGCAGAATTTGCAAGCTGCAAAGAAGACAAGAAAAACACATCAGACTCCTATCCATTTCTGAAAAAAGGTTAGTGTCATGGAGCAGCAAGAAGCAAACAAGTATTTCTATTTCTACTACAGAATCAAAATATGTAGCTGTAGGGAGCTGCTGTGCACAGTTGCTGTGGATACAACATCAACTTCAGGATTATAACATTCAGTTAAGTTGAAGTTATTTATTCTGTGACTCTACTAGTGTAATCTCTGTATCTAGGAATCTTGTCTCACATAGCAGGAGTAAACACATAGAGATTAGATATCACTTTATAAAATAGCATGTGGAATATGAGGATATTAGTCTTATGTTTATCCCAACAGCCAAGCAAGTGGCTGATATCTTCGCCAAGCCACTAGATGAAGCAAAGTTCAACACCTTCAAGTTTGAGTTGGGTATGTTGAACTTGGTGCAGCTTCAGTTTCTCTTCATGTTTTTTTGTTGCAGGAACTAGATCATCTTGCAGGTTGTGAGACCAGAAAATAGTGTCAAGGCAGGAATGTCCAAAGTCTTGGTTGAAGATGCTCTTGTTGAGGGGGAGTAAGTTCAACACCAGTTGATTATCTGTAATCAGAAAAAAGACAAGATAATCACAGATGGCCATCTTCTCGCTCTATCTGAAGAAGTCAAAAGGGGGAGAAGAAGAAGCAAAGAAAGGGGAGCAGCAGGGGGAGCTGCCAAATAGTATGCAGGTGGTGTTCCCATACAAAGGGAAAATGTGAACCATATATTAAATCAGGGGGAGTAAGTGATGCTCACTACACTAGTAGAGAGTAAGTGATGCTCATTACACTAGTAGAAAAATGGAAGAGTGGTAATTCTTAACTATCTTGTGTTATAAGATGGTGTATATTGTTGCTGCATATGTTAGTGTATATCATTGACAAAGGTTTTTGCAGTGGTGTTTTGACTTCTTCAAATAGGGAGAGATTGTTGGGTCCATAGATTCCAATGTACCAAATTTGTAAGAAGTCAAACAAGTTAATGGTATACATATAGTTGTATTTGATGTATGTTTATGTTCATGTATGTAGGTTAGTCCTTATTACACTTATTGGACAGGTGGTCACAAGATATGAATGTGGAGAGACAGAAATTCTGTCTAAGTCCACAGGCGTTGAGTGAAGCAAGCTCACTCAAAGCTAGATGCCTTAACAAAGGAAGCTGGATAAATAAATTCCACTATGTCCACGGGGCGTTGAGTGAAGCAAGCTCACTCAACGCCAGAAGTCAAGGACAAATGATGACAAAGGTAGAAAAACAGCTAAGTCCATAGGCATTGATTGAAGCCAGTTCACTCAACACCATACAACTAAAAAGCGTGGAGACAGGTATAGACAGTAAAAGACAACATTTTAACAAGCAGGATAATTGACTAAGGCAAAAAGCATTGAGTGATGTAAACTCACTCAACGCCATGTAGCATAATTCGTCAAGTAAAGCTTCCATAGTCAAAGCCCCAGAGTTTCTGGAAAAGAAAATATACTAAGTCCAAAAGCGTTGAGTGAAGCTTTATTAGTCAACACCATGATGTGTCTGTCAAATCCACAACAAATCTGTTAAAGAAATTCGACTAAGTTCAGAAGAAATGAGTGAAGTCAACTCACTCAACGTCATATAACCAGAAGCGTTGTGAAAATCTTGATCTCTCAATGTCATGCTGTTTTTGACAAATCGAAAGGAAAAGGAGACAGAAAATCCACAAAGACCAGAAACATTGAGTGAAGCCAGTTCACTCAAATACGCGATCAAAAAGCTTTGAGTCAAGCTAATGTAGTCAGCCTAAGAGGAAACAGAAAAATCAGCTAAGTACAGAAGCATTGAGTGAATCTTGTTCACTCAACACACTCAACACCAAATTTCAGAGGCAAAGGCAGAAAGCGTTGAGTGAGGCTAGCTCACTCAATGCCTTCAGACAGAAGGAAATTTTGCTAAATATAAAAGTGTTGAGTGAATCATATCCACTCAACACTCTCAACGCTTTCAGACAGAAGGATGTAGAATGTTGGCTAAGAATAAAAGTGTTGAGTGAAGCATATCCACTTAATGCTCTTAAATCCTTCATACAGAGCAAGATTATTCCAACTCCAAAATCGTTGAGTGAAGCTAGTTCATTCAACGCCATAGTTGTAGAGAGTGCTGAAAATTATTCTAAGTTCAGAATCGTTGAGTGAAGCCAGTTCAATTAACGCTTTCAACGCCAAGGCTGCAAAAAGTGCTGAAGATCAAGCTAAGGCAAAAAGTGTTGAGTGAAGCTTATAGACTCAACGCTCTCAACACCTGGACAATCTAAAGAATTGACTAAGTTCAGAATCGTTGAGTGAAGCCCATTCACTAAACGCTCTCAACGCCTGCAGTGTTTTTGTAAAATTGGCTAAGTCCATAAGTGATGTTGTTAGAAAAGTCAACAAAATTCTAAAATGATCATGGAAGAGCAATAACTCATCACTAACATCGCCGTCAGTCTCATTCTATAAAACTAAGGATTTAATCAGACATTAAAACAATGACACGTGTCAAAAATCTCGCTGGATGACAGGATTATAAATAGAAATGAGATCTGGATCAAAAAATAGTTTCAGAGGGATCAATTGATTATGTAAAAGAGGAGCGAGACTTCGTCTTCTTCCCCCCGCCATTATTGCAGAAACAAGAAGATCGTATCGACAATTCTGAAGGGTTTTGGATTAGCTGCGATAATCAACATTTGCTACAGTAAGATCAGAGGATTTCTTTGAGGAAGAAGAATTAGCCAAGTCCAACCCTAGTTGAAGTTGCTTCAAGATCCAAGCCGAGTCAAATTTGAAGATCAACCTCTGGATCTGTGAAGAAGAGGTATAACAATCTGTGTTCTACAAATAGGTTAGATGATAGAAGATCTTTCTTCTCTCTCCTTCATTAGCATAATTAGAATCATGGTTTTGAGTTACTTCCAACACGAGCGACAAATTCTTGAAGATTGTTATTCTTGCTGCTGTGAAGAAGATAGAGTTGAGATTCTCTCAGCTCAGGAAGAAATTGACTCAGAGATTAATTTCACTTGAGTCAAATTAACATTACTATTCAATACCTATAGGATCTGTTTAAGAACTGTGTCGTAAGCCTAAATTATAAAGGCTGAGTGGTAGGATCCAGTATTGGATCTGTGTGATAGGGCTGTTTTCTTAGCCTGTGTTGTTGGGCATTTATGCCTGTGGGAGGTGATCAGGTGATTATTGTCTGGTTGGGCTGTGTGCCTGTGTTGTAAGTATCTGTGAAGATTGTGTGATCCAGTGAGATCGTGTTGTAATCTCTAAGGAGCGAAGTTATTGGAGAAGTACCTTGTCTAACATTCTGTTAGAAAGGTGGGAGGGGCAGTGGATGTACCCATACACTTGGGAACCACTATAAAAATCTGGTGTGCTGTGTGTGAATTTCTGGAAAGCTAAATTAATAACTCACAACAAAGCCTAACTCAGTTAAAGGTTTAATGAACTTAAAGAGAATCAAAAATACCTTAATAACCTATTCACCACCCCCACTCTAGTTGATTAGCTACCCTTGAATTCAAAGACTTTCAATATCCCATTCCACCCACTTAAGCACCTCCTCCTCGCTCACCTCCATGGTGTAGTAGGCTAGGAAGTCTGCCACTACTCGGGCCTTTATCGCTAGCGAAGGGACGCACGCAATGTCGAACTCACTAAGCTCCACCAACCACTTGGACATCCTTCCTGAAAGCTCCACTGCCTCTAGAATATTGCAGAGGTTGGCCAATAACCACCTTGATAGAATGGGCCTGGAAATAAGGCCAGCGTTTGTGAGCATAGTTGATTAGAGAAAAGGCCAGCTTTTCTAGGATCGGATATCCTGCCTTCCTTAAGACTCTACTGATGTAGTAGATTAGGAGTTGATTCTTCCCCTCTGCATGGATCAGGACTGGACTCATCACTTTTGCTCCCACTTCGATTTAGAAGAAGACGTCTTCCACCTCTTTAGGCCCTTGTAATAGTGGAAAATGGGCCAATTGAGTCTTGAAGCCCTAGAAGGTCTCCAGGCATTCTGCCGACCACTCAAACCTCTTGTTGCTCCTGAGAGTTTTAAAGAAGGGAGGGCAATTCTATCCCTCCTTGGATAGGAATCGACTCAAACACACACCAATCCACCTGTCATACATTGAACATCCTTTACATTCCTTAGTGCCATTATTTCTATAATGTCCTTCACCTTGTCGGGGTTCAGATCCACCCCCATCAGGGTCAATAAGAGGCCAATGAACTTCCCCTTTTCGGCTCCAAAAATTCACTTTGCTTGACTAAGTCTCATCTTAAACCTTTAGAGAATCACAAAGGTCTCTGCCAGGTCTTGGAGGTGTTCTCTCATGCTTTTACTCTTCACCATGAGATCATCGACGTACACTTTCAGGTTCCTCCCCTTCTGCTCAAAAAACACCCAATCCATCATTTTTGATACGTGTCTCCTGCATTTTTTAGCCCAAGGGGAATCAACTTATAACTATAACTCCCATCATTGGCGATGAATGATACATGTTTTACTTCAGGTGGGTGCATTCGAATTTGATGATAGCCAAAGGGAGCATCTAAGAATCTCATTATGGGAAAACTGACGACTGAATCTACCAGTGCATCAATTCGAGGAAAATAATAACAGTCCTTAGGACTTGCTTTATTAAGAATAGTGAAATCGATACACATGTGCAACTTCCATTAATACTACCCTTTTCACCGGTAAAACATTGGATACCTAACTTGCACACTGGATCTCTGACATAAACCCTACATCTAATAATATCTTCACTTCCCCGCAGATTGGCTCAGCCAGGGTTGTAGTTCTCGCCTTCTTATTCTGTCGAACGGGATGAACTCCCTTATAGAGGATAATATAATGGCAGATGACATCTGCATCAATACCTGACATGTCTACAACACTCTAAGTAAAGACATTCGTGCTCTCCTGAATGCTTGCTAGGATCTTCTCCTTGTCTTTCTCTCTGAGTTCCTTGCTAATCCTTATTTTTTTGTGTCTTCTCTCATGGTGATGATCTTCTTCTCCTCCACTTCTTTTGTTGCCTCCAGCCTTGTTGCCTCCTCCATGTCCTCATCTAGATCCTCTGCTTCCTTCTTCCAATTGAAGGTATTGACAACACTGATATAGGATTGCCTCGCCAACCGGGGATCACTTCCGATTCTGATCTACAACCATCCTTAGTAGTACGTCATGCACCTGTTGTATGAGGACATAATACATTTGTAGGCACTAAATAGTGGTTGATAAAAAATGGCATTGTAGCTACTCGAAGCGTCCACGATGATGAACAGATAACACCTTGTCATCCCCAGAGTCACCACCAACTCCATTCCTTCTACTTCTTCTTTTCAAAATTCGAAGAGCGACCCATCAGTGGATGAAATCTTATTCTCTTCACCTTCATCCCTTCAAATGCCTTCTTAAACACCATGTTGATAGAACTCTCATTTTCCATAAGAATGTGAAAGACTGCGTAATTTTCCACCACAACTTGGAACACCACTACATCATGGAACAGGTTAATGTTCCCGAGCATGTTCTCTTCCGAGGAGGTAATCTCTCCCATCAGGGGTGAATTTTGGGAGGTGGATGCCACAATTCTTCGATACACCGCATGGAGGTTCCCCTCTGTGGTTGACTCCAACCCCACTCCTCCGTGAATGACTCAGATTCCTCCATTGCTGCCTAAATCCCTTTGAACGTCGCACCACTGCCGGGCAGGAACAACTCATGCACTCCTCTCCACCTCTCCTTCTGGCACCTCATGCCTCTCCTTGACTCCCCTTATCAACTCCAAGAACTCCGAACATATCGCTATAACGTGCCCCTCCGCCCGATGAAAATCACAGTAGATTACCGCTTGTAGCTCCCTATCCCGCTTGGATGTCGGGCCCTTGCCTCGATCTCCTCATCCTCAGCCAATCATGTTTGCCTCCCTAGGGCGCTTTATCCTATCTCCACGGTCCTGTCCTTTTCTCGGGGGTGTAGCAACTGGCACAGCGCTCAAGGGAGAACCTTCTCCCTGGCCTCCCCTAATAGACTCCTCCTGCCGGCCTCCACGCAGGCCCGACGGGCAAGGCTTGGGATCTCCTCCCTCAGTCCCAACGATCTTGATACTCACGGGGTCTTCCGCCCTCGTGCCTTCTCCTCTCCTCTCTTCCCTTGGCTTCTGTCTTGCCCCCTTCTGCCACTTCTTTCTCTTCCTCTCCCGTCAGCTTGGCGAGCTTGGTCAAAAAGCCTTCGCTCGTCGCCTGTCCCTCTATATGACACCTTGTCTGGACGATTATGACCTCTAACAACTCTAAGGGATGCATGTTAACTCCATTTTGAAGAACTCCTCCTGCAAAACCAAGCCGAAGGCCAGCCTAAGGGTGTTTCCCAGTATTTCCTGAACCCTAAGGATCTCATCGTAGAAATGATTAACATAAGATCCTTGTAGCTCTTAGGGTCCCTTCTTGATGAGAAAGATAGCCTTTGAGGCTTTCTTCCTCTTCATTAAAGTGGAAAACAGAGCAAGAATACCTTGCAGAGATCCTCAAAGCTGTAGATCGAGTTGGTCGGTAGCTGGTGAAACCAGTTTCTTGATTTCCCTTTGAACGTGATGGCGAAAAATCGACATTTGAGAGCGTCCGCCATATTCCTAATTGAGACAATATCCTCAAACCATTGCAGGTTTTGGATCTGATCATCTTTTCTTGAGTAGAAAATTATCGCTGGCTCTGTGAACCCTTTGGGAATGAGGAAGGTCAACACCAATTCTAAAAAGTGGCTCGCCAGTGCGACCTGAACGGTAGAGCGAGTTCATGCGCACTCCCTCTCGGAGTAGCGATCATCGAGCGAGTCTGCGAAGAGTACTCGTGCGTGGAGGATTTGGTCCTCCTCTACGATGACTTCCTTCCTAGTCCTTCTGCTAGGACCCGCCTCGCCAGGCGAGGCGACCACCACCTAGGGCGGAGCTCCCTCTTCGACACGGGGTGCGAGTAGAGCCTTTATTGTGTCTTCCGTCGACTTCTTGAATTCAGCAAAATCGCTCTTTGTGACAAATCCACACCCAAGAGGTGAGTTCCCCTCTCCATTCCTGTGCTCGACATGTTCATGCATAAGAATTTCAGGTGAAATTTTCTTCCGGATCCAGCAGTCCAGGCTTACCACATTAAAAATGTTGAAGTCTGGATACTAATTCGATGGAGTTTGGACTGAGGTGGTGATTCTGATTACTTCTTTCGCCATCTGATCCCAATGAAAGGGTATTTCGAGCCCATAACCGGTTCTCACTAATGCTGGGTGGAGGTCTATTAAGGGGACCCACACGCTACGGTAAGGTGGTCCCGTCACTAACTCGGTAGCTTGATGTCACTTCTCTTCCGTCTACCATGGACTGAGCCAATCGCTCAAACAACAGAAAGAACAAAGAAGACATGCACTTTTTGCAGGGGAAGTGAGTCTGTCTTGTCTGAAGGATTGAGCGTCCTATTTATAGTTTTCTAAAAATGATATGCAAATAGCAAAACACTGTCTTTTGAAATTTCTATCTACAGCCCAAACTGCCCCACGAACAGCGGGATCCCGTTATTTAGGAATGTTATTGCCAGAACCAGATGATTCGCGGATACCAGAATTATCAAGATAACCCTTACTGACTCGGGCGAGTACGGTAGCGAGGAAGGTCCGGGGCTAACTGCCATGCCCTTGCCCACTCGCTGGCGAGTAGGTCCTTTTGCACAACACGTCATTTATGCCCGAGTTTTGCCAATTTGAGACGACACCAATAGCCCTATCAAAGCGACTTGGGGCAAGGAATCACTTTCAAGCTTGGGCGAGTAGATCCTATCGTCAGGCATTACAGTGGTCGCCCCGAGGCGATGCTGGTGAAAAAGGCCTCTATAGGGGTTTGTTCGAGTCGATATTCTTAACGTAGGCGAGTAGCCCAGTCAATATAGGCTGCCACTTGGTGATGCTAGTGAGTTCGCTATTAAAACAATGAGGGGTAGCCGCGCTCATCAAGCCCGCCTCATCTTCCCCTTTAACACGTGACCTACTCGCTGAACACGATTTTTACATATGAAATTCCAAAAATGCCCCTCTGAACAGTTAAACTTATACAGTATAGGGCTGAAGCAAGCCGGGTGACGCGCATGCCTGCGGCTTAAGGTCAAGCAGCCTGCAAATCCAATTAATGTGTCGAAAAGAACCAATGCACAAATTAGCGTCTCTACAGACCTCGGTTTCTGAATTGTCGTGAAGCTCCGTGTACTCTAAGGATATTCTGTTTTTTTGCTTTTAGTTCAAGTGCCCCCGCAAATGTATATAAAGCAATCTTTAATTTGTTTTATGTTTACCTATTTTAAATAATGGAAACATATATACGTTATTAAGTATTAACAGTTTTTTATATATAAACCAATTATAACTTTTATAATTTTTATATAAACTAATTAAAATATAAATAGAAAAAGAATATAAAATGAAATTGATTAAAACTAAATAAAGTTATATTATATACGGGTGACAATACATTGGATCCCCCATGCCTCATGCCACAGAATCCCGACTACGACAATATCTTGGCTCGGCTATGCTCCTGCCGCTCCCAATCGTTAGGGCACATGACAACATGACTGAACGGGCAGAACACCGCATTCGAGAGATTATGAGCAACGTACGCGCTGAGCAGGGGCATCGTCATGATCGGGGTACTGTCATGCGGGGCACGGGAGATCCCCCGTGCACTGTCACTTGTATTATATAAAAAAATTCTTGGCATATCAGCGTAACTCTGGAGGACCATCAATCTAATCCTGGTCGTATGATCGTTGATAGGGTCCACACGAAATTTTCGAGCCGAGCTAATCCAAACACAAGGGTGCCCAATTGGACTAGTAGTACGCAGAGAACCGCAAGCACTCAAGAAGACCGGGAGAATGTGTCTGGCCTGCGACCGAGCCGACGACGTCCCCCGCCGCCGACGGCGACTTCCGTCCGCCACCGCCGCATCCAGACACCTTGCCCGAACTGCCTGGGGGGGGGGGGGGGTGCATTCTCGTCATTTTGGTAAAATTGGCAAACTGCGTGATCGAAATGAATCAACACCATTCACCAGCACAAATCACTCCACGACGCACTTACCACCGCAACCCTCCAAAAAACAGACTTTCATTTCAAGGCAAACAACTTCAGAGACAAGAGAGAGTTCTGAGATTTTCCTGCGAGATCGTTGACTGAGGTTGATTCTCCGCTCAGGAATTCACTCCGCTCTCCTCCTATCATTACGGTTTCCTCACGCATCAAGCGACATCAACTGTCTCCACGAGAGCTCTCTCATCTAGGCTACACATTAACGAGAGCTCTCCCGCCAGAAGATTCGTGTACTTGAAGATTTTTCAGCCAGAACGCTTCCACTAAAGTTTTGTGAGTTCAACGTCATCTCAAGGTCGGAGCGCTTCCATCGAGGCTCTGAGAATTTTGTCGTTTCTCCCTCGTCGCAGTTCATTCTCGACACTTGTAAAGGATCAACTACCTGTAGTCTTCCGAGATCAAACTCCAACCTTTATAAACACAGGAGATCTAGTGGAATTTGGCTCGGCACAGATCCAACCACGTTTTTTACCATTTCCAGGTTTTCCACGACAAAAAGATTTCTTGTCATTTGCTGTGGTTTTCTTTAATTGTTTGTGCACCCGGTTCGACTACGAGCTAAGGCTTCTGATTCTCCGGACCGGGGAAAAAGCCGTCCGACCCACAATAGTTGGAACCGTCTGTGGGAATGAGTTCCCAGAAGCTCTGACAAGTTTCAGCATTCCCTGACTGGCAGCAATGACAAGAAGAAGTGTGCACACTACTAATGGTATAGACCCGAAAGAGTGCCCCGAAGAGGCAACGAACGACTCACTCGCTGGCAACGCTCCACTACCCTGTGGAATGACCATCACTGTCATTCCCACCGATGCGGTAGAAGAGCGTGTTTGGCTGATGGAGCAATGCCAGACTGAAATGCTCACTCTCTTACAGAGAATGGAAGTGTCCAATCCTCCCTACATAGGAAACGCGCGCGTGGCGTGGCTAGTAGCATAAGCAGAGCACGTCCATCGTCAAGGCACGACCCACCCAAAGGATCTCCCCACCGAAGAACTCTCCGACAAAGCAAGCTCTGTGCAAACCACCTAGAGGCCAGAGCCCTGAAATGACTCTTAACCTGTCCCTCAGCCAATGTATGTAGATTCCAAACAAGGCAATAGCGGACTCACCCACCAAGAGGTCAAAGACATAATCGAGGAAGAGTATGCCCAGTAATGGCGCAGCCCCGTAAACTCTCGGTGCCCCTTCCACCATGGGACCCCACTCGCTCCTCGAGTAATGGTACACCTCGTCCCACACGGGTTCAAGCTACCGCACATCGAGTCCTTCGATGGAGGAGATCGAGGACCCATTAGAGTATGTGAATCATTTGGAGACAATCATGTACCTCTTCAGCGCGCCAAATCGACTACTGTGCCAAGTCTTCCCCACGACAATGAAGGGGCAAGCATACACGTGGTTCCACTCCCTACGAGAGAGGGCAATTCACAACTTTGGGGAGCTCACCCGCCTCTTCGTCGATAAATTTATAGCCAACTAACCGATCGTTAGAGATCCCTCACATCTCTCCGGCATCCTCCAAAATGAGGGAGAATCGCTCAAGGATTTATTTTGTCGCTTCACCTCCGAGGCGCGACAGATCCCAGGAGTCAGCCCGGAGCTTCTCCGTGGTGTCTTCCTCGGAGGACTCCACCCAAGCGGATTCTACTCTAACTTAATAAGGGAGACAGACCCAACTATGCTGACCTCGTCCACTGGGTCGAAGCACAAATCGCGACCGGCGAAGCCATCGGAGCCCACCACCAACATTTGAATGGTCTTCCAAGCAGAAGAGGGAGTTGAAACCCGCACCTCCAACATAATGTCAGAACTACGATGAAAGAAATAGTGCCTAACCACCTACATGGGGGGTGAATAGGTGTTCTTTTTCTTTTGACTTTAAAGACAGATCAATTGTAAATAACTTTAAACAACAAATTCAATTCTATAGCTATCACAACACATCAATCACAGAAACTAACATTCACAGAGTGCACACAGATTTTTATAGTGGTTCCCCAAGGTCTGGGTACATCCACTTTCCCCCTTCGCCTATCTAGTAGTATACTAGATTCGGCCTAACTTCTCCACTTCTTCTCAGATCCTCAGATCTTACAACTCAGAACCCCAAACAGGTTCCTATAACTCAGAGTGTCCCCACTCCTACAACTCAGGCACAAAGCCCTACCACTCAGTCTTCACCAAGACCTACACTCAGGCTAAACAGCCCTACCTCAGCCTTCAATCAAGGCCTATACTCAGAGAATAGAATCTCCTACACTCAGGCACAAAAGCCCTACCTCAGCCTTTACAATTTATGCTTACAACTCAGATCCCTTAGGATCCTACAAGAATTTAATAATACAAGGTAATTAACCACAACTCTGACTGAGAGAGATGAATTGACTAGCTTCTTGATGAGTTCTTGGAAGAACTAGGCAAAGATCAACCACCCTTGGCGTTCTTCAAAGCTTCTTGAATTAGAACACAGTAGGGTTGAATCTCCTGTGCAGATGATCTTCAATCAACTGCTGTCTTGAAATTCAGATCTCAATCTGAATTTTACTTTGCAGCCTAGTTCAGCAGCTGCTCTTCTTAGAAGGAGCTCTCTCTCTCTCCAACTTCTTAGATCTTCTGTTGAAGGTCTTCTTTGTGTTGTTAGATCTCTTGATTAATTGTTATCAATCTTCTCGTAATTCCTCTTCTGATTGTTGAAGGAGAAAGTCCTTTATATAAGCTTTCTCCATGGTGACCGGCTGATCCGGTTTCTAACAACCTTCTGCTGGATCTGACAGTTGCAGTTGACCGGTTGAAATGGCAGCTATCAAGTCATCCAGTCACTTCTTGAAATCACTGTCACTGTCTGAAAGTGTCGAGACAGATAGTCATTATGTGTCGACACAAATAGACTAAGTGTCGACACAAGTAGACTAAGTGTCGACACTAGCCTTGATGGTGTCGACACAACTCCTTGTGTTGTTGTAACAGCTTCTCGACACTGCTTCTTCAGAATGTGTCGACACTGATCCTGTGTGTCAACACAAGCCTTCTATTGAATGTGTCGATACTGGTTGAGTGGGTCGACACAAACACTTCTTCTTTAATACTTAGTTGAATTCTGTTGTGTGTCGACACAACTCCTTTGTGTTGATACATGCTATCTTGTGTTGAAATTTGCTGAGTGTCGACACATCTCATTTGTGTCGATACATGCCTTCATGTGTTGAAACTTGCTGAGTGTCGACACATCTCCTTTGTGTCGACACAAATACTTTAACTTTGTTGAAGTTTGCTGAGTGTCAACACAGCCTCCTGGTGTCGACACATTTGATGTCGACAAAATTTCTCTGGGTGTCGACACTGCCTCTAAGTGTCGACACAGATAATTTTGACAATTCTTCACAGTGTGTTGACACAGCCTGTATGTGTCGACACTTTTATTCTGTTGTCGACTCTGCCTTCCTGGTGTCGACACAATTACTCCAAGTGTCGACACAGCTTCTCTAGGTGTCGACACTAGCCTTCATAAGTGTCGACACTTCACCTCTAGGTGTCGACACATGAACTTAGAAACTTTTCTGCATTTTCTGTAATTACTTAACCTGCATATATAAACTCAAAGCACATCAAATACACCTTGATGTATATCATTGAGTAGGGTGAGGCTTCTTCAAATCAGGTACATATATTCCAATGTACCCAACAATCTCCCCTTATTTTGAGAAGTCATAACCCTTAGTCAATGATATACACCATTCATAATAAATTCTCAGTATGATGTAAAACCGTATTATATGATAGGGTAAATACTTAACAAAACATGTATAAACAATCATTACAGAATACAAATGTAACAGATCAAACATTATTTTGTTATAACTTCCAATAGTCTTATTAACCAAAAGTTTACATTGATTTTAATGTAAAAGATTACTGAGTTGTAAACTTAAGAAAATCCTAATCTATGGCTGCTCTGGCTCCTTGATAACAATGCCCTTTCGAGATTGAATCTTTGCTTGAACTGGAGCATCATTGTCATCAGCAGGCTTCTTCCCTTTAAGATCTTTCTTTTTCTATTCTTCAGCTCTTATCTTCTATCTCTCAAAATAGTGATAAGCCTTAGGGAATACTTGCTAGGCTCCTGTGCATTAGGAGGTAGCTTCCTTAATTTAGCCTTCCTTCTGTTTTGTACTATGACCTCTTGCCTAGCCTCATGTTTTTTCCATTCCTGGCCAGAATACCATTTACCCCTCTCCAGGAAATTATCCTTAGCTGCCTTCCAAGAAGTCAATATGATATTCCTAGAGCTTGGGCTCCATTGCTTAAAGTCTGTCCTTAATTCAGCTTGCTCTCTGAACCTCTTCTTAGATAATTGGGCTTCTTGCTCCTTTAATAATGCATCTTGCTCTTTTAATATTGCCTCTGACACAGGCTGTACTACTTTCTCAAGAATAACATTCTGATTACCCTCAGGAGGACTTTTTATAGACTGTACCTCATGATGTATCATGTCAAAATCAGTAGGAGGGTAGATCACCTGACTACTTCAGCTTGCTCTCCTCCAAAATATGCAGGATTTATTCCAGACTCTGCTACATTATCATCATCACATAAATGTGGATATCCAAGGGTGGCTCTGATGCTGTTTGAAATCTATTTAACATGCTTAGAGCCTGCTTTGACTAATACCCTCTCCCCCTTTATGACTTCTCGTTCTATATGATCTCTAAGATCATCATTTTGGAATCTGATTTGAGCATTTAAATAGTTAACTCCATCTTTATAAAAAGGTTTTAACCTTTGTAGCTTGTCAGTAATTGCCTTCTGAGAATCTTCAATGGTAGTTTTAACAACATTTAGGCTCTCTTGTAGTTGCTTATCAAACTCAGCCTTGGCAGTAGTCCTTGCTGCAGTCTGAGCAGCTGCAAGATTCTTCATTTCTGTGACAATGACATTATGAGAAGCAGTCAGATTATCATTCATCCTAAGCTGATTTTCCAGGACATATCCTTGTTTTACTGCCATATCATCAACCTGTTTCTTTATATTCTCTTGATGAGTAGCCAGAAAGATCACTACATTCCCTCCTTTATGAAAGCAGTCAGTCATTTCCTTCTTGTGTTGATTCACTTCAAATCTTATGGACTTTATGTCTTGTGCTAAGGAAAATTGTAGCTCCTTATGGTGCTCATCCATATAAGTTTCCATAGCCTTTCTTTGCTCATCTAGCTTGATTTGCAAAGCCACCAACAAAGAACTATAGTCAGCAGTTGGAGCTTGTTGAGGAACTATGGTTTGCAGTGCTTTCTTGTAAGTCTGGCTTCTTCTCTTGAAGACCTGGAACTTCATTTTCTTGGCTCTAGCAACCTCTTCATCCTCTGATGCAGAAGTACTGGTAATGTCTACTCTATCATTAGGACTAGGATGCAAATCCTTCTCAGTCCTTTGCAGTTCTTCATCATTTCTTTATTCCTCATTTTCATTTCTTGATGTCTCCTCCTGAGACCTAACATGCTCCCCCTGAAGATCTACCTGCTCCCCATCAAAGGCTGTTTTCTCTCCCTCAAAATCAGTCTGTAAGAGATCAGGGAACAACTCTTCTAGTGTATACTCCTGTTGAGGATGGACTGGTGAATCTCTGATCTCAAGAGCATCTAATACCACTTTATCAGCAACTGATGTGTCCTCCATGACAACATCTTATGGTTGACTATGTAACTGTGTTTGCTGATCAACATCAAGTAATGATTCAGTCAAAATTTCATCCTCAATAGTGAAATTTAATTGATTAACTTCAGTGATTACCTATAGAATTATTTGGGTAGCCCTTTCACTCTCTAATTGAGTTGGTTCATCCACATATAGAGGCTCCCCCTGGAGTGGATCCAGGTGAATAGGTCTAGCTGATGGTAGCTCCCCCTGCCTATGGGCATCTTCTTATCTTGCTGATGACTGTCCAGCATTGCCATCTTCTCCATCATCAGAACTAAAAACAACTTGCTCCTCTGAGCTACTTGAGGATTCTTGAGCCACAATGGCTGTCTTCTTCTTCTTCTTCTGAGGTGTTTCCTTTTCTGGAGTTGACATTTCCTTTGTCAACACTCTATCCCACCTTGAGATAATCCTAAGATCCATTCTTCTCATATGATTTATCTTAGAACCAGCTGCTTGCTTCATCACTTCAGGGATACTTCTAGCTAAGTATAAACTCAGAATCCTACCCAGATTTGGCTTCTTCAGACTTTCCTTTATCTTATCAAACATGACTACTGACCAATCAGTTTTAAGCTGGAAAATTATCCTTGTCATCAAACTGAACATGTGAGCTGATATCTTATCATGCCCACCAGGCTTGCTCAGTATCACCTTGCCCACTATTTCAGATAAGAACTTGTCCTGCATGTTCATGCCTTTTCTGTTAAAGACTGATCCAATCTTCAATCTTGAATCTAAACCACACCATTCCAGTGCCTCCCTTGTCTTTGATGCAGGTATATCTTCCTCTTCTTTAGTTCTAGGGAGATGTAGAACTTTTCTCAGACTTTTCTGGGTGATCTTGACTTTTGCCCCATGAACCTTGGACTTAATCTTGAGTCCAGTTTCATCAAGTGTAGCTCCAGTAAAGAATTCGAGAACCTCCTTCTTCCATATCTTGATTGGTTCTGAGACAAGATACTCTAATACAGTATCTGCAACTAGGGTTACCACACCTTGGATTTCTGGTTCCGCGTCATCAAAGGCGTGTCGCACGAGCTCATAACCTTCATTGATGTTCTCTTCTAGCTTGGGCGCCATTAGGGTTTGAAGAAATTTTGAATTTAGAGAAGAGAGATGTCGACACACAAGTTTGGTCTCGAAACTATTGTGAGCGTGTCGACAAACAATGGTGAAGATCTATTTATACCTTTCTAAAATCGAAGGTGAAAAGGCGAGTCAAAATACTTGAAATGTGTCGACACTGTTGAAAAGTGTCGACACTTACTTCTAATGTCTCGACAACTATGTGTCGACACAAATATAGTCGACAGAATATATGTGTCGACACTTATATATCTCAGCTCGACACTTAGTCGAGACTCTACTAAACGAATTCTGTGTAAATCCTAAGTGTCGACACCACCCTGGATGTGTTGACACCTACGCTAGATGTGTCGACACTAATTCTCTGAAGTGTCGACACTTAATATCTAGATGTGTCAACACCATTTCTCTGAAATGTTGACACCACTTCTATGTGTCGACACAGACAACTCTATGTGTCGACACCATTTTACTTAGGCAATTTTAAACTATTCTAAGTTTATCATTCCTAATTCAATTTTAAACTTATTGAATTTGGTTTCATCTAAGGGCTTAGTAAACATATCAGCTAACTGATTATATGTCTTAACATACTCTAGGGAAATGTCTCCTTTTTCTACATGTTATCTAAGAAAATGGTATTTAATTTCTATGTGCTTAGTCCTACTATGGGAGACAGGATTATTTGCAATAGAAATGACACTTGTAGAATCACAAAATAAAGGTGTTCTACTTACTTGAATACCATAATCTTCTAGCTGGTGTTGAATCCATAAGAGTTGTGCACAGCAACTTCCTGCAGCAACATATTCTGACTCAGCTGTGGGGATGGCCACACTGGTCTGCTTCTTGCTACTCCATGACACCAGCATTCCACCTAGAAATTGACAAGTTCCTGTAGTACTCTTCTTATCTTCCTTGCAGCCTGCAAAATCTGATGGCTGCTCTACATAGACTTCTTCCTTCAGATTTCCATTCAGAAAAGCTGACTTAATATCCATTTGATATACCTTAAATCCTTGATATATTGCATAGGCAAGGAACATCCTTATTGCTTCCATTCTTGCTACTGGAGCAAAGGTTTGATCAAAATCAATACCTTCTTCCTGCCTATATCCCTTTGCAACTAGTCTAGCTTTATTCTTTATGATGATTCCATTCTCATTCAACTTATTCCTAAAGATCCACTTAGTTCCAATAATGTTATGGTCCTTGGGTTTAGGAACTAGCTCCCAGACCTTGCATCTTTTGAATTGATTCAACTCCTCTTGCATGGCCTCAATCCAATGAGGGTCTAGGATTGCTTCTTCAAACTTCTTTGGCTCTACTTACGATAGAAAACTGGAGTAAAGAACTGTACTTAGATTCCTGCTCCTTGTTTGCAACCCTTGTCTGGGATCTCCAATTATTTGATTGGCTGGATGATCCTTTAAGTGCTTATTTACTGGAGGCAGCCTGTCTTCAGGTTGTACACCTTCAGTCTCTTCATTTAGCTGCATCTCTTGGTCTTCTTCAGCATCAGGAGTATCTTGTACTCCCCCTGGACAACAGCCACCATCTTCCACTTGCTGACTTGCAGAAGGACCTTCTGTTAAGGTAAGCTTGTCCATCTTCTCAGTTACACATGTAGAGCTGCAAACACTTCTTGACAATTCATTGTTAATAAGTCTAGCTTCATCAAAAACTACATGAACAAACTCTTCTACAACTTGAGTAATCAAGTTGTAGACCCTATAAGCCTTACTATTATTGCTCTACCCAACAAAGATCCCCTCTTGGGATTTGACAGCAAACTTGGTTAGATAAGACTTACCATTTTTAAGTATATAACACTTGCAACCAAAGATCCTGAAATAGGATAAATTTGGTTTTGTGCCCTTCACAATCTCATAGGTGGTCTTCTTGTGGCTCTTGGTGATAGTATCCCTATTAATCACATGACAAGCAGTATTTACTGCCTCAGCCCAGAAATATTCTGGAAGAGATGTGTCACTCAATAGGGTTCTACCAGCCTCTATCAAGGTTCTATTCTTCCTTTCAGCAATACCATTTTGCTGAGGTGTTCTAGGTGAAGAAAATTCCTGAAAACTCCCAAACTCTTCACACAGTTTTGTCATACTTTCAGACTGAAATTCAGTGTCATGGTCACTTCTGATTTTGACCACTATACTATCCAATTCATTCTGAATTTGTTTAACAAAACTATATGAGATACTTGGGGTTTCAGATTTTTGTCTAAGGAAGAACACCCAGGAATACCTTGAATAGTCATCTACAACCACAAATGTGTAGACCTTCCTACCTAGGATGTGAACTGACATGGGACCAAAAAGATCCATATGCAAGAGGTATAGACACCTCACAACATCTTTATTCTCAAGGTTATGAAAGGTGGATTTGGTCTGCTTGCCTTTTTGACAAGCTGAGCATATCCCATCCTTTATACACTTTTCCTGAGGACCATTCCTCACTAACTCTTTGCTAAAGAGTTGGTCAATTATCTTATAGTTAAGATGAGCCAGCCTCTTGTGCCATTTAACACAATGTGAGACTTTCTCATCAGCTACAAGACAAATAGGAGAAACATTGTTCTCACATGTAAAGTCAAGACAATAGACATTTCTCTTCCTATATCCTGTCAGAATGATCTTTTGATCACTTGACCTTTTGATATGACAACCATCCTTGACAAATGAGATATCAGATCCTAAATCACTCAGCTGACTTATGCTAATGAGGTTATGTTTCAAACCCTTTACATAAGCCACTTGAGTAATTGTAATTTGGTTACTAGAAATGTTACCAAAGCCTTTGATGATTCCTTTTTCTGAACCACCAAAGGTAACTTTAGGGCCATCCTTGATAGGTGTATAGTCCTTCAGCAACCCCCTAGTTCCAGTCATGTGCCTGGAACATCCACTGTCCAAGTACCATATAGGTGCATGGCCACTTGGACTCACCTGCAAAAAAGATTACTTAACCTTAGAATCCAAATAATTCTTGGGTCCTTGGTGAAGGTTAGTCTGACCTTTAACAAAACTACCTGTAGCTGTTCTAGCAGGCAGTTTGCTACTCTCCTTGACACTTGAATTGTGCCCACAATCTATGGCAAAGTGGCCTATCTTGCCACAACACCAGCACTCAAACCTGTTGTACCTTTGTTTAGGTACAACCCTGGCTGAAACTGCAGGCTTCTTGTTTAATGCTGGGGATTTGCCCTTAGATTTGGACCTAGCTGTCCAGGCAGGTTTTGTAAACCCCAATCCAGTCTTACCCTTTTGAGGTACAAACTCATCTATCAAAGGTAAAATAGATTTTGGTTTAAAAAAACTTGCTATAATCTCTCTCTCCTTCTGAAGTCTAGCCTCCAGATTTCTAATTTGATCATTCTTAAATGTAATAGTACCCATCTAAATAACAGTAATGTTCTTCAGCCTGGCTATTTCATTCAATTTATGATCAAACAATTTGTCTGAATCAGCAGCAGCCAATTTAAGACTAGCAATCTCCTTTGCCTGAGTTTTGGCTAAGGTTTTGCTTTTCTTCAAGGCCTGCAACAAGTCCCAATATTCATCAATTAACTGATGAATATCTCCTTCATATTCAGACCCACCCACATCACTTGATGCAGATGTATCTGATTCTAACTCAGTACTAGAAATTGAACTAGAAGAACAACTTTGTACCTTACTTGATCCAGGCTGATCCTGGATTTTGTCTCCTTCAGATAAGGCCATCAGCCGTTTGCATTAATTGTCCTCATGCTCATAAATTGAATTCATTAACTGCATGAACTCATCTTCCTCCTCTTCAGCAAACAATCCAATATAGGATTCAGCTTCTGAGTCTGTTTCTGAAGATGACTGATCAGTCAAACTTTTGTCTTTCTTAGCAACAAAGGACTTTTCCTTTTTACCCTTAAACTGAGTCTTCTTTTTGTCAGTTGACTCCTTCCTCTTTTCAGGACAGTCAGCCACTACATGTCCCTGTCTATTGCAGCAATAACACACAATCTTTGAAGATGTAGCTTTGCTTGGCTTGGATTTGCTTCTGTCATTCCTTGATGACTTTCTTTTCTGATAATAGTCATCTTTTGGCTGAGAAGTGGAAGGCTTAGACCTTCACTGCTTCTTCTTTAGAAACTTTTGAAAATGCCTAGTGAAATCTGCAAAGTCTTCATCACTTTCACTGCTATCTGAATTCTTGCTTTCTGAATTATCTGTCACAGCCTCAGCAACTATTTGAGGTGACGATGGAGACTTGCTTTTATACTTCCTAGTGGCTTCAGTTTTGAAGGCCACAGATCTTTCCTTGTGCTCCACTCTAGTAGTCTTCTCTTCCTCCTTTTTAGCCAATAACTGCATCTCATAAGATAACAGTTTTCCAAACAAAGTTGGAGGAGGTGTATCAGTTAATTTGGTCATTTCCTTAATGACACAAATCTTGGTATCCCAGTCCTTAGTCAGGGATCTTAAGAACTTGTCATTCAGCTCATAGTTGCTGAATTCTCTTCCATAGGACATCAATTCATTTACTATCCTATATAACTTCTTGTAGCATTCAGTAATGCTATCAGACTTTTCTTGTCTGAAGCTTTCATATTCCTGATTAAACAAAGACTTCATGTCTTGTCTTACTTCTTCTGATCCCTCCATATAGACTATTAGTGTGTCCCGCATTTCTTTAGACATTTTACAATGTATTAGGTTCTGAAATGTTGCATCATCAATTGCACTAACAATAATATTCTGGGCCCTCTTGTCCATAGTGGCCAGAATGATTTCATCTTTGGTCATTTCTGAATAATCCTTAGGAGTTTTCTGATTTGCATCCAGAATGGATATCTTCATTGGCACATATGGCTCTTCTTTGACTGTAATGTATATTCTTGGGTCAGATGCTTCCATAAAGAGTCTAACCCTCTCTTTCCATATGCCAAAAATCTCTTTTCTACAAATTGGCAATTTCATGGACCCCAGCTCTTTGTGATTCTCATTAGAACCCATTTTCTTGATTCTTGTTTATTTAGATTCTGCCTACAGGATCTTACTCAGACTGTTATGTCCCTTTTTGAGTAACCTCCCTCTGATACCACTTGAAAGAAATAGTGCCTAACCACCTAGAGGGGGGGGGGGGGGTGAATAGGTGTTCATTTTCTTTTGACTTTAAAGACAGATCAATTGTAAATAACTTTAAATAACAAATGCAATTCTACAGCTATCACAATACAGCAATCACAGAAACTAACATTCATAGAGTGCACAGAGATTTTTATAGTGGTTCCCCAAGGTCTGGGTACATCCACTTTCCCCCTTTGCCTATCTAGTAGTGTGCTAGATTCGGCCTAAATTCTCCACTTCTTCTCAGATCCTCAGATCTTACAACTCAGAACCCCAAACATGTTCCTACAACTCAGAGTGTCCCCACTCCTACAACTCAGGCACAAAGCCCTACCACTTAGTCTTCAATAAGACCTACACTCAGGCTAAACAGCCCTACCTCAGCCTTCAATCAAGGCCTACACTCAGAGAATAGAATCTCCTACACTCAGGAACAAAAGCCCTACCTCAGCCTTTATAGTTTAGGCTTACAACTCAGATCCCTTAGGATCCTACAAGAATTTAATAATACAAGGTAATTAACCACAACTTTGACTGAGAGAGATGAATTGACTGGCTTCTTGATGAGTTCTTGGAAGAACTAGGCAGAGATCAACCACCCTTGGCTTTCTTTAAAGCTTCTTGAATTAGAACACAGTAGGGTTGAATCTCCTGTGCAGATGATCTTCAATCAACTGCTGTCTTGAAATTCAGATCTCAATATGAATCTTACTTTGCAGCCTGGTTCAGCAGCTGCTCTTCTTAGAAGGAGCTCTCTCTCTCCAACTTCTTAGATCTTCTGTTGAAGGTCTTCTTTGTGTTGTTAGATCTCTTGATTAATTGTTATCAATCTTCTCGTAATTCCTCTTCTGATTGTTGAAGGAGAAAGTCCTTTATATAAGCTTTCTCCATGGTGACCAGCTGATCCGGTTTCTAACAACTTTCTAATGGCTCTGACAGTTGCAGTTGACCGGTTGAAATGGTAGCTGTCAAGTCATCCAGTCACTCCTTGAAATCACTGTCACTGTCTGAATGTGTCGAGACAGATAGACTAAGTGTCGACACAAGTAGACTAAGTGTCGATACTAGCCTTGATGGTGTCGACACAACTCCTTGTGTTGTTGTAACAGCTTCTCGACACTGCTTCTTCAGAATGTGTCGACACTGATCCTGTGTGTCGACACAAGCCTTCTATTGAATGTGTCGACACTGGTTGAGTGTGTCGACACAAACACTTCTTCTTTAATACTGAGTTGAATTCTGTTGTGTGTCGACACAACTCCTTTGTGTCGACACATGCCTTCTTGTGTTGAAAGTTGCTGAGTGTCGACACATCTCCTTTGTGTCGACACATGCCTTCATGTGTTGAAACTTGCTGAGTGTCGACAGATCTCCTTTGTGTCGACACAAGTACTTTAACTTTGTTGAAGTTTGCTGAGTGTCGACACAGCCTCCTGGTGTCGACACATTTGATGTCGACAAAGTTTCTCTGGGTGTCGACATTGCCTCTAAGTGTCGACACAGATAATGTTGACAATTCTTCACAGTATGTCGACACAGCCTTTATGTGTCGACACTTTTCTTCTGGTGTCGACTATGCCTTCCTGGTGTCGACACAATTACTCCAAGTGTCGACACAGCTTCTCTAGGTGTCGACACTAGCCTTCATAAGTGTCGACACTTCACCTCTAGGTGTCGACACATGGACTTAGAAACTTTTCTGCATTTTCTGCAATTACTCAACCTGCAGATATAAACTCAAAGCACATCAAATACACCTTGATGTATATCATTGAGTAGGGTGAGACTTCTTCAAATCAGGTACATATATTCCAATGTACCCAACATACGACCATCGCAACACTTCTCGTCAGCACCAAGGCCCCTGTCGGCACCGTGAATTTACCCTGTTGAATACCACACGGGCACAGGCACTCATCGCCATCCAAGACTCCGGCATGCTCCCCCACCTGAAGTCGTTGCCCCTGAACTGAAGGGACCAGACACAATACTTGTAACGCTCCTAATTTTTTGTTGTTTATTTTAATTCCCGTAGTGACGTATTTTTGGCGTCAGGGCGTTACGCTGACGAGTGGTTAAAGGGTGTCGTTTGTTGGAGCATGGGTTTTCTTAGTGGGTTTTCCTGTGTGGTTGGTTTTGTTTTGGTTGTGCGCCTTCCCTTGCGAGCCCGGTCTATCTTGGTGACTCGGTGGAGCTTTTTATAGGGATGTAGTTGCGTTTTATCTTCGGGTGGTGTTTTACCCAAGTTTGGTTTGTCGGATTTGGATTTTGACTTCGCCGTTAGATTCGTAGCATCGGTATTTAGCCACGGTGTGATTTTCGTAAGATTTCGAGTTGGCTTGGATTTCGGGTCGTTTTGACGTTATTAATTAATTAATAATATATATTGTATTTATAATTATAAATAGGAATCCGTCAGATCAAAACCCGATTTCCTATTCATCTTCTTCCCGAACTTGAATGGCGGCCTTTTTACGAGAGAAGAACGACAGACTTCGCGTGCGTTCAGCCGGCGGTAGGTTGTGCTCCGATGGTTGTTTTCGTCGCCGGAGTAGGATCCGGAAAGCTCTTGCCGAGAGCTAAGCGATTGTGGTAAGATTTTTCTGATTCCTCGATTTCTAGGGGTAAGGGTTATTTATTTTGACATTCTTCTTTCTCCACAAGTTTTAGGAAACATTGCTAAGGTCATTTGGCGACCGATCCTTGTCGCGATGCGAGCGGGAGGCTTTTTTCCGGCGTTTCGAGGCAGGTGGATTTTTCTCCCTGACATGTCCTAGTTTATTTTCTTCCTTTCTTTCTTCCTCCCTTAGAGAGTAGGGTTAGTGAAGGTTGAACTAGGAGAGAACTCTTAGGATAGTGTGAGTTTTTGGCCAAGACCTAGGGTTTTAAGTAGAATTTGCCTTATTTCAAAATGTAGAATTCGGCGGGTTTAGGTTAGAAATTCGTCGAGTATCGTAGCCAAGTTCGTCCAGTTTAGGTAGGTAGGATTCGTCGAGTATCGACGGTAGAATTCGCTGGGTATGGTCGGAATTAGTCTAAGGATAATTCAATGAGTAAGCGTGTATTAGGGGGAAATCGTCGAGTATCGTTGGTTGATTCGTTGAGTATCAATACATTTCGCCGAGTATCGTTATGCAATTCGTCGAGTATCCATCTAGTTCTTCGGGTATACTCGCCGAATTCAGCGAGGACTTAGAATATTTTTCGCCGAGTTGCTCCGATTTATCGAGTTTGGGCCTTAGGCTATATTTTTGGGTATTTGTCATGGGTGAGTTAGGCCTTAGTGTGAATTGGGGTTTTCTCCCTCCGTTGGAGATGTCTTGTGGTTTGGGTTGTGGTTTTATATATATTAAAGGTATTTTGGTGTGGCCATGGTTGGCTAGGAATTTTTGACCCTGGTTGGTTTGTGACTGTGGGTGTGCTGGCGGAAGGTTCTCCCCCCACAGGTGTCATTTTTCTCGGTTTTGGGTGTGTCAAGGTATAACGCCACCTTCCTTTTGATCCCATTGGATTTGAGACTGTGGGTGTGCTGGCGGAGGGTTCTCCCCCTACAGGTGCCAGTTCTTCCCGGGTGTTTATGCTCATTTTACGATGGGTCTGCTATATTTATTTATGTACTCACTTGTGTACGTGTCTTCAAAGCTTAGATCTTTTACGCACTTGGTGCAAACTTAGGGATGTCTAACCCTTGTGAGAACTTTCTCACTTTGATCTCATGATTTGATATTGATGACTTCCATGCAGCTTTTTTTTCCTGTTTGGGTGGTAACCCTTCTACTCATTTGCCTTTTTGTCTACTAACAGTTTCTTTTGCCACTTGTATTTCTTGCTGAGGTGTTCTTTTGAATGCATCAAGTTCAGGGCTGTAGCCGATGGAACGCTGTGTTGGGTGATAGCTTGTGGACTGTAGTTGTTGTAATGGTTTTCCTCACCATTGTGAGGTAGTTGTTGTTTTTAGTTTTAGTTCAGACTTGCATACTTTCAGTGGGTTTGTGTCAGGTTGTTGACGCTCACTGATAGTTTTCTTTTGTAATGTAGAATACCTTGCTTGCTGCTAGTGTACCTTTTTGGGTTGGGTGTACATTCTCTCTGGGAAGGTTTTATACTAGATTGCTTGTTAGATAATTTAAAGTATAAAAATTACTATTATTACTTTATGCATGCCATATTTGAAATCTAAAACACTATATTTATTGGTCGTAAAAGCACTTTCGTAACTATTATAAATCTATAGTCTTGCATACCATGAGTTGTCCTCTGAGGATGTTTATACTCATGTAGTACGTCTAATCTTGCAAATAAAGTATTTTTTGCAGCGAATAACTATCGTTTTCTCATGGAATAGATGAGCCACTGAGCCGAGGGATACGACTAACCGCTTAACCTTAACTAGATGTTTCTTTTAATAACATAAAGATCTTTCATAAAGGTGTTAAGTTAGAGTTTTGCCTGAGCGTCTGCAGTTATCCCAGTTGACGTAGCAGCATGACAAGCCTTTTCTCTTACTCTGATACATCATTAAATGTAGGTTGTGGCAGTTGGTATCAGAGGGTTAGGTTGTTTGAAAATCGGTTGAACAACTATCTCAGGTTTGTGTTAGTGGTCTAGTTTCATTTCATACACACACTGATATGTCATCAGTATGTCTTGGCTGAAGCATGAACACTACACTCATAAGCGTGATAAGAAGTATATGGGGAATATTATGTAGTATGAGAAGCATGATATGTGTTTGTATATGGATCCTCATAGGAAGAAACATGTGATTGTTATGTAATATGAGATGCATAACATCATCACATGAATGCACATTATATTTTGATTTTCATTGCATGTGATATTACATAGTATGAGAAACATAATATTTCATGTGTACGTCACTCATAACATGCATTAAGGTCTTTTTGGATTGCATAGCACAACATACATAACTTAACATTGCATTAACACACATGACAAACTAAAGATTTACATGATGACATACATACACACGAGGTTTTGAGGCAAAGAAAATAAGAATTCATACATTCATGGTTTAGGCACACGAGTCAGTAGGATTACGATATATCATCCTAAGTTTAGGCATAACATCATAATTGAAAATCCTAGAGCAAGTTGGCAGCATGAACAAGTATTTAATTATGTATTGTCTGAACTAAGTTGTTTGGTTCTAGCGGTTAAGCTAGGTTTGATTAGATATTCGTTGTTTGATTAGATGTCACCTAAGCGTCCGATGATGAGGTCGACTCCCCAGTAGGAGGGGGAATCGTCTGGTGCCCAGAGTGAGGCCATGATAGAAGGATTACAGCAGAGCAATGACGCTCTGTCGAGGCAGATGCTAGAGATGCAGTCACAGATCCAAGAGTTGTTGTCGGTTGTTGTTAGTCAGCCGCCTAGAGTGTAGGACCCGATTGTGGGTCAGATGGTTCCTATTCATGTTCCCCCGGCTCCTCTGGTGCCCTCGATTTTTTTGCGGCCAGAGATGACGTTTATTTCCCAATTTCAAAGACTAGGACACCCTACCTACGATGGTAGATCAGATTTTATGGCTTTGAATGATTGGATTATAGCCATAGACGAGATGTTTGCTTATTCGGGAGTTTCAGCGGACCAGAGAGTAATAGTCATTGTGTATCAGCTCTAGGGACTTCCAAAGAGTTGGTGGCAGAGAGAGAAGGAAAACCTTAAGGATGGGTGTTCATGTGAATCCTTAAAGGAATTGCTGCTGAAAAGGTTTCTGCCGTCAGTCGAGAGGGACCGTTTGATAAATAATTTTTGACACCTTAAGCAAAGGCAGCTCACCGTTAGCGAGTACGTGATGAAGTTCATCAAACTGTGCTATTTTGCCCCTGACATGGTGTCCTCAGAGTCTAGTCGAGTTAAATATTTTCTAGGTGGTCTTAGGAATGACATCCAGCAGTTGGCTAGTGCTTATGGATCCGAAAGCTATGCTGAAGTTGTGGAAGCTGCTCTGAAGGTCGAGGCGATCGACAATGCCAAGAATCAAGATCAATAAATGAGAAAATATAAGAGGAAGACTGGTTATGGTGAGATTTCCCAAGAATCCGGTGTTTCTTTAAGGAAAAGGAGTAAAGAGATATGCAGTTTCTGTAGCCGATCAGGCCATCAGTTCGAAAGATGTTACACCAGGATAGGTGCTCAGAAGTAGGATCAAGTGCATGTGATCCAGAGTGCTCCTAAATGAGATTTAATTTATTCTACGCGTAAGTGGAGGGGGCACGACGTTGCCCATTGTTGGGGATATGATAAGGTCTGCTACCAGTGCGGACAGAAAAGACATTTCAAGTCGAAGTGCCCGCAGGCTTAGCCCCTGTTTCAACCAGTTCCACTTCAGGCCTTACTGCCACTACAACAATTGGACAAGGGGAAGGGAAAGCTGAACGTGGTTTCTTTGGAAGAAGCTCAGACGTCTACTCAAGTAATTTCAGGTTAGGTCTTAACCTAGTTCTATTTTTTGTTCGTAACTGTAGCTTTGATGTTTATACCATTAGTTGTGTATGTGATTTTTTAGGAAAGTTTAAGGTAATGAACCACTGGGCGAGCATTCTTTTCGATTCCGGTGCTACCCAATCATTCGTGGCTAGGACCTTTGTAGAGCGTCACCGTTTGACCATCGATCTTATTGGCGACGTGTTTCGTGTCAAGTTTCCCTCTAGCGATTCAGTGGTGTCAGACCAAGGCATTCAGAGTTGTCCGATTCTGTTAGGCGATTTTCTAGCCATTGCTAATCTAAAGGTGACAGACTTGGAAGATTTCGATGTGATTTTGGGCATGGACTGGTTGTCCAAGCATGATGCGGTCATCCAATGCAAGTTCAAGTGTTTGGACTTCTAGATGGACAACGGTCAACCAAGGAGTGTTTATGGTTTTCCGCACCAAGCTTCTCCGATTATTTCTGTGGTACGTGCTCGAAAGCTTGTCGATTCTAAATGTTTTCCCTGCTTGGTTTTTGTATTGGAGACCGGTGGTAGTTTGCCATGAGTAGAGGAGATATCTGTGGAGCGCGAGTTTCCTGATGTTTTTCCTGATAATCTTCCTGGTCTTCCACCTGAGAGAGACATGGAGTTTGTCATAGATTTGGAGCCGAGTATCCGTTTTATTGCTAAGGTGCCGTAATGTATGGCCCCGTGCGAGTTGGAGGAGCTGCTTACCCAATTAGATGAGTTGCTGCATAATGAATTTATTAGAATAAGTTCTTCACCGTGGGGTGCTCCTGTGCAGTTTGTGAAGAAAAAGAATGGATCGATGAGACTGTGCATTGAGTATAGAGAACTGAATAAGGTAACCATCAAGAATAGTTATCCCCTCCCGATAATAGATGACTTGTTTGATCAGTTGCATGATAGCACCGTGTTTTCAAAGATTGACCTTCGTTCAGGCTACCATCTGTTGAGGATTCGCGAGGTAGATATTCTATGAACTGCGTTTCGTTCTCGATATGGACATTTCATGTTCTTTGTGATGTTTTTGGGGTTGACTAATGCATCGCCTGCCTTTATGGATATGTTGAATAGAGTGTTTAAGGATTTCCTTGAAATTTTTGTGGTTGTATTTATAGATTATGTTCTGGTATACTCTCGCAGTATTTAAGAGCATGCCCAACACTTGCGCTTAGTTTTGTTGGCTTTGAGGGAGCATATGTTGTATGCCATGCTAAGCAAGTGTGAGTTTTGGCTTCCTCGGATTTCTTTTTCGGGTCATGTGGTTAATAAGGATGGAATTTCTGTGGACCCCGAGAAGATAGCTGTAGTAATGGATTAGAACAGACATACCACACCCAAAAAGATAAGAAGTTTCCTAGGGTTGGCAGAATATTATAGAAGGTTTGTGGAAGGTTTCTCTACGTTGTCTGCGTCACTGGCTAAGCTCAAGAAGAATAACACAACTTTTATTTGTAGCGATAAGTGTGAAGAGACTTTTCAGGAATTAAAAGGAGATTGTGCACTGCTCCAATTTTGTCCTTGCCCACTGAAGGGATAGAGTATACTGTGTATGTGGACGCATCGCACGTGGGACTTGGGTGTATGTTGATGCAAGATGGCAAAGTGTTTGCATATGGGTCGCGACATTTGATAATACATGAGAGGAATTACCCGACACATGATTTAGAGTTTGCAGCTGCGATTTACGCCTTGAAGTTATGGATACACCCAATATATGGTGTTCTATGTAAGAATTATATTGATCATAAGATTTTGAAGTACGTATTCACTCAAAAGGAATTGAACTTGCTCCAGCGAAGATGGTTATAATATGTGGCAGATTATGATGTTGAGATCCAATAACATCAAGGCAAAGCTAATGTGGTAGCCGACGCCCTGAGTAGGAAGTCATCGAAATTTTTTAACCTTTTTGTGAATTCGTTGTTGGTGCAACCATAGTGATCTAGAAGTGATCAAGCATGTAGCCTCACTGACAACTCAGTATGAGTCTATCAGGGTCGCACATAAGATTGTGGAGAAATTGGGAGATTAGATCTGTACTATTTAGCTCATATGATGAGTTGAAGTATATTGAAAAGGGGCTGAAAATATTCTAAGGCATTTGGCATTGAGTGTGGTTAGCTCACTCAACGCCATGTGGTTGTTGGGGTTGAGTGTGTTTAGCTCAGTCAATGCCATAGGGCTGAAGGCGTTGAGTGTGTTTAGTTCACTCAACGCCATGGAGGTTGAAAGATTCTAAGGCATTAGGCATTGAGTGTGTTTAGCTCACTCAATGCCATCGGGCTGAAAGCATTGAGAGCATTGAGTCCAGTCAACGCTTTGGCGGGTTAAGTGTTAACTCTGCGAATGTTGGCGTTGAGTGAGTTGACTGTCGCACTTAAGCATTGAGTGCATCGAGTCCACTCAATACCATCGTCGAGTAAATGTTTTACCTGGCGAATTTGGCTCTTAGGCGTTGAGTGTATTGTATTCACTCAATGTCGTTTGACGCATCGAGTTCGGCGTTCTAGAAAGCGCCACAAATTTCGCCGAGCTGAGTTCGACGTTCTTGCCTTTGGCGCAGATTTCATCGAGCTGAGTTCGATGAATGTATTCGACGTTCTAGACTTTGGCGCAGATTTCATCGAGTTGAGTTCGATTAATTGTTCGTGGAGCTAAGTTCGACAAATGCCCGTACTGAGTCAAATGTTGACCTGCTGGATATATCTCTTGGGATATAAATAGGATGTTTTAGGGTTTTCTAGGACGGTTCTTTTCTTTCCGCACACGAGCCGATACTGTGCGATAAGAAGAAATCTTAGAAACCCGATGAAGTGTTGCGCCAATTCTGTTGCCAATTCCGATCCTGATCTTGGTGTGTGTCGTCGCTGCCTCTCCTACAACAGAGACGCTGAGTGTCCTATCCCGACCAAGCTCTTGTATGACAAGTTGCTATGAGTTCTTCCGATCGTGTGGATTACTGTCGAGGCGCGGATATACTTTCTGCACTCAAGACTTTAGCCGTTGTGTGGCCATCCTGATTTTTCTGGAGCATCTAGGTTGAGTTTTGACTCAAACCCTCAAAGGTAATTTTTATTATAGTATGCTTTACTTCTTGATTCATGAATATTGCTAGATCTGAACTCGTTTGAGTTTTTCTTGTTCTTTTTCCACCGCGTGCACAAGTGTTCTGCCATCCCGAAAAACCATACAGTGGTATCAGAGGCAGGTTGCCGACAATATTCATTATTGCAGAAGTTGATGAATCCATGGCGTGTAGATTTGGTGATTTTGAAGTGTTCCAAATGCCCAAATCTAGTCTTGGATCTTTCCAAGAACGCATGCGATTTCTTTGAGTTTACTCCTTAATAGTAACCATCACTGTGTTGGTTTGTGAAACTAAGTATGTGCAAGATTTTGAATCTTACATAAAGTGATGTTCTTGTCTACTGTGTAAGTGGAGTTGGTGTTGCTCATATCCCGTGCATGTAGGTCTGAAGATTTGGACATGTTCTAGATGTTCAGACTTAGCCCAGTTCATCAAGTATTGACGATTCTTGTGCACATCTGGGATGCATTTGGATAATGCTTGTTGTATTTTATTATGGTTGATGTGCACGCTGGTTACGTGTTAACCATAATTAAAGAGTTAATCAACTATTTAAAATCCCTTAAGCAATATTAAGTATTCGGATGGCTTCCGATGGATGACACTCTTACTGCCTCGATCGATGAAGTGTGGGCTTGCCAAAGTAAAGTGCATTAATCTATCTTGGTGAGGGTGCGAGCGGATAATTGTGATATCCCACTGTCGACATCGGGTTTAGCTTAACTGGGTGACCTCAAAGGATGAGTGCCCAGAGGCATGGGGTTGGCATGCACCATATGATGGATGTGAATAAAGAGTTATTCACCAGCCATACAAGAATTGCATTGTGATGAAATTGGCAAGTGTTGCCTACCTAAATAGCTGCATTGTGAGAGAAAAGCCAAAGCTGACTCATAGTGTTTGTTAAATATGAATCTTGTCCACTAAGAGGGTTACTCACCAAACTCTTTGAATTGATATCGAGGGTTATCAGTTTGATAAAAATAGTGGGATCTTTTGATTAAAGTACTAATTGAAAGATAGATTGTATTTTGAAATGTGGTACTAATTTGCTTTACTTGTATTCTTGTAGAATTTCCATGGCAAGTGGTTCACACTCCATCCTGTCCCTCAGAGCGGTCCTTGAGAAGGAGAAGCTGAGTGGTACAAATTATTTGTATTGGTACAGAAACTTGAGAATTATTCTCAGGCAAGAGCGCAAGATCTATGTTTTGGAAGAAGTATCCCCTGATGAGCCTGCCGGGAATGCACCCCGTGCTGATAAAGATGCTTATAAGAATTATCTTGATGACTCCTTAGACGTCGAGTGTCTCATGTTAGCAACCATGAACTCTGAGCTTCAGAAGCAACATGAGAACATGGGTTGTAAGGACATTGATGATCATCTCAAGAAAATGTTTCAATGGAAAGCTCGTCAAGAGAGATTCGATGTTACCAAGGCGTTGTTCCAGTGTAAGATGGAAGCTCGGGACCTAGTAGGGACAAATGTAATCAAGATGATTGGGTATATCAAGAACCTTGAAAGACTAGGTTTCCTTTTGGGTCAAGAGTTGGCTATAGACCTGATCATGCAATCATTGCCAGACAGTTATGACCAGTTTGTCTTGAACTATAACATGAATGAAATAAACAAGACACTGCCCGAGCTCCTAAGCATGTTGCGAACTACCGAGATTAATATGAAGAAGGCCAAGTCTGTTAGCCCTATGTTGATGGTGCAGAAAGGCAAGGGCAAGGAGAAGGGCTTCAAGAAGACGTAGGTGGGACCTAAGTCTGGAATGGAGCCCAAGTCTTCTACACTGAAAAAGAAAGGCTCAGGGAAAGAAGGGAAGTTCCACCATTATGGCAAGGCTAGTCATTAGAGGAGGAAATTTCCTTCGTACATTGAGGGTCTGCAGAAGATTAGAGGAGGTTTGACCTCCACTTCAGGTATATATGTTATAGAGATAAACCTTTCTACTCCTTTATCCTGGGTATTGGATACTTGATGTGGTTATCACATTTGTATAAATGTGCAGGAACTGGGAAGAAGAAGAATGCTAAGTAAAGGAGAGGTAGACCTGCACGTTGGCAATGGAGCAAGAGTTGCTGTTGTTGCTGTGGGGGTTTATTGTCTTGCTTTGCCCAGTGGGCTTGTAATAAAACTAGATAATTGTTATTTTGTTCCTTCCATAACTAGAAACATTATATCCATTTCATGTCTGGACATGGTGGATTTTTCCTTTATTATTAAGAATAATTGTTGTTTAATATTTAAGAATGATGTTTGTTATGTTGTAGCCCAAATGTTTAATGGTCTGTATGTTTTGAACTTAGGCCATCCGATCTATAATATTGAAAATATTAAAAGACTAAGAAAAAATGACTCGAACCCTATGTATCTTTGGCATTGTCGTTTGAGCCATATAAATGAGAAACATATATCCAAACTCCATAGAGATGGACTGTTGGACTCATTTGATTATGGAACATTTGAGAGATGTGAATCTTGTTTGTTAGGCAAGATGACTAAAGTTCCTTTCACTGGCTTCAATGAGAGGGTTGATGATCTCTTGGGTATAGTACATAGTGATGTATGTGGACCCATGAGTTCTATAGCTAGAGGTGGGTTCTTCTACTTTGTATCATTTACTGATGATTTCAGTAGATATGGATACATGTATCTTATGAAGTGCAAATCCAAAACCTTTGAAAAGTTCAAAGTGTTTAAAAGCAAAGTAGAAAACCAGCTGGGTAAGAAGGTTAAAGCAATATGATCTGATCGAGGAGGCGAATACCTAAGTCGTAAGTTCCATGATCATCTGATAGAGTGTGGTATTATATCACAGCTCACTCCACCTAGAACACCATATCATAATGATGTGTCTGAGATGAGGAATCGTACTTTGTTAGACATGGTACGGTCGATTATGAGTCTTGTAGATCTGCCTATTACTTTTTGGGGCTTTGCTCTAAAAACTGCTGCCTTAACATTAAATCGTGCTCCAACGAAAGCGGTTCTAAAGACACCATATGAGATATGGACTGAGAAGCATCCCAGTATATCATTCATTAAGGTTTGGGGCTGCGAGGAATACATGAGACAACAAATGCCCGATAAGCTGGAACCCAAATCAGATAAGTATAATCTTGTGGGGTATCCTAGGGAAACCAAAGGCTACTATTTCTACCTACCCTCCGAGGGCAAAGTATTTGTCGTAAGAACTGGTGTCTTTCTTGAGAGAGTTCCTAAGTAGAAAGATAGCCAGGGTAGAACTTGAAGGAGTTCAGGAGCCACAAACATTGAATGAACCGGAATTGGAACCTGAGGCAGGACTACAAGTGGTTATAGCTGGAGAACCTGCACAGGAAATACAAGTTCCACGTAGATCTGTGTTTTCACCCCCACCTGTGTTTAGGATTTTGGCTAATGTTCACTATTAAGGTTGCATAGATTGACCCTCCTTGTATAGTCTGGGGTCATAGGTATTCATTAGATTATAGGGTAGGTCAACAAGTCATATTGATCAGACCAAGCCTTCAGAAGACTTAGAAGATTGCAGAAACCAGAACAAGGCAGAAAATCTCATGTTGAAGAATTCATTCGATGATCTTCTATCTCTGTTTGACGAACTCTGATCTTCTATCAGACCTTGAGTTTGTCGAACTTCTATCTCTGTTCGATGATCATGAAGCCCAGTATGGAAAGCTATTTTTCAGTTCAAAGATCTCAGGGCTCAGCTCGACGAAAGAGAGGTTGAGTTCGACGATACAGGATCTCAGATCGACGAAAATTGCCAGTTAAACATTTTCATTCTCTGCAGTTATTTCAAATTGATTAGGCTTATTTTATTGCTCTGAGTAATTAATGCTTAGATTTTCAATATATATCAGTTCTTATAGAAGCATTAATTACTGGTTTTCACATAGTCATTATATAGCTAATTCTTGGGACAGTAAAGGAATTAATTGATTGCTCTTCTAGCCGTTGTCCAAGTTCCAAAAATTTCAGCAGTCAATCATGACAATGAAATTAAATTCAAAAGACCAATTTGCTGCAGATGATATAGTGAAGTTTTTTTTTTGAGAAAAACAGAGAACACACACACAAGAAATTATTAAAAAGAAAGAATTTTACATTATCTTCATCAAGTGTTCTTCTTGCAGCAAGCTTTCAAGAGACAATAAACCTAATCTGTCTACAGCATTATGGAGAACTTTTTCAAGAAGACATATACACCCAGCAAAGCTCTCAATCTTCCTCAACAGAACTTCATCTCAGGGGGAGCTTTGACACCATCAAGGATCCACAAGTCTTTTCAGTTGTTTTTGAGAAAAAAGAAGACATCATACAGTTTTTATTTCTTTCACCCCACTATACACATGGTTCTAACTCCCTTCAAAAGTTAAACACTTAGTTGCAAGTATCCTTATCAAAAGACTTGATTTTGTTTTTGGGCACCGGATCAAAAACCTGAAGGGTTTCCTGATCTACCTGAATTAGATCAAAGCTTCTCCATTGATCATGCCCAGCTGATTTATAAAGAACAAGTGATTCCTTTCAGCCAAGGGTTTGGTGAAAATATCAGCTCTTTGTAAATCAGTGTAGATATAGAAAAGTTTGATTTTGTTTTTGTCTACACACTCTCTAATGAAATGATGCCTAATGTCTATGTTAGAAAGTAGCGGAAAGAAGCAAAAAGTAGAGAACAAGCGAATAAACTTTTGAATAATTGAATTTTATTATTCAAAAAAGATATCATTTACAAATGTATGACCTCCCTTATATAGAATGGAGGAGATAAGAAGAGAGTATACAAACAATATGGGACTAAACATTTACAGTACTGAGCGGCTAGAATAATGGAGACCGCACAGGCCGCGCGGTTAGCCAGATGGGTTAACCGCTCGGCAACTCCAGCAGGATAGAACAGGTCGCAGAGGTAGACCGATAGACCGCCCGGTTTACAGACCGCTGGATCAGACCGCTAAGCCGCTCGGTCAACAAAAACGCTGGATCAGACCGCTAAGCCGCCCGGTCTAATACTTCAACACTCCCCCTCAAGCTGGAGCATAGATATCAATCATGCCCAGCTTGTCACAAATGCGGAAGAAGGAAGTAGAAACCGGCTTGGTGAAGATATCTGCCAACTCTTTGTCAGAGGTGACAAAAGGAGTACAAATCTGTTTCTTCAAAATCTCTTCCCGAATGAAGTGACAGTCAACCTCTATATGCTTTGTTCTCTCATGGAAGACCGGATTTCTGGATATGTGTATAGCGGCCTTGTTGTCACAGAACATAGGGAGAGGACAGTCATATACCTCGCCCAGGTCAAGCATGAGAGCCCGCAACCACTTTAACTCACATGTGGTTGACGCCATACTCCGGTATTCTGCTTCGGCACTGGATCTGGAAACAACGGACTGTTTCTTGCTCTTCCAACTCACGAGATTACCTCCAACAAAGGTACAAAAACCTGATGTGGATTTACGATCGCTTTTGTCATCCGCATAACTTGAATCTGAGTAGGCCTCAGCCCTCAGATGACCATTCCTCTGAAAGAGTAACCCTCTTCCCGGTGCTGCTTTGATATACTCTAAAATCTTCAGGGCGGACTGAAGATGGCACTCCCTGGGAGCTTGCATAAACTGACTGACCTTGCCTACAGCGTAGGCGATGTCGGGTCTAGTCACCGTGAGATAGATGAGTTTGCCTACCAAACGTCTGTACCGTGTGACATCAGATAGAAGAGGCGAATCATCCGTCCACGTTTTGTCTTCTCCAACAGCCATGGGAAAACGAGCTGGTTTGGCACCTGTCAATCCTGCTTCTCGTAGAAGATCAAGTGCATACTTCCGTTGAGAGAGAACCAAGGAGTCAAGTTTCCGAGATATTTCTATCCCCAAAAAGTATTTTGGGGAGCCCATATCCTTCGTGACCAAGTGCTGACGGAGGTGCTTCTTCGTCAAGTCCACCCCATCTCGGTCATCGCCAGTAAGGAGAATATCATCCACATATACAGCCAAAACCACCAGTCCCGAGGCCGTTTTGCGAATGAATAAGGAGTGATCGGCCGAACTCCTTTGAAAGCCGATGGTAGCCATAATACCACTGAATTTGTCGAACCATGCCCGAGGGCTCTGCTTTAGGCCATAAATGGCCTTCTTCAAATGACAGACACGTGTCTCCCCCTGAGCAACATACCCAGGAGGTTGCTCCATATAGACGTCCTCCTAAAGAGCGCCATAGAGAAAGGCATTCTTCACATCAAGTTGGGAAATAGCCCAAGCCCGGTTAACAGCCACAGAAAAGAGAACCCGGATGGTGCTGAGGCGAGCAACCGGAGAGAAGGTATCAAAATAATCAACGCCATAAGTCTGAGTAAAGCCCATGGCCACCAGCCGGGCTTTGTAGCGATCCACAGTGCCGTCGGGGCGAAACTTCACAACGAAGACCCAGCGACAGCCAACCACATCAGTGCCCACGGGAGGAGGAACCAGGGTCCAGGTACCCAGTTCAGTAAGAGTAGCCATCTCCTCATCCATGGCAGACTTCCAATGAGGGAGAGCGAGAGCCTCCTGGTAGGTACGGGGAGTAGAAGTAGCAGAGATAGCCAAGGCAAAACACCTGCGAGAAGGAGAAAGCTGATCATAGGAAACAACAGCCGTGAGCGGGTGTTGAGTACACGCCCGCACCCCTTTGCGAAGGGCAATGGGAACATCCAGGTCAACGGGAGCGTCGGCGACGGGAGCGTCAGCGACCGGAGCGTCCGTGGCGGAGAAGGCTGGCCCGGGACTAGAGAGAGACGGCAGCGGAGAGGATGGTGGAGGGGTGGGTGGAGAGACGGACTGGGAAGGAGTGGGTGGAGGAGGAGACGAAGGTGGGAAAACGTGGAGAGGTGTGGAAGGAACGGAGATATCGAAGGAAGAGAAGGAAGAGAAGCGGGAGGAGAGAAATAGGAAGCATTTTCGAAAAAAGTCACATCGGCGGAGACAAACTGCTTGCGGAGAAGGGGGTCAAAGCAGCAATAGACTTTTTGAGTGGTAGAGTACCCCAAAAAGACACACTTGGTGGAACGGGGGGAAAGCTTGTTGCGGGTAGCGGAGGGAGCGTGAACAAAGGCCGTACAACCAAAGACACAGAGAGGAAGAGGAAAAGGTTCCTGGTGGGGTAGAGAAGGGAGAAGGGGAGTCTGGCCGTGGAGAACCGTGGAGGGAAGGCGATTGATGATGAGATAGCAGGCGAGGAGCACAGCGTAGCCCCAGTAGGAGCGAGGGACGTGCATCTGCGTCATGAGAGTACGCGTAACATCAAGCAGGTGACGGTTTTTACGCTCCTGCAGCCCATTCTGCTGGGAGGTGTAAACACAAGTCGTTTGATGAAGGAGACCATGTTTGTGAAAGAACGCGGAGAACTCATGAGTGAGATACTCCTTGGCATTATCAGAACGTAAGACTTTAATAGAAATATCAAATTGAGTCTTAATCATAAAGTAAAATGATTGGCAAATAGAAAATAGTTCAGAGCGATCTTTTAAGAGATACACCCAGGCACATCGAGTAAAATCATCGATAAAAGTGACAAAATAGGAACTGCCCCGACCAACTATGAGGGTAGGAGCAGGACCCCATACATCAGAATGAATAAGATCAAAAATGCGAGAGGAGCCACGGCCTTGCTTCGGTGGGAAGGAGGAGCGATGATGTTTGCCAAGCTGACACGCATCACAGTTGAGCGGAGAACTGGTAGGAGGTAAGTGGGGCAGAAGCTGATGAATAAGCCGAGGAGGAGGATGTCCAAGAGAAGATGCCACTGAAGGAGATCGATGGAGAGGAGGAGGAGGCAGAGAGAGAGACGGAAACATCGTCGAGGAAGTAGAGGCCGCCGCTCTCAGCCCCAGTAGCAATCGTCCGCTGGGTCCTCGGGTCCTGAAAAGAACAAGTAGTAGGAGTGAATAAGACGGAGCACTGAAGTTGCCGGCATAAAGTAGTAACGGATAACAAATTGCACGGGAACTTCGGGACATAGAGGGTATCCTCCAAGCAAAGCGATGGATTGAGTTGAACCATGCCCGTCCCATGAACCGGGGACGGGGGGGAACCATCCGCCACACGAACTGGGGGTAAGCGGTCATGGGTCTCAAGACGGGAGAAGCAATGAGGGTTGCCCGTCATATGATTGGTGGCACCGGAGTCAATCATCCATTTACCTTGGGTAACGACGTGGGCACTACCTGGCGTCGTGGCCACAGAGGCAGACGGCCGAGAAGAGGCGGAGGCCGAAGAAGGAGCATCACCGGAAGGGCGAAGACGAGGATGTTTCTGCCAGCAGCGGTCAACAGTATGGCCAGTACGACCACAGTGAGAGCAGAGGAACTGGGAGGAACCCTGTCCGCCAGAGGAGCCACGGCCACTAGGGCCCCCCCTCTGAGCTTGGTGAGCAAAGGAGTCCGGGGAAGGGGGGGAGGCCAACAGAGGCCGCTGGAGGAGCGAAGTAACAGCAGCAATGCGAGCCGCAGTGGCATCCAAAGTAGGAGATTCCGCCTCACCCAAGATCTGCTGGCGGATCATATCATAAGAGTCAGGAAGACGAAGAAGATAACAAACAACCAGGAGTTCCTGGAAGTGTTTGTGCTGTTCGCGAACAAGTCCGCGGAGAAGAAGGGCGATTCTAGAGGATTTCAGCACCAAGAGCCTGAACCTGCTGATAAGCCGCAGCCGGTGACATGGAAGGGCGGGCGAAGACGGTCCGCATAGAGAGTATAAATGCGGGACGTCTGGCCCCCCTTAGAATATAGAGCAGCGAGGTGAAGCCAGGCGGCCTTGACCATCTCATCATGGCGAATGACGGGAAGGCACTCATCAGAGAGGCTGTTGGCCAGCCAGGTGCGAACAAGAGCATCACTCGCATCCCAGTCATCAAACTCAGGAGAGGTACGAGGAGGAGGGTCATCGGTGAGGTGATGACGCTTGCGTTGAGAACGAAGGAGAAAGGTGAAAGAAACGCTCCAATCGGGATAGTTGGAGCCAACAAGCTTGGAAAGGGTGCCAAGGTTGCCCGAAGGAGGAGGGGAGGAGAAGGAGCTGCAGAAGAGTAGTGGTGAGACCGGAGGTAGTCATGGAACCCGGCAAGCAGAAGAAGCCGCGCGAACAGGAGCGGTTAGGAAACAGAAGAAGCCGCGCGAACAGCAGCGGCTAGAAAGAGGTCAAAGGCACAGCAGGGAAGAGGTCGCGCGGACTGAAAAGGCCTAGCGAACGGAAGAGAGGAGAAGAGCAGGTGACCGCGACCAAGATGCGGGTAAGAAAGGTACAACCCGCACGGTCAGGCAGATCACAGCAGCTGCTAGAGAGCGGTCAAAAGGCACAGCGGGGAAGAGGTCGCACGGACTGAAAAGGCCGAGCGAACAGAAGATAGGAGAAGAGCAGGTGACCGCGACCAAGATGCGGGTGAGAAAGGAACAACCCGCACGGTCAGGCAGATCACAGCAGCAAACCGCGAGTAAAGAGACAACACACGCGGACAGATCGCAACGACTAGGAAGTCGGAGCGGCAGGAAAGAACAAGGAGTGCGGCGACAAGAAACAGGTCGCTGCGACAAAGAGCAGCAGGAGAAGAGAACCAAGAAGAAGCAAGCCGCGCGAAACAGGGCAGCGAACAGACACAAGCCGCGCGGATAGAAACAAGACGCGCGGACAGAAGAGAAGGCAAGCCGCGAAACAAGTCGCAGAACGCGAAAAACAAGCCGCGAATAACAGAGAGCGCACAGAATCAGGAGGAAATGACCGTGCCCTCTGATACCATGTTAGAAAGTAGCGGAAAGAAGCAAAAAGTAGAGAACAAGCGAATAACCTTTTGAATAATTGAATTTTATTATCCAAAAAAGATATCATTTACAAAGGTATGACCTCCCTTATATAGAATGGAGGAGATAAGAAGAGAGTATACAAACAATGTGGGACTAAACATTTACAGTACTGAGCGGCTAGAATAATGGAGACCGCACAGGCCGCGCGGTTAGCCAGATGGGTTAACCGCTCGGCAACTCCAGCAGGATAGAACAGGCCGCAGAGGTAGACCGATAGACCGCCCGGTTTACAGACCGCTGGATCAGACCGCTAAGCCGCTCGGTCAACAAACTGCTGGATCAGACCGCTAAGCCGCCCGGTCTAATACTTCAACAGTCTATATGTTTAGTCCTACTGTGATGGACTGGATTTTGTGCTATGGATATAGCACTTGTGTTATCACATAGTAGAGTTGAATTATTTAAGTTGAACCCATAGTCTAGGAGTTGGTTTTGAATCCACAACATCTGGGAACAACAACTGCCAGCTGCTATGTATTCCGCTTTAGTAGTTGATGTAGATACATATGATTGTTTCTTACAGAACCATGATACTAGTCTCATACCTAGGAACTGGAAAGTTCCTGAGGTACTTTTCCTATCAACCCTGCATCCAGCAAAGTCAGTATCTGAATATCCAATTAAATCAAATTATGACTTTGTAGGATACCATAGGCCTAGACTAGGACAACTCTTTATATATCTCAAAATTCTTTTTAGAAAAACTAGGTGAGATTCTTTAGGGTTCACTTGGAACCTAGCACAAAGGCATGTGGCAAACATTATATCAGGTTTACTAGCTGTAAGGTATAATAGGGACCCAACAATGCCCCTCTATAGTTTCTGATCAACTTGTTTCACATGCTCATCAGTGTCTATTACAGCATTAGTAGCAATTGTGTTTTCTTAGCTAAGGCATCAGCCATACCAAACTTTTTAATAAGCTCTTTAACATATTTAGCCTGGGAGATGAAGATACCATCAGGTACCTGCTTCACTTGGAGACCAAGGAAGTAGGAGAGCTCACCCATGCTACTCATCTCAAATTTAGAATGCATAAGGTCAGAAAACCTCTTGCATAGTTTAGAGTCAGTAGACCCAAATATGATGTCATCCACATAAATTTGTACTAACAAGATTTTATCCTTATGGTGTCTAGTGAATAATGTTTTATCTACTATGCCTCTAGTGAATTCATGCTCTATCAGAAAGCTAGCTAAGGTCTCATACCAAGCTCTTGGAGCTTGCTTTAGATCATAGAGTACTTTATACAATCTAAATACATAAGAAGGATGGGTTGGAGAGACAAAACCTGGAGGTTGTTCAACGTAAACCTCTTCTTTTAGTACTCCATTTAGAAAGGCACTTTTCACAACAATCTGGTAGACTTTAAACTTCTTGTAGGCAGCATAAGAAAGAAAGATTCTAATTTCTTCTAACATTGCAACTGGTGCAAAGGTTTGATCATAGTTTATGCCTTCTTCTAGCATATATCCTTGAGCAACAAGCCTAGCATTGTTCCTCACAATTGCACCTTGGGCGTCTAGTTTATTTCTATATACCCATTTGGTTGCAATGACTGGGTAGTCTTTGCGTCTTGGAACCAAATCCCAAACTCTATATCTCTCAAATTAGTTGAGTTCCTCTTGCATTGCAATGATCCAGTGGGGATCTTTCTCAGCATCTTTTATGCATTGAGGTTCAACTTGAGAGAGAAAACAAGAATGCATCCATCTTGGTTGAGTTGATACCTTGTCTGTACACCTACTATTATGTCTCCAATAACTTGGGATCTAGGGTGATCCCTTAGTGTGACAAGATCAGTGGGTGGAGTTGGTTCAGCAACAACATTTGGATTTAATTACTTTTGTGGAATTATGTTTGTTGTTAAATGAGGTTCAGCCTCTTCCAAAGATTCATCTTCACTATCTTCAACAACTTGTGGAGGAGAGAGTGCTATAGCTTCTTGTGGAAGGTTTAATTCACCCATCTTCACACAAGTGAGGTACTTGCAAAGTGTTACTGGTAGAAATCTCTTTCTCCTTATAAGACATGTTAGTTTCATCAAAAGTAACATGTATAGATTCCTCAATTTTTAAATATGATTTATTAAACACCCTATAAACTTTGCTTACTTGGGAATATCCTAGAAAAATTCCCTCTTCAGCCTTAGCTTCAAACTTTCTAATATATTTCTTGTTATTAATATGTATATAGTATACACATCCAAATATTTTAAAATAAGTGATTTTAGGTTTCTTCCCTTTAAGTAATTCATAGGGAGTCCTGTTCTTTACTTTATGTATCAAACTTCTATTCAGTACATAATTTGATGTGCTTACAAACTCTGCCCAAAAGGATAGTGGCATGTAAGCATCTACAACTAATGTGCCTGCAGCTTCAATCAAGGTTCTATTCTTTCTTTTAGCTACCCCATTTTGTTGGGGAGTTCTAGGAGCTGAGAAGCATTGGCTGATACCTTCCTTCTCACAGAACTCATACATAAGAAGATATTCAAACTCCGTACCATGACCACTTCTGATCAATGCATAAGTAGAGTACTCAATCTGTATGATCCTGAGAAAATCTGTAAGAACTTTAAAGGTATATGACTTAGATCTCAGAAAGAACACCCAAGTGAATCTTGAGAAGTCATCTACAATGACTAGAGTATAGGATTTCCCTCCCAGGCTTTGTACAACAATGGGTCCAAAGAGATCCATGTGTAGCAAGTACAAGATCCTAGGTGAATCACTTTTATTAATTGATTTAAAACTAGATTTAGTTTGCTTGCCTAGTTGATAAGCCCTGCAAAGGCCTTCCTTCTTGTAGTGACCAGAAGGTAAGCCTCTTACAAGACTGTCTTTAGATAGCATAACAATATTTTTCATGTTTACATGTCCTAGTCTTTTATGACATAATTCATTTTGAGTGCAAACAATATTAAGTAGACAAATATCTGAATTGGCAGAAAGAAAATCAACTAAGTATATATTTCCTTGTCTATTTCCAATTAAAAGTTTTTGTTTTTCTTTATTAGAAATAATACAGGATGTAGAGTCATAGTGTACCTGATAACCTTCATCACATAATTAGCTGATAGAGATGAGGTTATGCTTGAGTCCTTTTACATAAGTCACCTTCTTGAATATTACTGCTCCAATCCTTACTTCTCCATAGCCTTCAGACTGCCCACACTTTGAATAACCAAAGATAACCTTTGGTCCCAGCTTGGACTTGTAATTGTGTAGGTTGTCTTTGCTGCCAGTCATGTGCTTGGAGCATCCACTGTCTAGATACCATAGTTGATTAACAACTGGATAGCTCTTCACCTGCAGAGAAAATAATTAATTGTTCTTGACCCAGGTTACCTTGGGTACTTTATTTTGCTGATAAGAAAAGCTGGATATCACAGAGAATTCAGGTTGTGATTTATATCCTTATGGGTGATATCTTGTAGGTGGAATTATCCAATCTGCAGGTGGGTTAAAGGGTTTCCTAGTTTTATTAGGGTTGTTGTTATAGTTAAAATTTTTTATTAAGTCTGACTGGGTTCGACGAAATGTTGTGAGTTCGTCGACCAGAGTTCGACGAAATGGGATGAGATCATCGATCTCTGCTCAAATAATGAACAAAGTCATTTTCAGTGCCCCAAGTTCGTCGACCTCTACTCGACGAACCATACACAGTTCGTCGATCGCAGAAAGACAAATAATTATTATATAGATTTGCGTTCAGAGTTTGTCGGCTTGAGTTTGACAAACTTGCCACATTTTGTTGATCTGAGTTTGACGAAATCTGCTGAACTTTGTTTTTGTCTAAGGTTTTCTGATTTTGATTTTTCTTTTTTTTATGTGTGTTTTCAGATTGACTGTTGTTCATTACTTCTTTATTCTTAGCTAACACAAATTTAATGGGGGTTGATAATATATTCTTCTTGAGAATGGGGGGTAAACTTGATGATGCACCCAAGCCCAATTTGTCATTTAGTTTGGCATTGACTGTGCTTGTGATGTCCATCAGCTTAAGGCTTCTACCATTTAGAGATTCCTCAAGTTGTTTGGCATCACATAGTTTGACAATGATTTGTTCATTAGCTAGTGTAAGTTCTTATTTTAGCTTACTGTTTTCAGAGATTATATTTTATTGATTAGCTAGTCTTTCCCTAAGTGTTTTGATTTCCTTTTTAGAATTTATTAATTCAATACACATGGTTTTAAATTCAAATTTGAAAGCATCAGAATTATAGTCAAAGGATAAAAGTACCTGATCAGCTTCTGTTTCTGAAGCTTCTTCATTTCTAGATTCTTCCTCTTCATCTGATTGACTTCTTGAGGCATCAATGACCATGCGGCATACTTCCTTGGCCCTTGCCTCTTCTTCATCTTCACTAGAGCTGGAAGATGTGGATTCATCCTAAGTTTCACTCCAAAATTCAACTACAAAGCCTTTCTCCTTCTTCTTGTATTTGTTGGAGGAAGGTCTTGAACTTTGTTGTCTTCTTGTATCCTTCTCTCTTATTTTCTCTTTATTCTGATTCTCTGGACACTCTGAGATGAAGTGTCCAGGTTTCCTGCAGCCAAAGCAAACTACCTCTTTAGTATGGATTTTGTCATACCTTGGCTTGTCATCTTGCCTGGATGACCTCTTTCTGAAGTCTTTCCTTGCCATTTTATAAAATCTTTTGGCAAGCAGACTCATTAACTCTTCATTCACTATTGAAGTTTCTGTCTCTTCAGCAGCCTTGAATGCCAGGTTGTGTTCCTTACTAGCTGGTGAAGGTGTCCTTTGCTCTGCTGCTTCTCTGGATTTAATGAGCTGCTCATAGGACTTGAGCTTTCCCAAACGAGATTCAGTGGAAATCTCATTTAAGCTTCTGGCCTCCTTGATTGGCCAGATCCTTGAATCCCATGAGATTGGGAAGCACATGAGGATTTTGTCATTCACCTTAGTGAGGGTGATGTCCTTGTCCAAGGTTTTCAACTCATTGATGATTGTGCTCAGCCTGTTGTACATGTCTGCTATATATTCTGCTTTCCTCTTCTTGAGGTTTTCATATAAAGATATGAGATTTGATCTTCTGTCTTTTCTTTCATCAGTAGATCCAGCCACCATTTGATTAAGGGAATCCCAAATGGCCTTGGCTGATGTGCATTTAGCCATCTTCTGGAAGATGTCATCTAACATTATTTGGGCCAGAATATTCATGGCCTTGACATCAGCAACCTTGTCTTTCTTCTGTGCTTCAGTCCACTCAGGTGGTGGAACTGCATTAGTGCTTGAAGCTGATGTAGATGTAGAGGTGGTAGCTCGAGGAGGACATGTCAAGATGGAATTGTAGATATCCTCATCAATAGAATTCATATATAATTTTACTCTTACCTTCCAGATGGCAAACCTATTTAGGTTGCACACTGGAGGTTTGGTGCTTACATAGTCTTTGTTCTGTGTCATGCTGTGAATATAAACTTAATAGACGTAAAGGTCAGATCTAACATAGGATCTTTTGGTTCATGGGTTAACTTGTACAACCAAAGGAAACTTGCTTTGATACCAATTGAAAGTAAGAGTTAGATCTGAAATACTCTAGAGGGGGTGGTGGATAGAGTATTTAGGGTTTATAAAATTTTTGATAATTAAAAAATCAGTCCTAAGATAATTCAATCTATCACTGGTGCTGCAGAAATTAAATTAAATACCACAAACACAACAAACCCAAGCCACATAACCATAACAAGAATAAAAGAAAAAGTGCAACCAGACAACACAAGAATTTTATAATGGTTCCCCAACCTGGGTACATCCACTCTTCTACCACCCTGGTAGGAATCCACTCAGGTTTTTGATTAGGTGACTGCCACCAATAAGCTTTTGATCAGGTGCTCAAAAACTAATCCTCAAGTCTTTTGATCAGGTGACTTGCAACTAGGAATAACTTTTGAAGGGAGTTAATAACCCTTTATACAGTGAGGGATGAGAGAGTGATTATGTCTTCTCTTTCTCAAATACAACTGAGAAGACTTTAGTGGATCTTGATTTTGACAAAGCTCCCCCTGAGATATTGATTTGTTCAGGAAGGATGTAGCTTTAATTCAGGGTGAGTAGGCCTTAAATGTTTCATCCTTGACCAGCAGGTATCCAGGTGCTTCTTGACTGATATAGTAATTGTTGTCCTGTGAAGAATCCTGGGATGAAGACAAAAGAAGACTCTTGATTTAAATGGTTGTTCTTCTTCTTCTTCAGCTTGTTGTTCTTTCTCTGGTCAAGGTCTAGGGCTTCTTGTTCTCTGTTACTGTATGATTGCTGTTACTCTATTGTGCTCTGCGTGTTCTCCTGAGAAGAAGAAACAAAACCCTTATTGTTGTCTTGTGTGTGTCTTACTGGAAGGAAGAATAAAAATCCTTTTTATATTTCCTGTGAAATCTTTCTTCTGAATTTTAAATTTCTTCCTTCATTTAATGCTGACGACCTGGAGAATATTTGCATTGATTGATTTCCCCAACTGTCATGTGGAAAAATGGCAAGCAATAATCATGATGAAATCCATAATCAATGTTGCGTCTAACGGTAATATTTAGAGAATATTTAGCATTGATTACTCGGGAATTATTGCAATAAATTAAGGATAGAGGGAGGAAAATATCTAAGTTTGGAACTTCACAGAAATCGTTGAGCAAAGAATAGAATTCATCGAGCTGGGTCCAGAGTTCGTCGAGCTGAGAAGTTAAGTTCGTCTACCAGATAATCTTTGTTCATCGAGCTGAGATCCAAGATGGTCGACCTGAGAATAGATAACTGCTTTCTCTGGAACCTTACCAATTCTGTGCATCAAGATCGTCGAGCTGAGATTCTGACTTCGTCGACTAGTGTTCAGAGAAATGTTTCTTGAACTTTTAGAATACTGAAGTAGAGTGTCTAGATATCGTCGACCTAAGAACTAGGTTCGTCGACCTGAGAACTAGTTTCGTCGAGTTGAGAACTGCTAACTGCTACTTGACAAAATTTATCAGGATTGTGGTCTAAGTTCGTCGAGATGAGAAGATGTATTCGTCGACTGGAGTGTGATCCTGGACTTAGAATACTTAGATGTTTCTGGAATAAGATGTTGAAGTAGAATACACAGTAATCGTCGACTTGAGAACTAAGTTTGTCTACTGGAGTTTAGAGAGAAATTTTGGTCTTGAAATGTTGAAATATGGTGTCCATAAATCGTTGACCTGAGTACCAAGTTCATCGAGCCCAGCTCAGAGAATTGTCTTTGATTTCGACGAGCTGAGCACGAC